>JAQFVV010000402.1:0-676283 GCA_028023455.1 Epiperipatus broadwayi | reverse complement strand
TAAGAGATTAAATTATTTGGTAATACAGCATCGATTGATCCACACCATAAGATGGGGCCTAGTAAGCTAAGATGTTGAAGTGCACCCATTACCCCAACATCTCTAGTATGTTGAACATTATTAGAGACGAGTATGCAAGACTCTCTATAAACATTACTCTTAACTATTATACAGCATATGATGTGAAGGTTTCTGTATTTTGAATGACAAAAACTATATTATAACATTTTTTTTTTTTTTGGCTTCAATGTATTTTTTTTTACTTTCGTTCGTAAAAATTGTAATGATTTTCCAAACGCCCCTGGTTTCATTGTCAGGGGTCAGAATTCAGTTAATGAGGAGTTTTAGTCATAATTCGGCAAAGTTCACGATCAAGTCGCGCACTTTCTGACACTTTTTCGAGATCAAAACATTTCAATGGCAGACTACAGAAGCAGATGCGATGGTCTTTCTTCAACAGAGAAATATTCTCCTCACCCAGAAGAACTGCCTTTGTGGTAGTTTAATGAAAGTAAAAAGCCAAAAAAAAAAAACTTTAAAAAAAAGAAGACCGTAATCAAAAGTGAAAAAAAAAGTTACTTTAAAAAAAAAAAGACCGTAATCCAATTTTGTTAAACAACAAGTTTTACAAAAAAAAATAAAGAAAAAAAAGGTTTTTACAAAACGTATTAAAAAAAAAAATTAAAAATCAATTTATTTATTTAAAAAAAAAAAAAGAAAATACGGTCCCAAAAAAAAAAAATCCAAACCAAAAAAAAAAAAAAAACACGATAACATTACAAAATAATAATAATCAAATCAGCCTGGTAACGTTATATCTATTCGTTTTTCACTAGCAACAGTGCCATCTTATGGCGAGATCAATCGATGCTGTATTACCAATTATTTTTAAATCCACATATTATTATTTTATATGACATGACACTACGTTGTTTATACTAATCTAAATAGTTTAATAACAGTAATGTATGATAAATGAATAAATGATTAATATTATTGTGAAGTATCTATTTTTATATTAATAAATATAAATTACAGAAAATCATTTTAATGAATGCAGGTATTATATACAAATGATTGGATTATTATTTGTATAACCCAATTATTGTAAAATAATGTTAATATAAATGTCTAAATATTAGGATACTTATATTCTATATATATTGTAAAATCACGTAGTGTTATAGGTTTAGAAAATATACTACTGTAAGCAAAGAGAATGTTTACATTTTTAATATAAGGAGGTAGATATATAAATATTTTTTTATATATATTGTAAAATTTAAATTATTTAATTGTTAAATAAATAATTATGTTTTTTTACATTAAATGAAGTCTTCAATTTTGTTTTATTTAAATTAAAGAGTTAGTGAGATTCGTTGTTAATATTACTTTAAAATATAGATAGGAACCCCTGAAGAGAGTAAAGTGTTAAACTTCCCTGAGTTCGAAATCTGAGCATAACGGTAAAGTTAATTAAGGTGAAAAGTAATTTGATGTGGTTTACACATAATAATTTTTTTAAAATAATAAATTAGTTATTGGGAAAAAATATAGTTTTATATCAAAATTAAATCACATCATTCATGGCATCCTATATGAAGACCTTAAATCTGACTATAGTGAGATGTGACTGCCTTAACTTATCTTGTTGAGAGGGGGCATACCATTACAATATATATTATATAATGAGGAAAATCCCAATTAATGAAAACATACAAAATTAAACACTTCAAAAAATAGTATATATATTATATCAACCAATAATGACTTGTCTTTATTGTCTTATATGTCACTAGTTTGAACAGTACAATGATGTGGACTGACATTTATTAAGTATGGTAATGAACTAAGGTCAAAGCAGTCACTATGTAAACAAGCATGAGAATAAAATATTTTATTGTGTGACTTTTAAATTGATTATCTAGATATAACATGCACAATGATGAGCAACTACGGAAATAAAAAAGGAAATGAAAATTTTAATACATTAGGCAATGGAAACTATGCTGGATATAAAAACAAAATCAATATTTATACATTGTCTTTGCAAATTACATATGCACTACAGAAAGCCAACATCTTCAGAAAAATGTTTCAAATGCTATAGAAATTGGACATGCCATTCCAGAGAACTGGTGTTTTCAGATATATAATTTTAATATAAGACCACAACAAGTCAAATAAATATTTGAAATGAAGGAGAGTAGAGAATTTTATATGATTGAATAAAATTGGGGAATTGTTTTGAACTGATATTAGATAAAATAATTATAACAATTCTATACCAACACAAACTGAAATATAAGAAAGACCAGTTTTTGAAGTAGAACTACGGAATAATATTTTATTGTGTGTAAAATCTATAAAATGCACACTGCTGATGTTATTGTGTGTAAAATCTATAAAATTCACACTGCTAATGTTGTAGGTGGATCATTATTTCTTCTGCCATAAAAGTATGAGAAATTTTACCTACTCTTGAAATGCTGAAGAAACATCTTTTGTCCCATATGAAGTGCTTACTTATGGATATGTGGAAAAACTGAGTTGAGAGCCCATGCAGAATTGTTCAAAGCATACAATGGACAGATGGCAATGAGCGACCTGCACTTTGGTTAAGGAGAATAATTTGTAATGCACAAACTATATATATATAAGTGTGTGTGAATGTAAGCTCATCAATGTAAAGGAATTCTGAATTTTAATTTTGTGCATTCTAATTTTATGATTACTTTTGTAAATATATATATTTTTTACATTTCACTCTTTTTCATACTTCTAAATGTAAAACTTTTGTCATTTAGTTTTTTGGGAAAGTTCATTTTAAATAGAAGTCAAAAGTAGAGGGGGTGGTGGTGGTTAATTTTAGTTGAAATTTTCTTTTGCAAATAAAGTTTAGCTTTTCTTTACTAATTGTGATGATGTGACATTTCACCATTAACCACATGGTACTAAGATAAGATTTTATTATGATACCACATAAAATACACACACTATAACAGGACAGAGTTTATATTGCTTGTTATATGTTAATTAACAGTCATTATATTTGTTCTTCTATGTAAAGGACCAATATCCTTGGGCGAATGATCTTTGCTATCATGTTAGCAATTGTACATAGATTTTGAGGGGAGAGGTTCCAAGTAACAATGATACAAAAGTAGATATACCAATGGAAAAATTTTACTTAGCTACTTAAATTCGTGTTTATGCTAAGTCAATTTTATTTTTATTTTTGTTTGAATTTTGTACTTAATTGGTGGCATTATCATAAATTACTATCAAGGGGATTATGGGTATGGCAACATAAACTTGTTAAATTATTGATATAAGTCCAATGCAGACACTCATAATTATAATTTATATATATTGTAACAATATATAAATATGCTGTTACATTAATTTGAAATAAAAACTTTTAAGTTCGCAAATAAAAATAAAATCTATTAAAAAAAAACTAAACGCTAAAATTAAAATGTTTGTTAAATGTATATATTCACACAGATGCTAAACTTTAAAAATATTTTTTTTATAAATAAAAAAAAAGGATTTGAACGTACTTTTTTATAAAAAAAGTACAAGATTTAAAGATAGAATATTTTTGTAGATGGAAGTGATTGTTTATTAATTATCCAAAAGCTGTGTAATTAAAAATTCAGATAAAAAATAGATAAGAGAATAAAAGAGATTTTAGCTTGATTAATGGAAGCAAATAAAGGCCCGGACCATAACGAAAAAAATGGAATAGTGACATTTTGTTCGTGGAATCCGTAGGAGGACTATAAAAAAAAAATATTGAGTTCCAGAGATGTTTCCAGCTTGGTTTGGTGAGATGAATGATAAGATGCACTTGTCGTTCTCTCTCACTTATTTTAAAAATGAAAAGACTGTGATACCAGGATTGTTCCAGCTAAGGATGCCTTCAAATAGACCGGGTTTCAAATAAAGACTCCGTGGAAAGTAACACCAGGAACCGGGAGCTCTTCTACCGTAAGCTAAATGAACTGAACAATTGTTAAAATCATAAAATTAATTAAGAACTTTCGTCAAGAGTTGACAAGTTTAATAAACAAGCTAACCTAAATTTTGAATGGACTCTTATCTGATTTTTGTAAGTTTCAAATCAATTAATAATGTTTAATTTTATATGTTTGTGTTTGATAAAAAAATCATTTCCGCTTATTATTTTATTTGTATTAATATTTATTGTTTAAATTTTAAATGAGGAAATTTAAGGTTGGGTATTGACGTTGCATAGATTCGTTAGCGGTTGATTATGTTGTGGTTTTCACATTCAATTAGAATATATAAGTCAGCGATGTCACTGCGACATCTTACGATGAATGCTATTGGGTTTTGTGTATTCCCTATGCAATTGACATTATCGATGATTTTGTGTTTTGATTGGCTGTGTTTATTTTGAAATGTTTTTAATCATGGAATCTGTGCAGCCGATCTATACTCAACATTAAAAAACAAATTGTATAAAATTCATCTGTGCGAACGTATCTCAATATTAAATTTAAGTCGGGCGTGAATGGCTATATAGATTTGTAAAGTTATATTTGGGGAGGGTAATCTTAGGTTATTTATTTCATAGTTGAATTGGGTCAATGGATTGGATATATTGGTGTAAGTAGTAGATGTAGTATGAGATTCGCTATGGGCAGAATCGCTTTTCACGCAGCACACTTTATTTTTGGCTATGGAATGCGATCGTAAGTTGGCAAAATGACCGCAGTCTTTTCCTATGGAGTTTTTTTTATTGCTTTTATCGTCTGATAGATGTAGTATTTCTATCTGATAAAGGCAATTTCTTCTCTTAACCTATTTGTGCTGTCATAGTCGTATTACATTGAATACATCGATATATCAGATGGATTGAAGTTGGTTTGACTGTGAACTTTTGGCCTAAGGTTAAACAAGTATAGAATATTTTCTTTTCAAATGCAATCTATGTAATCTATTCATACTCGACCTTCTAAATAAATATTAAACTCATTATTGCAATCTATTTAAAATTAAAGGTTAATATAAAAATATAAATGTTAAATGTATTCCTCAAAGTTATTTATACGTGCGTTAATAAATATTGTTTCTGTGTTAATTACTGGCAGTGGCTTTTATTTTATTATATATACAAACTAAACAAGTTATTTCTTATCTCTGAGTCTCCATGAGCTAGTGATAATGGGCTAACGATCTGAATATTTAAATAAAGTGGAATCTTAACAGCACGTATCTGTCTACTTTACAAATTTTTCTAAGCTCAAATGCCTAGATGGCGCCCTGGTAGTGCAGATTGCGGTTAGATTCGATCTTCACTTTCGTTTGGATCATTATAATATATTGTTAAAACATTTTTGAGCTTATTTTGTTTTTGTTCTCTAATAAATGCAAATGAATTTGTTGATCTCAATTTGGTCTCTCTAGTTTATTAAATCAATCTACAGCCTCAAATGTACACACATGCTCCATACTTATATAATAGAATTGAAAATTGGTTGGGCATACTAATTTTAACCTATATAGAGGTATGGTAGTTGTCAGCTGGCATTAGTGCATCCCTGATAAGAGAGTCAAAAGTAAATTCTCCCTGAGTTTGAATACTGTGTCATAATAGAACCAAAAAAGGTGAGAAGTGGATGAACTAACCTAAATTGTATCTAAATTCAATAAATAGATTTAAAGCTAGCCAACTGGAGGATGCAATCTTTGATTACGTACTTTATCGCATCATCTCCAGCATCCTATCTGAAGATCCAAAGTCTGACCATGAGAGATGCAACCCCCTCTCTTTTTCTCTGGTCCATTACAGTATATATATATTAAAGCTATACAATATGAGATTGGAGTGAAAATGTATTAAAAGATTACAATTAAGTAAATAATAAGTTAATAACTCACACTACATGTACTTCAGCAGGAAATAATTGAAACTTCCAATGAGTTACATCATGTTTGCAATCCTATCACAACCATCTATCAGCCTAGATGTCAGACAAATCTCTCACACCATAGATACATTAAAAACATACACTTTGTCAAACAATCTGCTTACCATATATTACATTTCAATTTTACATACACATTAACACATTATTTCTAAAGAAACTCCAAATTTAATTTTAAATAAAGTGTACATTTCTAATGTATCTATAATGTGAGAGGTTGATCTGACTTCTGGGATGAAAGATGGTTGTGATAGGATTACAAACATTAAAAAAGATTAATTAATGAATTATTAATTAAGTATTTATTTATACAGTGCTATGTTGATAAATTGTAAATGTAAATTTAATGAATTATTGTAAATTTAATAACATTTACAGCCAGTACATTTTTTAAGCAGCTGAAACTGACAGCATATACATGTAATTGCCAAATGGTGTTGATAGAAATTGAAGATTTTTCTTAGCATTTAGAAATGAAGTACACCTGGGTCTCATTTTAAGTAATAGATAGGTTCCTCAGAAAGCACGCGCAAATGAAATCACGCAAAAATAGATGTAACTTCCCTTGAAAAAGGGGGGATATGGACTGTGATTTTTCAAAAGTCGCATGAAAGCAAAGCACCAATGTAAAATTACTTTAAAATTCACGCATAAAAAAAATAAAAAAATAAAATATGACTAATAAAAAATTTCAAATTTGAAAAAAATTGATACAAGACAAACTTTTTTTAACTATAATATTTAATTTTATTCAAAATAATATATTTTTATGCATAATTTACAGTACAGTAATTTACATTTTTTTATACACGTTTTAATTATTATCGCTATTTGCCAACAAACAGGTTCGTTTGCAAACTGGTAAAAAATCAGATTCTTTACAAGAGGAAATACAACTAGTGCCAACTTCACACTCATGTTGTGTTAATGTTTTTCTGGTGATAATGTAATTAGTAATTAATCTTTGAGATGATGATTTTATTAACTGTTTATGAAACTAACAACTAAAAATTAAATTCTTATTTTTTCTTTAATTTTCAATTCCATTTAAAAATCAAATTACATTTCACATCACATTAATTTCAAGTTGCTGTAAGTAATTTTTAAATTGTTAATTACAGTTAAAAATCAGATTTTAATTTTTAATTGTCAAATTTAAGTGTGCCCACTGCTATTACTCACTTTTTAAAAATAAACTTGCGGACACTAAATGATTAATAATTGATTACATTTTTTTTTAAAAAGCAAATACAGAATGTGATTTAAAATGCAAAATTAACATGCACAATGTTTGAACAAATTTACATTATAATCTTGTAAAATTTAATGTGTGTATACATAAAATGTGGAAATCATGATTTTAATTTCATTATTGCATACAATCTTACTATTATAAAGCACTGAAAATATTGAAATTACTAAGATGAAAGTCGAATTCCAATAATGTGCTATTACTTTCAATATGATGTAAGTGTGTGAAATTTATTATTTAAAGTAATAGCACATTATCAAAGTTCAACTTCCAAAGAAACATGAATCGCGTAACTTCAAAATCGCGTTAAATAAGTCCATGTAAAAAGAGACCCAGGTGTATTTTGATTTTAACTAATTAATAAAAAACACAATTAAAACTGGATTGTATAAAGAATCACAAATTGTTCACATGCAATTTTAGATAAAGCTTAAAAAGAATCACAATCTTTTCTAACTATCTTAAATGTAATCTCAAGAAAACTCGTTACTTTTATGAAAGTATTAAAAATTCATTTAAAGGTTTCAACATAATTAACTGTGAAACAGAAAATGATAAATAGAAATCAAAATAAATAATTAAAAACAATCCCAAAAATTTGATTAACCAATACATAATAATAAAAATATGTAAGAAAATGGAGGGGAGGGGACGAGAATTTGAAATTTAAAATGAAAAAATTATTTTTTCTTTTGAGAGGGTTATATTTGGCTAAAACTGTATAACACTAACTAATGTATAAAGAAAAATAGTTACAAATGTGTGTGTGTAAACTTAGACAATATAAAAGACAATAAATTAAAGATTTACTCTAGAAAAAATTAATATGCTTACTAAGTAAAATTATGCAAATACAAAATAAACTAGATAAGCAAATTTGCAAGGAGATAATAATTAAACTATTTTATGCAAATTAGTCATGTAAATGAGATATTGACTATCTAGAATAGCAACAGTGTAGTACAGTGTGGAATGTGGGTGTGAACAATATGTTGCTTGCAAAAGAGCAATATGTGTGAGTAATGCAATATGCTGAAGAGAGCAATGTAGTGCAAAGTTAATGAAGAAAAATTAACTGAATAAAGTAAAACACTATAATAAGAAAATGTACTTTTGTTAAACTCTATAAAGAACTATTCTTGCATGATTGAAATTGAGTGAATCTATAGAATTTATCAGCAAATGACTAGTTGATATATTAACAATTTAATAATATGATATATTCTGAGTAATAAAGTCATTAAGTTTAAAACTTTCTTTGTATATTATTTTTCAAAAGATAATTTAATGAAAGTATAGTTAGCTTCTGTAACTCTGGCCATTGCACACATCAGTTGGTGTAGTCTCAAGAACCTGTGTAAATAATTGCGTAAAGCATTAGTTGCAATGTGTACATTCAATATGGCATGCAGGAATGTGATAATGCCATTCCCCATATACAACCCAGTGAAATGGCAAATATGCATTAATCATATTGAAAGATTCATGATAATAAACAACACTGCAGATAATAAACTGAAAGTTTCTATTCTCATGGGGACATTGGGAAAGAATGTGCTTCAAATAGCAATTCAACTGTGTGACGTGAAAATGCCTGAAAACATTTTTTATGAAGAGTTACCACAATTGTTAAATCTTTATTTCAAACCAACAACTTCATGACTTTGCTTCAAAAATAGAATACTTACCAAATAAAAACATATAGGAATGTATTGTAATGCAAGAATTAATAAAGGAATGTGAGTGTAAAGAAAAGCTGCAAGATATAGTATTAATCAAGTTGTTTTGGAGCACTGAGATAGGAAACTTAGACAAGTATTACTGAGTCTACATTAATTTATACTACATCATTGAAAGATGAATAGCATATGAAACTGTTCTCCAACATGCAATAGAATTAAGTCAACCATATTTTTTAACAAGGTAAAGCTACAGATGACTGAGAAGAATATTAAACAGGAAGTCTATGTTTGCTAATGCTTGAAAAAAAGGAACACATAAAGAAAATGTGTAAATTTAGAAAAAAAGTGTAATAATTGTTGATTGACAAGTCATTTCTCAAAAGATTGTAAGAATAAATGGGAAATAACTAAGTGAGATTTATCTTCCAATAGTAAAGTGAGGGAGAAGTATTCAAGAATTCAGCAAATATCAAAACAGAAAGTGATGATACATGTAAAATAATAAATGTCAAAATTTACAATTAAATTATCAAAATGAAAATTTATAGTGGGGCAGATGTATCAATCATCACTTTAAAGAATTGAATAGTTATTAATAGGAAATGGAATAGCAAGATTCAAATCAAAAAGATAAATTTGGTTGCTACAGATATAAATGAGAATCCTACTGATATAAACGAAATAGTGATAGCAAACCTAAAGTAAACAGGCAAATAAAAAATTTACCATTATATGTTGTTGCTCAAGACCTCAACCCTATAATGGAATGCAGCTTATCCAAGCCTTTTGGAATCAGGTTTAACATCATTAAAAGAATAGAAATAGATAATAAATTACTTCAGTTATTTAAATCCAGTCCAACAGAGTTAAAGATGAAACTAGTAGAGATAGAATTAATACATTAAGCACAAGTCATCTATAGACATAAAAAGCTTCAGTTTGCTCTTAAGCTTAAAGTTAACAAAGCCTTAATGACTTTGTAAAATACGCATAGTCATTATTTTAAAACTGGATGGCAATGTAAAAATATGTGGCAATTATAGAGTAATGGTAAATAAAAACATCAACAAAGGAGCTTATCTTGTACCAAATGTGAGAAGTATTAGTTTCTCTTCATTAAAACTTAATAGTTTGCCAAATTGACTTCCAGCCATCATTATATCAAATACTGGTTTACTGCTAGTACAGCTAAATTATTTACGATAAACATGCATATAGGTCCCTTTATGCTTAATAAGTTATTGTACAGAATTCGAAGAGTGCCTAATATTTTTCAAGCTAAAGTGGAAAGTCTTTTAAGAGAAGAAGAAATGTACCATATTTGGATGCTATTATAATAGTCACTTAAATTGAAAATAAGTTGAGAAAACTTATGGACATTGTATTGAAAAGTTAAATAAATTCAGAGATAGGCTCAATGTCTTCTGGCATCCATTGATAACTCTGGTTAGCACAGGATGGCACTACTATATGGAGAGTTTTGTGCTAGAGAAAGTACAAAGGGAAGTAGGAAGACATGCATTAGTTGCAGAGATGTGGACAGCAAAGGAGGCAATTCAAGGAGAAATGGGATGGTCAAGTTTTTATATGAGAGATGCAAAAAGTAAAATGAAAATGTTTGGTAGGTTGCAGTTTATGGATAGTAAAAGAATAACCAAAATAGTGTTTAATTGGGTTATGAATAAAAGGCAGGTAACAAGATGGGTGAGAAAGGTAATGCTGTATGCAAAAGATTTAGATAAAGAATTTATATTGGTATACTTGTATAAAAGGTGGGATGATTGTGTTAGGAGGATTGTTGAGTGTTATAGTGGTAAGGAATGAGATAAAAGAATAGAAGCATTAATAAAAAATAGGGAGTTGGAGAGGTGGCAAACTAGTATGGAGGGTAAGAAAAGTTTAAATATATATAGAAGTAAACGGAATATTGGATGCGAGTTAATTTATGATAATAGTAAGAAAAGTAGTTTATTGTTTAAGGCTTGAACTTTAACAACAAGAGAATATACATGTAAATAGAAAATTATGGGGGATTTAGTGTGCAAATTGTGTAAGGAAGGTATAGAAAATATTAGGCATCTGTTGACTGAATGTAAATGCTTGAAAGCAGAAAGGGTACAGATAATGAAGTTATGGGAGAATAGGTATAAACAAAGTGACTATATGGAAAGGGAGTTATTAGTTTTTATGCTGGGTTTGCGAAAAGATAAAGGGGATTTAGATATAAAGGCCATAGAGTTGACAAAGGTTATGTTGTGGAAATGGAATGGGGCAGAATATGGAAAGACTTAGAGTGGGGAATGGAAATAAGGTGGCTAACAGGTTTATCTGGGAATAGTTGCTGAGATATTCTTGACTTCATTTAAGAAAAAGCCAAATACATCACATCACATCACATGCCTGTTTATAAATTATAATGAATAAAGGTAAATAACCTAATCCAGAAAAAATCACAGCAGTTAAGAATACCCAAATCCAATAAATGTTAGAGAACTGCAAGTCTTTTTAGGCTTACTACATTTTTTTGAAAGCTACCTGAAAGAAAAATCTCATATAATGACCCCTATCTATTGTTTACTTTCAAAAAAATCAAGAAATGGAACTGAGGAAATCAACAGAATGTGGCTTTTATAAAAGAAAAAGATTTTCTGGCACCTGACCAACTATTAGTACATTATTGTGAAGAGCAAAAGGTTGTTATTACAAAGGACATCTCAGACTTCAGAATAGGTGGTGTACCAGTCAATCATGTGCTATATAACAACACTTCCACTGACAGAGCACAGTTACATTTACTTTCCAGCCCACACATACAGTGAAAGAGACATGAGACTCGAATTAGAACTGTCAAGGATGAATTCCCAAATAATATAAAAGAATTAAAATAGTTCAAAATTACAATAATATATAAAAACCTTTTTATTTTTAATAATTAACTAAAATAAAGATTCGAACTCTGGATAGGATTAAAATATACTTTAATATTACTTGAGAATGAACACAAACATATATGTATATATTGTATCAATATTGAAATTGGCACATATTAATTTTATTTAAAATATATATATATATTAAAAATAATAAATGACTTATAAAAATCTAAAAGGTTTCTTTAGTAAATAAAGTCAGTTTGCTGTCAAAAGTAAAATTAAAAAATCAGAGTTTTAAAATAAAAATCTTTCGTAAAAGTTTTTGAAATAAAAGTTACAATTAATTAATCAGAAGGGGGAGGGGGTGTTTCATTAGAAAAGGTCAAACTAAAAGTTTTATGAAAGGAAGTAAACAGTCTTTCTTATTAGTATTCGTAAATGTAAATAATTTAAAATTTACAAAATACAAATCTCTTTTCATTTGAATTAAAGAAAAAATAATCTTAAAACTAGTAATATATGTGCATATATATGTGCGATTGTCAATAATAGAATAAATGTATGCGTAACAAATAAAAGTTAAAGAAGATTATCATTAAAAAACACGGCAATGGCTATTAATTAAAATATAAAACAACACTTCTGCATGGCTATTACTAATTACACAATCTTCCAAAACATGTTGTCAAAGGATTATCAATGAAATTTCAACAACAGATATTGCTGGAGGATATCGAAAAGAAAAACACTTCGCAGGTATAAATGGTAAAATTTTATCAGATAATCAGTTGAGTTCAGAAATTAATTGAGTCAGTTAAGTCAAGAGAAGACCATCAGTTGATTAATTGTATCCAGAAACAAAATGCTGTGCTGAGCAGTTTTTGGAAATTCACACCTCTCTACAGCCTGATGTCCGATGAAAATAGCAAGATCTGCCCATGAAATAATGTCAGCATAGCATCTTAGAAAATCTCCATCAGTATCTAATTGTCTCCAATAGTAATAATCATGAAAAATAAGGAAACTCATCAAGGAAATGTCCTGGCCAGCTGGAAGTATGCGTAATGGAAGAAGAAAACAAAGTTCTAAATCTACATTCAAAATCCTAGGTAAAACATTTGCTTATTTTTGTTTATACTGTAATAGCCACTGCACTGCATTAATTCATGCGAATCCTCCAAGAGTCTAATTATATGAACTCTATATCATACATAAAATGAACTATTGATATGTGTGTTTAAGTTTCAAATGCTATGTAATACTTTATTATTATATATGTGAGTGTATGAGTTAATATGTGCATGATCATTATATCAGTGTTATTAGTTAAATTAGATAAATACCAGCGTTCTATTATTAAAATCTACAAGAATATTTAAACTAGTTTAGAAATGTTAATTTAAAAATATGCTTGTGTTTTATTAGAATTATAAAATGTTTAAAATTAGTAAATGTTAGTTAATAAATTGTCTTTAAAATTAAACATTATTTGTCGGTCAATTCTGTTTATCAATTCTTTTACAAATCTTTTATCAATTCTTTCACCACTAATTATGTATAATCTGTTAGTGATTACCAACAGCTGAGCTAGTCATGGATGCTTGGGCATTGAGTTAGTGGCCATTATTCAAAGTGCATTATTTATTCATTCTTGAATAGATAGCTGGCGCCCGTGTTTATACACAAGCAAAAAAAAGTGCTTTGAACGTGGTGTTGAACTCAACAGCCGAGAAGAAGTTATGTCCTGGAAATGTAACGCTAGTTATATATATTTTATAGCTATCGTTTGGGCATACATACTCTCCGAGTATGTTCTTCTCTGCCTAAGAGACCGGTGTTTCGATAGACACATATTCGAACCCGGTACAATATATATGATGATTTCACTTTAGAAGGTTTCATATTTATTATGTAACACCTAATGATTCTTTATTTATTGTTAATCTAAATTTTACAATAGGTCGCTTTAGGTCATGTGTGAGAATTCAATATGCCAAGATAAACCCTATTTAAATGATGAGTGAAAGATCAATGATTGATTTATACTAGTACAAGCAATTTTCTATACAGTTAAGGTTATAAACCCCATTTGTTTATAGCAAAAATAAAAACTTTTCTTATTTTTGTTTTGTTTCTTTTTTCTTTTTAGTATTATTAGAGATGTGAAAATACATGCTTATATGGGAATGGTTCATTAATAAAAAAAAGGTAGGCAACTTTAAACCATGTGCATTACAAGAATTTATAAAACACTTCTCTAAATGTGATTCACAGTTTTCATACCATTCACTTATTGGGATAAAACAGGCAAAAAACAATTTAATTAAGGGATATTGTCACTAATAGCATAGGAAGATTAAAACCCAGCTGGCCAAAGGATAGTTTCGCCATTTGACATATTTTTATGAAGAAAACATACATTCGCACATATGATGATGTGGTACAAAAATTGAGGTAGGTCTGTTGATATGATAAGCTGGCATATGGTATCCCCCATAGAGCATCCAATACCTTAGCCTCGCATTCCACAGGGAGTATAATCTCTGATTACGAATAATTTTTACAATGAAGGGAAAACTTCGGAAAATCTCGGGTAACTTTGGATTCTCAAAAGTTCCCGAATGACAAGGCATTTACACTGAATAGAAATGTTGAGATATGCCAGTAATACAATATACATATGAAAATAAAAGTAATATTTAATATTATACTTTAAATGGTTTAATCCTCTGCATAATGGTATGCATGATAGTGAATCATACTACGAATATCAAATGAGACATTTATTTTATTATTTTATTCTTCCATTTAATAAGTCATTTGTTCTTTCCCATATATTCTTCAACCAAAATTAAAACTTCTAATTATTCCACCCATTTGGGAAGTTACAGTAATTAATGCTTAATTCTTAATTGCAATCTTTCATTAACGAAATCAAAAGAAAATAAACAAGAGAGTTCTTGAACGATCAACCCCACAAGTCTATTTTAACATAATAAATATTAAATCTTACAGGGAATGAGCAATAAATAAATTATTATCATTATAATTTACTTTGTTTAAAAAAACAATTATATATAAAAAAACAATTACAGCTCAAACTTGTGAGGTTGAGCTGAATTGGCATGTTAAATAATAACAAAATTTTAAAACATCATAGAAGATATTGTATAATAATATTAAACAAAATGCACAGACTCATAAAGCTAGAATAAAGGTGAAATTGGAGTTAATATTATAAGAAATATAATATGAATTATAGAAGGGTCATTACAGGAAGAGATTATATATAAATATAAAAAAACAATAATTAGTATATATAGGCAAGCACAGACAACTTTACATAGATATTGGACTGTTACCTAGGCATACTCTGGGTCAATGGCTGAATGTTTTACTCTCTGAGCTTTAGTTTATGGGGATCAGTTTGGTGGTCAGCAATCTTGGTCATTACTACTTCTTCATTGGTGACAGCATACTTCCATGGCAGGAGCTTCATGGTGGCATTCTGGAGACTGCCCCAAGAGGCACGGGAAAAATGGTTCGACTCCCTACTCTACTGGCATTCTGGAATCACTTGTCACTCTAGATTCGTTTCTTGTTGTTCTCATCAGAAAAGAAAAAATGGAAAAGAGAACCCTTATCTCCAATCTACTCTATTTATACACCTCAAACTATTACAGGAATGCCTGTGTTCATTGGCCCAGAGGCAGATAAGACAATAAATTCTTTACCAAATTGTAGCCCATTCTTAATTAAAAGTAAGATATAAGAAGCTGATATGGTTCAAATCACATTCCAGCCTAAAAGAATTTAAGAATAAAAATAAATGAAACAAGAACTTTCATTAGTGAAATATTTTTAGTTAAAATGATTAAATTATAAAAGGTAAAAATCCTAAAAAATACTATGATAAGAAAACAATAATTTAACCAATAAAAGCCAAGCTTTAAAAATATTTAATTAGTGAAACCGGGTTAATTTGAACCTTCCATCTTGGTTATATCTTTTTTTTTTTTATATTTCTACAAAATTGAAATTAAATACAAATAATTTTATAAGAATGACAAACTTTACGTGATTACAAATTTTTCTTTTTACAAAAAAAAAAAAAGATCAAAATATTCAAAAGTAACAAAATCAAAATTATAAACATTTGTTATACAGGAAAGTTTTTGCATATATATATATATCAGCATATAATAGGTGTTGGCACTGTTAGTAAATTAAATATGATTGCTGGGTTTGAATCCTTGTAGATTGTTAGTTTTTAGGAAGGAAAACATGAAGCTCACTCGGATTACAGAGTGACTGTTTCAGTGCTTCAGTTTCTCAGTGTATATGGAAATGAATGTCCTTATGACATAACATCCTGAACACTCATCACCTGAGAAAAATTATAGCCAATTAGATAACAAGGTTCTTGTAATAGTATTCACACAAAAAAAATCCATCAATCTATTTATGATTATTTATTTAAAATTTTCTCAGACTATAGATTTCTATTAGGGATGTCTAGAAAGAGTAAAAATATTTTGGATCATGCTAGTCAATGTATGCTGCAATAGATTGATATATTGGCTTTGTATGATTTTTGAAATATTATACAAACCTGGAAAGCAGATAAAGCACATAGCCACACTTTCTAAGACTCCAGATAAAAGCCCACACAAGTCCTGTAATACAGAAGTCAATGATATAGATATCATGAAATCTAAAGTTATAAAGAGTAAAGTTGTAGTAGAAGGGATGAAAAATTATGTGAGATGTCATTTAGTTAAAAAATGGATTAAACAAGGCTAAAAGTGTGACCAAACTATATAGTGCTACAAATTTGGTATGCTCAGAAAAGTTTATTTATATATAAAGAATGCATTCCCATGACTGATAAGAATTTAAATTCCAAACTAAGAGGAGCAAATGCATGCTACAGTTGCTACATAAAGGATACCCCAGAATTGTTCATATGAAAGAACTAGTTTGTAAGTCTAGTGGCTGGGCATGAAAAATAATATTGAGGAAACTGTAAGGACATATAAAGACTGTCAAGAAACAGTTAGGTCACATGTGAAGTTAAATTATGGCCTGAAGCTATGAAATCATGAGAAAGGGTTTATTTAGATCATACAGGGCTGTTCCATGGATATATATTTCTTATAATTATTAATCCATACTCCAAATGAATGGTATACAGAATAGTAAAAAAATACAAAGACAGATAATGTGATAAAAGTACTAAATAAACTTTTTGCATCACATGGACACCCTGAGTTAGTAGTTATAGACAATGGTGTAGGATTTTGTTCAGTATAGTTGAAGGATTTTCTAGCCAAGAAAGAGATACAGGATTTGTTAGCACTACCTTATCACCCTGAATCAAATGGATTAGCAGAAAAGACTGTTGTATAGCTAAAATGTACATTGAATAAAATGAAATATGCAAATATTCATGAAACATTACTTACATTATTTTATCAGCATTTCATACTAAGTTCAGTGATTAAGAAAACTCTGGCAAAATTTATTTTAATATACCTATTTCTGTATTGAAGGAGACAAAGTTGGAAAATGTCAAATTTAAAATAGGATAAACTGTCTGAATAAGAGACATACTGAAAAAAAAAATAGATACCAGAAATTATAACTAAGCTACTATAAAACAGAAGATAGTAAAGATGTAAAGAGGCATATTAACCATTTTAAAAATTTGCTTTTGTGAGCCATTAGATATAATAGATAAAACTGTAAATTTAACTACTACTCACATGTACAAGAAAATTTTTTGAGCCAAGATTCACAGGAGATACCTACTGAATTTAAAAGTGAACTATAGACTGAAGAAGAAAAAATAACTGAGCAAAGAGGAAGAAAAATCAATATTACCAAGACATGACAAAGATTGATGTATCCCTAAAAGATTACAGGCTTATTTCTTGTGAATTAATAGATCTATTTCTAGAGTGGAGGAAAGAAGAATTGTTATATTTGGCTAAAAAACTGTATAACACTAATATATTAAAAAAGTAAATTTGTGTGTGTGTGCATGTAAAATTATTGTAAAATTAATCAATATAAAAAGACATTAAATTAGATTCACTTTGGCCCCTGTACTTATTAGAGAGAGAATTGAATAATATAATTATGAGCATATTTAGGGAAGATAAATGTTATTAGCATATTATTATATATCAGTACTTTTATGCTGTTTAGTGATAAGCTTTAGTAATTAATAGATGCTAGATGATAGTGCTTTAATAAATTTTTAACCATTGCCTTTCTATTCAAATATCACTTGACTAATTTCTATCTTATGGTTTCCATCAATGATGAGCTTTTTGGATGTTTTTGAACAGTGTACTTCAATCTTTTTGGATCTAATGCACAATTTTTATTAGCAGTTTTTTTTTATTATTTTTTGATATGTTAAGCTATTAGCCCAAACTGAAAAACTTGTAACCAAGCTTATTTGCCTTCATAGTTACATAGTTTTCAAACCAGTTTAGTTTCTATGTAGTATGGTGACTTTAAAATTTTTTAATAATTTTAGGCACTATTTAATATTTTCCAGAAGTGGTTCAAAACAATAAAGACATCATATGACTTTTGATTACATATTGTTCTTCATTAGTTAATTTTATGCCCTCTAATATATGCTTTAATAATCAATAGATTCCAGATGGTAGTGCTTAATAAAATATCCAGTACTGTCCGATCCAAATATTCCCAGACTAGTTTCTAGCTTATGGCTTTCATCAATGAGGAGGTTTGTGGATTTTTTTGCACAGTACGCTTAGATCTTTTGGGATTTAATACATTTTTCCTCTAGCAGTTGTTTTTTATTTTTTGTTATACTTTCAAGTTACTAGCTCAAATTAAAATACTTGTAAATTTTTTCTGTGTGTGTTATACTTTCAAGTTACTAGCTCAAATTAAAATACTTGTAAATTTTTTCTGGCCAAGCTTATTTGCCTTAATGGTTATATAAATTCAAACCTTTGACTGTTTGGCCAGAATTGATGTAAAATCATTAAGATATCACATGACCTTTCTATTCTTAATACTTTTATGCTACCTAATGCAAAATTTAATAATCAATAGATGTAATATGGTAGTCCTTAATAAATTCTTATCCTATGCAGTCTTATCTAAATATCCAGAGACTAGTTTCTAGGTTATAGCTTCCATTAGTGAGGCCATGCTAATATATATATATATATATATACATATATATATATATATATATATAGTTTATGTAGTTAACTTATTGATCATGTGGTGTCTTAATGGTTTGTACCATTTCTGGCTGAAAGATTAAAAGATGCCTAAGGTTATTAAAAAACTAAAATCGCCATAATATATAAAATATAAAAGTGGTTTCTGATCTATATAACTATGCAAGCAAATAAGCTTCGATTGCCAAAATTAACAAGTTTTTCAGTTTGGACTAGTAGTTTGATGGGATTAAAAAAGCAAAGAATGGCTTTTAGAGGAAAGATGCATTAGATCTAAAAAGGTTCAAGTCCATGGATCAAAAAATTCAAAAACTTTTCACTGATAAAAACCATAAGCTAATAACTAGACTGGGGGATATTTGAATAGGAAAAGTCTGGATGAGAATTTATTATGCACTACCAACTGGCAACTATAGATTATTGAAATTTATACTAGTTGACATAAAAATAGTGAGAATAGAAAAATATAATAATAAATAGCAATGTGTAAGAAAAGCTTGTATAACTTGTTGGTCACGTGATTTCTTAATAATGAAGACAAATTTTAACAATGTAGAATTCAATGATAATACTTTTGCTATATTGTTATTATTCTGCTCCCATACAACAACATCAATAACTATAAATATAAAATAATTTAATCTATCTCTGTGTCATCCAGTTTAAAAATACTGTGGAAAATCATTAACTTTGTTTTAATATAATTTAAGTGCCTTTTGCACTAAAAGTATCCATTCACCAAAATTACAACTTCATTTTAATTTCATTGTATATTCCTCTATAAATTTTTTAATGATATTTTGCTATTGAAAATATCAATTACAATTCACTGTCATCAACATAATCCTACAAGTTTCTGGCCAATATAGATTTTTAAAAAGTAAACGTAATAAGTAGAAGAGCCATATCCAAATGAAATAAAAAAGTATAGAGATTAAAAAAAATACAGATACAGTATATATTTCAGTACAAGCTTAAAATTATATTCAGTAGCTTAACAATCTAATTATAACATAGTGTTTTTGCCAAACTTGTACTCATTGAAGTGAGCCTAGGGGTAAAAAAATTAAAAATGAATCTATAATAAATGTTTCCTTCCATCTTGTATAAAAATTATGTCATCATAAAGAGAAAAAATAAACTAATATAAATGAATAAAATTAAAATAATAATAAAATAAATATAATAAAAATAAAACTAATATTGATCTAATTA
This sequence comes from Epiperipatus broadwayi, assembly GCA_028023455.1. Classification (NCBI taxonomy): domain Eukaryota; kingdom Metazoa; phylum Onychophora; class Udeonychophora; order Euonychophora; family Peripatidae; genus Epiperipatus; species Epiperipatus broadwayi. The sequence goes on along the minus strand of JAQFVV010000402.1, from coordinate 656,072 downwards.
ATAATTATTTTTACCTCTGTAGAAATTTTATATTTAACACATAAACTTTTTATATATTCAAAAATTCCATTTTTATCTAGATAAAATATAACTTGTGATTTCAATTCTTGAGTATGAGATTCTTTTTCCATAATAAAATCCTAATATGCAACAAACAAACAAATAATTATTGTAAATAAAAAATAAAGCAAACACAAAATAACACAAATCCATAAGTATTGTTGCTTAACTAAGTTCAAATATTCTGATACATAATTCATTAGGCAATAATTAAGTTATGAATGTAAATAAACACTATAAAAATACTATTTATTCAAAAATTTTTAATAAAAGATTTAAACATTTTCAAAATGTGGATAATAATATAATGACTTGAATTTTTTTTAAAAAAGCAAACAATAAAATAATATACTATATATAAATATTTTTAAAAAATAACTTTTATTTACTTCTGATAAGTAATGCACTGAGATAAAAAAAAATTTTTTTTCTACAATTACAATTTTAGTTGTTATTTTTAACTTGAAATAAAACTGTGGGGCATTCATAAATTAATTAATTCAACCACTAATTTTAAAAATAATGACTGAATTAATTAATCTATGGATATTCCATGCTTTTATTTAAGTTAAATATAACAACCAAAATTGTGATTGAAGAAAAAAATATTTTTTGATTTTTAAATTCATTACTCATCAAAGAAAACAAAAGTGTTTTTTTATAAAATATTTTTATAAATACAATTTTTTACTTTTTAGTATTCAGATATTTTTTATAATTTTCACATTCAAATTTAATAAGGGGTATGTAAATAATATAGCCATATTTCCAGTGTTTGAAATAAAATTCAAGTGCACTAAAAATTATTTAGAAGATTTTTGTGTTTATGAAGACATCTTTTTTTTAAAAAAAAAAAAAGTTTAAATAATTAAGAGAAATTCACATTTCATTATTCATTTCTTTTTCTTTCTATTTTAATTAATTGTAAATGCTTTTTAATGAATTAATCATGAAATTCAATGAAAGCACATTTTGAAAAAATATGTTGCTATCTATTGCATAGCACTATAAATTTACTAAACTGATATCAATTCAGTTTTAAATCAGCTTCCAGTATGGTTAGGTTGGATAACCAGATGGACAACACATTGTCAATGTTACTTATCACATATAGAAAATTTGAAAGACATCTAATATGTATATGTTAAATGCACACACACACACATATATATATATATATATGTTAAATGCACATACATATATAGATATATAGATATAATTGTAAAAACTTATAGAGAGAAAATTAATAAATTAAAAATATGACAGAACTTGAAAAGATTTATTCTTTTAAAGTAGAAAGTAAGAATTGTAGTTTTTAGAATAAAAAAAGATTAATTTCTAACTTGAACAATACACTAATTAATAACAGTAGGATAAATCATTATTCAAATGAAACAAATTAAGGAATTTGATTTAGATTCCTTTTTAAGATAATGCAAATTTACAAATAACTGATTAATTAAAAGGACAGAAAGAAAATTCTAAAATTCCAATGGAACATGGAAAGAATCAATCACCTGATCAGATGGGCAGAGGACAGACCAATAATTTTCAGGGATTCAGAGACAATGAACTGCTTTTATTACTAATTGGAAGAATGAGAAAGATACTTGATCCTTGGAGTTTGATCTGTGTTGACTGATATAGTGGAGCAGGATGTCTTCCCTTGCACAGTGACTTCAAGTGCAGAGAGCTGCCCTCCAAATGTGAGAACAGTCAGCCTGAAACTTTTAAAGATTGTATTGATCTTAATTATTATTTGTATATGCCTTTGGACCATATCATGTAAATAATTGTATATGTGTTATTATTTAAATGTTTTAAGGGATCGTATATTAAAATATATCTTAATATTAATCGTTAGTCATTATTGGAACTTGTGAAAGTGCATCCTCTCATAGATAGACATAGCAATTTGCACAGTCACAGTCATAATTCAAACTATTAAAGAAATAATGGTTAAATTGAGTAAAAGTATAAGCAATGCAAGTAGCAATTGCGATATTCGATGTCAGTGAGGCAAGTAGTTGGCCATTGTACATTCAACACATAGAGAGATACTTATTTATCAATAAAGTTACAGAGAGGTATAAGATTGCTTCAATATTGTGCTTTGCAGGTAAAGGAGTTATTGAGATAGCCAACAGGCTCACTAAACCACTAACTCTGGAAGAATGTACATATGATCATATTAAAGAGCATTTGGCAAAACATTTTAACCCCAACCTCGAGATATGTAGCTAGACTGAAATTCCAAGCCAGAAACCAAGGTTGTGAGAGGGGTATAAAAGCTTATGACAGTGCTCTACATAATTAGCAAAGAATTGCATCTACAGGTCTTTCCTAGATGAAGCCCTCCTGGAACAATTGCTTATTGGTATGTGCAACAATATTTTACAGCAACAATTGTTGGCTGTAAGCAATTTAGACTACACTGAAGCTATAAAATGTGGAATAGCTTATAACTTATGATTGAACAATCTCATAAATTTGCCAAGTTCAAAAGTAACAGCAAACTGCAAACTGATGTTTGTAGAACCATAAGCAAAGATTTGTTGAAAATAAATGAAAAGAATGCTTAACAGCGAAACCTAGTCTATATGTTTCTGCTGTGGGAAAAAGCCGCAAATCCAGCAATTGCTATTATAAAAGAGAGTGCTGTAATAAGTGTAAGAAACGAGGGCACTTGGAAAAAGTGTGTAAAGAGAAAAGTGATAATACTAATAAATGCACCCAGCAAGGAAAATGAAGACAGTGTACAAAAGTAAAAAAAATGTCCAATACTATGACAATAATGGAAATGGACAGAGGTAGTGACATATCTTTGTTATCAAACCATGATTGGGATATTGTTACATCCAAGTGTAATAAAAATCCCAAATTAAAGAAAATTGACCTCAAAGCACTAGACAGAAACAGCAATGCAACCAAAATTAAAGATGTTGTTCAGGCCTCCATAAGCCAAATGGACAGAAATATAATAGAGCTACTATTATACATAGTCTATATTCCAATAAATTCCCTAATAGGGCATCAATGGTTTAAAAAATTGGGGATTAAACACAATTGTGAAAAAGTTGAATTGGAAAATGAAATGGAAATCAAATTTCCTAACTTATTTAATGGGGAACCGGGGATTATTAAAACTATCCCAGTATTGATAGAATTAAGCACAGATATGCTCCCCATAATATATAAACGATGGAAAGTTCTGTTTGCACAAAAACAGAAAGTCGAGAAAGAAATTGACAACTTAGTTAAGAAAGGGGTATTACAACCAACTAAGAATTCTGATTGGGCTACAACATTGGTAATCATTACTAAACCCAATGGGCAGATTCAGTTGTGTGGTGATTATAGAATATCAATAAAAAGGTGATCAGTAAAAGTGCATACCCGGTCCTTAATGCCAGGGAAATAATAGCTTCACTCCAAAGATCAAAAATTTTCGCTAAATTAGATTTTAATGCTGCTTTCCTCTAAATACTAGTTAATGATCAGACAGCTGAAATATTAACACTTACCACCCACATAGGGTTATTCAAGTGCAGGAGGCTGCCATTTGGAATAACATTGGCCTCTAGTAGTCAAAAATTGAAACCATCCTTAATGGATTGGAGGGCGTTAGTCCCTATTTTGATGATATTCTTAACATGATTATGACAGAAAATGAACTTAGAATGCATCTACAGAAAGTCTGCAAAAAATATGAATTTGGAGCTAAACTTAACATCCAAAAATGCATATGGAAAGTGAAGAAATTTTTTAGGTAATATTATACCTAAAAACAGCTCATTTCCGCTCCCCCCCCCCAAAAGCTAAAGCTAAAGTGGTGTCAGAAGCACAGTGACCGCACAATGTGAAAAAAACTGCGTCTTCCTGGGCCTAGTTATTTATTTCAAAAATTTCTTAGAGGGAAAAGCCCACATAGACAGACCACTATATGATCTCCTCAAAAAGAACCAGAAATGGAAGTGGGAAGAAGAAAAAACTTTTCTACACACAAAATCACTACTTACTTCAAATAAAATACTTATCCACTACAACAGTAAATTAGAAATAATGCTGACATGAACACATCAGAATTTGGTGTCAGAGTGGTATTGTGCCACCCAGATCAGGAAGGAGGAAAACCCATTGCTTAGGCCTCACATACATTGTCCAAAACAGATAAAAAGTATAGCCAATTGGACAAGTAGGTCCTGGTGATTTATTTGGTATCAAAAAGTTCATCAACATCTATATGGTTGCCGATTTATGATTGTAATGGATCACAAACTCTATTGGGAATTAAACAAATTCCCAAACATTTGAGGTCCTCACATGTTGCATTAGCTAAGCATATTGGTGGGGTATATTATATTAGTATATAAAAAGGGAGAACCAATAGGACATGCTGATGTATTATCATGCATGCTTGATCAAACTGAAAGATATAAAAAAGAGAGGGAAATTAATTACATCGATGCCTGGAAGAGCCAAACCCTCAACAGTACAACAGTGTCTGCATGGACATCCAAAGACAATGGCTGCAAATGGATGGTAAAGCAGATCAGCAAAGGATGGCTGAAAAACAATCTACTTTTCTGCACAAAGAATTATGGAATGCCCAGGAGGAGTTAACCATATGCAAGTATGCATTCTGAGGAGTGATTGAGTTCTTATCCCACTAAAAGGAAGGAATCAAATCCTGAAGTTGTTACATGAGGACCATCCAGGCATTGTTAGAGCAAAAGCATTGGCTCATAATTATGTCTGGTGGCCTGGCATTAATAATGATATTGAAAATAATATTAAAAAATGCAAAAATTGCCAACATGCACTAAAGTGCATATGGCTAAGTTTGAAATGTGGCTAAAGCAGAAAGGCCATGTCAATGTATATACATCAACCACTGTATCCCATTTGAAAGACATCTGTTTTTAATAGTGGTCAATGCATTATCAGGTTGGACCGAATATAAAATAGTCAAGAGCACCAGTACAGACATGACACTTAGCAAGCTATATGAAAATTTTGTGCATCAGGGTTTTCCAGAAATGCCTGTATCTGAGAATGGAACTGATTTTACTTCAGAAAAATTTGAAGAAGCCATTCAAGAATGGGAAATTAAACACACATCATCCTCAATCTAACGGGTGAGCTGAGAATGCAGTACAAACCCTAAAGTCATCCATCAATAAATTGGGAAAAGTTAAAATGCATGACACAGTGCTGATTGCACTCCTTCATAATCATGTGATCTTTAGTGCCAAATCTGGGAAATCATTGGCTTAAATGTATCTAGGCAGAAAGTTACACACAAAATTAACAAAATTATGTCAATCGTGGATAAAGATAACTAGAAAGCTGATACCTATAAAGTTTACAAATTTAAACTTCAGGAAAAAGTGTGGATAAAAAAACACTACCAAGGCGGAAGTCATATGTCATCTATCAAAACAAGTAATTACAGTTCGAATGAAAAATGAAGAAATACTTTGCAAGAATAAGAACCAGCTCAATAAAGATGTGAATGAGGAGATAATATCCAACCTATTCAAAGTGACAGATACTGATGATCAGTTTAGAAAGTGTGAAAACATTAGATGAAGTGGAGCAGAAACAACTGCAGGTTAAAAGGATAATAAAGAGACCCATGTTTTTTAAAAGTTGTGCCATAAAAAATTCTGGTTGGTTGAGTGAGTTAAAGCTCTAAACTTTTGATTGGTCAAATTACAAAATCAGCAGTAAAATATATTTGTCTTTTAATATTATATTTATTTTAGTTTACTTTCTAAAAAGCAAATTAATAATTTGTCAGATTATGAAAGTGAATGAAAGCTTTTTCAAAAATACATTTCTATTTATAATTATAAAAATATTCTATAGCAGAGAATCTTAAAAAAATGTTTGTAACCTATTAGAAAAAGCTGCAAATGTCATTGATTTCTTTCACAATTTACATTTGTGTAAAAGTAAAGAATTTTTACTAAAATCTTAATTCTTCTTCTAAAATAATTATATTTTCAGCATATTGCATCAAAATAATTTATAATATGTAAAAAATACTTTAAAACATTCATTTTCATTTTGACAATCAAAACAAAGAACTTGGAGCTGTCAAAATTGTTGACAAGCACTCCCTTTTGTTCAAAATGAGAAATGACCAATCAGCACCATGGAAAGTCACTTTCTACCATTGTTCTAGCTTCAAATTTAAATATTATTGATTTTGTGATTGTTGAGTGTTGTAGTAGTAAGGAATGGGATAAAAGAATAGATTTATTAATAAAAAATAGGGAGTTAGAGAAATGGAGAAATAGCATGGAGAGTAAAAAGAGTTTAAATATATATAGAAATAAACAGAATTTTAGGTGTGAGTTAATATATTATATGATAATAGTAAGGAAAGTAGTTTATTATTTAAGGCTCAAATGTGATCTTTAGCTACAAGAGAATATACATGTAAATGGAAAAAAAATGGGTGATTTATTTTGTAAATTATGTAAGGAAGAAATAGAAAATATTAGACATTTGTTAATTGAATGTAAATGTTTGAAAACAGAAAGGGTACATTTAATGAAGTTATGGAAGAATAAATATGAAAAAAGTGATTATACAGAAAGTGAATTATTGGTTTTTATGCTGGGTTTGGGAAAAGATAAAGGGGATTTAGATATATACAGTTGACAAAGATTATGTTGTGGAAATTGGATTGAGCAGAATATGGGAAAATTTAGAGTGGGGAATGGAAAATAAAGTGGCTAACAGGTTTATCTGGGCATAATTGCTGATATATTCTTGACTTCATTTAAGGAGAAGCCACAATACATCACATCAGCTTTAAAATGAGCATAAATTCACTACAATAATGTAAAAATTGGTGTTTTTTCGCCAATTTTATTATAATCAGAGCAGACATTAGAAAGATTAAGGACTATTTATGAAATTCAGAAATTAAAATCTCATCTCTGAACTTGGGGGAAGTAATGATATGTATATGTATGTTAAGTGCACATTCATATATAGATATAAATAATTGTAAAAACTTATAGAGAGAAAAATAATAAGTTAAAAATATTACAAAACTTGAAAAGATTTATTCTTTAAAAGTAGAAATTAAGAAGTATAATCTTTAGATTAGAAAAAGATTAATTTCTAAAATGAACAAAAGACTAATTAATAAGAGTAGAATCAGTCATTATTCAAATGAAGCAAATTAAGGAATTCAATTTAGATTTCTTTTTAAGCTACAAATAACTGATTAATTAAAAAGGCAGAAAGATAATTCTAAAATTCCAATAAAATATGAAAAGGTAGAATCATCTGATCACATGGGTAGAGGACTAACCAATCATTTACAGGGATTCAGAGACAATGAGCTGCCTTTAGTACTGATCAGAAGAAGAGAGAGAGACACTTGATCCTTGGAATTTAATCTCTGTGGATTGATATAGTGGAGCAGGATGTCTTCCCTTGCAAAGTGAGTTCAAGTATGGAGAGTTGGCCTCCAAACCTGAGAACAGTCAACCTAGGACTTTAAAATTGTATTGATCTTAATTATTATTTTATATGCCTTTGGGTCTTATCATGTAAATAATTGTATATATATTATTAAACATTTTAAGGGATCGTGTATTAGAATATATAGTAATATTAACTATTAGTCATTATTGGCACTCGTGGAAGTGCATCCTATCACAGCTAGACATAGCAACATCCATTCAATTGGGTTACAAGATTTGATTCACACGAACATACAAAGAGAATGACTAAATTTTATTTATAAAAGGATTTAATAATTTTTTTCCATTTTTCTAAGAATAGTATCTTTACAAAAATAATCAAAATAAAGATAACTTAAGTAATAATTTTTTTAAATATTTAATTCAATATAAGACTTTCAAACTTTTTTTTTATTAAATTGTAGATAACCATGATCACAATGCCCATAAAGGAATGAGACTTTTCTCCCATTGGTGAAGAACATATTATATTACAACTGACTTTTTATTTTTGAAGTTAGCACATCAATATTCATTTAAATAATCTAGTTTAACATTTGATCAATAAATAATGATAACCAGATCCCAATTTACCAGCCATTATCCATATTGGATATGGCTGCATATTTAGAAAAAATCCTAAGTTAGGTTATAGGAACAATAATTAAGCAAGATGCCTTTTTCTATGTTTTTATTTCTGTTTCTATACTTAGAAAAATAAAAAAATGATACACGTCTTTTAACTAAATACATTTTTAAAATATAAATTTAACAATAATAAAGATAAGGAAAACGGAATTTTATAATATCAATCCTCATACCATTTTAGTATATTTTACATTCTTTGTGTACACATTTTTTATGCATGTAGTTTTGTTTAAGTAAATAATATGTGTTAAGTTCTACTTTAACTTTAATATAACAGCTTAACCTCAAAATCTGGATTTAACTTATCAAAATTCAAATTCATAAGTTCTTGTATTTACTTTACTGGGTGTGGCAATTACCAGTTAAATCAACATTTACTGAAGCCTTTGTTAAATATTCTGATATCTATTCTTTATCTACATCATCAATTTCTTCAATATGCCCATTCAAATACCCTATAACCATATTCTCTTTCCCTTTTCTTTGAAACTCTGTATATTGTTAACTAGGCATGCATATATGCAACTGTTCCACTCCATTATAGTTTGACTATCTCCACTGTCTATATACACTATAGCCACTATCCATTCTAGTCTTCCTAGCCTTATCCAAACCACAAATGTTCTTGGCATTAAAAGTATTTAAATATTTTTTGACATAACTCCTATACCACCACCCATTTTTTTATTTTTTTTCTATTTATACCCTGTCATACCAAGTCTTCCAGTATATGTCTTCTTCTCTTAGAGGTATTTCCACTACTGCTAATATGTCAAGCTCTTCATTTTTAACTGCTTTGTTTAATTCCAGCCATTTTTCTGGTCTTCTATCACCTTGCATATTTATATATCCAATTTTAACAATTTATTATTTCCTAACTACCCTTTTATAAATTCTTTTGACTCTTTCTTCTCCATTATATTTATAAATAAGTTGCTTACAACTAATTTTATAAAATCCTCTCTCCACATCTACATTTATATCTAAATCAGCTGTATTTTGGAGCAATTTTCACCATACAATACTTCCATCTAGTACCAACCATAATAATCACAGGAAGTCAAAAGATTATCAAAATCGTTATCATGTGCCTATTCATTCAATATCCTCAGACTAATTGCTAGCTTGTGGCTTTCATCAGTAAGGTGTCTTGGATCTGAGAACACTGCACTTAGATTTCTGAATCAAATGCATTCCTCCAGCTCCTACTTTTACTTTTTTTAGGTACCAAAATATACATATAGTGAATTGAGTTCATATCTGTATGACTAAATAAATGAATTAGCGTGGAGTGAAAACATTAATGTAATTTTAGTTTGTTTACAGTTTCAAAGTTAACTAAAAAGAAAAAAGATGATTGCTGGAGGGATACATTACATTCAAAGATCTAGGTGCAGTGCTCTCAAATCCAAAGCTTCTTAGTCTGGAGATATACATAAGGATTTTGATGCATTAACTTTCTAGCTCCCATTATTACTATGGCTTGCACTAGATGACAATATTGTATGGAGAAAATTGCTATTTTGTTAAATGGATGTAATAACAACCAGATAGTTTATCACCAGCACACAAAATACAATAAATCTTATATACAAAATGCTTGATAATTATAACTATTCACATTTATTATAAAAAATAATAACACTTCTAATAAAAAGAGTGAACATCCCTCTCTTCTTTCAAGTCAAAAGATAGTTTATCATTTGAAAGTCAGGAAATTTGTAAAACTTCCACTTGGATTTCCTCACGTATTATAAATTTTCCTAAAAGTAAAAATCATTTTAAAGGTTATAAATTAAATGATAACTATATGAGAGAAATACACAAAAGAATGGATTTATTAATAATAATAAAGTGACATTTTAAAGTTAATAATTCACTTATAGATTACATGATAATTCTGCCTATATGAATTTAACGATTATATTTCTACGAAAGACTGTTTGTGTACAGTATTCATATTTTTCTCTCAAATATGATCTTATGATAATACTTTTATTTACATTGGGAAATCCAAAAAAAAAGTTGATATCTTTTAATGAGAAAACAATCACAACAAATAATTCATATGGTAGATCATTTACAGAAAATGATTTTGACTAATAAATGTAAAATAGATTACCAATCACTAAAAAAAAAAAAAAAATCATATAGCAGATTAAAAAAGTAATAAGAAATGAAGCAAAATAGCGATTAGATATAAGGATAGATACAAATCAAAATATTTTCTAAATAATCACAAGATAGAAATTATTATGAAAAGTAATTCTTTGATATATATAATTTATCGTGTAATAATGTATTTTCATTATAAGAAATTTTACCTCTAACATCCGAAATTATATAATAATGATATTTTTTGTTTTGATCTGTTAAGAAAATCGTCTGCTTTTTATTTTTAAATTTTGCGACATCTAATGCATAACTGGAAAATTATTTCGTTATAGATGGCACTAGAAGTTAATAAAACTTTGCGGTTAGCGTAAGATATTTCGGAGCAAATTTAAATAAATTAAAATAAAAAATAAACCCAAGAACGAGATTTTTTAAAAAAACTCAACCCAACTATTTAAATACTTTATTAAGAAATTGAATTTAAAAGCAAAATAAATATCACCAACTTGCTATTTATTTTGCGATATCAATTTGTCTTTTTCCGGAGATTTAGTATCGGCGAACAACAAAATGGAGGTAAAGTTTTCTTTTAATAAAGATAATAGGAATAAAAACAACTATTTTAATAATAATAGAGAAATTTGTGTGTTTCTTTGATAAAATTAATTTATAGACTAGTTTAATCAAGCATTCTGTCATATATATCTTAATAATAAATACAATTTTTCAATGTTTAATGATAAAATTTATGAGTAAAAGAAATTGTGAATTTACTTCATAATTATAAAATTAACATTTTCTTATCTAGTTTGTTATATAGTTAATTAAATTTGATTTGTAATTATTATTAGTAAGTATCTTACTCTAGATTAAACAATATTAAGTACTAATGATCAAGGCAGTCTCCATTTTAACCTGGCGATGCACTTTCAGATTTCAAATCCGTTGTAATGTTTATTATAATTAAACTACTTATGCAATTGTAATGGTCAGTAAGTGGTTATTAATTTTTATTTAAACAATAAAACATATAGAAAATTGCTATAGTTCGGTAATGGCTAGCCAAGAAATAAAGTCTTCTGTATAGTTCCTCTTGGCGAACCATTGAAATCATCTTTGTTTTGTATACAGTTAAGGATAGTTTCACACATTAAAAATGCGATAACATGAATAAAAATAAGAATTAATATCATCGTTATTTAGTAACATAAAAAACTTCAGTTAACGAAAAACTAAGAATTATTTCATAATTTATATTCACTTAAAAAAACAGCAAATGTGTTTATAGCATCTTTTTATAGAAACTGCTCTTAATTAAAACTGCGGGGCACTGTTTTTAAATTATGCACGTCTCTCGGCAAGCACTGATCGTTTAATCTAAATCTAGCTAACTGCTAGATCAATTTACACATGCAAATCTATGATAATGAGCGACTAGTTTAATGTATGTTTATACACATTCGGATATTCTAATGTAATTACTAATATTCACTATAGTTATGCTTTGACAATGATATGCTGTATTGGAAGTCTGGTTCAGAAAATTAATAAATATAGTTTTATGCCAAAAATTTATTACTGTAATAATTGAAAATTATCTACATACTCTTGTAGAATATATTTTATTACATAGTATCTATGATATATATATATACTATAGTTTATTCTTATATATATATATATGTTAATTTATCATAAACTAACATAGGCATGTGTATGTTTCTTTAGGTATTATATGTAAAGCATGCTGTTGACATTTTATCTAGGGATTGCCTTTTAGCAGCAGGAGGCAATCCTTGATTGAAATATTAAAAACCGGTTCTGTACATTTAGATAAATAGTCTCTTATTATATAATGTCCTTTATTGAATTTTTTTACTTTTATTTTGTATATAAATAAGATAAAAAGTTATATAAGTACAAAGATGACTATAAAATCAACGATGAAGATATAAAACTTATTAATCTTTTTGCCTGAGCCATTCAGCAAGAGCATTGGGAGAGTCTTATCAGAGTGACACCGAGAAGAATGTAAAAAAATATTTTGGGCAACAGATGAAATTGATCAAGTTATGGTATTTTCTGCATCTATGGATGTTAAAGTTGGAAACTAATAAAGCAAGATAAAATTATTGATACTTATAAACTTTTATACAAGTGAAGATATTTAAGAATAATGGACATCAAAAATATTGAACAAATGTATATTTGATCAGTTTAAATTTTAGATTTCACTTGAAGCACAAATTATTAATACCAATTTTTAATTTAGTCATATTATGAGGTGCCTGGGAAAGTAGAAGATAAAAAAAAATATTACCAACAGTCAGATTGATGGATTTAAATATCACAATAATAAAAATGAGCCATTGAAAAATCTTAAATCCAACACATAATATATTATTTTGAAGAAAAGTCTTCCAGAAGTTATCAGCTTGAATATATAGGTCATTTTAGGATGATTGAACACTGATTTTTTTCTCTTGATCTTTTTTTCTTTATATTTTAATATTAAACTTTTATTTCTTCTAATGTTATAAACTACATTATTAAATTATGAATTTAATGCTAGAATTCTAGAAAAAAAAAATTCTTCATAGTGGATTTATTTTATCAAGAAATTCTTTTATTTGTTATAAAATATTGTAAGTAAAAATTGTACCTTTGATTAATATTTATATACTATTAAGCATATATATTTATTTTGTTTTTACTTTAATTTTTTTAAGTGAATAATATACTTAATTTATTGAAGATTTTTAATTTATTTTTAACATAGGAAGTTCAGAAACACTCAGTTCATACTTTAGTATTTCGGTCATTGAAAAGAACTCATGACATGTTTTTGTCTGATCAACCTAATTCTCCAGCTATTGATGAGAAATGGTAAATAAAAGTTTTAATTTTGAGTTTTTGTAAATTTTTTTTTTTATAAATTTTTATAATTATGTCATTTTATTTTGGCTGTATTATCTTACAAATGTATAGGAAAAAATGATAAGTTTGTTTTTTGTTTCTAGATATGAAAACAAATATTAAAAAAAAATGTTTTAAAACATACTATATTCAAATATATTTTAGCACAGATGTTTTAAAAAAATTTTAAGCAATAATAAAGTACATTTATATATCCAACTTTAACACGAAGATAGCTTAGTATAAGTTTCCATCTAGAATAGGAAAAAAAGATTATTATAATAACTGATTTTCAACTGAAGTCTTAAACTAAATTCCAAGAGATTGTACAAGGCTTAGAAAAGAAACCAGATATAAACTTTTATGAATGACATAAGATTGGTAGTTGTGTGATAAGATCTTTATCCTCTTATGAAGTGGAAATGGTTTAAAAGGCTATTATTTATATGTACATTGTAATGGTATGTATATAGATGGACCACAGAAATAATGGGAATAATTATCCTTAAACATCATTAATGAGCATGAGCAAAATCAGCATTGGAAATAAATATAAGTATTTAAAAATAATATATCTAATAAGCATAAAATCAGCAATTATCAAAAATTAATAGTCATCCTTTGTGACTGGATTTAAAAGAGATACACAAGCTAATCATCATGTAGACAATGCCAAACTTAGAATGCAACTGCTATAAAAATAATTCTACATCAAAAATTTTGGAATTTCTATGCTGATCGTCATCAATATTCTTGGTCATCTAGTATCATGAATGTACTGCCATTTATAAAAATTAAAAAATTAAGTATGTGGACTTTAAAGGTGATCTTTACCTTTGTGCCATACAAATAATCCTATAAAGAATATTTGTAGGTTCACACAAATATATCAAGCATATATGTAAATACCATTGTCTGAAACTGGCCTGGGATTTCAAGGATTCTAGGAATTGTGACTATGAACAAGAGAAAATATACATATATAAAACTTAATCTTTTCTAGTATTAAATAATTTTAATTGAATAAAAATGATTTATAATAATAATAGTAGATTACATCGATATTAATATGATACCTAATTTAGAGTTTTCCTTGCAATATTTTTAATTCTAAGTAAGTCTTCATAAAATATATAATGAAATAATGATGAATATAATGTAAATCTTAAATGTAATATACAAAATTTGTATCTGAAATAGTATACTTTCAATTTACTTTTTTTGCAAAAGTCTTCAGCAAATTTTATCATGAAGATTCACTTCTTAAGTATTATAGTGAACATCTTAAGAGTCATAGTAAGCATCTACATTACAAATTTGGCTGGAAGTATATTATTTAAATATAAAATTTACTTTTACATTTCATTTTATATTTCATTCATATGGTCAACTTTCAAGCCAAAAAATTGTCCATAATGTTGTCTTCGTTATAAAATTTAAACTATTAATCAATCTTAAATATTGATAATAAAAATAAATAAAATTTATTTAAAATATTGGTTCCAATAAGAAATGAAAATCTGGTTTGATGTTTTAAATAACTTTATTTTTAAGTTGTTTTACTATCAATTTTGTTTAAGATTGATTAATATTTTTAATTTTTCATTATATATATAATCTATCTATCATGAAAATATGATTTATATAATATCAATAACATTAATTTTATACACCTATATATGATAAAGCTATTTTTAAAAATTATGAATTGATTATTTATGAACTGAATTCTAATAACAGATAATGATAATGTAAATTAATATATCTAAAAATCTGTGACAGATATATACTTTATGCATTATCTAAAACTGTGTGAAATATGTCATAAAAATAATTTGTTGCACAAATAACAGATTTAATGTTAAAAACTATAGATGAACATGTGTGAGCATGAAATAGCATTTTAACATTATTTCACAATTTTCTTAAATTACATGCTTTAAGAAATTATTGTTAATGTCTAATAAATTTTCATATCTTCAGTGTTAATTTTATTTTTGTTTGAAATTTGTTTTTAATATAATTGATATATAAGTCATCTACTATAATATATATATATATATTTGTGTGTGTGCATATGTTTAACACACAGTGATATTGATTTTATTATAACAGTGAAAAAATGAAGATGGCTATAAAAGCTCGAGACGAATATGGTTCAGTGATTCATCTGGTAGGTAAATCAGATACTCCTAAAATAGGAAGAGATCTGGAGATCTATGATCAAGGTTAGTTTAAAGAATTTTTAAATTTAGAAGATGTGCATGAATAGCAAATAAGTGTATCTTACATATTGAACTAATAATTTTTATATATAAATAAACTCTGGTTGCATTTAAAATGTCTATATGATGAAGTCTTTATTGCTTGATCATAATATATTTTATTGAGATTTTTTGAATCATAAAATCTATTTTTTAATAAATCACTTAATATATAAAAAACTACATATATCTGTGATAAGAATACACATAAGCATTGTAATCATTTAAAAGAAATATTCAAAATAAGATTTGTCTTTATCATATTTTTAATTTTTTTTATATTTTATTTGTTTTTTGTTTTTAAATTAAAGAATCTTAATATTATTCAAATTATATTTTGATTATTATAGTACTACAAAATAAAAATAAATATTTTAATTAGAATATCAATGAAATCAATAATAATTCTATTAAATGCCCGACTTCATTAATAAATATGAATAAATTTTATATTAAATAATCATTAGACCATGAGTTTTAAATGAATCATCTATTATATACATGTAGTAAGTGATTATATATTAAATTAAATTATTGAGTTAATAAAGTAAAAAATAATTGTGTAAATATTGTTCTCTGATACAACTACTGTTATTATATAGAAATAAATTATAAACCTTTGCTTAATTTAGTTGATAACTTTGGATTAGGCCTTAGATTTGGAATAGATTATTCCTAAATGTATATTTTTAATTGTAAGATACAATGAACAGATGATATAATGAATGACTTCTGAAATCTGTTAATATATTGTACCACACATTATTGTGTAAATAAATAATTTCCTATCTTTTTTATAGTTATATATGCTTCTATATCTTTTCATTAATATGAAATTGTAGCAAATCTATAAAGATAAATTCTGAATAAAATGATATTTATGTAAATAAAAAATTTTGTTTAGTTTTATATAAATCTTTACCATGTCATTAGTTTGTAAAAAATTTCTTCTGAGAGTCATAAATAACAAAATACTTTTTTTTAAAAAAAAAATTCTATTATTAAACTGGAGGGGGGGGTATTAGACAATGCCTATTCTATAAGCTGTCACTTTTCAAGACACATAGGAATCAAGTTTCTATTTTTTTTATTTTTTTGAAAAAATAAATTGTTATAGATCTGAATTTTAAAGAAGTTAAATCAGCAGTATATTATTTATGCACCATGTTAATACTTTGATAAAGAGTATTTGAAGTCATAAAAGTTTATGCAAAGGATTTCTAATTGTCTAAAAGAATGATGGCATCATTTTTACAACTATACCAATTTTGAATTTATATAAAAATTTTGTAGTCTGTAAACCAATGACATCTTTTATTTTTCTATAATATTTTATATAAATACAATTTGTACATCTTACTGCAAATACCTTATAGCAAAATAATTTTTATTGTATATATACACATGTAATCTGATGTTTTGACCATCTTGTAATCATCAAATCAGAAACAGTGATATAATGACAAATAAAATAAATAATATATTTATAAAGCAGTAATTGAAAGCACGCTTAGCATTGCAGGATATTATAAATAATTTTTTTTTTCAAACAGAAAACATATTTTATATTGAATTATTTTATATTTCAATTTAATGTTGTTTATTTTATTTTATATTATCTGGATCATTTTATTTTATTTGGTTTTAATTCCATTTTATCACAATTTATTTTACTTTTATTGTGTTTTGTTATATTTTGTGTCATTTCTTTTTATTTTGTTATTATATCATAACTCTCAGGAAGACTGCAGGACAGTTAAAACTATCAGATTGTGTATATACATATATGCAATCAAAAAATTTTTGCTATAAAGTATTTGAAGTGAGATGTACAAATTGGATTTATATATAAAGTCATATTATTACTTGCTTGTAGATTAGGATTGTGTTCATCTCATGATTTTTATAGTCTAATTATTTTATTGTATGTGTAACGATCCGTATTCCCTTAAAGAATGAGAGTGAAGGTATCTAACTATAGTTGGACTTAGGGTCTTCATGTAGGATACCATGAATGATGAGATAAAAGTCTAATCCATGATTGAATCTATTTCAAATATGATAATTTAATGTTTAAACCTTTAGCACAGTTACAACTTAGACCAGTTCATCCAATCTTCACCTCTCTTTATTATTCTGTTATGCTCAGTATTTGAACTCAGGGCTAATTTTACATTTAACTCTCTTCAGGGGTCAATTGATATCCTGTAGCAATAATAATACTTTTATATAAGTTCAATAGAGTTTCAAAATTACTTCTAACCAAATTATCATGATGTTAAGTCTGGATGATATATATGGGTATATGTATTCAATTTTATTTTATTATGAAAATAAAATAAATAATTTAAATAAATCACAGACATTCTTAAATTTATCTTTATATAACAAAATTTTTGATTGAATGTTTTACATACATTTCTACCATATTAGTATATTGAACCTGATGCTTTATTTGCTTCAAAAGTTCCATCATGAAATTAAAGCTAACCTTTATTTTTATAAAGTTTTAAAAGAACAATAATGCATATACACATTTTTATTTTAAAATTCTGTGATTTTTATTTGCAATAGATTTTAGTTTAAAATCTACTTTCTTTCGATACTTGTTTTTTTTAATCTATTTGTAAAAATATTCTAATTTAAAAAAAAAAAAAAACAAGTTTTAATCCCTTTTGAAAAACGTTTTAATTTTGGAAAGTTTTACATTCCTGTTTCTTTTATTTTTTTAATTGTAATCTATTTTAATTTATTTTTAAAAGCTGAGATGCATTTATTCTTTTTTAATTAATTTTGAATAAGATAAAAGCCTTGGTCATATTTTTAATTAAGATTAAGCCTGAGATTGAGATTTGCCCTGGGCAAAAACTTCTAATTAAAGATGATGTGGGAGATGAGTGTATATAAATAGCCCTGGGATTTCGGACTAATTATTATTCGACTTTTTTTTTATTCTGCTGGTTATGAAAAGTGTGTCAACTCCTTAATATGCTGTTTGTGATCTTTATTTGAATTGCTGTGCTGCCTTTAATTTCAAAGATGGTTGTCCATGTCTGGATAGCACAGTTGCTTACAATACCTTTCTATTATCTGCCATCGGAAATTCTGCTGAAATCAAATTACTGACTTCTAATTGCTCAATAGGGATCATCTCTCCAGAATGCTAAAATTACATGCTATCTGGAATCTTATCTATAACATGCCCTACTAAACCAACCTAAAGATGACCCTGGATTCCAGATTGCTTTTTCAAAGATCATGTCTTAAAAAGCCAGAACAAGAACTGATCCCTAAGATTGCCTTCAGCCTCCCGAACATATAAATGGAAACCAAAATCTTCGTAGGAACTTTAATGTGAACTAAACTGTGCGCTGCTGAAAGACATCAACCGGACCTAAGCATTATACTTCAAGATAAAAAAAATTTCATATTCTAACCCAGGTTAAATCTCTAATTAAATCTCTTGTAAAGTCTCAGCATAATCTTAAAGGAAACCTCTCTTTATTATAAATTTTGAATATTGTTTTAATATTTTTAAAAATTATTTTATGTATTTTTCTTATTATAGAGTGTATTGGAATCTTTATTTTAAGATTCCATATTTTTAAATTTATTTGTCCGAGAGTGTATTGCGAGTTTAGATTTTATAATTATTGTACCTTTTTATATTATTAATCTTTATAAATTTACTCTTGGGCAGATATTAGTAATTTTCTTTTATCTTATCTGTCCTCTTTTTGTTATAATTAATTTAGATAAGCTTGGTTTGTGTTTCCTGCAGATCGTAAATTTTTGGCTGGCAGTTTATTGAATGTATTGTTCTGTTTTTCCTAAATCGGAGATTTTATTTCATCTAGTCAAGATTATGTAAATCGTAATCTTTTCTTGTTATATTTTATTGTCTTGTACTGGAAATAACCTTGATGACTTTGAACGTGGTCAATCATGAGCTGTTCTGCAGACATATGACGTTCTTGACCGGATATTTCTTTTCCAGATCTAGGACAGTTTGTCTGCACTGTTTTGTTGTTCTCCCTACAAGACCCCTGTTGTCTTGCAATCTCTAAATAGGGAAACTGGAATTGGTTTTTATAAACAGCTGGCAAGAAGATATTATAAATCCCCTTTTTAATCCTCCAGTAAGAAAACGAACCTATCTGCCTGGGGTATTTAAAGTTTCAAAACTCACGTACACTCTCTGATATACACCAGTTAAATCTACGTCAAATTTTTATATTTTGTTTACCTGAGATTTATTTCTTTTCTTGAATTTAATAAACTTTAATATTACTTAGATATTATTTTGGCTGACGTTTATCTTTGTGTTCTCATTCAAATGTCTGAACAATCTTAAAGATCTCTTTCTCTCCCCGGGTCTACCTGGTAGCATTTATCATCATTATTAACTTTTGATCATCATAAGTTAAATTTTTTATGTGATGTGATGCACTGTGACTTCTTCTTATACGGAGTCAGGAATCTCTCAGCAACTATGTCCAGAGAAACCTGTCAGCCACTTTGATTTCCCTTTCCATTCTCCATTCTAAATTTTCCCATATTCTTCTCTATCCTACTTCATCCCATTTCCACGACATAATCTTTATCAACTCCATGGCCTTTATATCTAAATCTCCCTTGTTTTTCCCCAAACTTAGCATAAAAACCAATAAGCCACTTTCTGTATAATCACTTTGTTTATATTTATTCTTCCACAACATCATTATTTGTACCCTTTCTGTTTTCAGGCATTTACATTCAATTAAAAAATGCCTAATATTATCTATGCCTTCCTTACACAACTTTCAGACTAAATCACCCATATTTTTCTATTTATGTGTATATTCCATTGTTGCTAAAGATCCCGTTCAAGCCTTAACCAGTAAACTACTTTCCTTGCTATTATCATAAATTAACTTGCACCCAATATTCTGTTTACTTTTATAAATATTTAAACTCCTTTTACTCTCCATAACTCCCTATTCTTTATTAATACATCTATTCTTCTATCCCATTCCTTACCACTATAACACTCAACAATTCTCCTAACACAATCATCCCACCTTTTGTATAAGTATATTGACATAAAGTCTTTATCCAAATCTGCATATCGCATTACCCCTCTTACCTGTTTTGTTGCCTGCCCTTTATTTATAACCCAATTAAATACTATTTTGGCTATTCTTTTATTATCCATAAACTGTAATCTACTGAACATTTTCATTTTGTTTTTTTCATCTCATATAAATACTTGACCATCCCATTTCTCCTTCAATTGCCTCCTTTGCCATCCACGCTTCTGCATCTAATGCATGTCTTCCTACTTCTCTTTGTATTTTTTTAAGTAATCTAATACCCCTTTATTAACACATAATTCGTTGTTACCATATGTTAGCTCTGCCACTCCCTTCCATACAATTTTAGCTACATCATATTTATTATATGAAAACATTGTTAATTTCTTTATCAATCCTTTTCTTTTCTTTGCTTCATTTAGCTTTTTTCCTCCCATTCATCCAAGCAATTTCTCTGATTATTTAAGACGATTCCCAAATAGTTACATCTATTTACAACACTTAACTTTATATTCCCAAATAAAAATTATTTGTTTTCTCTCTTCCCAGTACTTATCGTCATTACTTTTGATTTTTCTTCAAATTTAATCTCCATCTCTTTACCCACTTTTGTGCATGTCCTCAGCATAACTACCATGTCTTCCCTTTTTTCTGCACACAAAAAAACATCATCTACAAATAAGAGACCCAACAATATATGTACTCTCTTGCCACCTATTAATGGTATCTTTATCCCTCTTCCTAATCTTTCTATTGCTGTCTCCATTTCTCTCAAATACAACAAAAACAAAATAAGTGACATCGGGCATCCTTGCCTTAGTCCCACCCCATTTTTAACTTTAACTGATTTTATATTCCCTAATTGATACGTATAGTAATTATTTTCATATAATTTCTTAATAATATTCACTAAAGCTCCATCCATTCCCAAATTTACTAAACTTACCCATAATCTTTTTCTATTTGCTCTATCATATGCCTTCTCTATATCTATAAAGCCATATATAACTGTCTACCTGTATTCCTACTCATATCCATAAGTTGTGTAACTACAAATAAACTATCTCCTATATGCCTATCTGATCAAAAATCGGTACTTGTGATTTTTGACCCACAGAAATACTTAGAGTAGGGGCCCCAAATTCAGCAATGTAAATTCCAGCCGATAGATGGCGCTGTTCACAATGCGTAAGCACAGGAACATTCCACCAGCTGTCTGGCAGCAAAGCTGCCCACTTGGTGGCGCTGGTCACAATGCATAAGCCATTTAGCTTACATCGTTTGCTACCAGCAACTACCAAGAACCTAGTTGGCGCTGATTGCCGTAAACACATCTATCTTATGTGTCGTCTGCTTCTAGCACTATCAAGATCCTAGCCCACTACGTGGTGCTGCTTCTCCACATTTCACATAGAAAACTACTCATCGATAGAGTTTATGTACATACTACTTAAAAGATGGGTGGCGTATAATGTACAGGTGTGATTAATTAAAGAGCTACAACTACTTAAATATGCTTTCAAACTTAATATTGTCACATGCTATTTCACAGTTTTATAAATGGATGTATTTTTAAATTATTGCTTTTTAAAAATTGATCTTTTTTTTTTAATTATTTACTCTAAAAGTGTTTTTTTTTTTTTTTAAATTAAAAAAAATGTAATTTTTACGACAATCGGGGTTTTTTTTTTTTTTAAAAAAAAAGCTAATTTTTTCCCTTCTTTCAAAACTGTATTATTTTAAAAGATGATTGTTTGTAAAACTTTTTTTTTTTACACTTTCAAACAATATTATCCAATAACTTTTAAAGTAATACAAATTATATTTCGGTTTATACATCTTTCAATTATTATTTCGCAAACGTGTTATTTTAAAAAGCTGTTACGAGCAAGCAAACAATAATTCGAAGATTACGACAATCGGGGTTTTTTTTTTTTAAAAAAAAAACATATCTATTTGACACTTTAAAAACTTTCAACATTCCATTTTTATTTTGAATATTTTAAAAACATTTAATAAGATTTAAAAAATCCTAGGTAACTTTTGATTTTGGTATTCTCTCATTCTTGATTTCCTTTTAAAATAAAAAGATAAACTGTGATAAATAAAACTTTAAATTTTACAAAATAATATTTTGGAAATATAAATGACATCGACTTCTGTATTTAATTATATTTAAAGACATTGTGTGTACGTATGGGTGTATCGTAATCTAATATGTCAATTATATTTTATTTAATATAATTTATTAAAAATATTTATTAAAATATTTGTTTAGAATGAAAAGAGTAATATAATGTATTTATTTAAAATGAAAAGAATAATATAATAATTAAAATATTTATTTAAAATGAAAAGAGTATGTGTGTTTAACTTATAAAGCAAAACGATTGTTTTTTTTTTTATTAAGAAAAGGAAATACTTAAAATGTTGTTTAAATATTTACATTTATATTTTGAATACACACATTTATGTTGAACAATATTTTAGTAAGATGAGAATGGAGAGATCTAGTTATTAACAAGAAATAATTTAATTAAAATTAAAAGAATCGAGAAACAATATTTTTTAAAAGTAAGGATTTGTTGTTAAAGATGTTAATGTTTTCTCGTTCAGAAAATTATCATAATTATTGAAATAGGATTATTAGAGAGGACGAAGTTTTATTTTTCTTAAAAGGTAGTTACAAACCGTTGAGCTAGCTGGAGGCTCAGGTACTGGGTTTAGTGCTGATCAGATAAACAAATTAAGATTAAATTACTGGAGCTTGTAAAAGTAATGTTACTTATTATAAGAGCTTAACAATGACTTAATTTGTTTCATAATTACACTTTTACAAGTTTTGTTAATTTTGGTATAGGATATATCTAGATGAACGTCTAAACATTATGAAAGAATTTTGAAAAAAGTAAAGACAATACTTTTTTAGTAGATAATGAAAGCTGAAATCTGATTAGAATTTTTGCAATAGGTCACTTTATTTATTTTATGATAGAACCATCAAAATGAAAATCATGTGATGCTGGATGCAGTTGAGAAATGATTAATTACTTGTTCAGTAATTGAAAGTTATTGGTTTATGCATGAGATAAGTACATTATCTGCAAAATCTAATGAATACATATTTATTTTTAATAATGGTAGAAAAAGTTTAATTAAATTTGCATATTAAAGTAAAACAAGATCATCATCATCAACTATTATCAATCCACTGCAGGATGAACATCTCCAAGTTTCTCCACATCACCCCTGCACACTTTCTTATTTCATATATCCATCTCACATGTGGTCTCTTCCTGGGTCTTGTACAATCTCTTGGAAACCAGTTTAAGATTTCAATTATCCATCTATTATCATCTCTTCTAGCAATATGTCCAGCCCAACTCCACTTTAATCTTTTAATTTTTTCAATGAAATCAGTTACACCTTATTGTTCTCTTACCGTTATATTGCGTTTTCTATCTCTTCTTGTTACTCCCAACATGCATCTCTCCATACTTCTTTGAGTGGTCTGAAGTCTGTATTGTTCTTCCATTAAGTGTCCAAGTCTCAGATCCATAAGTAAGAACAGGTAAAACACATTTATTAAAAATCTTCCTTTACAAACACATAGGTATATTTCCTTTTAGTATCAAGTTATTTCTACCAAAAGCACTCCAACCAAGTTTAATTCTATGATTAATTTCATCCATTATGTTTCCATCTGTATTAATAATCTGACCAAGGCGTTTGTAACTGTTAACTTCTTCTAACTCATCATAAAAAAAATCTTTATTCTCATATTTCAAGAAAATCCATTAAACATTACTTAAGTCATTTTAACATTTATCTTTAGTCCTACTTTCATCTGATAACTACTGCAACATTTTCTGTAGTTCTAAAGCATTATTACCAAAAACAACTAAATGACTTAAATAATCACCATTTACTTTCACTCCTTTAGCTTCCCATTTTAATCCACTAAATACTTCTTGCAGCACTGCTGTAAAAGTTTTGGAGATATGGAGTCACCCTGTCTTACACTCTTCTCAATGTTGACTTTTCCCATATCATTATCTAATCTAATTGTTGCTGTTGCATTTTTATAAATATTCTTTAAAATATGACAATATCTTGGATCTATACCTGAATGATATCTCTAGAATTGTCATTATGATGTATTATAGCATTTTTCGGTAGATTTCAACAATTATTAACTTATAGGATTGTGATCAAACAGAAGGCAAAATTAAAGGAGATAATAAATATACTTGAATTTATTTACTTGTTAGAATCTCTACAGATTTTTTAATATAATGTTTGTGAGCAGTTAGGTGTTTAATGAATCTATAAATGAATTTCTAAATAGACAAATTTTAATATCTATCACCCAACAGAGACACTTAAATATTTACCAATTTTACATTATCAACTAATAAACTATAATTTACTTTGATTAATCATTAAGATTTGATTTAATGCAAGAAATTGTTTACACTCAGGAGGTTACAAATTTATTGCCATCCTATTAATTCAAAGGAAACCCTTTGATTCCTCTTGGAGACCTTAAAGGAACTGAGGAAGGCTAATTCTTAATATCCACTCCATATGTTATTGTCATTACAGCTGTTATTACTATGTGATTATTCATATAGTATATAAACATGGATGGGCTGCTCACCAACATGCATTAGCCAGCGTGATAAGGTTATTAGATTTTTACCTCTGAGTTTTAAGATCAAGAAACACCATGGACTTTCATCTCAGTTGCCTGATAAGGCAGAGTGAATGCTTGGGTAAATGATAAATATTTTTCCAATGTATATATACAATTATGACAGACAAAAATAAATCATGGCCCTTATTCCCAGGAGACTGTAAAGTCACCAACCAAGGCAGCAATTGGTGGCCGAAGGCAGAGGGTGCTAAGGATCCCCTGATTATGGACCTAGGCTGCCATTTGATGATGATTTTTTTATTTAGGTACTTACAACTGCAGATCACTTTCAAGTGAAGGAAGTTTGCAAGAGTTAGAACTAAAACTGTCTTATATTAAATGGGAAATTATTGGACTTTGTGAAGTTAGAAGAAAAGGTGAAGAAACAATTGTTTTAAAAAGTGAACATGTACTGTACTATAAAGGCACAAATATTGGAAATACAAGTGGAGTAGGATTCATTATAAATAAAAAGTGGATGAACAACATTGTGGAGATTCATGGTGTATCGGACAGAGTGGCAAGATTAGTTAAACAACTTAATAGCAGATACCAAATACAGTGCCCCAACAAGTTCTCAAAGTGACGAAGTAGTAGAAGATTTTTATATGGATGCATAAAAGGCTTTTGATCAGAGTAAACAACATTTTAAAATTGTTATGGGAGACTTTAATGCTAGAATTGGTAAACAAATGAAATATGAAAGAGCTGTAGGTAATTTTGGTTATGGTAATAGAAATGAGAGAGGACATAGACTTGTGGAGTTTGCAGGAAAAGGAAAACTTTATATTATGAATTATTATTTTGAGAAAAATGTTAAAAGGAAATGGACATGGAAGCATCCAAATGAAGGTACAGCAGAATTGGATTATATTTTGACTAACAGAAAATACATATTTCAAGATTATAATGTTCTTAATAAATTTAACAGAGGAAGTGATCATCGATTAGTAAGATGTGAAATACATGTTAATGCAAAGCTAGAGAGACAAAAATTATTAAGAAAAACAATATTTACAGTTGATATTCCTAATTTTCAGAAACATCCTAATGAATTTAAATTAGAACTTACAAATAGATTTCAAGTATTAGAAGATTTTGAACATGATTCAGATTTGAATGAAATTAATATGAAAACAACTGATACACTTTTAAAAACTGCAACAAAGATAGCTGGTAGAAAAAAGCAGCAATTAACCGATAACATTTCTACTGAGACTAGAGAATTTATGAAAAAAAGAAGGAATATGAAGATATACAAAAATGATGCATTAAAAAGGATTGAATATCTCAAATTTTGTAAAATGATGCGGAAAAGATTTGAAAATAATATAAGGAAGTATAACTGTGAACTAGCAAGGAAAGCAGTAGAAGAGAATGAAAGTCTCAAGAGTGTAAAAGAACATTTTGGTATTGGTAGGAAATTTATATCTGCAATAAGAAAAAAGAGATGACATCATAAAATGGATAGAAGACTTTTATCAAGAATTATATAGTAATAAAGAACAAATACCCCCTATATCTATTACATCTTCTGAATTGCCCAGAATTTTAAATGAAGAAGTGAAACATGCAATTAAATATATGAAGAAAGAAAAGTCTCCAGGCAATGGTAGAATTATAATTGAATTGATATATTAAAAGAAGCAGGTGAAAAAATAGAATTTTTTTTTGCAACGTTATATACCAAATGTCTAAATGATAAAAATGTGTCAGATGATTGGAAGAATGCAGTATTAATATTAATATTTAAAAAAGGTGATAAAGAAGATATTAGAAATTACAGACCTATCAGCCTTTTATCAGTTACATACAAAATTTTTACCAAGATAATTACAACTCGTCTACAGAGAACATTGGATTTCCACCAACCAAGAGAACAAGCTGGATTTAAAAGTGGTTTTAGTACAGGAGATCATATCCAGGGATTGAGATAAGTTATAGAAAGGACAAATGAATATGAGTTGCCATTATGTTAGATCGGCAACTCATATTCATTTGTCCTTTCTATAACTTATCTCAATTCCTGGATATAATCTGTACTAAAACCACTTTTAAATCCAGCTTGTTCTCTTGGTTGGTGGAAATCCAGTGTTCTCTGTAGACGAGTTGTAATTATCTTGGTAAAAATTTTGTATGTAACTGATAAAAGGCTGATAGGTCTGTAATTTCTAATATCTTCTTTATCACCTTTTTAAAATATTAATATTAATACTGCATTCTTCCAATCATCTGACACATTTTTATCATTTAGATATTTGGTATATAACGTTGCTAAAAAATTTATTTTTTCACTTGCTTCTTTTGATATATCAATTATAATTCTACAATTGCCTGGAGTCTTTTTTTTCTTCATATATTTAATTGCATGTCTCACTTCTTCATTTAAAATTCTGGGCAATTCAGAAGATGTAATAGATATAGGAGGTATTTGTTCTTTATTACTATATAATTCTTGATAAAAGTCTTCTATCCATTTTATGATGTCATCTCTTTTTAGTAATAATTCCACCTTTTTTTCTTATTGCAGATATAAATTTCCTACCAATACCAAAATGTTCTTTTACACTCTTGAGACTTTCATTCTCTTCTACTGCTTTTCTTGCTAGTTCTCAGTTATACTTCCTTATATTATTTTCAACTCTTTTCCGCATCATTTTACAAAATTTGAGATATTCAATCCTTTTTAATGCATCATTTTTGTATATCTTCATATTCCTTCTTTTTTTCATAAATTCTCTAGTCTCAGTAGAAATGTTATCGGTCAAGTGCTGCTTTTTTCAAGCAGCTATTTTTGTTGCAGTTTTTAAAAGTGTATCAGTTGTTTTCATATTAATTTCATTCAAATCTGAATCATGTTCAAAATCTACTAATATTTGAAACCTATTTGTAAGTTCTAATTTAAATTCATTAGAATGATTCTGAAAATTAGGAATATCAACTGTAAATATTGTTTTTTTTAATAATTTTTGTCTCTAGTTTTGCATTAACATGTATTTCACATCGTACTAATCGATGATCACTTCCTCTGTTAAATTTATTAAGAACATTACAATCTTGAAATATGTATTTTCTGTTAGTCAAAATATAATCCAATTCTGCTGTACCTTCATTTGGATGCTTCCATGTCCATTTCCTTTTATCATTTTTTTCAAAATAATAATTCATAATATAAAGTTTTCTTTTCCTGCAAACTCCACAAGTCTATGTTCTCTTTCATTTCTATTACCATAACCAAAATTATCTAAAGCACTTTCATCTTTCATTTGTTTACCAATTCTAGCATTAAAGTCTCCCATAACAATTTTAAAATGTTGTTTACTCTGATCAAAAGCCTTTTGTGCATCCATATAAAAATCTTCTACTACTTCGTCACTTTGAGAACTTGTTGGGGCACTGTATTTGGTATCTGCTATTAAGTTGTTTAACTAATCTTGCCACTCTGTCCGATACACCATGAATCTCCACAATGTTGTTCATCCACTTTTTATTTATAATGAATCCTACTCCACTTGTATTTCCAATATTTGTGCCTTTATAGTACAGGACATGTTCACTTTTTAAAACAGTTGTTTCTTCACCTTTTCTTCTAATTTCACAAAGTCCAATAATGTCCCATTTAATATAAGACAGTTTTAGTTCTAACTCTTGCAATCTTCCTTAACTTGAAAGTGATCTGCAGTTGTAAGTATCTAAATAAAAAAAATCATCATCAAATGGCAGCCCGGGTCCACAATCAGTGGATTCTTAGCACCCTCTGCCTTCGGCCACCCATTGCTGCCTTGGTTGGTAACTTTACAGTCTCCTGGGAATAAGGGCCATGATTTATTTTTGTCTGTCATAATTGTATATATACATTGGAAAAATATTTATCATTTACACAAGCATTCATTCTGTTTTATCAGGCAACTGAGAAGAAAGTCCATAGTGTTTCTTGATCTTAAACTCAGAGGTAAAAATCTAATAACCTCGTCATGCTGGCTAATGCATGTTGGTGAGCAGTCCCTCCATGTTTATATACTATATGAATAATCACATAGTAATAACAGCTGTAATGACAATAACCTATGGAGTGGACATTAAGAATTAGCCTTGCTCAGTTCCTTTAAGACCTCCAAGAGGAATCAAAGGGTTTCCTTTGAATTAATAGGATGGCAATAAATTTGTAACCTCCTGAATGTAGACAATTTCTTGCATTATATTAAATCTTAATGATTAATCAAAGTAAATTATAGTTTATTAGTTGATAATGTGAAATTGGTAAATATTTAAGTGTCTGTGTTGGGTGATAGATATTAAAATTTGTCTATTTAGAAATTCATTTATAGATTCATTAGACCACCTAACTATTCACAAACATTATATTAGAAAATCTGTAGAGATTCTAACCAGTAAATAAATTCAAGTATATTTATTATCTCCTTTAAGTTTGCCTTCTGTTTGATCACAACCCCATAAGTTAATAATTGTTGAAATCTACCGAAAAATGTTAAAATACATCATAATGACAATTCTAGAGATATCATTCAGGTATAGATCCAAGATATTGTCATATTTTAAAGAATATTTATAAAAATGCAACAGCAACAATTAGATTAGATAATGATACTGGGAAAGTCAACATTGAGGAGAGTGTAAGATAGTGTGACTCCATATCTCCAAAACTTTTTACAGCAGTGCTGCAAGAAGTATTTTGTGGATTAAAATGGGAAGCTAAAGGAGTGAAAGTAAATGGTGATTATTTAAGTCATTTAGTTGTTTTTGGTAATAATGTTTTAGATTTACAGGAAATGTTGCAGTAGTTATCAGATGAAAGTAGGACTAAAGATAAATGTTAAAATGACCTAAGTAATATTTAATGGATTTTCTCAAAATATGAAAATAAAATATTTTTTATGATGAGTTAGAAGAAGTTAACAGTTACAAATGCCTTGGTCAGATTATTAATACAGATGGAAACATAATGGATGAAATTAAGCATAGAATTAAACTTGGTTGGAGTGCTTTTGGTAGAAATAACTTGATACTAAAAGAAATATACCTATGTGTTTGTAAAGGAAGATTTTTAATAAATGTGTTTTACCTGTTCTTACTTATGGATCTGAGACTTGGATACTTAATAGAAGAGCAATACAGACTTCAGACCACTCAAAGAAGTATGGAGAGATGCATGTTGGGAGTAACAAGAAGAGATAGAAAACACACTATATCGGTAAGAGAAGAATAAGGTGTAACTGATTTGATTGAAAAAAAAATAAAAGATTAAAGTGGAGTTGGGCTGGACATATTGCTAGAAGAGATGATAATAGATGGACAATTGAAATCTTAAACTGGTTTTCAAGAGATTGTACATGACCCAGGAAGAGACCACATGTGAGATGGATATATGAAATAAGTGTGCAGGGGTGATGTGGAGAAAGTGAGAGAGATGTTTATCCTGCAATGGATTGATAATAGTTGATAATGATGATCTTGTTTTACTTTAATATGCAAATTTAATTAAACTTTTTCTACCATTATTAAAAATAAATATGTATTCATTAGCTTTTGCAGATAATGTACTTATCTTGTAATAAACCAATAACTTTCAATTACTGAACAAGTAATTAATCATTTCTCAACTGTATCCAGCATCACATGACTCTCATTTTGATGTTTCTATCATAAAATAAATCAACTGACCTATTGCAAAAATTCTAATTAGATTTCACCTTTGATTATCTACTAAAAAAGTATTGCCTTTACTTTTTTCAAAATTCTTTCATAATGTTTAGACATTCATCTAGATATATCCTATACCAAAATTAACAAAACCTGTAAAACCATAATTATGAAACAAATTAAGTCATTGTTAAGCTCTCATAATAAGTAACATTACTTTTTCAAGCTCCAGTAATTTCATAACAAGTTTGCGAAATAATAATTGAAAGATGTGTAAATCGAAATATAATTTGTATTACTTTAAAAGTTATTGGATAATATTGTTTGAAAGTGTAAAAAAAAAGTTTTACAAACAATCATCTTCTAAAATAATACAGTTTTGACAGAAGGGAAAAAAAAATAGCTTTTTTTTTTAAAAAAAAAAAAAAACCCCCCATTGTCGTAAAAATTACATTTTTTTTTAATTTAAAAAAAAAAACTACTTTTAGATTAAATAATTGGAAAAAAAAAGATAGATTTTTAAAAATAAATAATTTAAAAATACATCCCTTTATAAAACTGTGAAATAGCATGTGACAATATTTAGTTTGAAAGCATATTTAAGTAGTTGTAGCTCCTTAATTAATCACACCTATACATTATACGCCACCCATCTTTCAAGTAGTATGTACAAAACTCGTATCATTGCGTAGTGTTTCTGTGTGCAACGTGGAGAAACAGCACCATGTAGTGGGCTAGGATCTTGGTAGTGCTGGAAGCAAACGACACATAAGCTAGATGTGTTTAAGGCAATCAGCGCCACCTAGGTTCTTGGTAGTTGGTAGCAGACGATGTAAGCTAAATGGGCTTATGCATTGTGACCAGCGCCACCAAGCAGCTTGTGGAATGTTCCTGTGCTTACGCATTGTGAACAGCTCCACCTATCGGCTGGAATTTGCATTGCTGCATTTGGAGCCCCTACTCTTAAGTATTTCTGTGGTTGACCCAGACCAGTGGCTCTGGTGGCCACATGAGTCAAAAATCACAAGTACCTTCTTATTTACTAAGAGGGATTATTTGTCATAGAATTTCATGCTATATCTTTCTTTTTTAGTGTAATTTTAAAACTTTTCCTACCTAATAAAATTTTTTTTTTTTTTAGATGTTATTGATTTATTATAATAATGCCTAATTTAAAATTGTCTTTTTAAATACCTGACTTATCTATTTAATTATTTATTATTTTATT
This sequence comes from Epiperipatus broadwayi, assembly GCA_028023455.1. NCBI lineage: Eukaryota > Metazoa > Onychophora > Udeonychophora > Euonychophora > Peripatidae > Epiperipatus > Epiperipatus broadwayi. The sequence goes on along the minus strand of JAQFVV010000402.1, from coordinate 623,925 downwards.
GTCTCTATTTACTTTATTGTTTATTATTTTGTGAATCAAACAATCAAGGTTATATTCCATAAAAATTATTTATAATTTTTTTTTTTTTATGAATGTAGTTGATGGTAAACTATTGTTTCATACCCCTAAAGTTTGGCATCATATGTGATGGTCCGTATTCCCTTAACTATTTTGGCTTCATCAGCGGATGACCTGCTCGTCTTATTTGATCGATCAAAATGTTGTTTTCTTTTTTTAATGACATAAAAACTATAAGCATGATGTCATCAGAAATATGGGCATTTTATACATCGTTTACGTAGCTTTCTAAGGCTGTCTTTAAAAAAAAACCCAATGAAAATCGAATTTTTTTATTAATTTTTTTCGTAACTGGCCACATTTAATTTTTTTTTTCAGCAATTTTGTACTTTCCACTAAGCGATAAAGACAGAAAACTTTATTGCCCTAAAAATAGGTTTTTATCGGATTAAAAATACGCTGATTCACAAACCAAACCTTCCATGGAGTCTAAACCTAATTAAAGAATATTGGACTTGGTAAGTATACAATTTTATTTTTTTAATTTTTTGAATAATATTTTAATTTTTTTTTTAATTATTTGAAAAAATGATTTAATTTTTATTAATTTGCATTTGTAGTGGCGTGTATCTATATAAATTTATATTTATTTATGCTCATATGAATTCATATTTACAGTAATTTTGTGTTCTAATCCACTTATTTTATAAAAATAATGAATCTCAAAAGGTTTAATAATTTATTATTTGAAAAATGATTTATTGGGTTTGTATTCGTGTGTGTGTATATATATATAAATTCTATATTTATTTATGCTCATATGAATTTATATGTACAGTAAATTTGTGTATTCTAATCCTTTCATTTTATAAAAATAATGATTCTCAAAAGGTTTAGTAATTTATTATTTATTATTATGTTTATATGCTGTGTTTGTGTTTACATATAATGATTTACAAAACTAATAATCAAATGTACAGAAAGATTGCACATTGAAGGCAAATAAACAAATTCTGATTCTTGTCTATGCCTTGATACTCATGCTGTGGAGTCACTCTAGTTTTGTTATATATTTTATCACATTATTTTCAAGTCTATAGCTAACAAATGGACTATATGCAAATAAATTATATCCATGTGATACAATAAATATAACAAGATAGCATCACTGGTGTGCATAAAGAATATAAACATCACTGATGTACACAAAAAAATATAAAATGAAGAAATGGAACTCATTTTATCAGTGATACAGACAGTAGCCTACAATTTCTAGTTTTAGATAGACAAGAGGCCAATTGCTATGATGACAAATGCATATCTATCTTTTGGAAATGATTTATTTTGTATCTTTTATTAGGATGAATCGTTTTCTTATAGACGCCTTTTTCATTTGGTAACTTTTGGGGTGCAAGATAAAAATGAAGAATTCTTATGCGAATACTTTTGGAGATTCTGAAGCTATGGATTATCTCAGGTAAGACATATTATATATGGTTTGAAAGATAATTTTGTAAGGAATACAAAGAAATTATCACTGAAGGTATAATTTAAACTTACTTAATGATGAATTAGAAATTATTAACAAATAATAAAGTAATAATTATTTCGGATGTTGAAATTTCTTTTTTTCTTATTTTTTAAATGGTTATCACTATTTGTCTTAGACTTATTGTTTTCTTTAGTTTTTCTAGCTTCTATTAATGTAATTTTTTTTGCTCTAACATAATTAAAACTGAAGTTATTGTGAAAATTGTGTCTCAGGCCAGTTTTTAAAAAAATTCAATATGGTGTTCTAGATCCAAGCAGTTAAGGAATGAGAGTGATTGCATCTAACCATAATTGGACCTAGGGTCTTCAAGTAGGATGCCCTGAATGATGCGATAAAAGTCTAATCCATTATTGCATTTATTTCAAATATAATAATTTAATGTTTAAACATTCAGTACACATACAACTTAGACCAGTTCATCCATTCTTCACCTCTTTTTACTTTTGCATTCTGCTCATATTCGAACTCAGGGTTAGTTTTTTACTTAACTCTCTTCAGGGATCAATTGCTATCCTGTAGCAATAATAATACTTTGATATAAGTTCGATAGATTCTCACAATTACTTCTAACCAAGTTATCATGATGTTAAGTCAGGATGATATATATATATGGGTATATGTATTCAATTTTACTTTATTATGAATATAAAATAAATAATTTAAATAAATCAGAGACCTCCTTAAATTTAAAATAAATTTAACAATATTTATTAATTGAAAACAATTTAAATTTATCTTTATATAACAAAATTTTTGATTATGAGTGTTCTACGTACATTTCTACCATATTAGTATATAAATTTTAAAATTATACCTTTCCATATCCTATAGTAGATATATATCATAACACAAAGAATATTTAATAGGTTGTAAAAACAAATAAAATTTTATAATTCCCAAGATTATGATAACATTCACTAACTAAATTTAAATTAAACCAATTAAACATTATAAATATAAATGAAAAGCTTTGCAATATCCAATTCTTTTGAGGAAATTCCATTTTCTATAAGACCTCCCATCTATTTATGGTCCCTATTATTGAAAGAAAGACCTTTCATCCAAGGATATTAGTCATTTACACCGAATAATAAATAAACAAATATTACTAAATTAATTAAATTAATAATAAACAAAAATTCTGTCTTGTCATAAGTGAATGAATTTAATATGAAGAACAATAAAATTTTACCTTCATATTAAGTTTACCCCATTAACCTGGTCAAGTTGCTTTGTAAGGAAGACCTAAATTTTATTAAATAAAAAAATATTTAACCCAATAATCTTTCCACTTTTTTCATCTAATGATTTTCCAAAATGGATTATTCCAAGCAAGTAGGTTTTAAGGCAAAGGAAATAAAATTAAATATTTATGGATGTTTATATGCAAAGATGATATGATGTATTTAAAGTTTATGATATTGTCCTATTCATTTTCCACAATTTGAATAACAATGTTCATTAAGAATAAAGTTCTTTTATTTCCTGTCATCATTCATCAGTGAGGGAATCAGTATACTCAGTTTTTTCATAAATATTCCTCTTGCATGATATTGACATCCCTTTCCATAAATTATCTTGCTATAAATTGAACTTGGATATTGAATTATATAGATAATATTATATATATATTAGGCATTTCAGTAGGAATGAGTAGTTATACTGCTTTTGGGTTAGAACAATAGCATTTGATCCTATAGCAAAGTATCTTTATTCATGATGCATTTTCTATAAATTAAAATCTTCTTAAAATCAATTTATTTAGATATATAAATGTGTTTGATGATATTTATCTTCCTTGAAATTTAAGTTTAGAATGTTATCATTAAGAATTTTTCTAATTATTTTATTAAAGATAATTTCACTTTTGAAATTATTTTTGATGATATTAAAGAGTAATTTATTTACTTTTTACTTGAGTGATATTATAGTTCTCTGCTAAATATTTTATAAATAAGGAAAATTCATCCAAACTATTGATCCATCTTTTTGATGTGTTCGGTATTCGAACACAGCAAATAAACATTCTAGTTCATTTGTAAAAGTTGAAACTGATTTGGAAATTAGTTGATTTAGCTTTTATAGTGGAATCATCTTTCAGTAATTAGCATGTGTTAAATTATTATTTCATTTCACAATTTTGTATTCGATTATTATTGAATGCATCATAATTAATAATTGCATAATTGAGTTCTAATTTTATTTTGTTTGCATTTAATTGCTAAGGTATGATGACCTTAAGTTATCTCTATGTTTTGAGTCTTGATTAGTGATATTAGTTAACTTAATAATTATTTTATACATATATATGAATGATTGAAATCTAATTATTTTAATATTTGATTTTATTACTATTTATTTGACTTCACTTTTATTATTAAAATTTTATAATCTAATGCTTAAGTTATATACATGTACATATGGATATTTTAACGTAAAAGGATAATGTATTTACTGTTTATTAATTAAAATTATATTCTTAAGTTTATGGTTTGATATTGCACATAAATTAGTGAGCTTAATAAAATTGTAAGCTACTCTTACATATGTAATGAATGATTGGAAACAAGTAAGCCTGTGATCTTTAAAATTATTTTATTTAATTTCACTGTATCCAAAAAGTTTCCAAATTTTGTTAGATAAATCACATATAAAAATGATATAAATTGGTTTTTATATCTTTATATATATGTGTGTGTGTGTATTAATTACTAGTATAATCTACTCAATTAGTTTATATTTTTAATATATATTTTATTATATGACTTTGCTGCTGTAAGCTATAATTTTTAATTATAGCAGTACATTATATGTAGCATAGTTAGTCATGTGATTTAAATATTGGAAGTTTTTATTTTTTATAGAAATGAAAATGGATACTGAACTTGTATCAAGCAATAAAATTTCTTCTAGGTAAGCTTTTATAATATTAAAATTGCTTTAATATATACTTATGTGTGTTATTATTATCATCATATTATCATTATTCATTATAATAATAATAAAAAGAAACAACAGCATGGAAATATAAAACAAATTGAAGCATTATTTAAAATTTTTTATATTTTATTCATTGAAGAAAAAATTCAACTAGTCTTTGCAGAAAACAAATTTAGTCTAGAAGATCAATTTTATATAAAACAGCAGTTTCATTTATAGCTTTAGTGATTTTATTTTAATAATGCCTATACACTCACAAGGTAGAATTATATAAACTTATTTTATCAAGGAATCTTGTACAATAAAGTTGTTATCTATATATTTTATAAACAAATAGCACCATTGTAAATAATATATTTTTTTTATATTGTAGCCATATATTTAGTCCATAAAGATTAAGTATAATCTGTAATACTTAATTATTTTTTATTATTTAAAAAAACATAACTCTGTAATGAGTAGACTTCATTGTTGTTAAGCTATATAAAGTCTTAACTAAGTGTTCTAATTTATTAATAAAATATTTTGTTAAACATGCTTGGATAATAATTTGCTAAAGTAATGTCAAATATTTGATTAAAAATCCAAATTTAATAGTCTGAACCTAGATAAGAGTTAGTTGGAAGTGTGCTTTATTTTATATTTATTGCAATAAATAAAGTTTTTGTTGCTGTTTGTAAAGTATGATTTCTACATGTTAAGGTTTTTATTTTGCTAGTTTTCAAAATTATATCTAAAATAGTTATTCATAAAATATTAGTAATTCAAGTAATATTTGTTTAAAGTTAGAATTTAAAACATTAAGCATAAAAATAACTAATTGGAATAGGTTTTAACTTAAATAAGTTTTTAATAGATAAAAGTTACGTTTATTGAGAGACCATGAAAGTATTTTAATAAAGAAAATTTTAAATTTTTAAATATATCTCCGAGGATTGACAGATCGTGAAAGAATTTTAATAAAGATAATTTTAAATATACCTGTTACATTTGACAGCACTATGACCCAACTATGTATTTACTGGAGTGATCTCTGAATAAAAAATTAAAAAAAATTTTTTTTGATTTTTCGACAGCAAGCAATATTTTTTTTAGCTTTATTAATAGTTACTGTTTATTAACACAAAAATGCTGTTTTTGGAATATTTTTTTATTAAATTTAATATTTGTAATATTTTTTTTAATTGGTTGCTTTAACCAATTTTTTTTAAGATTTTATGTAAATTAAACAAAAGATTCAAAACAAGGCAAAACTTTCCATATAGTAGTGCCATCTTGTGCTAACAATAGCAATCAATCAATGGATGCCAGAAGGCTTGTACATAAAATCCCTATCTAGTGCCTACTCATCCAATATCCCCAGACTAGTTTCTGGCTTGTGGCCCTCATCAGTGAGGAGTCTTGGATCTGAAAGCACTGCACCTAGATCTTAGGATCTAATGCAACCCTCCAGCAGTCACCTTTTAACTTTACTATAAAACTATGAGAATGAAATTGAAAACATGATAATATTTTCAATCTAAGCTCAAACTAGTCTGGGATATTGAATGAGTAGGCACTAGATAGGGATTTTATGCACAAGCCTTCTGGCATCCATTGATTGCTCTTGTTAGCACAATATGGCACTACTATATGGAGAGTTTTGCTTTGTTTTGAATTGTTTAATAACAATTATGTGCTAGTATGAGATAGTGATCATGTGATGTTTAGTGGTTAAACAAAAGATGTTAAATGTGAGAATTGTAAACTGGTCTGAATGCCATAGTTTCTACTTCATTTATATGCTAATCAAAAATAAATGTAAATATGGCTCTATAGCATTTATTTTTTCTCCCTCGTTAAATATTACATTTCAAACATGAATTTATGTACTTTAATCACATTTTCTTCATGATTTAAATACTATAATCTCTGTTTTTTAAAAGCACATGTACTGATATTTTTCCTAACGGAATTATTTCCCTTGCATAAATGTAGTGATTGACACATGATATCAGATAAACATTCATACATTCACCAATCACACAACAGAGAAAATAGGGATTTTATATATAATATATATTAATCTGTACATTAGTGATTTCATATATTAGGAATACATTTGTTATTTGGAAATTTATTCTAACAACGAGTTTTTTTCTTGCTTTCACAATTCTATTTATATCCGATTAACCTGGGAATGAATCTCAGCTATGCATGGAGGTTATTCCATGATAGATAGCATATGCAAAGTTTCACAATATTAAGGTCTAATTGTTATGTGGATAAAAATTAACCCATTATTGCCTGCGGCCTTATAACTTATATGGAAGCAAATTTAGACAATGGCAACTGAAACAAATTTAGATAATAATGAATGTGCAAATGAAATTTCAATGAGTAGAATTTTATTCTCTCAGTAATCAATGCGTAAATTTGCTTCCAGTATAAGTTATTAAGTTACTGGCAAATTGTCCAGCAGTTAAATGTTATTATTTATGTATAGCATTTGGAGAATTCTTTGCTCGAAATAATATTCCACACTCTAAATTTTTAATATTATATATTTATTTTTGATATATACAATGTACATATAATTGATTGGCAATTTATTTTTCAGTATTTAGAATAAATATTCAAAATACTAGAATAACATGGAACAACTATGATAATATTATTATTGCACTTGAAAATAAATATAATATTATTTCTTTGCAGATGCTCGTGTAGTCAAATTTTTGTGAATGAGAGTGATTTGGTTAATAATCCATATTTAATGATAACTTTAATGTTAGATTATTTAACTAACAATAGAATAATTCACACAACAGATAGCAATTTTGCTATATCACTAAGAAAAATAGCATTGATTATTCTTTTAGATTTTTCCTTGCTTTTTATTTGCATTAATATGTTATGCTATGAATCATAACACCAAATTATTAAATTAAATATAGATTGATTTATGAAATATGCAAAACTATATATGTAATTGAACATGTTTTTTACTTTTTAAAATAAAGATTGGTGCAATAAAAGTAACCTAGTGTAATGTTTAGTTTTATTTATTTTTTGTTGTTGTTGTTGTTTTGTTTGTTAAAAATATATTCATCATTGTAAATTTATAATAGATTATCAGTTTATTTTTTGCAACTTGCATAATGTAATTTTGACTTAATGAACATCCAGTCCAACTTTTAACATAAAGTGTCAAAAAGTTTTCACATATCACTTCAGTACATTACTAAAAATTGTTTTTTAAACTGGTTTATAATTGTTTAAATATTTATAATTATTTAAATATAATTTCTAATTATAATTAAAAATATGTGTCTATCATTTGCTCAAATTTTCTAATTCATATAATAAAAAAATAATTGAATAGTTTATTGTTTAAATTCATAAGAAGTTCAAGCACCGGAAATGGTAGAGATGAGCTCATACTACCAATTTGCAAAGTAGGATTAGTTGCAAGCTGAAGAAAAAAAATATTATTGTAAATGAAGATTTTGTTATGATAAGTTGGAAAACAGCTTATCAGAAAATAATCATTAATGACCACCTTATATTTTTCTATCTAAGGTATATTGCAGACAATAATCTTTTACAGTTTATATATGTAAAACCTGCATAGTAACTGAGATCAGGAACTAATACTGCACAAACTGAAATAATTAATTTTTCGTTATATGATCGTATATCCATTTCATATTTTTGTAATCCATTTTAAAGTGTTCAGTATGTTTAATCTAAAAAATATACAGTTTTATGAAAGCTACATGTCAAAAAGTTGTTTTTTATATCATTTCCAAAAATTTTATAGTCATGGTTTATAAATAATAAAGGGAAATCTATGCTAATGAAATGGGCTTGTAAATAAATTTATTTATTTTTTATGGAAGCTGATGACATTTGTTATTCTTTTGATCCTTCACTGAAGAAATCATTATTATTTTATTAAAAATCAATTGCATATATGCCTTTTTTATGTGCTTATAGTTAATGGGCAAGTGTATATCAATTGAATTATCATATACAAATTAGCCAAGCAATTTGATAAAAGGAAGTGTCATTCTAATTACTGAGATCAAATACACAGCTGATGATAAATCATTGAATTTAAATAACCACTTGGATGTGTTTTGAAGTAACAATTTTATATTTATAAATAAATTAAAGAATATTTTTAGTTTATATTAATATGATTTTAACAATTCTACCTTGCTTTTATTTATCTTGAACTCTTCTTCAAGATGTGTAAGTTTGTATTTTTGCATTGCAATTAATCACACAAAATAAAAATATATTTTTTAAATAGAAGAAATATGAAAAAAAAAAATGAAGAAATAATTAAATGTTGTCTCTATCATTAAAGATTAAACATCCTTAGAAATTGAAATCTAGAATAGTGGATCTAAGTCTTAGACCAGATATGCATGCCTGGATTGAAGGGACATAATAATATGGCTAAATATTCAAAATATATGAATGACTATTTATTCAAAACTAGGAGCAGTAACAAAACATACTTTTTCATATCTAAGTATATAATAGAAATGGATATAATCAACATTTACATTGTTTAACATTATTATTAATAATTAATATTGATAACTGTCGTAACTTAGTCACAATTAATGATACACAGAGTTAATTGACACTGTTGCATCATTAGTAATGACATTTATCTATTCTTAGAAGACTTTTACAAAATAATAAACTTAGTAAAAGTACGAAAATGGATATTTTATTGATTAAAAATTTTATATTAATCAATTCATGATTCCATTTAATTAATCATTGTCTTTTGTTTTTCAAAGAAAGTATTCATACGACTACTAAGAATAGATATCTACTAGTTAGTACATAATAATAATAATAATAGTAATAATAATAATAGTAATAGTAATAATAATAATAATAATAATTTAATTTAATTTAATTTAATTTATTAAACATATAATCTCCTTGTGATAAACAAATCACGCATGGAGCTTAACAAAAATACATGTGCAAATAAAATAAAAAACATTAATATACAATAAAATAATCAATAGAAATAAAAAGTTTTTGATTATCATCAATTATAATCCAGTTCATAATGAATTTTCTCAAAGTTTTCCTTGATAGGTCATTAACATTAAATCCAATGTTTCTTATAAAAATATTATAAAATCTTGAACCAAGATAACATTTCTGATGTCTGCAATGAGTTTTAAAGTATATCATCATCATCATCATCATCTCAAATTGCTAAGAAATACTTATTTTTAATATTAAAATATTATCTATATACTTAGAATTTATTTATTCATTACTACTAATTATGATAATATTTATTGAAATCTTTATATGATACTTTTTTATTTATTAATTAACAGTATAAATTTTTTTTAAAAAGTTGAAAGATTTTCAAATTTTTGCTGTAGTTATCTATTGAAAAAAAATAATAGAAGATAATCTTAAAACAAAAGTAAATAAGCTTCAATTTATTATCAATTAATATTCATATAATAATTATATATTTTATACTTTGTTATTTTTTAAATAAAAATATCTCTGGAAAATATTTTAACTCTATAATCTGTAATTATTGCGTTATTATTTAATAAAGCTCTTAATATAAAAAAAAACTTTAGATAATGTGAATATAAAACATTTTCCATATTATTATCTGCAAGTGATATTTAAATCAAACATTTCTCTTCATTTTATTCAGTATGTAACAAGAATAAAGAATTATTTAAGCGTAACATGGCTAAATGTGTGTTGTTGTTTTATGATAATATGGTTAGCTTATTTTGAAATCTTTTTCCTATTTTCATCAATTTTAGATAAATTCAAATCACTACCAATAATTGAAGTACTACAAAGATCAGGATTTATTAAAAATTAAAACAAAAATTAATATAAAATATAAAAATTAATATAAAATATCAAGTTCATATATAATAGAGAGGGCATATTTTAATAACTTTGGGATAACTATGAAAGCAATCATGATCATAGTTCAGATCAAATTAATCACTTAAGAGGTGCTAGATTTATCTGTAATTTTTAATATTACAGAATTTGAAATAAAATCTGAATGTTAAGTTTATTAAGTTTTAGATTTAAACATTTAAAAACAGTTATAAAATTTTAGACAAGGATGTTTTCAGTAAATAATGTCATCTACCCTGTGTGGTTTGGCATAGTTGGTAGAGCATCCGACTTGAGATTGGGAGAATCCAGGATTGATTCTGGTGCTCAAACTTTTTATGAACTCCGGAGCAATAATGCCATATGCCTTTTTGTTATTCTGTGTAGTGCAATGACAGAATGTCACATTTTTGGAAGGCAAGGTCCACGGATTAATACCAAGTGATAGTAATGATTTATCTTTATTAATGGATTTCTTTGTGTTTGGTATAAGGCCATAAAGAATTTTTATTAAACTTTTATGTACAGTATTATTTTTATTCTATGGATATATTTTAGGACTGTTTAATATTGGTGGATAGTAATCACTGCAAAACTTTTGGGTTATACCAGTGAACTTCATATATCTTCATTTAGTATATTGATTTTAACATTATACTAATTTATTATTTAAAATTTTATTCATATAATAATAAATTTATTTATAACTAATTATGTAGTATATAAATATTTAAAAAAAAACTATTGATTTTTATTCTTTTAATAAACTAGAATAGATATTAATCGGACAGGTATGGAAATTGTTCCTGTAGATCAATCATCTCTTTCTTCCAATCTTATTTCATCAAATATGACCAAGGTATAATTTAGTATTTTTTAATTATAATTGTTTTTTTGTTTTGTTTTTTTGCTGAAATGTGGATTCTAATATATTGATTTATTACAGCCTGTGACAGCTATAAATGTTTCAGCTCAAACCTTAATACCTCGCAAAGCTTCACTTATGCCAAAACCTAAATGGCATCCTCCTTGGAAATTGTATAGAGTAAGTAATAATTCCATTTATTGCCATAAAATTTAGGTAAATATTTTAATTCTTAGATACTCATATAATATTTTACTCTGAACTTGAAATGCATGCCTAGAAATCAGAATGCTAAGCAAACAGATATTTTTTAATGATTAAAAGTAGTTTAGTTTAATAAATAATCTGCAGAGAATATGAACATGTTTTTATTTATTCATTTTATTTTAATATAAATTGCTATATAAGGTCTAAGTCTATTTGTATAATTTTGCACATTTTTGGTTATATATATTTTATAGCCAGTTTTATTAAATCAGATTTTATGTACAATCAGTGAAGATTATGAATAATTATCTGATATTCTGAAGAGTATATTTGATAACGAAAGGGAAAAAAAAACGGCAAAATAAACAATGATTGTGCATAATTTTCACAGTTCTTACTGGTTAATACTTTTCCATCGATAGAAATATTTGTGAGATTATGGTGGTTAGCTTTCTATTACACTGCTGTTTCACTTGTTCTATTTTAGATACATCCATTTTGATAAAGAATTATAAGTTATAATTCTCAATATAATCTTAAGATAGGAATTATAAGTAAATAATTATCAATATGTTTTGAGAAATTGTTATTACAATACATTATTTTAAAACCATATTAATAAGGATTTTTTGTTTATGGAGAATATTAACATATTTCTTTTTTTTTTATTTCTGTATTCTATTAGTTGTGTAAAAACAATAAAATGTGCCAAATGTCATTTTTGTAAAGTAAGAAGTAAATTTAAATTACATATTGTTTACTGTTACATTGCTTATACTGTAATTAGTTTATGTTTTTATGTGACATTAATATAGTCTTTAATTGATCTAATGATTGAATATCCTAGCACCTCACTGAGAACACCAGTAGCAGAAACAGGTCTGAGGTTGTAGGTATTCTACAAATATTGTTAAGAGTTTGTTTTGCTAGTTCTATATATAAAATTGACAATAGTTATAAAAATATTATTTATAATTTCTGGTGAATATCATAAACTCTTATTATTAAATTTTTTGTAACATATATTTAATATTTTTATTTATTACTAGCATTTGTACATATTTGTGAATTCCATGAAATTATAGAATCATTCTTCCAAGTAAGAAATCAGATCATTGTCATTTAATGATAGAAAGCAATTTTATATCTTTTCTTTTTTTATTAAAAATAGTTTTTACTTTTGGAATCTTTCTATTAATTTTTCAGGGCAAATGCAATCAATTCATGTAAAGTAGGATCACTTTTAAGATAGTCTTATATAATAATTATAAACTATTTATAAATACATATGTTAGGATTATTAATGATAAAATATTGAATAAATTATTATTTTACAATGCAAAAATTCTCCAATTTTGCATATAAATGTATTTATATCAATATAATTAACTTTTATATTTATTTTATCCCTAAATATAAATGACATTAAAAACTATTTAAATTTATTAATTTAAAAAAAGAAAAATTCAATTATTAATTCTGTTTTGTAAAAAAATGCAACAGATTAATTCCATAGACTAGCTTACTATCAAAAAAGTCTCTAACTAATAAATGAATTTATAATCAAAAGTATATATCGATTATCTTATGCATGTCTTACTTAATACAAAAGTTATAATCATAGTAAATAGTTATTGCAGAGATTATATATGATGTTATGAATTCCTTTATAGATTTTGAAAATCTTATCACTGCTGTTTTTATTTAAAGTATATAACAATCATTTGTTAATTATTTTAATATTTTATTATATTATTTTTCAGATTGCATTCATACAATGGTAATATTTGAATAAATTTCTCAAAATCTTTATTTTTGCTTGGATATGTGTATCAACTAAACATACTAAGAGTGTTGTGTTGTTAATGAAGTTTCAAAGTAAAGTTATCAAATTCTCGATAATAAGTTTATGATATATCTTGATAGGATTACAAATTGTAATTGAAATCAGAGCCATTTAAAAACCTGTTTCTATTAGTTATTCGGGCAAATTTTTTGTAATAATTATATTTATAAAAGAAGTTAATCATTATAATATAATCTATTTTGATAGAGTATTATATGATTTAATTGTTCTAAAAAGAGTAGCATTTTTGTTTAGATAAATTAATTTTATATAATTGTGCCTAATATTCCTCAAATATTTCCCTTTCTAATTCATGGAAGTTGAAGTTATGTGAATATCTTTGTAAATTTGTTATAGACAATATATGCGTTAAATTGATATATAATATTATTGGATATTTGTTAATGCATCTGAAATTAGATGTTTTATTCTATGTTATGGGGAACCCATTAATTACCAAATAAATAAAATTATTTGTACTGAAAATAGAGTCAGCACATTTGTAAAGCAAATTGAGTGAATGGATATTTTATTAACATAATTTTTGTACTAAATATAAGTTAATTAATAACTTAAATTAATAATTAAAATGTAGATTGTTAAAATATTAATGTTTTTAACAGAGATGTCTTTTTGTAATAATAAATTTCATATTGTTAATTTGTTTGCTACTTTTTTAACATGAATAAAAATTTTATTGCCAATAATAATTTTTCTGTTACAAATTTAGTATTCAAATAATTTAAATTAATAACAGTTAATAATATGTAAAATACTGGACTCCTAGTTTTAATCAGTTTTGAATTTTCTCTTATTCACATTTAAAACAGAGGCCAAATTCTTTATACAGTTTATTCTTCATCTTTCATAGTGGTGATTCTTTGTAATTAGTGTTCGCTATTCTTGATGAATGACTGCCTAAAATATGAATATCTTTGACCAATTATTTATTTTGCAACCTGGCAGCTCACTGCGGGCTGAAGGTCCTTCCAAATTCAATCCATTTTCTCCAATCTCTAGTCTCTCTTCTCCACATTACCCCAGCACACTTTCTTATTTCATTGATCATCTCACATGTGGTCTCTTTCTAGGTTTTTAACAATCTCTTGGAATTCAGTTTAAAGTTTATTCTAACAATATGTCCAGCCCAACTCTACTTCAGTCTCTTAATTCTTTCAATGATGTCAGTAACACCTGTTTGTTCTCTCACCCATGTATTTTGTTTTAGTTCTATTCTTGTTATTCTTAACATACATTTCTTCTTACTTCATTGAGTGATTTTGCTCTTTTGTTAATTGTCCAAGTCTCACATCCATAAATAAGAACTGATAAAACATATTTATTAAAAACCACATAGGCATATTTCCTTATAATATTATTCATACCAAAATCACTCCAACCAAATTTAATTCTATGATTAATTTTAACCATTATGTTTTCATCTGTAGTAATAATTTGACCAAAGTCTTTGTAGTTGTTAACTTCTTCTAACTCATCATTATCAATCTTTATTTTTTTTGAGAAAATGAATTAAATCTTTTTAACATTTACCTTTAGTCTTATTTTCTTACTTTCATTTGATAACTCTTGCAACATTTCCTGAAGCTCTAAAGCATTATTTGCAAAAAAATTACATCATCTTCAAATTGTATATGACTTAAATAATCTCCATTTACTTTTATTCCCTTAGCTTTTCATTTTAATTTATAAAATATTTCTTGCAAAATCACTGTAAAAAGTTTTGGAAATATGGAATCAGTCTGTCTTACATCTTCTCAATGTTAATCTTCCCAGTATCATTATGTAATCTAATTATAACTGTTGCATTTTTATAAATATTCTTCAGAATATGACAGTATCCTGGATATATACCTTGATGATCCAATGATATTATCACTGAAGAAATATATATAGAATCAAATGCCTTTTCATAATCTACATGTCTAATGCATACTGGCAATAATCCTTTCAATAACTTTGGATATGATTCACTGTATTAAGACCATTTTTAAATCCAACTTGTTATTTTGGTTGGTTAAAATCCAAAGTTCGCTGTAAACAAGTTATAATTATCTTCGTAAAAATTTTGTATCGTGCTGATAAAAGATTGATGTCTGTAATTTCTAATATCTTCTTTATCACTTTTTTTAACTATTAATATTTTTACTGCATTCTTTCAATTACCTGGTACATCTTTATCATTTAGACATTTGATATATATCTGCCAAAAAGTTTTCTATTTCTTCATCTGCCTTTTTTAAGATATCAATTATAAATTCCATCATTACCTGGAGCTTTTCCTTTCTTCATAGATTTAATTCATTTCTTTATTTAAAATCCTGGACAATTCAGAAGATGTAATAGTTGTAGTAGATACTTTTCTTTGTTCTTTATTGCTATGTAATTTTTGATAGAACTCTTTTACACTTCATGATGTCATCTCTTTTTAGAAGTAGTTGCATCTTTTTCTTTTATTGCAGTAATAATTTTTTTAACAATGCCAAGATGTTGTTTTACCCTTTTAAGACTTATTCTCTTTTATGGCTTTCCTTCCTAATTGATAATTATACTTTCTTATATCATTGTCAACTTTTTTGTATCATTTTACAGAATTTCTAAATATTCAATTCTTAATACATCATTTTTATATATTTTCATATTTCTTCTTTGCTTTAAAAATTGTCTTGTCTCAGAAGAAAATTTATTGGTCAATTGCTGCTTTTTTGTACCAGTCATTTTTGTTGCAGTTTTTAAAAGTGTATCAGTTATCTTTCTATTGAATTCATTCAAATCTGAATCATGTTCAAAATCTGTTAATATTTAAAAGTTATTTGTAAGTTCTAAAATTAAATTCATTAGATTATTTCTGAGGATTAGGAATATCAACAGTGAATACTAGTTTTCTTAATAATTTTTTTTCTAGTTTTGCATTAACACATATTTTACATCTCATTAATTGATGATCATTACCTGTGTTGAATTTATTAAAAACATTACATTCTTGAAATATATATTTTCTGTTAATCAAATTATAATCTAATACTGCTCTACACCTTCATTTCAATGCTTCTTTGTCCATTTCCGTTTAACATTTTTCTCAAAGAAAAAGAATTTATGATATAAAGTTTTTATTTTTGTGCAAATTGCACAAATCTGTGTTCTCTTTTATTTCTATCACCATAATCAAATTTACCCACAACATTTTCATCTTTCAACTGTTTGCCAATTCTAGCATTAAAGTCTACCATGACAATTTTAAAATGTTTGGTCTTATCCAAAGCTTTTTGTACATCTATATAAAAATCTTCTATTTCTTTATCACAATGAGAACTTATGACATAAACCTAAATTATCTGCATTTGGTATCTATTGTTAAACTGAATAAATAATATTGCCACTCTATCTGATATACTATAAATCCCCACATTGTTTTTCCACTTTTTATTTATAATGAATCATATTCCATTTGTACTTTCAATGTTGTTCCTTTGTAGTACAGCACATGCCCACTTTTTTTAAATGTATTGTCTCTTCATCTTCTAATGTCACAAAATACAATAATAACCCATTTAATTTTAGATAGCTCTTCCAATTCTTACAATCTTCCTTCATTTGAAAGTGATCTGCAGTTCGGTCATCATCAAATGGCAGCCTATGTTCACAATCAGGAGATTCTTAGCACCCTTCGCTTTTGGCTGCCAATTGCTGCCTTGGTTGGCAATTTTACAGGCTTCTGAGAATAAGGTTCATGATTTAATTTTGTCTATCATGATTGTAAATATCTATTAGAAAAAAAAAAGTTCATTCACACACACATTCATTCTGCCTTTAAGAAAACTCAACTGATATTTCATTTAAGTCCTATCAGGCAACTGAGAAGATAGATCGTGGTGTTTTTGAATGTTAAACTCTGATGTAAAAAGCTAATAAACTCACCAAGCTGGCTAATGCATGCATGGTCATATACTATATGAATAATCACATAGTAATTACAGCTTCGACAACAAGAATGTAAGAAGTGGACATTTGCCCTGCTCTATTCATTTTAAGACCTCAAAGAAGAATCAAAACATCTCCTTTTAGATAACAGCAAACTCTTTTCTGTTATATATTGTAATGTAGGCTTATTTTTATATTGGTGATCATCACCTGTTTACTAGTTAGGTCTCATGTTTATAGCAATAGGGGACAATTATTTTTGTAATAATTTGAAGTATGATGAAGTCTTTTTTTTTCAAGGTTCTTTCTGGTTTGTTGTTGACTTTTATTATAGAAATCTTTCAAGGAACAAAAAAAAAGGGTTCTGAAACATTTGATAAAATTAGAAAGATGCTATTTGCATATTCTTTACATATTATTTTTATTATTTTTGAGTATTGAAAACAAAAGAGAGGGGATATTATTAGTATTATATTTCTGATTTTAATATTAAAAACAAATAATGAGTTATTATTAATTGAAATAACAATTTTTTCTTAAAAAAAGTTTTGCATTATTTATATATTTTATATATACAATATATTTGTGTTATAATTCTAGTCCGATTTTTCACTAATAAATATTAAGCACATAGTTTATGTGTGTGAGAGTGAATTAAATTTTATAATATGTATGCACAAGTGCAGATTGTGAACTTTATTGTGAATGAGTTACATGTACATATATATGGTTAATGGATAGAAAATATAATTTGAAAATTTATTTGTAAATATGATCACATGCTGATATTCCTTAGTATACAATGGAAAAAAAGATTTTTAACAGGGTTAATGTATTTATGATGGTTGGTTAGTTAATGCAACAGTCAGCCTATCAGTTGGTATAAATGTTTATATAATGATTAGATTTTCTACTGCTGTATGTATCAGAAATAATGAGTAACTTAAATCTAAAGTTGAGTTACCAAATTATGTAATGATGAAATATATCTATTCTGATTATTAGTTTTTAAATCTAATCAAAATAGAATGAATCTTATTTATCTCTGAAATATTTTAAAATCAGTTTTATTTTATAAAATATTAATTATTTTTATGGCACTAAAATTCTAGTTCCTTGAATTAGTCTGTTATATATTATAATTACGGTATATGTAAATAGATTTTATATTTATCTGATTGCTTAACTGCAGCAAATGAAACATATGGTCAAATGATTATGAAGTCATTGCATCGTTAATAAAGAGAAAATGTTAGGTTAAGAGAGCAAAGACTAACTTTTAGTAACAATATAATATTTAATTTGTATTAATAATATTAATAAAATACAGATGAAATAACTATTTACAAAATTGTTCACATATAAAAATATTATTTTGATACACATATATAGAAAAGGGTTAATCAAAATTGAATTTCCAAATAAACTATTTCCTAATTGCTTATTTACATAATATTAGCTTTATTATTAAAACATACAAATTGATGGAAAAATTCATTATGTAATAGGGATTTCATTTAAATTTAAATAAATATTTTCAAAAAACTAAAATTAATTATTTAAAAAATAAATGATAATAGCATAAAAGTTAAATACATATTTTTACAAAATAAAAATAAAAATACTATAAATTAGAAAATGTGTAAGTAGACCTCTTTTGCTTACATTTGCTTGCATATATAAATCGGTCTATGTGCACATTTATCAAGATTTGGAGTTTAAGTTTTTAGTGAAGTGAAAGTTCTTTTAAACACATAAGAATTTTGCTAGCAGTGTGTTCTGACTTATGTTAGGTGAACAGAAACCTTGATATTTTAGCTTCATTGAGTTTCTCATAATTAAAATTACAATGATAATTATATAAAAATTAATGTCAATCTTCTAACTGACTTTAAGTTGATATGTAAATTCTGAGACTTGTAGTAACTTTTATCAATTTTATTTATAAATGTTATAGTTAACTGTAGCTGTTTTGGATTTATTGTTGACATTTTAGTGCAGCAGCATTTATATCAGAGATGCAAATTCTCAGTAGATTTTTATACAGCTTATAATTCATGCCCAAGATGATATAACCTGATTAGTAATGATCCAAAAAAAGGTAATTAATGATCATTTCAGGTAATACTGATACTGTTTGATATTAGTCTATACAACTTTCTTATGCAAACTTATGATCATCTTCTACTACTTTTTCTTCAGTTATAACTGGCTTCAAACTAAATTTCAATGAACTAAAAATTGATATTTTAACTATTGTTTATTGAAAAATCTTTTAGAAATTTAGTCAACAACACAATAGGTTTAATTAAAATAACTTAGTAATTAGCTTTTAAGGCATAGACTTAATATTGAAAATACAAAATATTTAAAGAAAGCATATTAAACCAAATAAATGTCTTTCAATTAAATAATTTTAAGAATTTTATCTCTTAAAATATCTATGATTGTATTTTTATAAAGTTAAATTATGTCATTCTCTTTTGAAATGAAAGAAAAATATAAAATTATACAAGTATATAAATTTTGCAGAAGTTTGCAATAGTTTAATATTATATCAGACCATGATTCCCCAGGACAAAAGTCTTCATTTAATTATTTCAGCAAGAATGACTGTTAATGATATGACCATATCTATCTTAATATATTTGCATTTAATTTTATTCCAAAGTATACATATACATATTAATTGTAGCTTATTATTTATGTGCTTAAAAAACATTAAAGTTTCCAGCTAAACATTCATATATAAAGCCACAAAATAAAAATAATTAATCAACTATATCAGTGCATAGACAGAAACAAAGTAATAATTTGTTACAATAAATGTTTCTTCTAGAACAGGAACTGTTTTCAGATGTTCCTGGAGATACAGAATCAGTCTCAATCAGATATGATGACATATTTAAATTAAAAATACATGATTAACATAAAAAGTAAAAAAACAAAGAATTTAATTCTTGAAAATAAATTAAACATAGAAAGTCAAATAAAGGACAAACTATAATTTACCCTTAAATATAAAAAAATTAATTAAACACTAACAAGTATATTAGAAAATTATATACATTGTATGACATTTCTATTAAACTTTAAGATTTCTAATCAAATAGTAGTTATATAAAATTGGAAAATAACAATAACTAATTACCCATATCAATACAAAGACAGAAATGGATAAATATATCATCATATTTGTTTATGCAGAAAAGAAACTTTCAAATGACTAAGATATAATAATCCCTATTAATTCACAAGTATGATTATATATATATATATATATTGATGACTAATTATTTTTATTTTGAAGTTCTATATACTGAATATTTAACTAGAAAATTTAAACTTTGGTAGAGATGTTGTTTAATTTATGTTATTTACAAATGTAGTTATTAAATTTAATTAATTTTATTTATTTTTAAGGGACAATTATAGATTGTTTTATGGGATTAATTTCATGGCTTTGTATTTATAAGTTATAATGAGTTTTCAGACTAATAGATTGCCCCCCCCCCCCCCATCTTGAAGTTTATATGTATTTCTATTTTAAATATATCAATATATTTATATATTGATTGGACTTCATGTTGTCTCTCCAAGATTACTTGAAAAAATTCTTTTTCTGAATGAAATGTGTCATGAAATGATATTTGTCAGTTTCTATCTTTGCATTGATATGAATGATTAATTATTTGTATTTTGTTATATTACTACTGATTGTTGGCTTATTAAAGTTTAGTGGAGATTTGTTTAATTTCTATTATTTTTTGGTTTAGCTGTTAACATTTAATTATTTACATATATATAAGATGTTAGTATGATTTATTTTTTTTAATGTTCACAATTATATATTTGAAAGTTTTAAGAATGAACTGTTAATTATGTACATGATAGATTATTGAATATTTTATTAATTCAGTTTTATTTTATTAATTATCACAATGTCAATTAAATAAAATACACATCAAATAAATTAATAATCAAGGGATTATTTCTTGATGATAGGTAGTTTTCAATAATAAAAGTTTTTATTTAGTTAGTAACTTTGCAGCAGTTGTCACAATTTCTTATCATTTGAAATTGCAAAAAAAATAATAATAATAATATGATAAAATAATTTTCTTGCTCCCATGACAAATAATGACAAATTCTTTTCAATCCACAATTATTTTTCAACTTATCAAATTCTGATGTAATTCTTTACTTTAAATTTTGGCATAATCTTGTATCTTGTGACAATGTTTGGTGATTGGTTGGACAGATTTCAAGAAAGAATTCTTGAAATGTTGGTTTTTACTAAGTCTTTTTTTTTTGTTTGATGATGATGATAAACACTTTTCAGTATTTTTTTTTGCTTAATTAATCAACCTACAGTAGTTACTTTCTTATCATTTGAAATTGCAAAAGACCTAAACAAATAAATAAAAACTTAAACATCTGTCAATAAAATTAAAAAGTAGTCAGGTAAAACATTATATTATGGTAAAACAACTTTATACAAACTTTTAAAGCAAATATATCTTTTATTCTTTCTTTCTTGAAAAAGTATATTAGTTGCCATTTAAAATGCATTTGTTATTATTAATAAATTTTTTATTGATTATTTTCAGGTCATTAGTGGTCATCTTGGTTGGGTTCGTTGCATTGACGTTGAACCAGGAAATCAGTGGTTTGTTACTGGATCAGCAGATCGTGTCATTAAGGTAGATTTTTAAATGGTAAATTATAGATATCAGAATTAGAATAGCAACAATGGTAATAAATAGCAATGATGGTTTTTTTGCTTTAGGTAATTATTAGTGTGTTTATTGTGTAGTGGCTTATCTTTAACAAAGCTATTTACACAATTTCATCAATCATTAATGTGGTGTTGGACACATTAGCTTGACTCTTTCTGTTGTGTAATATCTTTATTTCAGAAGTACTAATTTTAAACAATCATTTTTTTTTATTTATTAGTATTATTAAAGAAATCTTGGAGAAAATCCTTGTCCAGAGGTTTTTTTTTTTCCAAAAACATCAATGCAGTTGTATTAATTAAATTTAGAATCTTACCATTTTGGTATCAAGTAGAAAATTCCACTTTACTTATGGAAATGCATGAGTCAAATGGAATTAATAGACTTAATATCTTTGTTAATGACGATGATTTTGCCCATCAGGTATTCAAATTATTTATAATGAATTCTAATATCTGATCAGCAACATAAATTGCACACACTATGTAAAACCATTATGGTTTTCCAAGCTATTTTATTGTCACTAGAATTATTAATTAGTAATTGTTTTTATTATTTTGCCATTTATTTCGTTGATTCTTTTTTTAGGTAATTATTATTGTGTTCAGTATACACTAACATATATTTAATAAAACTATTTGCATAATTCTTTCCATCAGTAGTGTAATGTTCGAATACTTCAGCCTGAAAGACATTTGGGTTGTGTAGAATAAATATTGATCATCAGCAATAAGTTTTCCTTATGACAACTCAGCATAGGACAAAGGCTGCTTAGATGAGATTTTAGAATTGAATCAAAAATAGTTTATGCTAAATTTAACAAAATATTGAATAGCATTAAAAAAATATTATTTTAATACATTTATTAAAAAAAAACTTATTAATTCCCAAAAATTATATGGAAACTAAAATACATATTATTAATGCTATTTTTCAAGGCTTATTTATGTGCATTGGCTTAATCGGTAATATCACTATTGAAGCAGATGATCTGATACTCAGATCCTGCTTCACAGCCCACATCCAATCTCCTACCACCTAACTGTATTCAAACCCGCCTTTACGCACGTATATACATAGCTAATAATATATATATTTCTTTTGGTAAGTATTATAACATAAATAATGTAAACACGTATATTTTAATTTAAAAATATTTTATTTAATAATAATATTCTCATGTATATGCGGGTGTAAATAATAAATATCTATATATTTCAGTGTAGGAGATTGTGAATAAATTAATAGTTATATTATATATATAAGTTATCATATATAAAACATATTACTTTTTCATATATAATTTTGTAGCCAGAAGTGATGCAATCTTGTTAAGAAGTCACTCGAAAAACAATTACCCGGAAGACCCCTTAGATTAAAGTAAAAGATTACGAATTGGTAATAATAAAATAAACCCATTAGTGGAAATTGTCCACGCTAGCTTGTTTTAAAATCATAAGATATATTTTAAAACAATCGTTCGAGAAACTGATAACAAACTTGCATTGTTTCAAACATCTTACTAGATAAGAGTATCCGGTCAAACTATTCCAGAGAAACCTTAAGTGCTTAAACCGCCTCAGGTCCAGCAGTAGTTGCTAAGCGACAGCTTCAAAATAAAAGTATATATACTGCTGGATTTGAATCCACAGAAGAGGAGACCATTAAATAACTAAGTTGCTATACATATTCCACGCCAGTTTTAATTCTCACTCAATGTGTCGTGAGTAGGAAATTTCGCCTTGTCCCTCCGTTCTAATATGCTGTTCCCATGAACGAAGCTCTGCATCCCGTTCTGCTGAACTTTATATATATTTTTCCAGTGAAAGTGAAATGCTATCTCTCAAATTAATAATGCTACCCTAGATCTAGTGAAACAATACCGATGGACTGACTCCTAATGAAATCGTTCTTCCAAATAAGCAAGGTAAAAGAACTTTGACCGCTTATAATTATTAAATCCTGCCTTCTCTGTAATATTTATATTTTATTTTAATCACCTATTTTAAATGTCTTCAAAATATGTATTCGTATAACTCTATATAACTAATCTATATTAAGCCTCCTATATAATGTTTTTTTTTTCTTTTATTTCCAAGCGGCAAATAATTTTCATTTACATTTATGTATGTATATTTTAAAATAAATGCCAATAGTATTCTAAAATCGCAAGCATATAATTCATTTTCGTTTCCCCACTCATCATTTACTGGGTAAATAATTTATAATTTGATCAAAACAAGTCTTATTCGACTTGCCCAGGTGCTCGCGATTTTAGATAAATAAACTAATTATATTTTTCATGTTTACTGTAGAAAACAGATTTGACGTCTGTTTTTCACATTCTCCTTCCTAAATAATGCGCTATCTTTTATTCTTAAATTATATATGTAAAACCCATCTTAGCTATTACCACCACCCACTTATTTTGTAATCATTTATATATTTTCACAAGGGCATTGATTAACCAAAATTGAGATTTATTTAATGTGTAAGAAGTAATGAATAATATTAAGTAGCATAATGCTAAAGGGGGGGAGGGGATCTTAAGAGCTTAGTTTTATATTTAAGTATAATTATTCTCCATGTTTGCTTAGTGAAGCCATATCATTACGCCGAATATTTCATAATTTGTGGGCAATAAATATGTTTCGATAATCTTTAATTTTAGAATTATATTTATATTATATTATTAAGCGTTTCGTGCATAAAGGCCTTCGTTTTTATATATGTTCGTGCTTCTTTCTCATATGGAGGTAATCGCACAGTCGAGCCCCATCGTCGTTCTCAATGTCCTTGAACCAGGCTGTAAAACCACCCTGGGGACATACTTGGTTGTGTGTGCATACTTTATATGGGGGGCGATCTGGGAAACCAGCCCAATAAAGTCGTTGCTGACCACTCTTCGTCATCCATGATTCGCCTGTACTTCACTCCAGGGAATCTTGGACTCTTTCGTTCGTCAAACCGACCCTGCCTACGTTTGCAGAGGAAATCAGTCCCTTTCATTATTAAAAATTCATGAAGCACACTCCAGGATCCATAATTGGACCAACCCAATCAGCCGCCATGCACACACCGCCTTTCAGTGTCTTATTAGTCGCCCAGAAATAGTCATAAGCCGTAATGCGATGATTTCTTTAAACAGACATATGTCCATTAGTTTAATATAAGTATTAATGCGATAGATTTAGTATCATTTATATAATTATTCATTACCCACCCCGCACATTAATTATCTATAATTCAAATTAATCATAATATTGAATGTAACCAAACGTAATATCTGCTTATAAAATTATTGTTGTTTAAATTAAGTAAATGCTCTTTTCGTCTCTGGGGCTGTAATAGGATTCTAGTAATGTATTCCAATAGCGCTAATTTATTAAATCACACATATATTATTGGCATAGCCGCAAATTATAATGTTATTGTTAAATATGAATCAAACACATATATATAATACTTCCGAGGCTCACGTCGGCTAAATAACCCGACATAATTTTTGTTATTAATAAATCTTAAATATATATATCAAACTCGAACCATTGCTTCCTTTTAGTTACGTTAAAATATTAAGTTATTACTTATGCTCAAATATGACTAGATGATCTCCGCTCAATACATAATTAATATGCTAGGTCGCTAGCCTTCATTGCTCATAAAATATCGCTAGTTATTAAGTTATTCTATCATATAAGTTTAGCCTAGAGTTTTTTTGTGTCTCCGATGATCGATGCTGGCAGGTGAGAAGTAAATTAGTCGATGTCATCGGGATTGTTGCTCATAATGTTATAGATCTGGGAAATAGGCAAAAATAGGGCAGAGTTCATGAGTGTTCCTGACCTGTGTATCTTGCACACGATTGGATTCGAGGTACTTTTGCCTAGATGCTAGATCTTGTTACGTGAACATACAAATCCGACCGGCACACTATTAGAGTATTAAAACATAGCGCTATATAAAATAATATTTCATTATATATGTTTAATTTCAACTAAAGAATGACGTGTCGTAAATTGTAAAGATTTCACAGGCGTCATTCATTCAAACATAAATGTAATTTAAAGTGATAGCTTAACACCTTCACGCTCTCATTTCCATATGCTTAAGATTTTCCCATACATAAATGTTTGGGTCGAAAGAATGGGTGATTCATTCCATTCTTTCTAAAATACTATATCTTGTGTCTGGAAAAAGTGAGAGTATTCATTTATAATTTATCTTTAAAGCGCATGTGCATTGGCTTAATCGCTAATATCACTATTAAAGGCTTATTTATCTATATGGGCCTGGTTAACATTATTTAACTGTTTTTTAGGAAATAGAAAAAATTATTGAGCAATATTCATGAAACAATTTCTTCAATATCTAAAGGATCACAGGTCTCATTTAAATTTATTTATGTATTATAAACTACCATTAAGAAACATTGAAATGAATTTGCATTCTTTTTATTATTTTTATCAAGTATCAGAATTTATAATTTGAGAATCTATGAAAAATACAAAATTGGAATTTTTGTTTAAGTATTAGTGACAAATAAATTAGAAATAAAGATGTCTGTGATTGTCAAATGACTCAATGATTATAGGAGTCAAATTTACAAAAAAAAAAAAAAAGGCAATCTTATTAATATTAAATATATGGATTTAAAAAATCTTTAAATTAATATATATAACTGTTTATGAGAATTGCTTAGTTAAATTGTGAAAAATCGAGAGAAGCTGTTATATTTAAAATTTTCATAAATATACAGTATCTGTGTCTGATTTACTACTCTTATAATATCTAGAGTATTATGCTATGAGTATTAATATTATAGAAAGGACAAATGAATATGAGTTGCCATTATGCTTAGGATTTGTAGATTATGAAAAGGCATTTGATTCTATAAACATTTCTTCAATGATTAAAGCATTGGATCATCAAAGTGTAGATCCAGGATATTGTCATATTTTAAAGAATATTTATAAAAATACAACAGCAACAATTAGATAACATAATGATAGTAGGAAAATCAACATTGAAAAGAGTGTAAGACAGGGTGACTCCATATCTCCAAAACTTTTTACAGTAGTGCTGCAAGAAGTATTTTGTGGATTAAAATGGGAAGCTAAAGGAATGAAAGTAAATGGAGATTATTTAAGTCATTTATATTTTGCAGATGATGTAGTTGTTTTTGTAAATAATGCTTTAGAGCTACAGGAAATGTTGCAGGAGTTATCAGAGGAAAGTAGGACTAAAGATAAATGTTAAAAAGACTAAAGTAATGATTTTCTCAAAATATGAAAATAAAGATTGATTATGATGAGTTAGAAGAAGTTAACAGTTACAAATACCTTGGTCAGATTATTAATACAGATGGAAACATAATGGATGAAATTAATCATAGAATTAAACTTGGTTGGAGTGCTTTTGGTAGAAATAACTTGATACTAAAAGGAAATATGCCTATGTGTTTGAAAAGGAAGGTTTTTAATAAATGTGTTTTACCAGTTCTTACTTATGGATCTGAGTCTTGGACACTTAATAGAAAAGCAATGCAGAGATTTCAGACCATTCAAAGAAGTATGGAGAGATGCATATTGGGAGTAACAAGAAGAGATCGAAAATGTAATGTATGGGTAAGAGAACAAACAGATGTTACTGACCTCATTGAAAAAATTAAAAGACTGACGTGGAGTTGGGCTGGAAATATTGCTAGAAGAGATGATAATAGATGGACAATTGAAATTTTGAACTGGATTCCAAGAGATTGTAAAAGACCCAGAAAGAGACCACATGTGAGATGGATGGATGAAATAAGAAAGTGTGCAGGGGTGATGTGGAGAAGAGAAGCTAAAGATTGGAAAAGATGGATTGAACTTGGAGAGACCTTCATCCTGCAGTGGATTGATAATGGTTGATGGTGATGATGATGCTATGAGTGGTCTGGTTTACGTTTCAGCCTGTATGTCAAATTTTAATTCATTATTGTCTAATTACAGTATAGTTAAAATCTTATCTAGATTATTCCACAGAATTTCCCATAGTATTTCAATATTTATATGTATAAAGTCCATGAAAATCTTTAACTTTAGATATATATATATTATACCGGATACTCAATCTATTCTGAAACAGAGGGCGCCACCAGACCACTACGTCTCTGGAAAATTTGTTTACTGTTATCAGAATAGATGATGATGATGGTTTGCGAGGACTAGACTCAGGGAGAAACACGAGATCTTAAATTGTTTAGACAATTGAGACAAAAGCACAAAGACAAATGTCAGCCAAATTAAGTTTAAACATATTTCATAAATTTTATTATGAGAAAATAAATTATTAAATATAAGTTTATGACACAAGAGATGGGGGTTAACTCAGGTATGTACCAGACATACTAAAGGCAAAGCTATGACAGACTGACTGATCTTCTAATAAACAAATGTAAAAGGGAGGAAGCAAATTTCATTCAGCAGAGGATTCACCTAAACATTGGTTTTCACTTTCAGATATTTAAACCATATGCCCCTGAAATAGATCAAAGAATCCAGCGCCGATGAGCTGTTCGAGATCTAAAAATTAGTCAGACCTTGAATGTCCTTATATCGGTATGAGCTGCACCTATTACTATCTTTAAAATAACGGTGATTGATCCACTTCAAGAACAACCGACAAACATGACTGAAATGAAGAAACAATTAAAACTGGTGAATCCCAGCCAAACGATTGGCGAAAATTACTTTAAAATTAATAATTAAAGATCCCACTAAGGGACAAGTAAATAATTAGAAAAACAGTTATGTCTGCCCAGCATTTAAAGGAAATAAACTTACAAACAAATTCTGAGTACACGCTCTGACAAATTTAAAGCACACCTAATAAATACAAAAAGAAATCTATTGGAGAGTGCACATGAGTACGAAATATCAAAAGTTTAAATACTCTAGCAGAACGAAAGTATATCTCACCTGTAATTTAAGAAAGGATAAATTTTATCTTCCTGATGACGACTTATAAAATTACAAAGAAAACACAATTCTAATTTCCGCCTTTAGAGATATTAGAAATGAAATCTCCACCTGTGAAAATCAGACAATAAAGTCGTCAGCCAAAAGAGTTTTGGAGGTTTAGCAAGAGGGCAAACATAGAGGATAAAATTAATTATTGAATACTAAATAATTACAGGTAAGTATAAAAAAAAATATATACAAGACTGCTAAAGCATTTACAAAAGCGAGGCATAAAATATAAAACTCATTCGTCACTCTCCAATAAACAAAACTGAAAGCAAATTGGAAGCTTAAAACTAAGATTCCAAGACACACTATAAAATATTGGAAAACACAGCAAATATTAGATATGAGGCTATATTGATTTAAGAAGACATATTTATGATTAGATTGAGCGGAGATTTAATGAGAATTAATTTACCCTGGGAAGAATAAAAACGAAAATAGTTACCTTTCGGTAAAACAAAGTTCACGTAGAGTGCGCACTTTTACTTAAGTTCATTTTCAGGTTCTTTAGGCAGCAAGGTAGATGTAGAGAGGTTCCGGCTTCTTTTAGGTGTTCAAGGCATTACTGGAGCAAACTTGGAAGTCAGGGATCCGTCTTTTGTGGAGTTAGCAAGCCATTCTGGTGGTGGTAACAAGTATAGAATTTTTCATTTTGTTGTAGGCAAAGGTATTTAATCACAGCTGATGTCCTTTAAGAAATTAAATGTCCGCGCTGATATAAATTCTCACTTGATAAACAGCTTGTCTATCAACGACCAATGAATTAACTGACACTCCAAATTTTCGGGACTATTTATACGTTGCTCCATTTCCTGCGAAACACTTTCCTTGTTATTCAATTTCTTCGCCTTAGGCAGGGCAAATATTAATCTCCCGCTCAATCTATCTAGGAATTCTACCCAGGGATTATTGAAATGAAAACAACTACATAAAAATCAAATCTCCACTCTTTAAAATAAAAGCCACAGGAATGCAATTAGCTAGCCAGCTTGTTTTTAAATCAAATGGATTTAAAAACAGGCGGTATATGAAAATTATTTTAAAATAAATCGATAAACATTTTTAAAAAATCCGTTTTACATATAAATGCATGTGTACTTCGATACATGCATTCTTTTTAAATAATACTGCAAATTTAAACTCTACGTTTAGTGAAAATTAAAAGCTTAATAAATTTCTTTTTTTTTTGTTTAATAACAGCACCATTGAACCGGATTTCAATCAGGTTCAATATTTTGTAACGGTTGAAATAAGCTGACAACAGCAAAATCACCACTATGTAATTTATACCACCACAACTCATTCCAACCCACATAATACTTCATTTTAATTAGCTTGATGATCAAGGAAAGGGAGAGACTCTTAGAATTAGATTATAATTATATGACTTCATTGTGGCAAACAAGACACCCAATGCAATAGATATATATAATACAAACACTTTATTAGTAATAAAATTATAAACAAAAAAAATAAATACCGCTTAATTGTTGCTAGACTTATTGGAAATAGTGGGAATTACATTAATTAGTGATTACGTGTCAAAAGTTTCAATGTATAATATATATATGGGACCTCGGCTGATATACATATTGGGGATCTTTGGGGAAAATATCTCTCAAGTAGGTACATGATAATAAATGAACCAAGGTAAGTTTAGTTAACTCTAGAAAATATGGTTAAAAATAGATGATCGCATAGTTCTTATAATCATGACCCACCAATGCCTAAATACCATGCCTTAACTATATACAAGGATAAGGAAGGCTATACTGAATTGCTAACGTAATAACAAATCCAGTAAGAAGGTAATTCGTTTTCGTGAAGTTAGATCTAAATTTCATAGAATAAACAGGTCATGGAATGAAAGAATGAGTGTCTTCATCTAACCCTTAATAACTCTCAATAATAGGCAGGAACGATCCACTGCACTGGTAACAAAATAAGAACAAGACCCTCTGTATCTGAAAAATGAAAGGAATGTTCCGCATTTGCGTGGAATCTGAGACAAATGGAACCTGTCAAATTAAATCTTCCAAAGCAGGGATATACATCTGCGGAAGAAACAATGAAATAGGCAAGGAATTAGACAACTCAGTAAAGCTAAAGTTATATAAATAAGGAATATTCGGCTTAAACAATAAAAATATATAAACAAAACGAGAACAGTCATGTCATAAGTTTAATACGTGGACATCCATTATATAGGCTTAATCAAGACCTACATAGTTATTCTATATATAAAAAAAAATTTGGTAAAGAAAAATTACTCCCTGCTTAATTGGAGATCTGCCCCATAGGACTTACAGATACAATGATAATATATTAAACTAAATTGTAATAAAAGTTTTATAGAATAAACTATCGAATCATATACCTTATTATTTATAACTTAAGTTTTATAAAATTTAAAATAGCATATCCGCAGTATACATCTATATTTCATTAATTATAATACAAGTTTTATAGCATTAAAAGTGTATCTGCAGTATACATATATATTTGTCAAAAGAAAATAAAGTTTTAGTTTCATTAAATTGTATTAATGTTTTATAGAATTAAAAATATCGTATCCATCTGTCCCTTTCAAAAATAAAAGTTTTAACTTTTATTTTGGTCAAACTTAATTTTACTTAAAAGTGAAAGTTGTTTATGAACCATCTGCAATCGATTAATGGAAAAATTTACAAATTTTGAAATAACAAATTTAAAAAAACAAACAAATTAGAATCAATAACAGGAGAGGATTTAAATATCTTGCTTTTATTTAATTATTGGACTTTTCTTTAGATAATATAAAAATATTTTAGTCATTGAAATATATTTACTAATTTTACCTCCATCATCTGATTCTTAAATAATAAGTAGCAGATTTAAGAAGGATCGAATATATTACAATAATCAATCTTCCTTAATATCAAATTAATTAAGCATAAGTCAAAATACAATACGAAAACATTTTAATGCTACAATAAAAATATTTTATATAATACTAAAAGAAAACAGATTTTAAAGGACAGTTAATAAATACTTATTTAAGCAATGCAAACAGAATATTAGAGAGGCTTTAATTGTTTACCGGTAAATTGAAAATTATAAAGTTAAAATAAATCACCATTTTAACAGACCTTCGCGAAGGATTTTGACAAACAGTAGAAACGCTATGTTGAATCTCACGGTACAGTTCATTGGTCTTATGGAATAGTGTTCTTGGCTATTGGCTGGCTAGTCACACAGTGTCATTATATCCTGGGGGCTTCCTCTTGATGGCAACAGCATGGTAGGTCAGCAATTTGGATCATCAATTGTAGGCAGGGATTTTAATGGAATTGCATTGGGACTCCATATTCATGCTCTTCGGAGATCAGAGAAATTGATGCGCTCTACTCACTGGTCATAGCATGACATAATCTATAACAGCTTATAAAAAACTTTAGGAAGAACTAAAACTCTTTCTTCCCTATCACTGTATATCTCCGTCAAAAACAAAGGCCTCTGGATGTTTTCCAAATTGATTAATTAATTTTTTTTAAAACTTAGAGAAAATTTTTTTCTTTACTATCTAAGAAAAATTCTTACTGATGACAATCGTGATCTAGTTTAATTTTAAAATTTTACTAATTGCATTTTTCTTAATTAAATTCCGAATATCTTTGGTTTTATCTAATTTTCCACAGTAATTATATATTTCTTGTCACCTTTTACTGTAATGACAATGATACACTAAAATATAAATTCCGAAATTAGATTTCAATTCATACATTCTTTTGAACATTAATCTGATTTTAATTAATAAGTTAAATTTTCTTTGTTGACTTGAACCCCTCCCCCCTTACTCCACATAACAATATTAAATCTCGTAATAAAATTAAATTTCATAATAAAATTAAATTTCTTTTATACATTTTTTAAAAATGCCTTAGTATTATAACTTTATGGCAACAATATATACATGAAACCCATATATATATATGCATTACATGAAGTACATATATATACCCATGTATATATATATGACCGCTTCAATATATATATAACGTTTTGCAGAAGATGCTGGGTTACTTATGAAAATTGTAGATATTTACAACTATCTTTGTCTAATTTACAACAGCTAGAATCTTTAACTAAAAGTGATCTTTTGATTTAATGTAAGGCCGACAAATACTATTATTATTAGATCATAGGATTTCATTAAATTCCAATTTTAATTAGTTGTCACTTGATTACATCATAACCGAAATCTTATCTAAATTATTACTTGGGATAATTTCTGTTATATTTCAATGTTTGTATATGCATATAAATAATAAAACAAGTTTTTAAACTATATGTAAAAAGCAGAAACAATGTTTTTTTTTTTTTTCCCTGTATGCTGTCTAAATGACTGTATCATAATTATTGGTTAGAAAGCTGGCAAGTATAAAATATTCATTTATACTTACTATTCCAAATTTTACAGAATAGAGGCTAACCAAGTTATATTTATAATAGTTAAATTTAAATTCATAAGTGATGTAAATGAAACTTTATCCAATACAGCCAACAAATAAATAAATATAAGTTAGATTTGCACTGGTGTTGAGTAGAAATAAGTTTATCTTATGTTTATTTATTTGTTGTCTATATTGAATAAAACTTTGTTTATTTTGGTGTGGATTTAAATTCAACCTTATTAATACTATTTGTTAGTTGTCCATTTCTATAAATTCTAGAATATAGTATGTATAAATTATCATTTTGTACTTCCTGGCTTTATTAAGGAAAATATTTATTATAATGGTTTTTGACTTGGAGTTGATATATATATATATATATATCACAAATTTCATTTGAAAGGAAATAGATTTACAGGCAAACAGGTTTGACTAACAAGTAGAGTACCCAACACAACAATTATCTTTAGTTTATTGATAATAATTTGTAGATGAAATATTGATGTAAATAACGAGATTTGACTACTTCTCCTTTCATGCAGGAATGCAAATGCAAATTATTCTTATCCAACTTTTTTTATCTCAACTCATTATTGATTGGCCTAAAATTAATGTGATAATGATAATTGGAATTTATTGTAAGTGCCAGTTATAATTTTAAAAATATAGCACCATAACCATCATGTGAGCAATCTATCCCCTATGACATATTCGTTATATTGTTATTTCTTACATGATAATTAGCTATGACATGTAACTAAAAAGAATTAATGGCCAATTATCAGGCATACCAAATAATGAAGTTTAATATAATATACTAATATTAATGATGCATAGAAGAGAAGAAAGATGGCAACACTTTAGATTTTAACAAAACAAAATTAATTTAATTGATCAAAAATAATGATGAATATCAACAAAGGTTTGAATGTAGCATAAATGAACATTTTACTACATAGTACAGTATTAAGAATACAATTATAAGTGCTGTTTTAATACAATCTTTTGCACTCACACAAGATTATTTCAAGTTTTATGTTTCCATAAATTAATCTATCTTATCTTTTTCTTTGAAACGTTGTTCTTTCTTTTCCTTAAAATTCTTTTAAAACTATTTTTTTTTAATTTTCTTTTATTTTTTCTCTCTTTTTATATAATTGCCACTTTTATATAGCATATTAAAAGTAAGTGTTTGCCATTGATCAGATACATTTTTAAAGAACAAAAGGCATTCAAAACTAAAACAAATCATCTAGTTTTAATAGGGTTTCATTAAAACAGATTTGCAAATGGTTTCTGTACAGATAGGTTTCACAGCTAACTTACATTCTAGCAGACTGATGCTACTGATACACTAGTTTATGTCTAGTGTTCTATTCTTAAATTTCCAATAAATAATAGAGTGAAAATTTTCCATAGTGCTATGATAATAAGTCTACTTATTGATTTGTTAAAAACAATTTGCATGAAGTTGTTAAGGCAACTGCTTTTTTTCAAACGTATATCTCTTATCTGCTTATTGAAACTGGGTCTTAAATATTTTTTTAGTCATGATGAAGCCCTAGTTAATTTTATTGCCCCTAAATTTTTTTTTTTTTTAAATTACCAGCTTAATTACAATCTTTTTTGTTTGCAAAGCAAATTAATTACCTTTAATTAAAACTTAACT
Source organism: Epiperipatus broadwayi (assembly GCA_028023455.1). Taxonomy (NCBI): domain Eukaryota; kingdom Metazoa; phylum Onychophora; class Udeonychophora; order Euonychophora; family Peripatidae; genus Epiperipatus; species Epiperipatus broadwayi. Next base: position 588,809 of record JAQFVV010000402.1, on the reverse strand, counting down.
TTAATAAATAAATTTATAATTTTGCAAATCAAGATTATGATTGAATTTTATATTTTTGTTCCTTCTTTCAAAGAAAAAAAAAACATATTTCATAACATAAACTTATTAAAATTGCTGTAAATTAAAGTTGACAAATGTAGCAGGAAATTAGAATACATAATCAAGTTTATTATATTTTAGTTTTTAAATTTTAACTATAATTAATATTTGTTTTTTTAAAATATTATGTTGTTTAACATTTATTCTTTTTTAATAAAAAAATCATTTATGTGGGAAGATTATACAAGTTTATTTAATTCTCTGTTTACTGTATATATGCACAACATGTGTACCTGCACAATATATATTCTAATGGAATTATGCTTCACTAGTGATTATATTAGTTCACATTACTTTAGGGAATGATTATTTATTGACTCAATGTTCAGTGGATGACTGTATTCAAAGTAGGGTGACTATAATCTTAAAATTTAACCTTATTCAATCATAGCTCATGATGATGGTCAGACACATAAAGCACAAGTCTCAAGGCAAACTATAGTTGTATTTGCTTATCATCATCCTCCCACATTTACTTATTTTTATCTAGTAGACGTGTTTTAATTAGTTCTATCAAAGCAATTTTATTATAATGTATTCTAAATATTAAATATACCATATACTTGTCTAGCAGAGAGGTGAAATTAATGAGGAAGGCTTTTTTTTTAACAATAGCAACCAATTTATTTTAATAACAGATAAAAAAAAACATAATAAAACAACTAACTTTTGCTAGTCTCTTGTATTTACAAATATGCATAATCAAAAGAAAAAAAATTATAGAATGTATCAATGATCAAGCATATAATGGTTAATTTTACTCTACTTAAATGCTTTTAATTTCCCTCAATTGATTTCATGGCTCCAGAATTAATAATGTGAGATTAATAAATCCTATAATATATTAAAAATAATATTTTTTTATACATCAGTAGAGTTAGTTTAACATCATTAAAACACTATCGAAATGTTAAATTAAAATTTTAAAAAAAATTAGTCTCTTAACAGAATTAAATCAAATTTTGGTAAATATTAACAAAATTGGTAATTTTTCAAAAGTTGAGTTAATTGTAATGATTTTACCAAATTTGCTGAGTTCAAAACTTATGCAGTATTTTTTTTACAGCATTTAGGAAGTTTGATATTTCACTTTAATGTCAAAAAGGTTTGTATTATTGATGTCACTTGAATTTGTTTACATTGTTAAGACTTCATATACTCTTATACTTTACTTAATGATGGAGAACATCTAGTAGTTGTTTATAAGTTATTTCTTTTTTTTTTTGGTGCACACTAATTCTTTCTGTCCATGGATTATTTTCTATCTAACAATTTTTCAGCAAGTAGTATAGGTATTTAAATATAACAACTGCAAAAAACCCTGACAATATAGGTATCAATAAGGCATTTATTTTGGGCAACATTTCATGCATCCTTCTGCATCACTTAGGCCATATCATGAAAAGAGAAAGAAAACACTTTGACAGGATCTACACAGACATAGTAGATATGAGTGGATTCAGTTGATTGGAAATCATCCTTACAACTTTTAAATGACAAGCTATCGGGGACAATTCTAGCCAATTGAAGGTAAATTTGTACTTTTTTTAACTTGAAGGATAATAGAAATATTTTTTTCTTATAGTTGACTAACAACAGTCAAAATTTCAGCAACAGTAATTAAATTTTAAAAAACTCCAATCTTTTATATCTAATTCTGTCTTTGTCTTATAGATTATTTGCCTTCACTTTTTTTTTATTAATTAGCATTAAAATTTTTAAAAATAGTTAATTCTATTTTCAACTCATAATACAAAAGGTTTACCATAACTCTTTATATATTAGATAAGATATCATTATTCATAATAAAAGAGCAAGGCAAAATATATTTTAAAATAGATACTCAGGACCAGATTTTTATCTGTTTTCGATTTATTTCTATAATCCCTTTTTTTTTAAATTAAGACAACTTTTATTTAGATGTCTTTCTATTTTAAGTAAAACAAATTAAAAAACAAAATTTTCATTTCTTTTAATTTTCTTTCTCTTTTTTAATTAATTCTTTTCTGTTAGAAAAGAAGAAAAGAAATGATATTTTTGTCAGCAGTTAAACTTATTATACCTTTCTAGGTTTTTTTTTTCTTTTTAGATCTACACAGTTAAACTTTTAGAAGTTTTAAAATATACAACCAGCTTACTTTTTTTTTTTTTTAGATATTAAAACTAACTAAGCTATTATTAAAGCTTATTTTTAATCTTTTTTTAGATTTTCGATTTATATTTATCAGGTTGTATCTGTTATCCACAACAGTGAGATTACAATATATATGTAACTATAGTGGCTGCAGAAAGAAGTTTGCTATTAAATGAAAGGAGATATCTTGATTTCTTTTTGAAGTCTGAGCAGGACAAATTTCCTGATGCCCATGGGCTCTTCTCATTGCAGCTAATTACTATGTAATTATATGGCAAATGAACATGGATAAGCCATTTGCTCATCAGCCAATATCATGAATTTATTGACATTTTATCTTTTGAGTTTAAGACCAAAGAACATGATGATCTTTCTTTTCAGTTGCCTGACACTTTTTAACTGAAACATCAGATTGAGTTTTTTTGAAATCATGGCAATTGTACATGTTGAATATTTTTTTTTTGTTAGATATTTACACTGATGACAAAGAAAATTAAATTATGGATCTTATTTTCAGAAGATTGTAAAATTGTCAGTAGTTAGCAGTTGAAGGCAGAGGATGCTGAGAATCCCCTGATTGCAGATCTAGGTTGCCATAAATTGAAGATTTTCTCTTTAATTATTTATAACTGCTATCATTTTCAAGTGAAGGAAGATTATGTGAATTTGGTAAAAAAAAAAAAAAAAACTCTCTAATAGTAAATGGGGTGATATTGAACTTTGTGAAGTTAGAAAAAAAAAAGATGAGGAGGCAAAATGCTGCTAATGATACCCAACATTTTAAAATAATAATGGTAGACATCAATGCTAGAACCGGAGAATGTTTAAAAAAAAAAAAAAGTGTAGATAAATTTGGCTTTGATGACAGAAATGAAAAAATGCAGACTTGTAGAATTTGCAGAAAAAGAAATTATAAATTCATTCTTTTAGAAAAATGTAAGTCAAATGGACATGGAAACATACTAGTGTAAGTATAGCAGAATTGGATTGTGTTTTGACTACCAGAAAATTTATATTGCATTAATTATAATATTCTTAATAGATTCAACACAGATATTTGCTAATGGTGAAACTAAAGAGATAACGATTATTTAAAAAGACATTAAACATCACATGATCACTACTTCTTATGCTTGTGTATAACTGTTTTAAAACAGGCAAAACTCACTATACGTATTGCCACACACAGCAAGCTAGAGTAATCAATGGCATCCATTGATTACTCTAGCTTGTTGTGTGAGTTTTGCCTGTTTTAAGAAGACATTGTTGACCATTGATATATTTCAATTTTTAGAAATACTCCAGTGAATTTAAACTAAAACTTGCTAATCATTTTAATGTTTTGACAAATTTTGAAGATGATTCAAGCTTAACTGAAATAACAGGAAGATAACTAATATTTTATTAATAATAATAACAGATATGGTTGGTAACATAAAAGCATTAATTCAGTAAATTTTTAACTGAGAGAAGAGAATAAATAAAGAAAATAAATATAATAATACTTAAAAAAAATTCATGAAGAAAATAAAATGGTATAGAAAAGTATTAATAATGATATACGAAAGAATAATTGAATTGGCAAAGAAAGCTATAGAAGAGAATAAAAGTTTAAATTGTATACGTTAATAAAAAATAATATTTAAAAAAGATGATTTTGTTTTGTTTTTATTTTCGCATTATAAAAAAGCACTGAAAAATTATTAAAATCAACGGCCCGTGAATGTTCATATTTTATTGTTTTAGCGTGAAAACGGTGCCATCCAACGGCATCTTTAGCTATAAGACAAGCACCAGCATATTTATATAAGTTATTTCAGAAATAAAAAGAAAAGATAGAACTATTACTAAAAAGAAGAATAACATTATGAAAGGTGAGGAAGAGTGATATAAAGAAGTATATAGCTATAAATTGGATTATATTTTGACTAACAGAAAATATATATTTCAAGATCGTAATGTTTTTAATAAATTTAACACAGTAAGTGATCATCGATTTGTAAGGAGTAAGATACATGTTAATGCAAACTAGAGAGACAAAAATTATTAAAAAAAACAATATTTACAGTTGATATTCCTAATCTTCAGAAACACTCTAATGAATTTAAATTAGAACTTACAAATCGGTTTCAAGAATTAGTAGATTTTGAACATGATTCAGATTTGAATGAGATTAATATGAAAATAACTGATACACTTTTAAAAACTGCAACAAAGATAGCTGGTAGAAAAAAGCAGCAATTGACTAATAAAATTTCTATTGAGATGAGAAAATTTACAAAAATGATGCATTAAAAAGGATTGAATATCTCAAATTTTGTAAAATGGTGCGGAAAAGAGTTGAAAATTATATAACAGTATAACTGTGAACTAGCAAGGAAAGCTGTAGAAGAGAATAAAAGTCTCAAGAGTGTAAAACAACATTTTGGTATTGGTAGGAAATTTATATCTGCAATAAGAGAAAATGATGGAATTATTACTAAAAAGAGAGATGGCATCATGAAATGGGTAGAAGACTTTTATCAAGAATTATATAGTAATAAAGAATAAGTATCTCCTATATCTATTACATCTTCTGAATTGCCGAGAATTTTAAATGAAGAAGTGAGACACACAATTAAATGTATGAAGAAAGGAAAGGCTCCAGGTAATGATGGAATTGTAATTGATATATTAAAAGAAGCAGGTGTAGAAATAGAATTTTTTTTAGCAAAGTTATATACCAAATGTCTAAATGATATAGATGTACCAGATGATTGGAAGAATGCAGTATTAATATTAATATTTAAAAAAGATGATAAAGAAGATATTAGAAATTACAGACCTATCAGCCTTTTATCAGTTTTATACAAAATTTTTACCAAGATAATTACAACTCGCCTACAGAGAACATTGGATTTCCACCAACCAAGAGAACAAGCTGGATTTAAAAGTGGTTTTAATACAGTAGATCATATCCAGGTATTGAGAGAAGTTATAGAAAGGACAAATGAATATGAGTTGCCATTATGTTTTGGATTTGTAGACTATGAAAAGGTATTTGATTCTATAAACATTTCTTCAGTGATTAAAGCATTGGATCATCAAAGTGTAGATCTAGGATATTGTCATATTTTAAAGACTATTTATCAAAATGCAACAGCAACAATTAGATTGCATAATGATACTGGGAAAGTCAACATTGAGAAAGGACAGGGTGACTCCATATCTCCAAAACTGTTTACAGCAGTGCTGCAAGAAGTATTTTGTGGATTAAAATGGGAAGCTAAAGGAGTGAAAGTAAATGGAGATTATTTAAGTCATTTAGATTTTGCAGATGTTGTAGTTGTTTTTTCAAATGATGCTTTAGAGCTGCAGGAGTTATCAGATGAAAGTAGGATTAAAGATAAATGTTAAAAAGACTAAAATAAGTAATGTTTAATGGATTTTCTCAAAATATGAAAATAAAGATTGATTATGATGAGTTAGAAAAAGTTAACAGTTACAAATACCTTGGTCAATTATTAATACAGATGGAAACATAATGGATGAAATTAATCATAGAATTAAACTTGGTTGGAGTGCTTTTGGTAGAAATAACTTGATATTAAAAGGAAATATGCCTATGTGTTTGAAAAGGAAGGTTTTTAATAAATGTGTTTGACCAGTTCTTACTTATGGATCTGAGACTTGGACACTTAATAGAAGAGCAATACGGAGACTTCAGACCACTCAAAGAAGTATGGAGAGATGCATGCTGGGGATAACAAGAAGAGATCAAAAACTCAATATATGGGTAAGAGAACAAACAGATGTTACTGATCTCATTGAAAAAATTAAAAGATTGAAGTGGAGTTGGGCTGGACATATTGCTAGAAGAGATGATAATAGATGGACAACTGAAATCTTGAACTGGATCCCAAGAGATTGTAAAAGACCCAGAAAGAGACCATATGTGAGATGGATGGATGAAATAAGAAAGTGTGTAGGGGTGATGTGAAGAAGAGAAGCTAAAGATCGGAGAAGGTGGATTGAACTTGGAGAGACCTTTATCCTGCAGTGGATTGATAATGGTTGTTGATGATGATGATAGCTATAAAAAAAATAAAGCAAAATAATCTACAATTATTTCTGTATTGCCAAACATTTTAAAAGAAGAAATGTGACTTATAGTTAAGTGCATGAAAAAGGTAGAAGTTCCAAGGAATTGTCATTGATATTTTAAAAGAAGCAAGTGAAAAAATAGAAAAATTGTTTGCAAAACTATATACTAAATATCTAAAGGGTTAAGATTCTACCAGATGAAAATATGATAATGAAGAGATTAGAAATTATAGACGTAACAATCTTTTATCAAAGTATAATAGCAATGATAAGATTACATGATAGGACTGTATGATGTAGTGATTCTATATCTCCAAAACATTTTGCAGTGGTTTTACAAAAAGTATTTTGTGGATAAAATAAAAAGCTAAGAGAATAAAAATATTATGGAAATTATTTAAGTGATCTAGAATTTGCAGACAATGTTATTATTTTTGCAAATATTGTTTCAGAGCTTCAGAAATGTTGCAAGAGTTATTAGATAAAAGTAAGGGAATAAAACTAAAAATAAATACTAAAAAGACTAGTAATTTTTAATGGGGTTTTTCAAAAGTAGAAAATAAAGATTAATAATTATGAATTTAAAGAAATTAAGATCTTCAAGTACTTTTGTCAGATGGAAATAGTATGGATGAAATTTAACTTAGAATTAAACTTGGATGTCTAATAGTAATGTTTTTAATTATCAATTCGTAGTTATATATCAGAGTCATAGGTATTTAATAAAAGTGCAATACAGAGACTTCAGACCATTTAATAATAAATGTAGAGATGTATGTTATGAATAACAAGAAAAGTTCAAAAGTGAAATATGTATTGAGAGAACAGATATCATTGACATCGTTGAAAGAAGTAAGAGATTGAAACTACATATATTGCTAGAAGGGATTATAGTAGATGGACAAATGAAGTCTTAAACTGAATCCCAAGACATGATTGAACGATCTAGAAATAGATTATAAATGAAATAAGAAAGTTTGTTGGTGTGATGTGGAGAAGAAAGACTATGGATTGGAAAAATTGACTTAAACATAAACCTTCATCCTGCACTGGATTGATAATCATTGAAAATGATTATGATAATTATATTGTAATTATTGTCATAGCAATGCCAAAGTTATATTGTGATTATATTTTGGAAAATAACGTGTGTACTTATTTGCATACATATATATATATATACAAGATGGAAATAAATAAATGAAGAATGAAAGATCCACATGCAGAAAATAATTGTCAATTAAGATTTTTTTATTAATTTAGTAAATACATACTGATATTTTGCTTTAAGTATTTTTTCCTTTGTCAGAAACATTACTTTATAAATTTATTAAGGAGACTCAATCCCCCAAAAATTTACAAATAAAACAAAAAGATTTTGTATATAAATGAAGTCGATAATATGTAAAAAACATAAATGGCTCTTTGTCGCATGCTCTAATTGAAAGAAATAGAAGAAAAAAGAATTAACTATCAAATTAAAAATTATATAAGGAATGTCAATTTTTTATATTCCTTTAATTTATTAAAAGTTATGAAAATATGTATTATATTCAGATATTCTTTTAATATAGAACACTAGACCGCAACAAGTAGCACATCAGCTCTTATCCTCAGTGCATTAACCAGTATTTTTCCCTATCAACTATGAGAAGCTGCTAGAAAGGAAAAGAAACAGGATCTCACAGATAAATTGCCAAGAAAGCTTTTTATTTTATTGTTTCAAGCCAAATAAAATACTAACACTACATGTAACCATATTCAACATTTGAGTGATAATAATTAAAAGAGGAAAAATATTCAAAGGAAGAAGAAAGACTTTTAAGACCCAAAGAAAAGTTAATCTAAAGGAAATAAATTTAATGTTTTTTTTTTTTTTTTTAATATTCAAGATGAATAAATAAAAGATATAATGAACAATAAAAGAAGATAGAATGAAAAATAAAATTGAGATTATTAAATAGGACAGTATATTTTGTTCATGAATTAAACTATTTCAATGAAAGTTATATTGAAACAAATAATATTTATTTTTATATGCACCTATGAAAGAAGTTAAAACAAACAGAGAGATAAAAGATTTGGACTTTTGTCCTGATATCCAATAGTACTCTTGATTTATTTATTTTTATTATTAATAAATTATTTTATTATTTATTAATTTGTCTGATGGTTATTTTATGCATATACTAAAGCAAGTATAGTTTACAATACTTTTCCATATTCTAAAAACACATGAATTAATTATATCTAATGAGCGCATTGTCATAATAGCCTTTGTTTTATATAATACATACTAATATTTATACAACATTAGAGCCACGCATGACTCACAGAAAGAAAATCCCACATAGCTCTTAGAACATGCTCCCTAATGTGTGCAGTTTGGAATGCATGATTGTAGAAGCAAATTGTTATTAATACTTATATTGTGTTGATTTATTTATATCAAATCCCATCCATTTTATCACTATATAATTATTGATTATTTATGTAACAGATTATTAAAAAACTATTATTTGCTTTTCATTATTGCTTATCTGCAGCATCAGTTATCTACTCTGTACATAGTTACCTTTACAATATAGTATTATAAAGTGAAGGATAAACATTAGCGATTGGAATGTGATGGGTCACAATAAAATATAATTGTTATTAAATAGAGGGTTTTGAACTTAGGATTTTTCAGTCTAAATTTATTCTCCACTCCATCTTAAACAACTTGCACACATGATTAAATACATATGAAAAAATAGATAATTCCCAGTATAAGTATTTTGCACAGAATCAGCATTTATCAGTTGAACCAGATCATAATCTCCTACACATATGTACAATCAGTGCTCGGCTTATATGGGTGGTTGAAAAGTTGGAAGGGTGAGAAGATTGAGGCCTGTCCATTACAGTTTATGGAATTGCTATCTTAATATAAGCTGAGCAGTAATTGTATATATGTGTGGGAGATTATGATCTGGCCCAACTGATGAGTGCTGGTTTTGCATGAAATACCTAGATCCTAAGTTCAAATTCCTCTATTTACTTATATAGGAATCACTCAGTACACTGAATGAATAGGATAATTATATATTGCCTTGGAAATAGATTACATCTATAAGTTCAGCTATCCTTCTTCTGTTAATATATGGATACATACATAATGGTCAGATAATATGAGAGATTAGCTTGACATAATGTCTACATGGGTATGACTACAATATCAAATGTACCAAGTGCTAGTTCTGCACAAAATACGCATATTGTAAATCATCTATTTTTTTCACATGTATGTGGTCATGAGTGCCAATTGTTTGAGATGGAATGGAGGATGAATTTAGACTGAAAAATCCTAATTTTAAATCCCTCTATTTACTTATAGAGGAAACATTCAATTTACTGAATGAATAGGCTAATTATAATTGTTATTATGAAGTCAAAAAATTTTATCACTGAATCTATCTGGTAATTGGAATAGATTGAAGTTTCATCAACTGAATAAAGAAAAGTGCAAAAATAATGTATGGAATTGTTTTCCAAAAATATTGCTAAACAAGAAATTATTTTATATAAGAAGCTTGAGATTTTGGTCTCAGTTATTCATTTTATAATTTTTACTTTAGAGCCATCTCTATATGAGTATAACTATTCAATCAACATCAGATTCCACTTGTTTTTGACTATTTTGCTTTATCATTATGAAGCATTGAATTACAATATTCACTAAGCTATTTTTCTTTGTTATATTAGTCAAGTTTACCTAGTGGCTTACTCATTAAGAACACTTGATTGAAAGATATTTTCTCAGAAATTTTTTTTACTTTTATTATACTATTTAAGCATTTGATTTGAAGTATTCAAAGCTCTTAAGTTATTAAATTGAATGAATAGTATAATAAAATTAAGAATGGTAAGTGGATTGATATTTACAATGTAATGCTTTTAATAAATGATGATTCATAGCCAGAAACAGTTTGGTGAATCTTGTTTGCATTAACATGCAATGTTATCATGCTTACATATATATATATATATATTCAGAATGAATAATGTAAAGTGGATTTTATATATAAACTAGAAGAAGCATATAATGCTTTATTTTGGCAAATAACATTTATTTTTTTAAAAATGCTTAAAGTTAGCTTATATTTGAGGTTACATAAAATATATATTTTTAATCTAATTTCAAACAAATACAGTTGGACAACCTTTGATTGGAGTTTAAAACTTTATGCATTTCAATACTTTAAATCATTTTCTCAAATAGTTAAGGGAAGTAAAGATTGTTGTTTGATGATTATTTGTAATTCAGTGCTTCTTATTGACCAAGTCAAATAATCTGAAACTTATCTAAGGATCTTATTATATATTAAATTTGAAGTAATCAATATTTTTAAATTAGAATTTAATTTGATTTGTTTTGTTTAAAAAAGAAAGTATTTTAAATTTTGTGAAATAATAAAATTCTGTTAAATTATAATGATTGATCAGATAAGTGATTTTTTTTTTTTTTAGATTTGGGATTTAGCAAGTGGAAAATTAAAACTTTCACTTACAGGTCATATAAGTACTGTACGAGGAGTTGCTGTTAGTCATCGTCAGCCATATCTTTTCTCTTGTGGTGAAGATAAACAAGTAAAATGTTGGGATTTGGAATATAATAAAGTAGGTTTTTTTTTATTGATTTTTTTTTTCTTTTACAAAAAATTGTCTAATACTGTATAGCTTATATCATTTGAATGTGGTTAATTTATTATCTTTGTTCAAATGGAACTTTGTTCTTAAGCATTTTGAATAATTTGAAAGCTATGACAAAATTTGTATACAGTGAGGTTGCCAAATCCACTATTTCAATACTTTCTGATCATTTGATGACAGCAAAAAATATACCATATATGTATGTAATAAAAAATAAAAAATTAATAAGAAAAAATGAAATTTCCTACTTCACATTATAAGAGCTTGGAAGCATGGTCCAAAATGCTACATCAGAATTGCAGATAATCAGTTATTATTATTTAGATTTTTTTTTTTTGTGCTCTCTCATGTTCAATTTTGATCATATCTATATTGCCAAAAGTATGTGCAGATAGATATACGGTACACATATGTGAGAAGGTACCCCAAAAACCTGGGGATCATTACATTGTAACACATGATTCTGCCTCTAGATTTCTTTTGTTAAGGCCATTCCTCCTGTCATTCTGCCAACCAGCATTATCAAGTGAAGTCAAGGTGCTGTATAGTAAATTTTTTTGTTAAATGCATCTCGTTTATTTGTCGATTTTTGTGGTGGCTGAAAAGTTGAGATTAACATGAAATTCTGTTTGCTATTAAAAAAACGGCAGGGCAAATAGTTGTAATGTTTGAAACAGCTTACAAGCAAGGCTGCTCTGGGGGAAATACGAGTTTGAGTGGTTTAATGAAGTGTTCAAATTCTTACATGTATGGGGAATGAAGTCCAAGATCAAAATGATGCATTGTTCATTCAGAATTCATTTGTAGCAGTTAAGCATTTTATTTATAAGTTCTGAAATGTTTGTGTGATGTGATAAAATGAAAACACCAATTTAGGGCAAAGTGGAGAATGCAAGCTTCACCACGACAACACACCAGTGCAGAAGCCCTTGAATGTGAAACAATTTTGAATTAAAAACAGTGTTTGTCAGCTTAATCATCCACCATATTCACCCAATCTTTCTCTGTGCAACTTCTTTTTATTCCGTTGAATGAAAAAATCCTTCAAATGAAAAAGTTTTATGGACTTGGAAATGACGAAGAAAATAACAATGGAAGTATTAAAAATCATCACTTTGCAAGAGTTTTCAGAACTGCTTTGCAGAATGGAAAATATATTTGGACTGATGCATTGCATCAAATGGACAGCACTTTGAAGGAGATTCAATTTGTAACACTTAAAAGTAAATACACATTTTTTTATTACAAAATTCCAGCTTTTTTGGAGGTACATCCTCATGTATAAATATGTGATGTTTAAAAAATTTTAACTGTAATGATTAGATAAAAATATTTGTTTTATTTTTTTTTTGTCTTTTTTATTTTTAAAATTTCTTAAGCCTTATCAAGTTAATTTTTTAATTTTCTCTTGTTTATTTATTTATTTATTTATTTTTTTAAAAATTTCTCTTGTTTATTGATTCAAAAAAAAAAAGATAAAACAGAAGAGTGTTTGTGATAGTTTTTTAGTGTGACAGTGAAAGTCTCTTTTTTTAAATAAATAAAATTCTAGACTTAAAAACAATTTGAAATATGTTTTTAAAAATTCAAAAGTATAATAAGAGCACTGATTTGTAAAGGGATGTTTTAAATATATCTGTGATTATTTATTGTAATATATTCTTTATTTTTATTAATTATTTTTCTTTTAAATTAAAATGTTTTATAAGTGCGTGTATGTACTCTATATGCATATAGTATGTACATATCTATAACATCTTAATTTTAAAATAAATTTCATATATATATATGTTACTGTATATATAATATTCATTATTCATGAAAAGCCTTGAAACAGAATTATGGGTGTGGGAATACTATTGCGATTCAGTTTTTTTTTTTTTATTCTCAGTGCTTCTCACATTTAACAAAATTTTTATCTTGAAAATTACATTTTATAAGTTTAACATTTTTAGATTTAATGCACTTTCTTAAAATTAATTTTATTTTATTAAATTGTTTTATTAAATATAATTTAAGAATCTTGATTCTGTTAAATATTTAAAGGAGTCTGTCCATTTGATCTTGCTAATTTTGCTTATTTAAAGTGCAATAAAGTTTTCCTTAACTAAAGTGATCATTGTTCATACAAATTATTAATTTGAAGCTTAATTATTTCTAAGTTTGTTTAAATGTTTGTTTCTTTTTTTCCCTTTTTTTTTTTGTAGATTTTCTTTATAAATATTTGAGATTTAAAAAAAAAACAGCTAATTTTATTCAATCTCTAGGTTATTCGTCATTATCATGGTCACCTGAGTGCCTGCTATGCTCTAGCTCTTCACCCAACATTAGATATTTTAGTTACCTGTGGTAGAGATTCTGTAGCAAGGGTAAGATGCCTTTTATAGATCACTGTTTATAAGCATCTTCATGGTTGGTAATATTTATCAAAATATTTATAATTTAGTATTTTATATTTTTATTTTGTGTAATGGAAAATTATAAAGATAATAAATTAAATGGAAATAATTTTACATTTGTCAAAAATATATAATTTTCTAGTCTATATCATGATTCCATTTGAATTTGGTGAATAATGTGTATTACATGATCTCATTCTTATTATTTAAATTTAAAATTAATATGGTCGACTCTATCATATAGTTCAGAAATATATATGCATATATTAGAATATTAAAAAAAAATTACTGTGTAATTTAGCATTTTTGTCAGCTTCCAAAGACTACATAGTTATATCTGCATATGAAGGATTAGACAATTAATAATTGCTAAATCACTTAACATCTAATCTGTAATCTATTTTCTATTACCATTATCCCTAACGAATAGATATTGAACCAGCCTTATTGCATAGAGAATAGCAAGTGAATTCATTATGCTATAATATTTATAATAAACAATCATACTCATATATGAAACTGTAAACTGTGTTCATAAACACATATATGTATATATTAATGTCAAAAATTTTATGAGTAAAAGATGTGAATATATATATTTTGAATTCATTCATATTTGCATTTGTTTATTAATATTACTATTAGATTATATAAGTTAGTAACTTTAGTGCCAAGTCACCAACTGATGAGATTTATTCAAAATGTTGATATGTTGCTAATGTTAACAAGAAAATGTATAAATAGAACAATCCAATCTATGTATGAAGTCTTCTTTAATATTAAAATATAGTTCTAATTATTGACTTAATATTTTTCATTATTAAAATTAGATTTGTATGATTTGGTATTTTAACTTTTCTTTAAATGTTTAAAAACTTTAAATTTAATTTTTTCAAATAAAGCAGAATATTGATTTATCAAATTTACAAATAAAAACTTTCTAAGAAAATATATGATCTGAAAATAATCATTTTTCATTATTATTTTTTTTTTGTAATATATATATATATGTATAATCAGATAAAATAATTATAATAAACAAAAAAACTCTAAAATAAACACCTCACTTTATAATAATAAATAATAGATGTGGCTAGCTTACAGCATACCTGCCACCCTGAAAAACATTTTATAGTTAAAATTTAAAAGTTAAAAAATAAATCAAATCAAATCATATAACATTAATGTCCCCATGTGAATGACCAACTTTCCATAATTTATGTATATTAACATAATTATATTGTTTATTTAATAAACCAGATGTATCTGGATTTTTAAAGACTGTCTTTTTTTTTAATTGGTTGTTTTAACAAATTTTTTTTATGATTTAATGTAAACTAAACAAAAGATTTTAATATTATATAAATACATGTGAGAAATGTAGTTGGGCTGAAAGTCCGTCGTTTTTGTAATAGTTTTTTTAAAATTTGTTGCTTTAACAATTTTTTTTAAAGATTTAATGTAAATTAAAAGATTTTAATATTATATAAATAAATGTGAAGAATCACAATTGAAAAATTGGAAAAAAAATGTGTGGAACAACCAGGCCTGGCCTGTTTGGTACACTTCAGAAAATGTACCCGGCAAGGTATTAATAAAGTTAAATTAAAATTTCCATTTTTAAATATACCTGTTATATTTGATATGTGAATTTAGCAGCTTTGCAGAATTACTTGCTGACAAATGTACCCAGCATATGGAAAGGCTGTTGTTTTTGTATTTGATTGCTTTAACAAATTTTTTTTGCTTTGTGGAATCACTTGCTTTGAATAAAATGCTCATAATCAGGTTAAGCCTCTTAAATAGAAGGAAGGAATTAGCTTGCTTCATAAAATGCTTCGTAAAAACAAGTTATGAATTATTAATGCAGAACAAATAGTTTTTTTTTTTTTTTTTTAAAAAAAAAAAAGCTCTCTAACAAAGAAATATTAACTTGAATATCACATGAAACATTATAGACAAATGTTTGAGGATTTTATATACAAGATTGACTGTCATATTTATAAAATATGCCTCTAATTTTTCTTTAAATCATTTTCCACATTTGAAATAAAAGCAGCTTCAAAGCAAAAACTTCCATTACAAATAACTGAATGTTCTGCAAATACAAAATTAAATTTATTCATAGAATATCATAATTTATTATATAAAAGGTCATGTTTTTGAATTCTCTTTTTCAATGCACATTTCAACTCAGCAATGTAACTGGACCCACATCAGCATATCACTGATTTTTTCAATAGCATTTTCCCCATTAATAATTAATCTACTAGTATTTGGATAGCAGATGTGATATAAGCTGGCCATAGCTATATTTTGATATTTTGAACACTTAATGTTATTTCAGAGGTTTTTGTTTAACACATGTATATTTGAATTAAGTATTTATGTATATTATATTTATTATTATTATTATGATGATGATGATGATGATGATGATGATGATGATGATGATGATGATGATGATGATGATGATGATGATGATGATGATGATGATGATGATGATGATGATGATGATGATGATGATGATGATGATGATGATGATGATGATGATGATGATGATGATGATGAATCCAAAAGTTGTTTACTATTAAATTGTTTGTTTTTCAGGTTTGGGATATGAGAACCAAAGCAAATATTCATACCTTGGTTGGTCACACTAATACAGTAGCTGATATCAAATGTCAGGCTGTTGAACCACAGGTTTAATTTTGCCTATTTTTCTTCCAAACTTAGTTTTTTTCATTTTTAAAAAATAAAAATAAAATAAAACTATTTTATCATGTAGGTTCTTACTGGTAGCCATGATTGTACTGTAAGATTATGGGATTTAGCAGCAGGAAAGACAAAAGTTACACTTACCAATCATAAAAAAAGTGTACGATCTTTAGTTCTTCACCCAGTACTGTAAGTTGATGAATAGAAATTTTTCTTATTTATTTCATTTTTTCAAATTTTTAGATAGTATTAAATATATATATACAGTAGGGAGAGGATCTATATTTATCACAATAATCCCAATTATAAGTGCAACTTAAATCTATGTAAAAAAAGAACATATTGCTTAAAATTGTTATTTCCTGTAATCCATTCACCAATCATTGTCATCCAGTTAGGTTTCCAAACTCAAAGATTTCGATTTTTTTTTGTGGTCATATTAATTGTTACGATAACTAAATAGTCTCAAAAAAAAGTTTCATAACTAGAAAAAAAAATGCATGTTTTCATTGTCCAAAACTAACATTTAACAATTTTTTTTGTATTCTTCTACAGAACTGTTTTTTATAGACTGAAAAAAAAAATCCATACTGAAATTTTATTTTTTTAAATTTGTATTACAGTATATTATATTACATATGTGAAATTATTAAAATTAAAAAAAAAAAAACAATGTTTAATAACAAACTCGATTGACCATAAAGACTTGTTATTTATCATCAGTGTAATGAGCCAAATAAGCATATAATAAATTATAAAAAATTAATCATCATCAATTTTAAAAAAAAAATTTCAGCATATTAAAAAATAGGAAAAGAAAATCTAATCCATTATGAGTTTGCATATTGTAATCAATATTTAAGGCTTTTTGTTACAGTGTGCACTATGCTGCTCTAAATAAACAAATATGATAGCTGTAGTGGAGTTTTTGGGCATGAACTTATCACTACTTTATCAAGTTTGGTAGCCATATTTTTGCAATGATTTAGCAATTTGTTGAATAGTGCAATACATTTTGATCATAAATTTATGGACTATTTAAGTAAAAATTAAAGACGATTAATCTTATTTGTATTTCATGTTCATCATACACAATTTATTATTAATTGCAGAAAATCATCCTCACTATATTTCCCAAAAATGTTAGTCAAATACAATGGATAGCAGTCGATTTGTTTGAAATTAGCATTTGTAAAGATTTTAATCCAAAACTAATTGTCTGAAATTTGAGCTAAAATTTATACTGTACACAATCTAAAATTTAATATTGACAATACATATGACCAAAAATTATTTTTAGTTTTATGCCAAATGAAATTTATATTTTTGCCTCGGTACTGCATTTTTTTACACATGCAATAATGTCTCCATTGCTTTGGATATCTGAAAAAAATTACGAGATGATTTAAATCAAAGAAGCAGTGTGTTATTTTTAATTTACATTTAGTAATTTTTGATATTAATTGTATAAATCTGAAAATATTTATCCTCTTAGTTTTCTCCTTTTTTTTACTGAAAATATTTTAGATTAGCGATGGTAGTATTTTAGATTTAATAGAAAAATTTAATTCAAAATTAATTGACTGAATATTTTAGCTAATATATGTACAATACTGTACATTTTAAATTTTATGCTAAAGATAAATGTTAAAAAGACTAAAGTAATATTTAATGGATTTTCTCAAAATATGAAAATAAAAATTGATTATGATGAGTTAGAAGAAGTTAACAGCTTCAAATACCTTGATCAGATTATTAATACAGATGGAAACATAATGGATGAAATTAATCATAGAATTAAACTTGGCTGGAGTGCTTTTGATAGAAATAACTTGATACTAAAAGGAAATATGCCTGTGTTTGAAAAATGTGCTTTACCAGTTCTTACTTATGGATCTGAAACTTGGACACTTAATAGAAGAGCAATACAGAGACTTCAGACCACTCAAAGAAGTATGGAGAGATGCATGTTGGGAATAATAAGAAGAGATCGAAAACACAACATAAGGGTAAGAGAACAAACAGGTGTTACTGACCTTATTGAAAAAATTGAAAGTCTGAAGTGGAATTGGGCTGGACATATTGCTAGAAGAGATGATAATAGATGGACAATTGAAATCTTAAACTGGGTTCCAAAAGATTGTAAAAGATCCAGAAAGAGACCACATGTGAGATGGATGGATGAAATAAGAAAGTGTGCAGGGGTGATGTGGAGAAGAGAAGCTAAGGATCAGAGAAGATGGATTGAACTTGGGGAGACCTTCATCATGCAGTGGATTGATAATGGTGGATGATGATGATATTGATATACATTCATGTACTAAATGAATCTTTATTTTTTTGCTTTTGTAGTAATTAACAATAAAAATCGAAAATCTTTACTTTGGATATTTTATTAATGAAACACTAATTGTCTCATAAAAACACTGGATGAAAATTAAATAAAATACTGTACAATCATTAATCATATTTTAAGCTTATAATCAAAATATTGAATGCAGCACTATATTGTTGTATTTTATGAATTTTATGATTAAAATATATAATATCCGTACAATTTTAGCATGAAAGTCACTACAGTACAGTATTGTGCTTTTGGATAAGATGACTTTAGTAATTATTCTATGATGTTATCAGTATATTAGAAAATGGCAGCCAAAATTTTTTTTTTGTACTATCATTCTAATGAATAATCTATTGTAAATCAAAATAGTGGGTTACTAATTAATGATTGCTATTGTGAATCCTTGCAAAAAGGCCAAGTGCTAAGCGAGGTGAAGATGCATATATATATATATTTAATGAACAAACAATATCAATTTTAATTAAGTGCAAATTCTAGTGAGGAAAAAAAGTTATTGGCAGCCATAAAATGCAAAATTGGCATTTTAAACAATATAGATAGTATCATGATATTCAATGTGATACATAAAGAAGATAAAAGAAATGTACATTTTATAAAAACAAACTTTGAATTTTTTTCTTTATACTATTTTATTTATTTTGTCTTTATATAAAAATATTGTTTATTGTAATTGTTATATTTTTTATATCTCATTTAGTTGGTGGGAGATAATAATATAATTTGAAATTGATATGCATAATTTGCATAACACAACAATGAGATATTTATTTCATTTCTTCCTTCATTTGTTATCAACAAATAAAAATCAAAAATTTAAATAAAAATTATATTATTTGAAATGTTTGAAAAATATATATTCAATAGATAATGTGGATTTGGTAATCGGTATCATATTTAAAATTATATTTAAATATTAGAGATAAAAAAAGTGATTTGTGATGTATCATTGCAAAATTATGTATAGTCATAATTTATTTGTTTTTTTATATTTAGGTATATGTTTGCTTCAGCGTCTCCAGACAATATAAAACAATGGAAATGTCCTGAAGGAAAATTCATTCAAAATTTATCTGGACATAATGCAATTATTAATTGTTTAGCTCTGAATACTGATGGAGTTCTTGTCTCAGGAGGTATAAAGAAAATTGTAGACTTATATATAGTGTGTTTATTTGTAACAAATCCTCCATAAACAATGACCAACTTTCCGTGCACCATTATCACCTTGTGCAAGTTAAATAATCAATGGATGCAAGAAAATTTGTGCTTAAAATTCCTATCTAGTGCCTACCAAGCCAATATCTCCAGACTAGTTTCTAGCTTTGGTTTTCATCAGTGAGGAACCTTGGATATGAGAGCACTGCACCTTGATCTTAGGATCTAATGCAACTTTCCAGATATTACCTTTTCCCTTTTTAGTTAACTATAAAATTGTGAGTCCAAAATGAAAATAGATAATGTTTTCAATTTAATCTCATTTGTTTGTTTAATACCATTTCTTCTCATGGGATGATGGTGACACTAAAATATATAGATGCTGAACTGAGTTCAGATTTTTATGACTATACAAGCAAATGAGCTTGGATTGAAAACATATGTTTTCATTTGGGATTCATAGCTTTATATTTAATTGAAAAGTTAAAAGGTGGGTGCTGAGAGTTGCATTAAATCCTAAGATCTAGGGGCAGTGCTGTCATATCCAAGGCGCCTCACTGATGAAAACCACAAGCTAGAAACTAGTCTGGGGATATTGGATATATAGACCCTAGATAGGGATTTTATGCACAAACCTGTGATGTTTAGTGGTTTAAATACTCCATAGGAGTAAGTTGAGCTGAAACTTGCACCAATAATAATATTTTTTTAAAAACAAATTAAAATATTTTTAACAGTTTTTTTTTTAAATTTATTTTGCAGTCATTTAAATTCATTTAATTTCATAATTTTCATGCAAATCTAACTTTATTGGAAAGAAACTTTCAGATTATTTTTAAAATAACTTACCTTATAAATAGCTTATTTAAATCAAACATAATTTTCTTATAACCTGAATGCAATTTCTTGTTGTTTCAAATTTGTCATTTGTAACATATTTGAAGATTCATTATATCATACAGAAATTTTTTTTTTATTTTTAAATAATGAATTATGATTGATTTTTAATGATTTTTTTTTTCATTATATATATTAGGTCAATTGTTACATTAATAATTTTTATATTTGCATATAATTTATTTGAAAGTATTACAATGAAGACACAATATATGCTGTATCATTACTTCAACTATATAAACTTAAAAAAAAAAAATGTAAAAAAACCAAAAAATATCTTAAAATTTATAATTTAATAAATTTTACAATAAAGCAATTGCTATTTTTTCATCTCAGAGTGCCAGACATAATCATGTTTGAAAAATTTTATGATATTGTAGCCGTTGTTTTTTGTCTCAAAGTGCTATCTACCATAATGTTTACTAATAACATTTCTTCAGCTTATGTTGAAATCATATATTATTTTTTGCTTTATTACTGATTTTGAATTTGATTTATAGTATTTGATATGATAAAATATTTTAAGCATAAATCCAAAAGCTTTATAAAACTTAATAGTATTCATAAAGTTGATAATGATGTAAAAACGTCAAAACAATTAGAAAGGGCATAGATTACTAATAATGATATTGCAAATACTTTCTATAGGAAAAAGTTATTGATGAAAAAAAAGTATTACTGTGTATTTTTTACTGATGAAAGGTAGAATTTCATTGTCATTTTCTTTAAAAAAATAAAGATATGGTACAATGAGAATTTTTATTATTTTTTATTTTGAATGAATGTGTATGAGTGATCACACCACAGTAAATATATATGTAAATGTACCCTTTCTTTATTACTATAAATTACATTATTATTATTTTTAAATTTTGCTTATACTATAATCTTTATATATATAAATATATATGCATATGGAAAAGTATTATACACTTATATTTCAATAAATAATAAAGTATGTATTCTGTTGAAATCAAATTTTATCAATAAAAGCAACCATTATATTTTGAGCTTGCAACAAAATTATAGTGTATATTATGGCTTCATTGTATGTGGTAAGGTTTGAAAGCAAAAACTGGCAATTGTAAATAAATAGTATCTGATAATTTTCAACATCACATCTCACATTTGGCAATCAAATGTAACAGACAAGTGGTAACTTGCAGGCATATAATAATATATATAGTAACTAACTTTTGGGCCATTTATGATGGTCAAGGTTAAGCACTTTGCAATATTTTGGAGTTCTTCTATCCACTAGATCTTCTTTAGACTACTGGTTAGATTTCTAGATACATTGTTAAAATTTCTTAAAAAAATGGCTTTTTATTAGTATTTGATGCTGGTAAAATCATAATATTAGATATACTTGTCTAAGACCATCCTACAGATTTGGTTCTTATCTTATTACATTTTTATTAACTCTGGTCCTACTAGCATTAAGCATAAACTTTGAAGATGGTGATCACATACACTAATTACTACTATTAACTAATTAATCGTGAATGAAAAGCATACACTCATGAAAGTGAAAATAAAATGAGAATGGGCTGGGCTAACAAATTAATAACATAATAATGCAAATAAAATAAAGAAATCATAACTACATCATGGTAATACATTAAGTTGAGTGATTTGAATGAATATATTTGTCATATAGATATTTGTTTTTTTTAATTAAACACTTATATTATTTTTACTTTACTTCATTATTATCCATTAATATCCATAGAATAATTATTCCTTGAATTACAGATTTGACACTGCCTGGCATATAATGCTTGGCATTTATTCGCCTTACAGCTTAAATGTTAATATACAGAATCTATATAAGTGCTAAGAAAAAAAAGAATGTAAATTTCATTTTCAGATATAAAATATTAAGTTACTCTTACAAAAAGAGAATTCAAAATCAAGAGATAAAAAAAATCTACTATATCCAAAAAGATTAAATCTTATAAATTTGTAAATTATCTATATTTCAAACCTAGATTTATTTGAAATTGAAATAATAAAATTTCCTATTGATGTCACTATCTTAGATGGTCATTACAATTAAGATTATTATTATTAGGTTTTATATATGTGTGTAGAATTTTCAAGGTTTTTCAAACTCTTATGTCAACTGTTTTTTCTCACTGGAAAATCCACTATTAATGTAAAATAAGGTTGACTTCCTAGCATGGTTATTTTAAATCCATGTTATAATTACCCATCACTTCAGCTGTTTTTACTAACCTATTAGTATTCTTCGGTCTTGATTGGTAGATAGAAATCATGTCTCAAAAGCAACTTAAATCTAAGCACAGGCAGCACATCATTTAGTACAGCAAATAACAGGCTACAGTTTAAGATTCCATACTAGATCTTGGCTATTTATCTTTTTCTCCTAGGCACTATGTAATTGGAAGGAAATGAGCCATTACATATTAGGTGGCCTTTATCCTACTACATTGAGAAAGCTAAAAGCATAGATATGATTTAACATTGCAATAAAAATATGCTGAAAATTATTCTTCCATACTGCTAGCTTGCTTTCTTACTTCTGTGGAGCTAAGAATAAGGCTTTTTCCTATTGACAACCAACAATGTTCCTGATACTTTTTTATTTGACTAACTTCATTATTTACAGAAAATGTTAGTTGATTGATTGCTTAAACTCTGAATTCTTTTTGAAATCTGATTTCTTAAATCTAAAATTTTTTAAAATCTCATTTTTGACAAATAACATGTTTTTAAAATTCTAATTCTAAATATTTATAATTTTATACAAATTACCTTTTTTGTGTTTTAAAACTTGACAAATTGATTTTTTTTGTAATAAATTCATGTCATAAATTATTATTTTTCACTAGCATATATCTTTAGCAATTAATTTTTTTAACTGACTAACCTTTCAATTCTCAAGATAAGGCAGTGTGTATTTGAGAAGAATTTTGCCATTCCATCCACTATAATAGAAAGTATAATTTTAGCTATATCTTGGCAAGCATACATTATGAAATTCATCTAACTTATAATTAGCTTCTACATATATTAATTATGATCTTTATCCCAATTAAATAACTCTAAAAATTATTTATACAACTCTTATTTCAATTTTTCTTATAGAGTTAAAGTGCTTGAAACAAATAAATGAGCAATTGAAATTATTTAATCCTGTAAATTTGTTATTGATGCATATATATTGATATCACATATCTTTATATGAATAGATGTACATTTATTTATTTTATCTACAAATTGTTCAGCCTTTTGTCATTATGATGCTTCTTAAATCTTTGCATATCTTTTGTACTATTTTAATTTTGTGAATTTCTAAACATATCTAATTCTATACTTATAAAAAAAAAAGTCAACTATACATAAAGTTTTTGAGAAGCATTAGGACAAAACATTCAAAGGTACCTACCAAGTGAAACATATGATGTATTACTATTACTTAATATATTGTAGGGTTTATTTTCACTAAAACATTTTTGTATTCTGTAATATGATTGATGCAAATATACACCTTAAGAAAAATATCATCATTTTGCAATATAATAATGCCATTGATTTAGAAGAAAAAAGGAAGAATGATGAGTAAATTATGAAAATAAGCAAAGTTTATGGGTATATTACTCTCATAAAAGAATATGATAATAAAATCAACAAGAAAAGAAAATATGAAAATGCAATAGTTGAGATGGAAAATTATTAATGATGCCTATAGCTTAGGACAAAAACAAAATAAGTTTTTTTCTTATAATCTGATGATTAAGGACCATTAAGAGCCTCATAGAAATTATAAATATGATAAATATAAAAATTGATTGATTTAAAGAATTGTATATATTTTCTATATTGTAATCATGATAATGAATGAAGATCTTTTCAAGATCCTCACATAATAGTAGATTATTCAGAAATAATATATTATTATGTGTATTATAATGTTGAGCATTTAATTGCTATTATGGAAATTTATTTTTGATATTGGTTGAGGTTTCTACTCATGTAATTGTGAATTGATAGGATATATGTAATGACTGAATTATTAGCATGTTACAGTGAAAATATATTTATTTGAACTCTTTTAGAACATAATTTCTTTCCATAATTTGGAAATATTTATATATATATCTTTTTTAATTTAAACTTAAATGTCCTTTGTATTAAAAATCATTAATTTTATCAATTTGTAAAGTGATTTTAAAAATAAACCTTATTACTATTAACAGACATTTTTATGCTAAATTGTAGTGCTTTACCCTTAAAGAAATTTTGTGCTCCTTAAATGTAAACAATCTTCTTTTTCAATATTTACATTACAGCATAATAATTTACTCTACACTGTAGCCATCTATTGTATACTTTATGGTTAGTAGATAATAGTACCACCTCTAAAATTCTTTCATCTGCTAGGAACAGTAGATTTAATCATGTAGCATGCATCATTATCCAAGATTTAAACATGCTAATAATTTAAATATGTAAAACCTTTTCAAAAATTAAATTTTTAAAAATAAATTCTATTAGTTGCTTTCAATAAAAAAAACAACAATACCAATAGAATACTTGTAAAAACACTTTATTTTGTCCAGTTTTTAGTAAGATAGAAATTATTATATGTCTAACTTTTATAAATATATATATGCTTTTTTTATTATTGTTACAATTATTTTCTGCAGGTGATAATGGCACAATTCATTTTTGGGACTGGAAAACCGGATATAATTTTCAACGTGTACAAGCGAAAGTTCAGCCTGGATCAATTGATAGTGAGGCAGGAATTTTTGCTTGCACTTTTGATCAGAGTAGTAGTCGTCTCTTAACCTGTGAAGCAGATAAAACTATTAAAATCTACAGAGAAGATGAAACTGCTGTATGTTTTTTGCAATTCAGATTTATTTTTGTTATATATATTCTGCAAAAAAAATTTACTTTTATTTTTGTTTTATTTTTAGTCTGAAGACACTCATCCTATCAATTGGAAACCAGAGATTATTAAAAGAAGAAAATATTGAATATATATATTTTTTAATTTTTATAATATTATGTATATATGACTAATAAAATGTTTTTTACCTGAGAACTTTACTGTTTATTTTTAAATGTCACATAATTTATCTTTTAATCAGTTCTTTAATTTTTTGTTTTAAGCAGGCAATATTATTTCTCTAAAAGAGATAAAACATCTTTTTTTAAAAAATAATTTCTATTTATGAAACTTTTTTTTTAAAAAAAAAAGAATTTTAGAAATATAAATAATTAATTTTATTTTTGCTTTTGCCAATAATAACTTTCTTTTTAATCTGTTTTAAATACTATACTGCCATATTACTAATTATCCATCCAGTTTATTAATTTTATCTCTCCATGCCTGCATCTCAAAAGAATGGGACTGCTTTCTTTTTTGTTGTTGTTGGATGCCCATGTTGTGGCAACATTTGGTATGAAAATACATTATTCTGCTTTAGTACATTGTTATTATTATTATAAATTTAGCTTTTTCCATGTTTATTCTTTATCCCACACAAAATGCTTTAAATCAATTCAGTATTTTTTAAAATTCTTTTTATCTACAAGGAATGCATCTTGACATCAAATAACTATATATTGAATCTTGTTTTACTATTGACTGGCCCACTTGTTTGTATAATTTTAATATATTTGAGAGTATATAAATGATATAATATATATATATTAGCTTTGCCATTGGCTTTGCTTGTCCTAATATAATAAAAGAATATAATGCAATACATAACTTCCAACAATTTATGTATTATTTATATGAAATAATAATATATGAGTTAGCAGCAACAGTATGGCTAACAATATAACTTTTTGTGATTAATTATACTATTGAATTTGATCAACTTCTAGAATTTTAGTTTAAATATATTTCTGGCATGATGGATTAATTTTTAAAATGGTCAATTGTAAGATCATGATACAAATAAAATTTAATTTAAAACATATTTACGAAATAATTTTACCTCCCTTTACCAAAAACTATAAATATTTCCATTTCTATAATATGTATTTTAATGTGCAAGCTATAATATACTTAAAAGCTGTTTTAAAAAATTTTTATCATCTTTTTTTTTTTTACATTTTTCTGAAGTCACTGCAATTTCAATGCATTTTTATACTGCAAATTACCAAAGTTTTTAAAATAAGTACCATAAAACAAAAATCCATAGCCTATATAATTCACTAAAAAAATATAAAAGAAAATTGTGCAAGATTCATCAAGATTGGTGCAATATTTGTAGAGTTATTAAGTAACAAACAAACAAACTTTCACATTTATATAGTATATAAAAAAAACATTTTTATAATTTAAAAATGTAGTTTTCTGTTTTAATATCTCTTAAGAAAATTCATTTGAATATATATGAAATAAATGGTAGCATCTTTTCATTTAATTTTTCTTTACGTTAATCATTAACATTTTTTCTTTTAACATATTTCTTCTCATATCAAAATATATATTAGCATAAACACTTTTCCTCTGATAATGTTTATGTAAAATGTTCAAGAAAATGCATTTTGTCAAAAAAACTCATCATGCTATTGCTGATTAGTGCAGGAACTTAACAATTTTAGGTATGAAGACATTACTTTAGGTGTGAAGACTGATTACTGCTATTTCAGGAAGAAATTTAGCTTATTATGTTACAATTACCGATATTAATGGTTGTACAAAATTATATATTAATTAAGATCAATAAAGAATTTTTTTGTTAAGAAATAACAATTCTCCATATCAGCTGTGATAATTGTTTAGAATTATAGCTGCAACATTTCAAACAATTTCAGCAATACACTCATTCATTTTGTGATAAACATTTTATTTTAGCCTCAAAAGTAGAATATTTTTATTCTAGAACTGATATATCTTCATATTAGATCTTGGTATATATATATATATACATATTAATTAAAGTAAGATTGAGAACAAAATAATGGGGTGAAAAGGATTTTTGATACATTAAATAATAAATATATGACTGCATAAATATATTTAATTAGTGCAAAACACTACTGAAAATATATTGTGCATGAGTTCATATTTTCATTAATGTAGGCATCAAATTTTAGAGATTATTAAAAAAAAAAATAGAAGTAACAACAAAAATAAAAGCAATACTATCTCATCACAAAACAAAATATGGTGATATACTGTAAGATTTCTATTGTTTCAAACTGGTAATTACCATGGAATATGATTTTTATTCATTAAAGCAATAAGATCTTTAAGACATATAAAATGGTTATATATCCTCAAGAAGCACTACAAAGTTTTTACTGCCAAAAAAAAAACAAAGTGTGAATAAAGGTGAGACAAAATACAAATTATAAATAAAGGTATGGTTTATATAACTGATTTAATTATACTTTGTATTTGCTATATTATATTATAAACAAAACATTTGAAATCCAAAACCAGTATTAACAGGGATATGAACTAGTTTCAAATCCGTTTTGATGCTTGCAACTAATCTAGAATTATAGAAGAGATTGATAATAGTCACTTCATAGGATTTTGGTGTGCAGTTTTGATTGTCTACTAAAGTATTGTTTTTTACAATCAGAATAGTATGTCAATACTAATTTCAACTGTGAAATTGTATTTCAAATATATGAGTTCCAAGAAATAAAAAAAATAAATTAAAAGCTTTCAATATTAAATTTTATAATTTATTTTAAAGGTTTCCTCAAATATTTAAACTATGAGTTCACAATGAGTAAATATAAATTTGTCAAGTGTGAGGAGTCAAAAACAAATCTTTAATTTGGTGATTATACTTCTTAGTATAAATTGTTATCTATAGTCTATTTCACTATTTGCCGAATCTTTCACAAGAAAGATCTGTATTTGCTTTTAATTTTCATTGTTTTTTGGTCCTTCAGTTTTCTAAAAATCTTAATATCTGCTGCTGGACAAACATGAAAAAAAAGATAATTTAGCTTGTAAAGCAGGAAAGGAATATTCAATTGCCTTTTACCAATGATAGTAGAAGAAATCTTGGCAAGCTGTTTTCCATATCTGGTATAAACTTTTTAAGCACGAATAAAATAAATTGATCAAATAAGTGTCAATGAAATTCAATACAACTTTCAGAAAGAATTTCTCAATGACATCAAACTCATTAACAAGGTCTGCATATGTGAGTTTCCAAAATAGTTATAAGAAATATATTTCAGCTATTTTCATATGCTGTGGGAGGAAACTTGGAAAATCAGAATTATTAGGATTGTAGACTTTCTTTAAAAAGAAATAGGATACAAATATGGCATTGTTGAATTAGTTGGGATAATGTCTAATTTTGCAAAAATAAATATGTTGATTTCTAATAAAACAAGATTCATTAAGTGTAATAATGATGACTGTCTGGTTAAAAGAAAACAATATACAAATCCAAGCTAATTGTACATCAAATATTACAGATAATGACTAGTTACAGGGATAAGGAAATTAACTTTATAATGTTTCTCATAATGACATTACAACCATTGGAAAAAGTTTTAATACCAAGATTCAACATGATAATGAAAAATGGAACAAAAAGGTTAAATATAGTTTGGAGAAAAAATGAACATGGTAAAAAGTATTTGAGAATAGTATGATTATCTGGAATATGTAAGACTAGCAGGACTGCAGAAAATGATTGAATTCTGGATGACAATAAAATATATTACTAATGGAGAAAATAGTAAACATGAATATTGGAATGGACATATTTAGAATATAAATCAATAATTGAAAATATTAAGCTGAAACTAAGCTATTTTTGGAGATAAAAACATCTGACCGAGATAAAAATAATAAATCATCAATCAATTTATAAGTTTTACAATCAAAAATATGGACAAAAAGAATTTGATTTAACAAAAAAAAAAATCAATCTAGATCAGGTAAAAGATTAGAAAAAATTTCATCATAAAGAAACATTGAAACTGCAGTGGAAAAGTGAACACTGAAAAGTAGAAAGGATAATTAAAAAATTGCAGAACAGCAGCATAAAGCTTAGTGCAATGAAGTAAAACAGCAATGTGTAAATAAAAATCCAATGTAAAAATAAAGAATAATTGAAGTTTGGAGAAACATTGAAAATGATAAAAAAACCATAACAGAAAATGACTAAAACAGGAATAAAATGATGGTAAAGTTATATTTTTTAATGCCATTTTACTAGTAAAAGTTAATAGATTACTAAATAAATTAAAGAATAGGAGCCCCAGAAATGATCTAATATAGTGGAAATAATTTATTTCATATAATGGAAATGATGTACAATATATAGAGCATGAATAAGGTTGCTTTTAATGTCATTGATAAAAAGAAACAATAATTGCACTAAATTAGCAATTTAAGCAAATATATCTTGAATTAGAAAAGACTGGCAAAGGAGCATTTAACAACCGAATATGCTAGATTTACATTATGAATATTGTCTTGTTGCAAGAAAAAATAAAACTTGCATCAATGATTTGTTAACTTTTAAAAGTTCTTTGACACAATGAGTGAAAAATGACTTTTGACAGTACTTTAATCACAGAGTGTATAATAACTTTTTTTTTTTAAAAAAAATATCTGGTAATTCAAAAGTACCATGGAAATAAGCAAAAATCATAAGACAAGGAAAGGACATTCAATATAAGAAAGCATATTCATGACATCTACAAACAGTAATGGATAAGATCAAAGAAAAGTGTAAAGAAACAGTGAATAAAATGATAATAAATAAGCAAATAGTAATTTGTGATGATGAAACAAATCAAAATTCGAGATGCTAAACAAGAATGTAAAGAAATATAGATCATGCATAAACATGATCCAAACAAAAATAATGGCACTTGGGGAAAAACAAAAAAAATTAAAATAATCTAACTTCAGTGATGATTTAAAATATGATAGAGAAAGTAAAATTAAGAATAGGAGAAATACATGTACAAAACATGAACAGTATTTTAAAAATGTAAACATTAGATTATAAATAAAATTAGAAACACTACGCATACAATTATTATTTATAATGGGGGTATTTAGGTAGAGGAATCTTTGCATTTAAAACTTTATTTCAGGAAGTTATTGGTTGGATACAAAAAGTTTCCAATGAAATAATTACTACAAAAAATGAAACTGAAATCATACCGGAAAACGTAGAGAAAGTTATATTTATTTGGACTTGTATACTGAAGAATGAAAATTGGAAAGTGACCATCCCAATTATTGATAGAACACAAGATATAAAGAATAAAGTAAGATATAAAACATATGAACAGGTGACAATAAGGAATGATATAGAATTAATTTGCCTTCTGTTAGTCTTCTTGCAAGAAACAGAATCTTAAATATTTTTCTTGTTCACAATAGTACAAATCTTTTATATTCTTTGCCTTTAGTTAGATTATTATTTTTCATGATCAGAATTCTATATCTTGTGAAAAAAAAAGTGATCTTCATATAAATCAAAAACTTTTAAAAAACACTAATTCTTTAATTTTTTTTTTTACTAATGTTTTTTTTCCCAAAACTTCTATTTCATAATGAAAAAAGGTACTAGTATAAATACTGAACCGTTTTAGCAGCCTTAATTTATGGCTGACACTACAATAAGTGTTTTTTGAGCCATAACAGGTGCTGAAGGCGATGCATTCTACAATTGCATAACAAAATACTATGCCTATTGCATTGTGACAGTATTTGTCAAGTGAGCACTCTTGAACTCTCACTATGATCTGATTTTATGGTGGCCGTATTTGAAAGTGACGAAACTGCAAAAATTCATTGTCGGAAATTTTTTAGAAAGCTTAGTGGAATTAGTATTCCATATTAAGAATTGTCATGTCATCACACACATTTCCCTATGCTTTTGAACTGCACACAACTTGAAAAGGTTCTTTTCAGCAGAGTTGTTTCCAATTTTGCATGCAAATACCTGTTTACGCATGAATCCTTGTGAGAACTGTAGAGGAAGTTGGTTTAAGGGATCCAAAATCCCATTACTTACAGCTTTGAGGCTTTGCTGTTATTTTATTTGCGTGTTACTTTTGGCTTTTTTTTATGCCCCTGAAAATGGTATTTTTTTGTTACATTTTGGTTCACAACTTGTCCAAAGTTTCGTTTATTTTTGATTCAATAAATTATTTTGTGGGAAGTTGTTGTTTTTTGTTGTTCATATGATTAGAAAGTAGGTAAGTAATATTTGATAAGTTTCATTAACAGTTAATTAAAGTAGATAATATTTTATTATACCAAAATAAAAAAAAAGAAGTGTTTAAGAGTTTATTCAAAAAGCCCCACACAAAAAATATATATATATATATAAAATAATAATAAAGAACTGTGCGGTAACATAATAAAATGTTCAAAAAGAAAATCCAAAAAGAAGTCAATAATTAAAAATCAAAACAAACCTTCCCTGCCACACCTCCTCCAGCTTTAAAAAAAAGTGTTTTTTTAAAAACGAACTGTTTACGACTTTTTTTAAAATTAAAGACCCAAAAATTAAGGAAGAACTTTTCGCTATCATATAATATAGCTTTCTGTAGCATAAAGATTTGAAACAAAAAATAGAAAAGTCTCTTAATAAAATATCCAAAAAAAAAGATGACAATTCAAAATCAAAATAACCACTCTCCCCTCCATCCTCTAAAAAACCAAGTGTTTGTTTATTCAAAAGTACCAAATTGTTGAAGTCTTTCAGCAAATCAAAACATCAAACAAAAAAAAAGATAAGTTCAAAGCAAACAATCCCCCCTCCACCATCTAAAAACAGCAGTGTTTGGATAATAGTATGAAAACTGAACCCTACCATTTGATGGTGCGTTTTTTCACGAAACACACATCAATATACCATTTTAGCGGCCTTAACTTACGGCTGACAGTACAATGGGTGTTTTTTGAGCCATAACAGGCTGCTTAAGGATGATGTATTCTACAATTACTTAACAAAATTCTACACCCATTGTATTGCAACAGTAGTCAAGTGAGCACTCTTGAACTATTGCTATGGTCTGATTTGATGGTGGCCATATTTGAAAGAGAAAACTCTGCAAAAATTCATTGTTGGAAATTTTTTAGAAAGCGTAGTGGAATTAGTATTCCATATTAAGAATTATCATGTCACACATGCTTCCCTACACTTTTGAACTGCACACAACTTGAAAAGGGTCTTCTTTTCAGCAGAGTTTTTTCTGATTTCATGCACAAATGCATTTACGCATGAATCTATGTGAGAATTTCAAATGTCATCTGCAAGTTGTCCGAATTGGTTGAAGCTGAGTGAATTTCTGGCCAGCCCACACAAGTGGATGCACAATATTGTGTTTCCCCAGAAAGAGACTCCTGCAAGCATACTTATGCAGGTCTGTGTAAGGGAAGTTGTTGGTTTGAAGGCTCCAAAATCTCATTACTTATTGCTTTGAGGCTTCCTTGTTATTTTATTTGCATGTTACTTTTGGATGCTGTTTTTTATGCCCCTACAAATGGTGGTTTTTTTTACTTGTTTTACTTCACAACTTGTCCAAAGTTTCATTTCTTTTTGATTCAATAAATTATTTATGGGGAAACTTGTTGTTCACATGAGATTTGATAAGTTTCATTAACAGTTAAAGTAGGTAATATTTTATTATACCAAAAAAAAAAAGAAGTGTTTAAGTGTTTATTCAAAAGGCCCACAAAAATAAAATAATAATAAAGAACTGTGCGATAATACAATAAAATGTCCAAAAAGAAGTCGATGATTAAAAATCAAAAATCTTTTCCGCCACCCCACCTCCCCTGGCTTTCTTTAAAAAGGAACTGTTTATGTCTTTTTTAAATTAAAGGCCCAAAAAAAATTAAGAACTTTTCGCTATCATATAAAGTTTTCTGTAGCGTAAAGATTTGAAAAAAAAAGAGCCTTGTAATAAAATAACCAAAAAAAAAAGATGACAATTCAAAATCAAAACAAACCCTCTTCCCTCCACTCTCTAAAAAACCAAGTGTTGGTTTATTCAAAAGTACCGAATTGTTGAAGTCTTTCAGCAAATCAAAACATCAAAACAAAAAAAGGAAGATAAGTTAAAAGCAAATAACCAACTCCCCTCCACCATCTACAAACAACAAAGTGTTTGTTACCATATTTTTGTGTAAACAAACCGATAGAGCATTAATTGATAATTTAAAAGCAAACCAACACTCCTATACCATCTAAAAACAAAGTGTTTCTTAAAAAAATGAACCAAAAAAAAAACTGAAAAAAAAATTGGTTTACCATAAGTAATATTATGTAAAGAAACCTACAGACAGTTAGTCATTAATTTATAAACAAACCAACACCCCTAGACCATCTAAAAACAACGTATTTGTTTATTAAAAAAAAAAAAACCTGGGTGGAATAAAAAAAAAACTTTGGTTTACTGTTGCTGATGAAAAAAAATTAAAAACTGGTTGAGAAAAAAAAACTTTTACCATAATATTATGTAATAAAAAAAAACTTTGGTGGGTTACCATCACCGACAAAAAAAATAATAAAAACTGCTTTTTAAAAAACAATATTTCCTTTTAAAATATTCACTACAATTTTTTTAAAAAAAACTTATTTAAATATTAAAAATTTAAGATTTTTTCCATGTAACTTTTTTCTTTCCAAATATGATTATCTATCCTTAAAATATAATGCATAAAAATGTTAAAATTTCAAAGAATATTTCTGTTCAACTTTCTTGCTAATGTCCAAAATATTAAAAATAAATATATTTAAAATTGTACCTTCCTTAATTAATTAACTGTACTCTTATAGTGAAGTCTTTTGAATATATTATTGCTTCTGGTATTAAATCCATATTTTTTATCATGAAGTTGGTTTAAACTTCAATAAAATAATTGATAGGGAATTTATTAATTTAACAATGCATGACTTTAGCTTAGTAAATTTATAATCCTTTTAAAACAATAATTTTAAGTTGTAAACTAAACAATACATCGATGTTACTATATGATAATAATATTGATAATATTAAGTTAACAAGTTTTTAAGCAATTATTAAATTAAAAAGCATCCCAGAAAAATGAGAGCATCTACTTTTTATACTAAATTGAACTGGCAATTTAATTGGCTATTAAATCTTTAACTTGTGATCTAATTTAC
This sequence comes from Epiperipatus broadwayi, assembly GCA_028023455.1. NCBI lineage: Eukaryota > Metazoa > Onychophora > Udeonychophora > Euonychophora > Peripatidae > Epiperipatus > Epiperipatus broadwayi. The sequence goes on along the minus strand of JAQFVV010000402.1, from coordinate 554,138 downwards.
ATATTAGTCAAGTTTATGTAATTAAAGTTTATAAATAAAACCTGACTTATTTTACAGTATTAAATATTTAATTTTAAAATAATTTTACAATTTTATTTAAACAAACTAAACATTTTAAAACAATATTTCAAAAATAATACTTTAGTAATTTATCCAATATTTATTTTCAATTTATCTATTTTTAAAATTTAAGTTTACTAATTACATTTGTTTTAAAACTACCCAATTAGATTATTTTTATAACATTTATTTTTATCTTATAATAAACAAATGTTTCAATTTTTAGAACAATTCTCAAGTAATTTTGAAACTTTATTTAGAAATCTTCTAAGCACAAAAGTATGAGTATTTCCTTGTCACATGACTTTTTTAAAAACCAGACAATATGTATCAATTTTTTATAATTAGTCTAAAAACAGAAATATCTTAAACAATTTTATTATAAAATATTATATTAAAAAAATTAAATATAATAATACAATTTGGAATAGATAAATTTAGAAATTATTTTAAACTGTAATAAATTAAATACATTTGTCCACTATAAAATATATTTTTAATAAAATAATTTATAACAAATATTAAATCTAATTTTTATTTAAAATACATTAGTTTATTTTTAATGCTAAGTCATTATTTTAAAATTAGCTTTTAGCACTTTGTTTAAGAAGACTTTTAGTATATTATTTTGCTATGGCCAGTTTACCCAACCATACAAAAATCATAATATTTAGCTTTACTTTATTATTTTAACATAGTTTTTATATATTTACTATTCTCACTTTAACAAAGTTTTTTAAAATATTACCAACATTATACAGCAGTTATACTATTTTAAATGTACTCTTAATTTAAAATTTTTCAAAAATTGGCTCATTAAACCTATTTGGACCTAGTAGAAAAGGCACAATATATTAATTTCAATACTATGTAAATAACTTTTTCCTACTGCTTAACTATATAACATGTAGGAGTATCCTTTCATCAGACTGAATGAATGGGCACTGATAAATAAAAATTAACTTGTATTTGTAAGTTTATTAAAAAATAATTCATTACGAGTCTGCCTGCAAAATAATTCCGAGTATTAGAATGAGAATGTTCTGTGATATATATATGTGGGACTTGAATTACATCATCCCTGAACTTTGAATACCACATTCATTCTGAAATAACTCTTCTAGATACATTACTCCTAAATAACATCACTCCATATTTTATACTATTAACATCCAATATTTCCCAAACTCAAAACTTGATTTTTTGTTCAGATAAGCATTTGGATTGACATCAAATAAATAATTCTTTCTTTATATAATTATTTCATAAATAAAAAGTATAACAAAAAATAATTAAAATACAAATAACAATCAACAGAGAATATGTAAATTCACCTCACAATGTTAGTAATTGTGTATTAAAAATATCTTACTATAAAGGTAAGTAAAATATTTTATCAAGCCTTTTTTAATATTTGAGGTCTCTTTAACACACATATATGTAACAAACTTTTCTTACTGTTTGGTAGATCAATAAATTTACTTTTAATCAAATATTTCCACACATAGCAATCAGTAATTCTACATGTTTTATACTGTGCTTGTTTTATGGGTAGGCAAAAGCAATTCTTTAGAGTATCATTTCTGGACTTGCAATACATTGTTTCATGATTGGGAAAGCTATATGGATCAGATTGATGGCTTTGATAGTTCATATCTCCCAGAAATTTATCATTATAGCTGTTTTCAAGTTAGCATTAAGAATTACTATTAGCAGACATAAATGTCACTGAATTACTATGGCAAGAGACATGCATTGACAGGATTCGTTTTTTTTTTTTCAAGTGAATGATGCTCTTTAGTATACGCTTAGACTCTCTGCAATCTTTTCTTCTATATATATATATATATAGCTATGCTAACACACAGTGAGAACATATAACTCTTAGCACCGATTTTTTTTGTTGGTTTTCTCTCTTATATTCTTGCTTTCCTTTGATCTGATAATTATTACTAATCAGCTGCTTTGTAATCAATGACTGATTGCAAGATTTAATTTTATTTCAGACTAGAAAAATTGTGCATTTTACTCAGTTTTAACTATTTATATTGTTTATACATCTGTATTCTCTTTTATCTATAATAAGGTATGTTATTTGTTTGGACCTCAACCACCATCCCAATCTAATGTTTTAAAAATCTGTTGAATACAAATCTTTTAGTTTCAAGTTTGGCTTTAAATGAACTTTCACTCTTGAACCAACAAGAGAATCATGTATTTTTTTTTTTTTTATAATGTTGATCTATTTCTTTATTTGTAGTTAAGTAACTTGTAATTTAGAATGTTATGCTCAGCTAAGTTCATATAATTATAATATAGTATGCACTTGTTTTAATCAATTTGCAGTCTATACAAATATTTAGCTTAATATGTCTTACTACAATTACAACCATTCTATTATTTTTGTATTTGTTCCTTAAAGATTTGTCAGTGATAATTGATAATAAATCAAACTAGATCATATACAAAAGTCATCATTTCTTTAAAAGCAATATACTTTTTATAGTTTAAGTTTCATAATTATAAATTCATTTTAATAGCTTTTTTAAGATTTGAAATAATATTAAATAAATTTTTATCATAAAAATAACAAAAACCTGTTGAGACACCACTTTTCTTTCTCAAAGTGCATCAAATGCATGCATAACATATTATTTATAAAAGAATATTGTATATTTGAGGCATATAAAATCTATGTTTATATAAGTGTATGATACTCTATAAGTGAATCTATACAAAATGTAAAAAATTAGATTTATTAATGATATATATAATTTTTCTGCATAGGTCTTGGAAAAAAACTGAAACATTACCACTATATTTTAAAATAATTAGTCTATAGATTTTGATATTCTAAGTATGAAAAAATTCATTATTGCTCAAATAATGAACATTTACCAATTAAGTCAATGACACTCAACTCTTTGAATACTATGTACTGCCCAAAGAATATCAAAATGTCTCCATACCACCATCCTTTATAGTTTTTTGGCAACAAAAACATAGTTACCACAATAAAAGTTAAACATTTATTTTTTTAGAAACAGAATGTCTATTATTATTACTAGTATTTCCAAAATTATTACATAAAAAATAATTAAAATATTATAAAAAACTTTTAATTAAAATTGATGAGAACCTTGGGCTTATTTTGCAAAAGACAAATTTTTATTATCAGCTCTATGTTACTTAGTTTTTATTTTTCATATACCAGCTATAAGTCCATTGTGTAACACTAGGTATCATAGGTTGAGAATTTCTGATCAAGATTTGTAGATAATTTCTACATTTCAAGTATTTTCATCTATATCATTAGTCAAACAATTTACAATGTCTAAGAATTTTACTTAAATTAATATCTTTAACATCATAAAAGACTCAACTTTGGGGAGTTTAAAACAAAGGTTGCTTAGAAGAACACTAAGTATACAATTTCTAATTATTTCACATTTGATTTCAATATTCATATTCAAATGAATCTTCCATTATGTAACATAATTGTGATGAGGTATTCATCACTCTGAATGAATTGATAATAAACATTATGATTATTTGTCCTGAAGATCTTATGATATTAAAATACTTAGATAACAGAATGAGTATTTATTGATTCCATTCACGTAATTTGTTCATTTTATTTATATTATTCAAGTGAGATTCACTCCTGGAATCTTTAGTTTTGAAACTGTTACTTTATAACTGTGCTGAAGTATATAGAGTAACAAACTGATGGTTCTTTTTTTTTAAAATGTTAATTTATTTAACAAAAAGTTTGTAAATCTCTACGTTGAGAAATCTAAACCAATAGATATTGATTCTATGTTTGCAAAATACTAATAGAATGTTATTTAGTAACTCTTATTTTATAAATATTTTACTAAGGTATATCTGTGTTCCACCTAAGTCCAAATATTAAATCCTTGTTCGCAAACAATTGTGTTAAAAATTCTATCAGTTAATATATATTTAAACACATTTATTTTAAAGTACAAATAAAATACTGTATTTAAAGTATTGTGCAGACCTTGGAAGCAATCAAAGTATTGCTTTCTTTAATATTTACATTTTTATATATCATTAAAAATCAATCAACCCTTAGACAACCCAATATCAATCAACAATTTCAAACTATTGTCAAGGCAACCTTCTTTTAGTATATATATCAGATCTGACAATTGCTGAATATCACTATAGACATCTTCTAGGAGGTTACACACTGATGCAAGTGCTTTTCTTCTGGAAATGACAGCCATCAGAGTTGTCATCAAATTAACCTTGATGTCCTGAATGTCATCAAAATGTCTTTCAATATTTCTTTTATCTTCACATAAAAAATGTCACTGAGCACCAAATCAGGTGAGAAATATTTCAATAGTTATTTTACTGATTAAAAAGTTCCCCGAAGACTGTCATGTGAGTTGGTGCCAAGATTTTCAATTAAAATTTTCCTATTTATTAATGTTTACTTGGCTTTGTTTCTCAATCAATTGATAATTTTGACACACAATGTGACAATCTTTTTGTAAAATTTTAGTTATGTTTGTTAGTTAATGAACTACCCTCACCAATCTATTACATACTGCCATTTCTTTCACAGTATTATCCCCATACACTTAGACTACCATGTTCCCAAGTTCACTTTCACTTTTATGAGTTTAATAAAAAATCTAAGGTTTGGTCATGTTTTCTAATTAAAACTCTAATATTCACAGCACAAAAAAGCACAACAATGAACAGCATTCAGGAAAAGTGCTACATATCAACACAAACATGACTGTGACACATATACCAAAATCCATACCGAGATTATACTGTGTTGACAATGTTAAGTGCATGGTGGCAAGTTTACAAATTTATTTGTCAGACATGTATAACATTTTCATATATTTACTATTATATGAGCTTTCTTAACCGTTTTTCATAAAAAAAAAATTACAAATCAAATTCATATTTTTTTTTCTCATTAAAGCATAATTGTTTCTTTCAAAGTATTTTCTAATAATGTTTTCTCACAATCACATTTTTCATATATAAGCATATTTGATCAAATTCATATAGTATTAAGAAGCTATGCTGGATATGATAGATGTCATAGTTTATATTATTGTACTTAATATAAAAATAGTTTTATTAAAATTGTTATATATAGTAAGATAAGTTCTGGGTTTTGCTTAATATTTTTATAATTTATCTCCAAATTTTTGGAATTAATATTCCTTGGGTGTATAATTTATATATTTTAAAACTATGGTATTGATAAGATTGTTTGAATTTCTGAGTTTTATGGATAAAGAAAAAATAATAAATATAGAAAAACCAAAATCAGAAATAATAAATTTAAATACAAAAACCTTTTTTTAAATAAAAAAATTGTATGCAATTCAATGATTTAAATACTTTTTTAAAATCTCAAGAGTCATAAAACATCATTATATTATAAAACAATAGTAATTTGTTGTAATTGTTAAATCATCTAGAAATAATTTTATTTACAACATTTGGTTCAGTTTATATTTTGATTTACAATAAAAAATTGAATTGCTTTCCTTCTTTTTAATATCACAACACATCATTATACTTCCAATTGCTAAATGAGTTATCTTTTGTAAAAGATATTATCTCAAAAGTTCATAATCCATTATTATTTACTTAGTTTTCAATGTTTTGAGGTACTGATATGTTCTCAGATACGTTTAACACTTCTGCTTTGAAAAGGTTGCATTCAGTTTAATCATTAGAAATAGACTTTCTAAAATCTTAAATACATTATGGAAATGTTTTTCTGGATTGGACAGAGTACTTCAACTATAAATTTAAATTAAGATTGGAAAAAAAAAAGTTATTACTTATCACAATGGTGTAAACCAATAATATGCAGAATTAGCATGACATTAATATGGCATAATTCTTCATATCTCATACATACATTCTTAAAATTGAAAAGTATACAGAGAACAGAATAATACTAGACTACGAGACAAAAAGTATTTAAGATCTCTTTAATACATTTTTCTATTTATTATAATTTAATTTCCACAGTATTTTACAAACAATAATCCAATGCATTCAGTTAACCAATATAATATGAAAAAAAAAAAATCAAGACAAATAATAACAAACACATGAATAATTTTTGAAAATTTATTAAAATATAAATATTGATAATTATAAGTTAAAAATAAAAAAATAAAAAAAATAAAAATGTAAATCAGAGATGTTGTACCATATTCATGGAATAATAATCAATGTTTGTTTCATGGATTCTTTTTTGTTATTAAATTAATAAAATATAATTTGAATTACGGTTTTTCTTCATATTCTCCTGTGCAAGTTTCACGTTTCTAGAATATGCATCAACTGAAAGTTAGATTATTTCATTTTTTCATATCAATCACTTTTATTATTACAAATATACTTTTTAAGAAAATAACTACTCACATTTTTATAAGTTTTGAATTCTTGTAAATTCTGGATCTCTCTGTCGTAAAACACCCCTAATTAAAATACATAAATTTCATGTTTTGTATAAAATACAATCATTTGAAAATATTTACCAAAAGAAATGAATTTGAAAAACAAGTTGATTCAGAAATTTAAAAACTCAAGTTGGAATAAATTTGCATTTAACACTATATTTCACAACTGTCCTGTCATTCTAGCACATAAATATTTTTAAAAATTTGCTATTGATCAACGATTTAATTAAAAAATACTTTAATAATAAAAGGTGATAAATAAATTTGGGTATATAATAAATTTTATAATTAAGCATTTGAATTCTACATAAAAAACTTATGGAGTAGTAGTTAACACATCTGTTGCAAATAGTATAATTGGGATTTGAATTTGAGCCGAGTAAAATTTGGAAATTTTTTTTAGATTCCAAATAGACTTAGGACTTTTCTTTCAGGTAGCTGATCCTTAGCCAACTCGGCAAACATTCAATATTGATTAGTAAATAGGATCTAACTATGTGTAGTTAGAGAATACAATAAATGGAAAACAATTAAAAACCCTTACCACTCATTAACTAGCAAAATTAATAATAAATGTGTTCCTTCACTCATGCTCTTTTATATGGGTCTATTGGAAAGATCTTAGCTCAGCAATAGATAATTTAAAGGCTGTTTAACTGTTCTATTCAATTTTTTCAAAGAATTGATTTAAAATATATACTTCAAAATTAAAATATACAGTAGTAATAATAATGGAAAAAAAAACCAGAGACAAAATAAATAAATAAAACAACTACTGATTGTCATTGATACCCTGTATTTACAAAATTAAATGAAAAATTTTTTTGTACATAGTTTAAATCAAAACAATTAAATAAAAGCAAACAAATTAAACATCATCACCTCTTACTATCAAATATTAGAAACAAAGAATATTCAAACATATAAATTATATACAGATTGATAGAGACAAATGTTTAAATGAAAGAAATAAAGTAGATGAAAAAAATAATTACAATTAAAAATTTAATACAATTTTATATACACATATATACAAACATTAATACGAAAATAAAAGCTACTAGTTAAACTACAATTCTTCATACAAAAAAAAAAAAATACTCAAAATTGCAGGATACTTACAATAAAATGCCATTTAATCTATTATTAAATATTATCCTTTAATTACATCAAATTGGTCAAATTTTTATAGACTAGAATTTGTATAATTTAATTTTCATTTATCATTTGTATGCTAACACAATGGTAATGTGGTTATGTGTTCAAAATATCTTGCTAAATTTTACATTATACAATTACATGTTTTAATTGTATCTTGACCAATTTAATATAGTTCAGTCCAGAAAAATGGCAGTAAATCATATTATAACCATTTTTTCTGATAGTCATAATACACTGAAAAAGAAAATGCTGAAGAAGCAGCTTTCAGATTTTAAACTGCTGGTGGCACAACTTTCGGTTAATTTCAGCAAGAATGACGGAATATTGGAGAGCTTTTTCTGGAGTTACATTTAAGAAGACATCTTCTTCTCTTTCAAATGTTTTTTCTATAAATAAAAATATTTATATACGTAAACATTAAACAAATTTAAAAATCCAAAGAAATTTTAAAAGTATCAAGTTATTTATGTACAAATACTATTTTATATTCTCATTATTTTTTCAGTTTTCTACTTTAGATATACATATGACAGTACAGTCCAGCTTTTACTATAATCTATAACAGTAGCAGTCTTCCAATAGGGATATAAATTAGTATTGTCCATGATGACTATCACTTAGCAAAATAATGTGCATTCTTATATTCTTTCATACAGTTTTTGCAACAAATAAATGCATATATATATATATAAAGATTTTGTATATCAGAAAATATATCTATAATTAATTAACATGTAATAATCTTCCGTCACATTTTTGAATTAATCAAAAATAAATCAAACAAAACCATAGGAAGCTCTTAATATCTAAGATTTTACAATGCTATGACCTCTTGAAGATTGTGATCAGTAATTACAAAAGAACTGCAGATAAATTTCAAGTGGATGAATACTACTGCTTAGAAATACAATATATTTCTTACTTATAATATTATTTTCCTTTTTGAACTTATAAAATATCACTAGAAAAGAAAGAGAACACCGAAATGTAAACTATTCAGTGATAATAGGTTAATTATAAGTCAATAAACATGTTTGTGTACAACTGCTGTTAAAACAGGCAAAATTCACTATACATATTGCCACACACAGCAAGCTAGAGTAATCAATGGATGCTAGAAGGCTTGTGCAAAAAAACCCCATCTAGTGCCTACTCATCCAATATCCCCAGACTAGTTTCTGGCTTGTGGCCTTCGTCAGTGAGGAGCATTGGATCTAAGAGCACTGCACCTAAATCTTAGGATCTAATGCAACCCTCCAGCAGCCACCTTTTATCTCCACTTAACTACAAAACTAGAACCAAAGACACCAAAATGTATGGGTACTGAACTGAGTTCAGACTCATATGATTATATAAGCTAATGGGCTTGGATTGAAAACATTAAGATGTTTTCAGTTTAAGACTCATAGTTTTGAAGTTAAGTGGAGATAAAAGGTGGCTTCTGGAGGGTTGCATTAGATCCTAAGATCTAGGTGCAGTGCTCTCAGATCCAAGGCTCCTCACTGATGAAGGCCACAAGCCAGAAACTAGTCTGGGGATATTGGATGAGTAGGCACTAGATGGGGATTTTATGCACAAGCCTTCTGGCATCCATTGATTACACTAGCTTGCTGTTGTGGCAATACGTATAGTGAGTTTTGCCTGTTTTAATTATAAGTCAATAATGATCATTAACTTTTATTAAAATGCTTATAGAATCAGATGACTTTTATAATCTACAAAACCAAAATATAATGGTAATCAATGTTCCCACTAGGAATACTGTTTCTGATCTAAAAATATAAGAGCAAAGCATCTTAAAGTGACCAATGTACAGCAAAAAACCATCAAATTTTTGCATTTATTTGCAATTTTACATACAAAATAGTTTATATATAATGATAATAACAAAATTCAGTAATAATAATTAGTTCATTTTTTCACTTTATTCTATGATTTACAAAATTTTATGAACTTTGTCTAGGTTTATTTGCTTTTCTAATAAGATATAATGTTAAATTTTTATTAAATTATCCAAATGTTCATTATCTAGTTTATTACAGGATTTTGATTTTATTGTTTTCATTAAACTAAAACCACATTCACAATCGGCACTGGAAGCTTGACAAGTTGCACAAATACCAAAAGTTCTTTATATTCTTGACCCTTTTATTCAATCTTATATTTTCATTAATTAAAAATTTCAAATTACCATATTGTTCTAAAATTATACCTAAGGTTAATAGTTTTTATAATTATTTTTATAGATTCATATTTTACAAATAAACATTTTAGACCATCTTTTCCAGTACTCTATGTTTCAATTATTTTTCATTACAAAAGGATCCAAAGCATTCTAGTCATTTGTATCTCCTCTAAAAACCTAATATCTAAATAATTATAAAGCAATTGAATAAATTTAAAAAATTGATGAAGTATCTATATAATCATTGGAATCTAAAATTGTTTGAACATCCACACTCCAACAGACATTATCTAGATATTACACTTTTAGTTTATTAATTTTTGTCTTTGCAAATTGACACACCACCATTGAAGATAAATTACACTTTTGCAAAGTTTTACTTAATATTAATATAATTTTGCAATTACATTTTGAAGAATTATACACACTACTCAATATTGTGAGTTTTTTAAATATTTATTTATTGAGTCATGAAATTTTTCAACTTCTTTTGTGCAGTAACTTATTAAAATATCATGATTTATTACCGAAGCATTTAATATGAAATATTTATATATCTATCTTATTTCATTGAGAGGTTTGAATAATATAACATAAATTTCTGAAATGTTGGCCAATTTCAATTCTCGTAGATAATCTACTAAACATTGTATATATTGACCTTAAAAGGATTTCAATATCCTTAATAAATGGAACTTGTTTCTATGCATCATCTATTCCTGAGAACTTCCTTGTAAGTCAAAGTGTTGAACTAAATGTGAAATATAGTCTCATAGAAGAGCAGCCACACTATTTGTTTTTCCTAACATTGCAGAAGTAAACATAACTATGTTTTGTAAATCAAAGCTATTCTCTTCATAAAAGTTTTTATCCCTTTTCCAATATAATGATTATCACATGTAATAAGCTTAATAATGATGACAATTTTGTCTGATGGATGCATTCATATTTAGATCATTATTTTATATATATTAATATTTTTTCTACCAAAATATCCATACTTTCATCAACTAACCATGAAATAAAGATGTTCAAATTTCAACAATAATCTTATGCATGATTAAATTTATACATTTTATAAATTTGAAGGCATAATTCTTGCCAGGCCATAATTCGTGAATATTAACTTATTTTCCTATATGATCATGTACAAATTGCATTGAAAGCATTGATGAGATGAAATAAAGTGCTAAAATAACATTGCCTATTAAAATTTAAATCATGCTTTTGTTCATTTTAATGCATTCAGCATTTTCTAATCTGAGATTACAGTCTTCTGAGATTTTAGTTAAAATGCTCAAAATTCCTCCATTGATTTTATTACAGATGACGATAAATGAATCAATATAAACTTTTTGATTTAAATGTCAATTTAAATAGTCTATTTTCTATTCGGTCTATTTTTTACTGGTAATAAATTCATCTTTAGATTTGACTATCAGCAAATTCTACAAATGATGTCATCTATATTGCTCCGATAACTAAAAAACACTCTAAAGTTTAATAACTATAACTTTTGATGATGGAATTTCAGTGTCAAATGATTATGAGAGCCATTCATATTCAAATTGGTTTTTCTTATTTTTAGATGACTTGATGAAGAATATATTAACTTGCTGAATGTTTCAACATTTATAGGGATTAAAATATTTATATGATGAATTTTTTGTTTAAATTACAATTATAAAAAAGTTTCACCACACTTAAGCTGCAGTCATAGTTGTGTTAAACATCTTGCCACTGTAATAGCCAGCAGAGAAATGACAGTATTCAGCCAGCATTGTTATATATAGGCTAAAATGTAACTGTATTGGAATCTATTTTTAGTTGCTTCAGGCTGGATGCAACACCATTAAACTGAAGTCCTCATAACAATATTCTTGCCCCCATTGCATATACAGATCAATTCTATTTATTAATCCTTTTTTATCAAAACTATTCAGCTGAGTTCAACTTTGTGTTTAAACATAAAAACATATGGATGAATACGTCAAACATTGGAATGTCTGGAGAGTGTAAAAACGCCTGAGCTGTGTGCAGGTTTCCACCACAATTGCACACTCACAGCTTAAAGGAAAAATTGATGGTAACTCATATTTATTGGATCTTTTCTACAACTTTTCTTAATACTTGTATATTATCTAATATATTGAAACCATTTTTAAGTCCACTTTGTTATTCTGATATGAGTCCAAAGTTCTCTCTAAACAAGTTATGGTAAATATTTTGTATAGAATTGACAGAAGACTAATAATTTCTATTTTTTTGTTTTTGACTTTTTTTTAAAATATTAATATTACACTTCATTCTTCAAATCATCTAGTAAATCATTATTTAGAAATTTGGTATTTTGCCAACAATTTCTCTATTTCTTTGCCTGTTTTGTCTAAAATAACTATAAGACTTGCATTATTTCTTGAAATTTTTCATTCTTTACAGATTTAATTGCATACCTCACTACTTCATTTAAAATACTTGGAATTTCAAAAGATGCTACTATAAACAAAATAAGAGGCAAAGATCCAATTCATAGATCACATGACCCTATCTCTTAAGCTTGTAAGTTATAAACAGTGTTGATTGCCAATTCCTCTACAAGCTTTATGAGATAGGGTCATGTGATCTATGAATTGGATCTTTGACTCTTATTTTGACTATTTATAGTCTCTGCCAAAAGTCTTATGCAATTTTACATTGCTATGACTACTAATATATGGTATGGCTGAAGATCTATCAGCGCCATATAGCTATTTGAGTTGGATAGCTGGGTTTGAAGACGTAGATGTCTGAAAATTTCAGATTTTCCACTCAATAGATAACTTTTAAATAAGTGCTTGGCTTTGGGCTGGTATTTTTAGATCTAGTGTCTGAACATACCCTGACACCTCTCTGAGAAGGCCAAAGCATGAAACCATGGTCAGGGGTTTGGGGAGGGGTTCCTGACAGAGATATTTTAAGTGCTGGCTCTGGCTAAGCATTTATCATAAAGCTTGTAGAGGAATTGGCAATCCTCACTGTTTATGCTACTATAGAGTCTACTTTATTTGGTTATTTTAATGTTCTTCGTGAATTCTTCCATATACTTCATAGTATGATCCATCTCTTCAGTAATTAATGCTGAAAAAATGTTCCTTCCAATACCAACATTTATTTTATACTTTTTTTGAAACCTGATCTATTCTAGAACTTTCCTTATTACTTTACAGTTACATTCTCTTATGCCATTATTAATTGTTAAATAGATCTTTAAATAATGCACTTCCTCCCCACTATTTTACACAACAGATATTTACTTTTGGTAAATGGATCATTTTTAATATTTTCACCTTCTACATTGCTCAGTCTCATTTAAAAATTTACTAATGAACTGTTGCTTTTTTGTGGTAACTATCTGTGTAGCAATTCTTAATAGTGAGTAAATCAGTTACTTTTTTTTATTGATCTCATTCAAGTCAGAACCATTTTTGAAGTCTTTTAATATTTTAAACAATTTGAAAGTTTAAATTCATTCGCAGGAATGCTCCCGATATTAGACATATCAAATATCAATTTTAGTTTTCTTAAGACATATCAAATATCAATTTTAGTTTTCTTAATAACTTTTGTCTCTTTGGCTTTGCATAAAAACCTCAGGAATTGGAAGAACTGCCTAATATTAAATAGGTCTTAAACCACTAAACATCACATGATCACCATTTTTTATGACTACACAAACTGTTTACATAGAGGCAAAACTCTCCATACAGTAGTGCCATTCAGTGCATAAGATCCCTATCTTGTGTCTACTCATCCAATATCCCCAGACTAATTTATAGCTTGTGGCTTTCATCAGTGAGTAGCCTTGGATCTGAGAACATTGCATGTAGATCTTAGGATATAATGCAAGCCTCCAGCAGCCACATTTTGCCTTTTTAAGTAACTATAAAGCTTTGAGTCCAAAAATTGAAAGCACAATAATATTTTCATCTCAATCTCATTAGCTTGTAATCGTATGAATCTGAACTCTGTTCAGCAACAATAGTTTTTGGTGTCTTTGATTCTTTAATAACCAGTCACCATAATCCTATTGGGCAGGATTGATATTAAACCACTAAACATCACATGATCACCATTTTTTATGCTTACACAAGCTGTTTACACAGATTTATATGACTACACAAGCTAATGAGCTTGAATTGAAAACATTATTGTGTTTTCATTTTGGACTCAAAGATTTATAGTTAGCTAAAAAGGTAAAAGGTAGTTGCTGGAAGGTTGTATTAGATCCTAAGATCTAGGTGCAGTGCTTTCAGATCCAAGGCTCCTCACTGATGAAAGTCACAAGCTAGAAAGAATATTGAATGAGTTAGGCATTAGATAGGGATTTTATGCACAAATCTTTATGCAACCATTGATAACTCTGGCTTGCACTGAATGGAACTATTCTATGGAGTTTTGCCTATGTGTAAACAAAGAATGATGATCATGTGATATTTAGTCATTTAATACCAATCTTGCCTAACAGGATTATTGTGACTGTGGTTATTAAAGAACCAAAGACACCAGAAAGTATGAATGCTGAAATGAGTTCAGATTTATACGATTATACAAGCTAATAAACTTGAATTGAAAACATTATTGTTTTCATTTTGGACTCATAGCTTTATAGTTAACTAAAAAGATAAAAGGTGGTTGCTGGAGGATTGCATTAGATTCTAAGATCTAGGTGCAGTGCTCTCAGATCCAAGGCTTCTCACTAATAAAAGCCACAAGCTAGAAACTAGTTTGGAGATATTGGATGAATAAGCACTAGATAGGGATTTTATGCATAAACTTTCTTGCATCTATTGATTACTCTGGCTTGCAAAGAGTGGTGCTACTGTATGGAATTTTGCCCTGTGTATTATATATATATATTGGTCATTGTTAGACTGTAAAGTTAGAAAATTTAGCTCTTATTAACTGTTTACTTCAATAACTTAGTATTCATTCAATCAATAAATGAATGTGAATAATTGATATCATTTCCTGTGTTGAATCAATTTTGAAATATTTTGTGCTACTCCAAATATAATCCAACTTTAATGTACTTCAGATGGATGCTTTTAAGTCTTTTCTATTTTGTATTTTTTACAAAACTATAATTTATAATATACTTTTTTTTTTTGAAAATTTTCAAGCTTATGTTCTCCTTTATTTTTATCGCCTTGACTAAATTTGCCCACAGCACTTCCATGTTTAGCTAGTTTTCCAATTTTAGCATTACCGTAACTATTTTAAAATGTTATTGATGTGATCAAAAGCACTATACAAAAATCCATTACTTCTTCATTATAATTAATATATACAGGGCTATTATCTGAATTATCAGCATTTAGTATCTTTCATTTTTTATTAATTATGAATCCTGCTTTACAAATGTTTTATAGTAAAATACATGGGTCCTTTACAAATAAATACTCATTTTTTTATTGGTCTACTATTAAATATCTCATTTAATATTAGACAGGTCGTTCAATTTCTAATGTTTTTCTTCATTAGAAAGTGATCTTTGATTGTAGTTAGTTAAAAAGTCTTCACTGAATGCTAACCTAGGTTTATATTTAGAGATTCTTAATACCTTCTGCCTTGAGTTGATAATTGCTGTCTTGGCTGATTTCTTTAAAGCCTCCTGTGAAGAAAAACCATAATCAACATTTTCATCCTACCTTCAAAAAAAAAAAAAAATCTATCTGATATCTCAGTTAAAACTCAGATAAGAGCCATAAGCTCACCATGCTGACTGATGTTCATTTATTTACCATATGATTAATTCCATAGCAATGATAGTTGCAATGACAAAAATAGATAAAATCTAGACTAGAAATCTGCTTTGCTCAATTTCTTTGTAATGCTTCTGTAGAAGTGCTGTGGGTAAATCTGATTAAGAAGATAAAAATAAAATATATCATTTGTAAAATTTGCAGAAAAAAGATTTCCTTTCAGTTAAAACTGAATAATCAAAAAATAAAAAAAATAAACATTTAAGATTGTGCCTTTTTTCTTCACTTTTATTGATATAAGACATTGGCAACATATTTATCAATTTGTTTGTTGTTGTTTTTTCATAAACTTATTGTAGATAATCTTTTTTAAGATTAACTACAAGAATTGTTTTTTCAAAAAGTTACAAGTTTTAAATTGATATTTTTTAGAAAAAATAAAATCGAATCATGAACTATTAATGCCAAAAAGAAATAAAGTACTTCCATCAATCAATTTTCTTAATTTACATTTTCTGAACATTTTTTTTTAACGTTTCTATATTAATTGTGTGTGAAAATTTGCAAGAATCAATTTCTTAATTTTATTTACATTTTAGAAGTTATCAAATTTTTAATGTAACACTAAATAAAATTTCAAAATTAGAAAATCAAATACAGTGTACAAAGAAACAAGTGATTTTTATATATATTCTCTATAAAAATATATTAGTTAAATAACAGTGATATCTTGTTATTGTAGAATTACTAATTAATATTCTCTAATGTAATTTAAAAAATTATAAACATAAAAAATATCTATTATCAGAATAGTTGAAATTATTTCAATAAAATAAAATATATAATGCAGACTAATATTTATTAGAATAGTAGATTTTCAAAAAATCTTATTGTAAGAGATGGCTTACAACTAACCTTTAACCTGTCTCAATTTCTTTCACAATGTTTGAATTCAGACCAAGTGATAGGCAAATAATTTATCCTACATACCTGCTTATACAAAGGTAGTATATACATATATAACCATACATATAAAGTAATATGTTTGAGAAATTAATTCTTTTTTTTTTTTATCTATTGTGAGAAAGCAAATAAATTTGTTTTATACATGAAGTATATATACATATAAACTAATATGTTTGTCTATTTGTAGAAGTTAATTGTTTTTCTTTTATTCATTTAATATCATTAACTAAATATTAATTAACTGACTTATAAGATGGACATAATCAAAGATCAATTTATATGAGGTCAAAATTGTTGCTAAATGATCGAATTTGGAATAATGAAGATCAAATAAAAATAATAATGTTTTATAAATTTTTTTTTTTTTTATTAAGTTGTAACAATAGGATTTAGCTAGCATGAGGAAAACAATGCAGCATTCTTCACTTGTGAACTAAAGGCAAAACCGTCCAGACAAAGAAATAATTTTTTTTTTTTTTTTTTTAAATGTACAGCGTTTAAAAAGAAAAGAAACAGTAAAATCTTAATGTCTATATTTTAAAAGTAATCTAGTCTTTTTAATTTGGATAAAAAAGTTAAACTTTAATTTATAATTAGCAGGAATGAACTAGTGATTTAATTTATTCTGCAAGCTAAAATTCATTATTATGGAAATGATGAAAAAAAAAGTGAAACTACTAAAAATTAACTGTTTCTTTAGTTCAGTTCAATATATATACATATTGAAGCCACATTATAAATAACAGTTTATAAGAAAGTAATCATTATAATGTGTGTGGAGTAAAAGACCAATGCTGTAGGACCTTCCAAAGCTAGCTTCAATGTCATTAGGGAATTATAAAATTTTCTATCAAGATGTCTACTTATAAAACGCTGGTGAACATCGATCTGCCATAAATTTATATACATTCAGAAGAAATGTTTTGTATGTGTTGGTTTTTAACCAAGCAGCATGAGATATATAAATATTAACAGAGTTGGTGAGCAGGAGCATTAGCCATGGAGATTAACATTTAAATTTATAAACTCTTAACAGTGGACAGAATGCTTGTTTTCCTCAAGATAAATATATTTTGTTTTGATTCACGTGATTATTATTATTATTTTTTTTTGCTTTTATCATTTCTATTTGAAAGTTTATGTATTGCAATTTTTTTTTTATTATGCATTCAAGATTCATTTTTCAAATTCGATCATCTGCAATTTAAAAGTGGAAGCAGTGGATGGATAAATAGCATATGTTGATGTATTTTAAAGGATGGATAAATACCATATGTTGATGTATTTTAAAAAAAGGAATCATAGTCAGTTAATATGTATAGTTTTTTTTTTTTAATAAAAGTAAATTTAGATTCCTCTGGAAATTCAGCATTGATCCATCAAGGCAATCTCAAGTAAGGTTTTTATATATTTAACATTGAGGGCAAACTTTAGGACAAACTATATTATTTACTAATAAGTTTTAATAATATTTACTTGTAATTTTGTTTTATTTCTGAGTGCACAATTAACCCACTGGAGTAAAAGGTCTTTTTCGTATCTATCATTAATTTTTACTTTGACTTACACAAACATATAGATGGGAGTGGGGCTATATATATATATATTTAATATAAAAAAAAATAGTTATAAATATGTTTACCCAAACTTACATTAATAAGGTAGTTTTAGAATTAGTGAACTCTCATTTTGCTTTTCTTTTTTTTATTTTATGTATATATTTAATGAATTATATATGATTTTGTATATAATATACTTCAAATTATTTTGTTTCTGTTGTGTGAAGTCATCAAAATGATAGAAAGCCATTCTTGATAACCGAATATTTATTTATTTTATTATTTATCACTCATTTACAATGATGCATCAAATGATTATAAAGTGGACAAAAATGTCCCACATATAATACTATTTTTTGAGTCCATATAAAATTTTTTAATATATTGGCACTCTTTAAGCAATATTTGAGTTAAAAAGTTTGGTAAAGTTTTTAAAACTTGTTAACAAAATTTAAAGTTAAGACCAATATTACATATGACAAGTATTAGTTATATGTCAGATTTCAGGCACAAATTAGCAAACCATCTTTTATACTTTGTAAATAATGTAATGAGACACATTTGCTTTCTTACATCTTCAAGTGTAGTATATAGAAATTTCACCCACGTCATTCATTCAGACATCGTATATAGTAATTTAAAGTGACGGTTCCATCCTCACGCTTTACTTACCAGTACTTCAGATTTGCTCATATATAAGCATTTGAGTCATAGGAATAAGAGGATTCCTTTTATTCCTGCATAAATACTATATCTTGTATTGGTGAGAAAGTATTCATTTATTATTAACACTCGCAAAGCGTATGCACAATTAGCTTAAAAGGCTGATATTTGAATGTATACAATTGTAAACATACGCTATATAAAATAAATGCTTATTTACATATGATTAAGTTGCAGTTGGAATGACGTTTAGTAAATTCTAGATAATTTCACCCATGTCATTCATTCAGACATCGTATATAGTAATTTAAAGTGATGGTTCCATCCTCACGCTTTACTTGCCAGTACTTCAGATTTGCTCATATATAAGCATTTGAGTTGTAGGAATAAGAGGATTCCTTTTTATTCCTGCATAAATACTATATCTTGTATTGGTGAGAAAGTATTCATTTATTATTAACACTCGCAAAGCGTATGCACAATTGGCTTAAAAGGCTGATATTTGAAGGAATATCCAGTACTGTATGTTTAATTATATGTGTCTAACTTAGTTAAGCCTGAATAATTAAGAATAGTCAGCTTGTCAAAAATTTAGATTTTTCTAGATAAATTTGCTGATAGTTGGGAGTCAATATTTTTTCCTTATAAATAAATTGCATTTATAAATTAATAAGTAACATCACAAAGTTTTCTATTCATTCAGTATTAAAAAATAATAATAAAGAAATGCATTAAATAAAACTTACCTGTCATATCTGGAATTTTAGCTTTGCCTAACTGACCTTTGTTAGGTCTTCCTCGTCGTTTACGAGCTGGACTTTCTTCAACAGAATTGCCATCACTACTAGAAGTAGTGTGATGATTGTTATTGTGATTAAGGCTACTACTATTACTGTTATTATTACTATTATTTTTATTACTATTTTCTGTAGTTATACTGCTATTTGTAACAGTACTAGTTGTGATAATAGTAGTAGTAGTGGTAGTAATAGTAGTAATAGATGTATTAGTAGAATTAGTAGTATTATTTAAGTTACTAATATTTATAACTTCTTTAGAAACTTTATTTGATATGCTACTATTATTTTTTGCATGAGTATTGTCTTTAGTATTTCTATGGTTTCCATGATTACCAGAGCTGCTGTTACTACTTGTAGATGCCTGGAAAAAAAAAAAATGGCAAGATGATTGTTAAATCCATACAATAAATATTATGATAAAATCAAAACTAGCATCTATTTATAAAAGTATATAATTTAAAGTTATACTGATTTAGTGATGTGGAAAAATAAAACAAACAGTATACAACTGTGTGCTAACACAAGTTCCTTTAAATTACCACATTTAGAGATGATTACACTATTAATGCTCTTATAATTTGGTTAGTAAATTGCTAATCTGATTAAATAATATCATAAGAATTGAATAAATATAATCCTATTTATTAAAATAGGCAAAACTCTCCATACAGTAGTACCACCCAGAGTAATCAATGGATGCCAGAAGACTTGTGCATAAAACCCCCACCTAATGCCTACTCATCCAACATCCCCAGACTAGTTTCTGGCTTGTGGCTTTCGTCAGTGGCAGCTTTGGATCTGAGAGCACTGCACCTAGATCTTAGGATCTAATACAACCCTCCAGCAGCCACCTCTTATCACTACTTAACTAAAAAACCATGAGAATAAAATTGAAAACACAATATTTTCAATCTAAGCTCAATAGCTTATATAGTCATATGGGTCTGAACCAAGTTCAGTATCTATACATTTTGGTGTATTTGGCTCTTTAACAACCATAGCCACCACCAACCTATTAGGCAGGATTGGTGTTAATCCACTAAACATCACATGATCACTATTCCTTATGTTAGCACATAACTGTTATTAAAAAGGCAAAACTCTCCATATAGTAGTGCCATCCAGTGCCAAACAGAGTAATAAATGGATGCCAGAAGGCTTGGGCATAAAATCCCCATCTAGTGCCTACTCATCCAATATCCCCAGACTAGCTTCTGATATCCATTGATTACTCTGGTTGGCACTACTGTTTGGAGAGTTTTGCCTGTTTTCGTAAGTCATGTGCTAACATAAGGAATAGTGATCATGTGATGTTTAGTGGTTTAACACCAATCCTGCCTAATAGAATGGTGGTGGCTATAGTTGTTAAAGAGCCAAAGACACCAAAATGTATGGGTACTGAACTGGGTTCAGACCCATATGATTATATAAGCTATTGAGCTTAGTTTGAAAATATTATTGTGTTTTCAATTTTATTCTCATGGTTTTGTAGTTGAGATAAGAGGTGGCTGCTGGAGGGTTGCATTAAATCCTAAGATCTCAGTGCAGTGCTTTCAGATCCAAAGCTCCTAACTGACAAAAGCCACAAGTCAGAAACTAGTCTGGGATATTGGATGAGAAGGCACTTTATGCACAAACCTTCTGGCATCCATCGATTACTCTGGTTGGCACTACTGTATGGAGAGTTTTGCCTGTTTTTTAATAACAGTTATGTGCTAACATGAGGAATAGTGATTATGTGATGTTTAGTGGTTTAAACCTATTTATAATATAAAAGTCAATTTCTTGACTTTAAATAAAGTGCATTACTATGAATAGAATAAGATCTATCATTAAAGGTCATCTGTATCTTGTTGCTGTTATTGTAAACCTTATAGTTTTTGGATAACTATGCAATTTAAATGATAGATATTCATTATTGTGCTTTTGAGTACAAATTTATTATAAATATTTAATTAGTAATTATATTAAGAATCCTACCTATACAGAAACATATTAATATATACGCTTGTTTATAAGACGTACTTGTCTATATAAATGAAAAATGCAATATCACTTTAAAGTTAAACTCCAAATTCACGAAAAAAATTTAACATTCTCAGCACACAAACAAAGGATAAAAATTAATCCACCTGCTGCACACAGTTTTATCAACTTGACTGATTATTCTCCACTTAACAACATAGACTATTTTAGAATTTGGTCCATGTTTTGTGATCAGCAGTGGAAATAATCCAATGTTGAAGTTATTGTGGATATAGAAACTAAATTTGCAGATAGCCCACAGACAGGATTATCAGGTTAACTGCTCAGTGTGACTAGGCATAAATCTAAGAGAAATAAGAATAACAACTGGATGAGTGATTATAAACTCCACTACATCTATTTACAAGAAAATAATATCACCTGCATTAAAGAGGACAAAGAAAATAGATTCATTCTCTTAGATAAACAAGAATACCTAGACAAAACGAATATACAGATTGCTAAATTAAAGTTTAGGTCAATACCTTCATATAATTTAAAAGGCCCAACTGATGAGTGCTGGTTCAGCATGAAAGGCATCTTGGGAGTTATTTGTCTTTTATTATATCTTTATTTATATGAAATTATTTATGAAAAAAAAAGAATGGAAAAATATGGAAGTTGTCTATCTATAAAAAAAATAATATATAAACTTAAAAAGGAATAAGGGATATATTTTATCAATTCTTAGAAAATACTGTAATAGTGCATTCACAAAAAATGAATATTTCAAAATTTATCCTTCCACAGCAATCCCTCTCCGTATATTCATGAATGCAAAATTACACAAACCTGACTGCCCTCTTAGGCTAATGCTAGATTTTGAAGGAGTCTATTACTACAACAACACTACCAACATGATAAATCAGTGGCTCATTGACCAACTAGGATATGGTCCATATACTATCAGTTCATCATTTGAGTATGTCCACAAAATTAAAAATTTAATTATCAACAATCAATTTAGAATTGCATCCCTAGATATCACACAACTATATGGATCCATAAATAGAAAACAATCAACATAATTAAACATGCATTAATAGCATCTAACTACTCACAGAAAAGAATTAGCTTTATTACTGAATGTCTAAACTGAATCAATAAAGATAAAACTGCCTTCTTCAATAGGCAACATTACATTATGGAAAATGGCTGGTCTGTGGGACTATCCACAAGAGGCATTATATTGAGCATTGTGTTGAATAGTATTGAAACAGAGGTTCTCCCTAAATACATTCAATGCATATCCATATAATATATATATATGCCATACAATGATGACATCTTTATTTGTGTTCCTGAACTCCAAATTAACAATATCAGATCTTACATAAAAATCCTCACATGGACCATCAAACATGAAGTCTCATGATCAAGTTTCTCAACTTATACATTCAAAAAAGATGCTATCCAATTAAACTATAAAATGACAGCAAAACCTATTGAAATCAGAAACATACTATACCCTGAATGTGTAACTCCTAATTCACACAAATATACCAATCTAAAAATGTTTCTACACAGAAATTTCAACCTGCGCAAGCTAGAATCCAACTGCAAATCTAACATAAAAAAATATATCAATGAGTTCTATTCTGGTTATAAATGCAGACTGATTACAATTATCGTTAACAAATTTTATATCAAAATTAGATATAGATTCATGCCAACTGATATTAAAACCTATATATCCCTCCCCTATAACATTTCTTGAAGTATAAATAAAATTTGTTCAGAATTGTACAGAATTAACATTTAAATTCCACTCATTCTCAACCATTAGATCAACAATTCCAAGGATAAACTGGCCCTTGAACACCCCCCCCCCCTATATTTTATACAAGTGTTAGTGCAATCAAACTATCTGCAGCACTATGTATTCCAGAGAATCCCAGACCAACAAGACTGTCCCAGCAACAATATCTGTACAAAAGGACCAAAAACAATCCAGACTACAAATTCATATTTCCTGAGCATGAAAACCAACTTCACTTAGCATTTGAACCTATTGCAGCAGCATTGTGTGTATACAAAAGAATGAAGCAAAGCATAAAATAAAAGAAGCTTGATATATAGCCAATAATGCCAATGCTATAAATAAAAAAGAATCCTGCTTCCATCATTCTAAAAGTGCAGCATTTAAGCATATTTGGATATAATTTTCATAATACTTATATTATATCATCTGCATACAATTTATTCATTCATTGCTATGATGATGATATCATGACAAAGATATTGAAAGCATGCTAATTATAATACACTAGACTGTTTAATGGTTAAGCTTTTCTTACTCGGTATTTCCAAAGGCACAAATGCTAATTACAATTGCTTAAGATAAGTAAATGAACAGATTATAGAACTATGCATTTATAAAATGGTTGTGTATTTGCCACATTTTCATGTACAATATTTGATACCTGTCTTACATAATTAGATTAGCTGGTTTCCAAGTCATGAATAATGATTCTGATGGTGCATGTCAGTTAGCAATGAGATTTCTCTGAAACTAAATGCATTAATTTGGGTCTTTGTGTTTCATAATTTTTCAAAAATTAGCAACTACTATAACATCTAAAAAAATTTTAGTTTAATAATTAATTCAAACCAATTAAAGTATTCTGAATCTATAAAAATCATATCTGCACAGTCAGAATGACTAAATTTGAAAAACTCCAATGAATATGCATCTACATGTAAAACCATTTGTCTCTGCGAGAAAAATAAATTTCAGCTTATTATGATTTCAAAATCACTTATAACATGATAGATTAAAAATTGTATAATTAAAAAATATCTTCAAACAAGTCTGATACATGGAAAATGTTATTTAATATAGCTAGGAATTCTCGATGTAAAAAAAAAATAATTAGAATTTCAATTTGCATAAATAAAAAAAATGAAAAAATTGTATAAACCTTATTATTTTTAAGATTATCATCCATGGTATCTATTCTATGATGAAAAACTTATTATTTATAATGTATACTTCTCATGATGACTTTTTTTTCTTTGATAGTATTTCTATTTTACATCACAACATATGAAATATAAAAAAATATTGAAGTAACATTTATTAACTATGATAAGCTTTTAATTGACAGTTTGCTTGCAAAAAAATTCATGAAATTTTCCTTTTATGCAAATATTTTACTTTCACGATATTTTTTTGAAACATGTCAATTGAAAATTGTGAATGTTTATCACTGAAGTCTGACAATTGTTTATTTTAAATTATTTTTTTATATTTATGCTTCTTGTTTACATTACATGCATACATTTTGAGAACATATGCAGTTAAATAAATTATAATAATTTATAACCTAATATAGAACAATTAATAATAGTTTATATATTTATTAAGTGGTAACAGTTGTGAATAATGTGTTTCTTAAAAAATAGAGCACTTAGAGAGTAAATGTAAAATATACGCATGTAATTTAAAAATAGAACAAAAAAAAAAAATCCCATGGAAAAATATCTAGATTTTAGATATCATTACAATAATATTCGTAAAAATGTGGCTTTACATATATTAATACATGAATTATAAAAAAATTGATGAAAACTGGCTATTTAAACATATATTTCTTGACAAAAAAAAAATCACTTCCCAGAAAGAAAAAAAATTAAATTATATGAAAAAACTGCACTGTAAGGTCTCTTCCAGTGGACGAGACATTTTTATTTCAGATATAAAATAAAATTTTTGTCAAAACTAATACATGGATTCTAAATTGAGATGATTTTATTATCAATATATAAGAATGTATGGGCATATAATCACACACATATCTATATATGCTTCTAATTTATGTAAAACTATCTTTTTTTTTTTACTTACTTTTCTCATATTATTGTCAATTTCAACAGCATTATAATAATCAGGTCTTTCTCTTTTAGTTCTTTCTGTTCTTCGTCTTTTTACTTCAGTTTCATTATCTTGAAGAGAACAAAAATTAACTGAAATGTTGATATTATATATTTTTTAAATAAAGATAAAAAAAAAACTTGTCATATATGTAAGTAAAAGAGAAAACAACTTTTAAATTAGAATCTTCACCAACCCATATTCCCTCCCATAGGACTAGTGAAGGAGAGGCATTATTTACCAGGATTGCTAATTATAGGATGATGAGTTTAAGTAGTTTTCCATTTTTGGCTTATCCTCTAACTAAGAGAAGTTAGATATATTTATTTACCAAACATTAGAAAAATTATCTGATAGGTTATCTGCCTTGCCAAAAATGAAAATCTGATTAGAATATTCTTCTACAAATAGAATTCCTAAATCTGATTAGAGCCTGAAAAAGTATTCAAGATTTGCTCAGTACTCAGGTTGTGGAAATGACAGGTAGATGCATTTCCAT
The DNA here is from genome assembly GCA_028023455.1 of Epiperipatus broadwayi. Classification (NCBI taxonomy): domain Eukaryota; kingdom Metazoa; phylum Onychophora; class Udeonychophora; order Euonychophora; family Peripatidae; genus Epiperipatus; species Epiperipatus broadwayi. The sequence goes on along the minus strand of JAQFVV010000402.1, from coordinate 528,129 downwards.
TTATCTACAATATATGTATGTACATATAACTAAACAATGATAAAAAAAATCCACTAAAAGTTCACTATTCAGCAGTTGGCCTAAGACTAATGAATAATATTTTCTACTTCACATCTTTTTGAAGAACAGTTGGAGACTTTAGTTCTATGAGACATTTATCTTCTACTTTTTTATTCATAATTAATAAAGCCATATTAAAATCTGAGTTAAACATCAATTCCATCTTGAAATTTCAATACTGTTAGCAAACTAAGTGCAATACCCCTGAAAATACAAAGAATAGGAGCTGTTCCATTCTTTATGTAAAGTTTATTGGTTCATTTCTTAGCAAGAGGGAGCTTAGTCAACTCAAGAAGGATTTATATATCTTTGTATTAATAACAATTTACAACTGAAAAAAAGCAACTTAATTTGCATAGCATTTTTGAAATTCAGTGCAATAATTATAAACATGTATCATAGTTCATAGTATTAAATGTCTTATATATAATTATGATTCAAATACCTACTAAAAATAATTAGGATGATATTCATTTTAAAAAATAATGTTCGACACGAGAATTTTAATAAGTGATAAGCATGTACTGTATACTATTATAAAGATATTTGCATTATGTCTGTCTTCTTCAAATAGTCTAATATGAGGTGTAAGAAGTATTTAAATATGTGTAGTTTCAAACTGTATATATATTCGGACAATTTAAAATTTTGTAAATGTTCTAAAATGAAATATCGAAGTCATCTATACATCTTCAGAATAAATTTATATTGAATGTTTGAAAATCCTATGATGATATTGTAATTTCTAGTAATTTGGTACTCACAAGTTTTTGCTTTATAATACTTCTGGTCTCAAAATTTAAGCAATTTTTTAGATTAATTTGTACGTATTTCATCAAATCATAATCAAAAAATAAGACAAATTTTAAAATCAGTTTGATGATCTAATGTAGTGGCAGACAAAGAAGTTGATCATAATTCACCAATGGACCACCAAGAAATTTTGGAGTGACTATCTGAATTAAAAGAAAATAAAGGTAAAGGAAATTGCATTATGCTAGATTAGATAGTTATATACAAAAATAGTTTTCACACACATGCAACTATTACAAGAAAAAATCATCTGTTCACAATCAAACTAACTGATCAATATGTCAGATGGTATGTGCCTTCATTTGAAATGAATAATAATGCATACACTGATTATCAGCTTGAATACATTTACAGCGCAATATGAAGATACAATGGGTAGCATAGAATTATGTTTAGTCACTCATGAAGCCAATAACTGTATTTTTGTTGTGACAGGCATACAGATTTAAGTAGTTTATTTTAAAAGAGGGATATAATGTTTGAAACAAGCGTAAAATAAAAAATATATATACAATTTTAATACAGAATGGGAAGAATAATTTGTCTTCACAATGGAAAATACAAAATGTGTTATATATGTCAAGCAATTGTGTCACTTTCAAAAAAAGGAAACACTGAAAGACATTTTAAAACCATGTATTTAAGTTTTGATAACAATTTTTCTATTAAAAAGCAAATTATGCAAACAAAAATTAAACTCTTTTAAATCACAATTAAATAGTCAACAATCATATTTTATTAATCTTTACTAAATCTAAAGCTTCAATGGTTGCATCATTTCATGTGAGTTATGTGTTAAAATATGTAAGAAATCTTTCACAGATGGAGAAATGATAAAAGAAGCATTTCTAGACGTCAGCTATTTATTATTTGACTCATTTAGAAACAAAAATGAAATTATTTCCGCAATTAAAAATGTCACACCTGTTTCCATTTCACAGAAAACATCTTACCATTCTGCGAAAGAGTAGCCATTAATAATTATTCACACAGATATTCAAGAATAGCATACAAATAGAGCAAATCTTCTAACAACTTTATAAATTTTCATGCTTCTATTTGGGATTTTTTGATGAATATTATTTGTAACAGCTAATATTATTTGTAATTATTATTATTACATTTTAATATATAAATGGAGAACCATGACATATGGAAAAAATTAAAAGGAATTCTTGCCCTGCAAAAATCTTCCCATTCTTAGTCTAATGTAATTAAAAAATTACATTTGCTAAAGAAATTTAAAAATTTTCCTGAAAGATCTATAAAATGGATAACTACCATCATGTGAAAAACATAATCCATTATAAAAGAATTTAATTAACTTAGTAATTTATATGAGTGATTATTATTGGTAAATTTAAAAAAAATTTCCAATTATTGGAAATCCATTCAAGATTTTATTTTATTACAAAAAAAAAAAAACTTCAGGTAGATCATTGTAATTATTTGTTATAAATTAGATATCATTATATTAATTCATTTCATATAGTCATTAAATTTTAGTAAAAGTTTTCCAAATTAAAAGATTAAATTAAAATGGATTTTGGGGAATAGTATTCAGAAACCCAAAAGATGGATCAATTAAAGAAAAAATGGAATTTAGATACCAGGATCCATCAGCACCATAAGAGTGTTAATCAAAGAGAAAGAAAATATTCAATAGATGATAATATATAATAGTTTGTTTTTAAAGGACAGGAAAAGATTTATAGAAATTAGCAAGTTTGATTAAAAGAAATGAGGAATGAAATATGTGTGTACAATGATAAAGTGGAAATTATGAAATATAATTTTAGATTATAAGGTTTTACAGTTTCATACTGGAAGTAATTTATAAACCAAATGCATATAATTAAATGTGTAATAACATTAAATTGCTTCATGATTATTTCACCACTTGGAAATCTCTGCAGTGTTAGATTTGGTATTTAAAGTGACTGAAATTTGTACACTGCAATAGGATGCAAGTGCAGAACAATATTATATTCATAGATAAGTAAAGATTAGTATTGCAAACCATAAAATTATCATATTAGGAGCTTACTTTTATTTGTTTTTAAATGTGATGTGAAAGTTTTAGTATTGGCGATTTAATTGGTGCATCATTAAATTTTGTTTGGAAAACATTAATGGTAATGGAGTTTGAGGTTGGATAAGTTGAGACGCGTATTAGTGATGAAAAAATTATGATGAAAAAAATTTGGGTGAGAGCAGGTATTGATTACGATACTTCGATTGTTGAAAAGAATGATTCCGGAAGAGGACAATTGACATCTCAATTCATCTGAAATAAATGCATTTTTAATGGTAAGGTTTAGATATTTTATAAAGGATAACATAATAAAAAATAATATAGTTGTATATAATCCAAAATTAACCAAATTAAAAATATTTAACTATAAATATCTTACCATTTTTGTTTGTGCTGCCACTTTTGCCAGCATTAGAGGGGCGGCGAGCGCTGATAAACAGATGGCCACACAAGCAAGTTTTACACGCGACGGGAAGCTAATACAAGAAACCTCAATTAAAATGCAGAAAAAGTCAGCATTGTAGTAAATAAGAATTCAAAAATAATTTACTTGTATAAAAAAAATCTCCATCAGGTAACAATGATAATCTTACCTGTTGTTCGCACTTAGGACACTGCTTCATTACCATTTTCCGTTAAAACAACCCATTAAAGCTTTTTCTCCGCTATCTAGCGGATAAAAATAAGGCACTTTAACAACATAATTAAGAAAATTCTGACTAATCCATTACATAAATTCAAAATTAACTATTAGCGTGCTGTTAACACAGTCATGAGCAATGCTTTTAAAAGAACGTAATACTGCAGTTAAGATTAGCTGCCAATGTAATTTGTATTCCAATAATTAATATATAATATTTGTTTACAAGTTTTGAAAATATTAATAATGAGTAATATTAACTAAAAATAAAATATTTAATTGAATGCAATTGTTCGGTAGATTAACGGATTTTAAACTTTTATAAATAAAAAGTATGAATTTTACAAATGTATTGATAATAATTAATTGTATAAATAAATATATTATTTTGCTGTTTTTATTTAATATAACTTTTATTTTTAGAACTTACAACTTTGAAAAAGCCATTACAGTACTTAATGATTAAAAATGTATACACACGGAGCTATTAAATATTAAACTTCCGCTAGGCTAACGACATCTAGAAACATTTATTTTGTAATTATTTTTTTTTTATTGTTAAGAAAAAGTTTTTTATTATAATTTTTCTTTTTGGAAACATGTATTTTTTTTTTTTTTTATCCAAGAAAATAATTTCTATTTAAAAATAATTTTACAATTTTTTTCTGTAGAGTTTGTATTGCTTTTACTGTAGGTATTTTGTGCTCATAAAATGATGAAAATCATAAACATCATTTCCTTACACAGACCATATATTTGTTTACGTGTGCTTTATATATATAATTTTGAATATTTTTTATTAATTATTTAGTTTAACAATAATAATAAACAACCCTCATAAATGACTTGGTATTGCCATGTCAAGAAAAAATAAATAAATAGGTGAAAGAGAAAATTGCTTCAAAAATGAATTTTTCAATGACTATACAAACCAATATGTAAAACACATGCTAGTTCATTTTTCTGTTTATCTGATATTTTTGCGAATGACTTAATTTCTTCAGCAGAAAGATTCTATTTTTTGCTATGTGTTCACAATGAAAGGATTTGACACTACACTTTTTTAGAACGACTGAAATAATATAATGTGGATGGGTCTATCTCTCCCACGAAAACTATGATCATGTTTATTGTAAAACACTACTAGAAAGTCTTGCATTTTACATTTGTTTTAAATATCCAATTCAACACAGTTGTGACTTTACAATAATAAACTCTAAAGTATTATATCCAGCAAGTTGAATAATATATGGATTGGGTTTATGATCTTACCATTATATTTTTAGAATTTTACTGAGCATACTTAAATGAGACTTCTTGGTTTTATATTGCACCATTCACTTTCTTTCAATAAATTATGTAAAATAACAGCTCTATATGCAGCTAACTTAGTTGCAGTAATTATTTCCCTGTGATGAAATGCTCTTTTTTTTTAATTTGTTAAAAGCAGAGCAACACATTGGAGCCTTTGTTGCATCTTATGATCTAAGTCCATTTTCTTTTATAAAATTACCAACATGATAATAACAAACTCTCCATACAGTAGTGTCCCAATGCAAGTCCTAGTAAACAATGGATTCAAGAAGATTAATGCATAAAATCACTATCTAATGCCCATTCATCCAATATTTCAGGCTAGTTTCCAGCTTATGGCTTTCACCAGTGAAAAGCTTTGGATCTGAAACACTGCATCTTGATCTTAGGATCTAATGCAACACTCCAGCAGCCATATTAACCTGTATAATCATATAGATCTGAACCCAAAATTAACTTTATAATTTCAAAACTACATAAAAAACAGGACTTAAAGAGAAGGAATACTATTCTCTTTTTCATGTTTTGGACATTACATAACTCTGTGGTAGTTAGTTACTTCCATTTCAATTACAGACATAACAAATTTATGATTATCTTTTATTAAGCATATTCTTAATATATAAAAATATACTAATTATATGGAAATAGAGTATTCTAAGTATATTTCACTGTTGTTATATATTTTAAAGTGATGATTTTAAACAGTTTTTAGGTATCAATAAGTTAACAATACATATTTTATAATTTATTTTTGGTGCATTATATGTAATATCAATTTTTTTATTTTTTTTGTAATTACCTAATGAGTAAAACTTTGAATTTCTTTTTATTTGTTTTGTCCAATCGTTTTTCAAAAAAAAAAAAAAAACAATGCCATTTTTTTAAAATAAAAATGCAATCTAATTAAATAAAAATTAGATTAATAATTATAATGTATTTGAACATTTGTGATTTTAACAAAGTAAATAAACAAATATTTTTATGCTGATATTCATATTTATGAAGAGAAACATTTGCCTTTTTTATTGAATATATTTAAATTAATAGACATATAAAGTCAATTCTATTTCAATCTAAGTAAACATATTTCAACATTTTTTTTGGTATATTTTATTTCTATGTATGATCAAATTTTAGTTTCAATTAAATAGTAAATAAAATCATTATTTTTTAATTTCTATTATTATGAGAAATTAGTTAAGTAAATTATATTTTAAATAATGTGCACATTTTCTAGTTTATTTTGTGCATTTATAATTACCAATGCTTTGGTTTAAAATTTATCTAATGAGTACAGCTTTGAAGTTTTTGTTAGTAGGCTGTTACATTGATCTTTTTTTTTTTTTAAGAAAATACATTCTGATTACATAGAAATTAGATTGATAAATGCAATGTTCAATTGATTATTTGTAGTTTTATTAATGTAAGTGAATAAACTCTATGCAGTATTGTTTAGATTTATGAAGAAATTTTTTTGGATAAATCAGTTATTGCATTAATGAAAGAATTTACACTAATGTTAGATAAATGAATCATATTTTAGTTAATGTAAATAATTTCTAATTTATTTTTAAAGCAATTTATTAATTTATATGATAATTAAATAATAAAACAAATTTTTGTGCTTATATTGTTTATACTTAATGATGTCACATAAATTTATTGTAAAGAATAAAATAATGTTTATTATTATGAGAATATTAAATAAAAATCAGTTAAGTGAATTGTATTTTAGGTGCATATTTTTCAATTTATTTTAGTGCACATAATTAAAGTTTATTTTTAATTATGAATGAAAGAAATTTGTATTTTTTACTTTGATTGTTTATGCTTGTAATGAACTTCTTAGCCTTGAGTTTGTCATGATTGTGTTATAAAAGAATTGAATAAAAATGAGATAAGTAAGCTATATTTTCAATTTACTTTTAAGATATTTTATTATTAATTATATGTCATTAAAATATTTTTATTATATAATGAATAGTAGTTTTACAATACTGTTTTATTTTGTTTGAATCTCATCATTTTATTTTATGAAGTTAACAATGCTTTTATGACATTCACAATTTGAATTAATTGTGAATATTTAAAAAAAAAGTAAAGTAGCAGAAATTTTTTTAAAGATGGCAATAGTAAATGTTGTATTTTAAAGTAAAACACCATCCTCACAAAGCTTCAGGAAAACACTAGGCAATAGTGACTAATTGCTAGTTTATCACATGGATACATATAGATGAGGCTTGTCATGGTGACTTGTTATATAAAGAATATTTATATACAGGAGCATAGTTTTAATCATTTCATTTATGAATTGTTATTATTCATTAAATATTGTTTAATTATTAAATTCACTTCTATGTATTTTATTCTAGATCTAAAATATATCAATGATTGATTGTACTTTCATCTTTTTAATAATGAATTGAGCAGCTGGAATTTGTAACTTTTATATTTTTATGCTTAGTTGGCTTGTGTATAATAAGTTAGTCAACGTCTTGTACTTGTGGATTATGTATGAAATAATTAGTTTCCATAGAATAAAAGCTGGCGATATTAATTATAAAGATAATTAGTTATTAGCCATGCTGTGACTAGAGTTTTAGATCAATTGCTTACCAATGACGTATTTAATTGGTTAAATTTAGTAACCCACGATTAATAGTGATGATAAGAGGTATTTAATTTAGACAAAACTAGTCTTTATGCAGCCATTTCTTCCATATAAATTGATTCTCAAAGTGGACGTCATTATTGCCATCACCAGAATACACAATTTGATTTATAATGCTTATAGTACATTAATTAGTGCATAACCTAGTTTCCAACATATAGATTTTAACAGTACATAAAATGGTAATCTTACTTGGAGAATAAATTACCACTGATACATACATATACTGTGTCCATTACATAAAATAATGACCATTATGTTGGATTGATGTACATACACAAGCGACATTTTTTCTGATACAATATATATATATCTTTAACAACTTATAATCATTCATTGTTTAAAATTAATCGTACTACAAGACTTGATTGCATAATAAACTTACAAGGAGAAAAATGTTTGAGCAAGGTAGTTATGGAAAAAAGAAATCTCTAAAATAAAGTTAAATTATCTTAAAAAAAAATTGGGATTATAATTATATATAAAGTTGATAAAGAGTTGGTGGCCGAGTGGTTAGCATAGTGCCTTACAAGCAGTTGTCCCGGGATTCGCTTCCGGACCATGCTTTGATATATGAAAAAAAAGAGAGAATAGTTTGATGATAATAAATGAGACGATGATAATTATAGAATATAGCTACACTCTATCAGTTTATTACTTTATATAATATGTATAAATTAAATACTTTCTAATTAAAAACTAGTCATTAATTTTCTTTTTTTTAATAATACTTAAAAAATTCGCATAACAAAATTTATTTCTAGTCGAGTCTATAAAAAATAAGACATAAAATGTTTTACTATCACTATTTATCGCAACTTAAAGATAACACAAAATAAATAAACGATTTTCTACACAAAGATAAAATTATACAAATATTTTTTCCATTCTATAGCTTTTTTAATTACTATTAATAAACTTCTTAAGATATATATAAACAGACATTACTAATCAAAAATAATATATGGTAAACAAAAAGGCTTAAAATTATCTTTTAAAATGTGAAAACTAAGCAATAATATATATTAAAGCTAACTTATATATAGACCAATTTTTTTAATTTTCAGTACAATAGTGAAAGATTTTGATGTCAAAATGACAATTTTGTTTTTCTTCTTAGTTTGTTTATTTTCAGTTTACGGTGAGTTCTGTGTAATAAAATTTTTACTTGGTATAATTATAGATTGCATGAATATATATATAGTATATAAAAGATTCAGCAAAGAGCATCAATGCTATGTTTTTCAATCAAATATTGCATATTTTATTATTTTTTTCATATATAATACTTTTTTTTTTATAAAATAAACTTTATTAATTACAAATTATGTGCAAGTATTAACTTATGTACAGTGGGAATTTTTTTTAATGTAACATAAGGTGCACAACTTATAAAATATAGTTATTATGACCAGTGTCTGAAGGCAGTTAGATACAGTGATTCAGTTTTAAAGTATAATTTATATCATTTTAAAATAATGAACAACTAAGAAAAATATTGTTTTGTCAAATTTTTCACATAGTATTTCTAGGAATAATATTATAGGGCATATAAATATATATTATACCACTCTTTATTATTATTATTTTTTGGAACATTATATTTTTTGTTGAAGAAAATTACAGAAGAGTAAGCAATCCACATGGTTCTAATAGTGTGAATAATTACTATGACATTATATGGATTAAAAATTTTAATATTTTTGTCACGCAGTTCTTTTAGATTAATTATTTGCTTGTGGAATATGAAGTATCCTAAAGAGGAGAATTATGGACATGTTTCAAAAATGTGTTTTACAACTTCTGGATGACTACCATGTAAAATATAAGTAGGATCCAGATTTAATTAAAAGAATTAATGAGGAGCATTATTGTAGGAATTGTATGGAGTAAAAAGTTAATTAAAAAATTTAGCTACAATTGAGGAATACACACATTGGAATCTGATTAAAGTTTTGGCAATTGAGAGGGTTGATCATAGATGTCTAATTAGATATATAATTTTTTTCACATCTTTAAATGAAACACCAATTAAAGATTTGATGTTATAATTGTCCAACAGATCTGTATGCTCAAAAGTGGGATCAGTATAACTTGCATATGAAAGTTGAATAAAGAATATTATAAATGGAGTGGCTTTAAGAATTGGATTAACTGTAATTGTGATGTACATCTCAGCTCTAGTATAGGATACAAATGATTGAAAACATATTATATTAAGACCACCCTTGCAAATAGGAAAACAAGTACTTGTAATTGATAGAAGATGTGATGTTGATCCCTAAATGTATGAATTTATTGTGGTCATGGTTTTTTCACAGTATATAGTAAGCAAGTATACCACCCAGAATATCATTAACAATACAAACTTTTACTAAAGAGTACAACAGTTTTGGGCAGAAAGCTTTTATTTTTGTATTGAACTTGTTTATAACCAGATGATTTAGATGATGGCATGATTGCTGTGTTTTAGATAAATTAATTGGAATTCCAAGAAAAGACGAATGTGTACCTGAGAAGAATGAAGGTATAGTGTGACCTATAACTATCTGCTACATGTATGACTTATGAGCTTGTATTATAAATATTGTTCAGAATATGAAGAATGAGAATATTTTTCAGGTCATCAACAAAAGACATTACTTTAACAACAGTATCAAGATAAGAAAGAAAGAGACCTGTGCATTGCTCAATCTTTTTTGGGCCTGGAGTATATATATATAGTAATGAGGCAAATGGTGAGCCTTGTTGGAATATCTTGACTTGATTTAAAAAGAGAAGAGAGGCACATATAATTTTTTAGCTTGATAGATCTGTTGGTCAAATAAATTCTATAGTAATAAATAGATGTGTATTAATTGGCAGAACTTTGCTTAATATGATATATAAATATTCCCAGTTTATCAGACTAAAAGCAGCTTTAAAGTCAACATGGCATATGACAATTTGTTAATTTATTTTGTTTTGCAAATAATACTGACTCCTGTGCTAATAGAATAGCTTGGATGCATGGCAGGTTTTGACTGTGTAATGTGATAAAGAAAGTTTAGGGAGAATAAGGTCATTCAATTGTTTAAAAATCAAATATGATGAGACACAGGTTATTTACTGATGGATATAGGGCTTTAAGTTTTTTTCTAAGGCAGAAAATTACATTAGAGGATAAATTAGGTATATAATATTTATGTGAATAAAGTTGATTATAATACTTATATACAATAAGAGAGATAATATAATTTAAATGCTTATAAATATTAACTGTAATAAAATCATTTGTTAGTAAAGCTGTGTGAACAGAAGTTCATAATCTCATCAAGAATTTGTTGCTTTGAGATGTAATAATTTTGCGGCAGATGCATGTTATAGTTGGTAGAGGTTAGATGATAATTGACTGCTTTTAGAGAATTTTATAATTTTTTAAAATACTTTTTTTTTTGTTAAATTTAAGTCAAAATATTTATTATTTATAATAAATATTTTCACTATATTATTGTCAGTATTGTTTATTGTTCTAATTTTATCTAGCTTTTATAATGTACTTTGTCTTTTTTTCATATTATTTCAGAAAACTTTCATATTTCATTTATTATCTTATATGTGATATCTTTTTGGATCTTTCATAATTTCTTCTGATACATTTTAAAATTTCAACTATCCAACTAATATGTTTTACAATATTTATACCCCAATTCCATTCCAATCTCTTAATTTTTTCAATTTCTCTCACATTTCACTTTCAATCCATCTTTTTTATTCTTAACTCACCATACTTCACTGGATAGTCCAAAGTCTCTGTATTTCTCTTCTGTTAAGTGAAATGTGCATGTATATATGCATCAATATGTTTACTTCAAGTGCTGATTGTATTATTATTTAAATAATTTTTATTTTATATTAATCTAACTCATTCTATTACATTTTTATTTTCATTCACATTTTATTTTATTTATTTACTGTTATTGTTATTTTTCTTCCTATTATAAAACAGTAGATATTTTGTATGCTATGGTACTAATGTATTCATGTATCCACATTTCATTTAATGTTTGTTTTTTAAAAACACTGAGACAACATTATGAAATAATACTGGAACAACTAATCAATAAATGCATATGTAAACGAAGGTTCATAAATAATTAAAAAATATTTTTGTGCATTACAATATATATATATTTATTTTTTACAAATTAATTTAAAAATGAATTTTGTGCTCTTCATTTATATTAATAAAATGTTTTATTTGATGAAGAAATGTAAACATAATTTGAGTTATTCATCTGATTCATTTTATTTCTTTTTTTTCTATTTTTTTTAATGTAAAAATAAACTATGTTCTTCATTTAGAAAGATTTATTTAGCAATGCTGGATGCAAACGATCTTATGTAAAATGTGGATGGTTGCCCATGATGGAGAAAAAAAACATTCTAAGAGATGATTTAAAATGATTTTGCATTGTCCGTGTTGCTGCTGCCAAATTGCTCAGTCCTTCCTTGCAAAGTGGCAATGGCTTTTTTTTATTTATTTTTGGAAGTAAAAAAAACAACAATTATCAGCAATAGTAATCAAAAGTAATAATCTTCATTTTAACCTTCTTTTAATTTGTTGTTGTTTCAAAGCAAGCTAGTTCATTTTTAGTTAGATTGTTTTATTTACTTTATTGTAACTTATATTGAACAACAACAACAAAAAAGGTTTTCTCAGATGAAAAACAAAATTGTAGCTGACAATTATTTTGATTTTTAGTATTATTGTTTCCATAAATGCTGACACCACTTACAAGTAACCATATTTTTCCTTCTTATTTTTGCTACCCCAAATAAGAAATTTGAAAAGACAAATAAGAATAATAAAAATTCTAAACTAACCTATCAATTACAAATAATAACAGGTTGTTTAAAATTATACATCTAATTTATAAATGAATTTGTAAATCAATATGAGGTATGGTTATGAGAAATCAAAATAAACCTTGAAAACTTACAATTGACCATACTTTTTTTCTCTCTCTCTCTCACCCACTCTATCCCCTTTTTTTTTCAAAATAAATAAGATATTAAAAAAAAGAAACAAGTTTGAAACAAACCTGTCAATGAAAACTAATAAGTGGTTTAGATTTCACATTAGATTTATAAATTCGCATACTATTATGATAAATCATTTTTTCAAACAAAAAGCATCTTAAATTTATTGATTACTTATTCTACTCAAGATAAAGTGATAAGGTGACATTGATTTAGGAATATTCAGTTCTTTATTAAAATAACTTGCACAATACAAAATTTTTATTTTAAATCTTTTTTCTGGATTTCATTGTTGCTGTTTTTTTGTATATTTCAGAATTGTTCAAATTATTGTGCTTCCTGTGATTCTTTATTAATATGAAAATTGAATATTGAAAAGATATTGATGTTTATGAACTACTGGATTAGTGAACTTTAAAAAAATCATTTTTCAGCAAAAAAAAACTGCACAAGTGAATTATTGACTACAGTAGCTATGAACTTTTGTTGAAGACAAGATAATTTATTATAATTTGTATTATATAATACTTTGAAAAGTTGATAATAAAAGAAATTGATGATTAGCAGTGAAGTGGAAGAAATTAATCATCATCATAATAGATGCTACTCATTTAATCAGTTTTACAAACACATGATAGATCAATCTGAGAAAATGCTATATATAAAATTATGGGAATTAATATTTCCCTGTCAGCATCTAAGGATAATAATACTCCATAGTTCAATTAATATGACTTTCTTTTTTAAAAGTTTTTTTTTAATCAATATTCATCTAAATAACTAAACGCAAGCTATTTATGAAAAAAGTTTTTATTTTTATTTTTTAAATAATTAGTGACAATTCAATGAGAATTTTTTCCCAAAGCTATTCTTCTATACAAAAGCTTATTTTTTGAATACAATTCGCATCCACTTTTGCTATTATATAATAATAATAATAACAATAATAGTAACCAATTAATAGTTATAAAAAATTACTTATTATTCACAAATCATAAACTTTATCTACTCCATTTACTCACTTTGCAATAAGTTACTATGATACAGAAAAACTGCCTATTTCCATAAAACATTTAAACTTTTCATCAACTAGAAATGGACTTGGCCAACACTCCATCATGTCTTTCACATACAGAAGAGCATTAAGATGCTTTCCAGCATTGAGTGTGTTCTAACTATAATGCCAACAAAATATCACTTCCCCATCTCCACATGGATATCTTACTGTACTCATAAAGTCATTCCAAAATATTTATCATCAAATATATACCTACTGGAGAATCTATAACTTTTTTCATCCAAGTTTACCTGTTAACTCTTCTTTCCTGATGCTAAATATAAACAACAAACAACTACTACAGAGGTTCAAAAGATGATCACTCAAATCAAAATTTTTTGATTTTCTCTGAAATTAAACATGTATTCTCTCCCCACCTCTTAACTTTCTCATATACTGCTGATTATACACAAAAGTTGATCCTGTCTGTGGGTAAGCCAGAGAGAAGATGAAACACAGCATCATATGCTAGAGACCTGATGAGATCTGCCTTGCACCAGAGAAGGCACATTAGCTAATTACAGACAAAATAACATTGTGATTAATAACATTTATGGATGTTTATAGCTGAGGCTCAACTCCAATTATTCTGACTGCAACATCAGATTATCTTCATTATGGTACACTCAGTGCACATTCTGCTTGGATAGTAGCACCAGAGGTCACCCAGAAATCTACTGTAATAAGCTATACCAAATCAAAACAAGAGAAAGTGAAATAACCCAACCAGATATTTTTGCAGCCACATGATCAATCCTGAAAACTCTGGTAATAGAATGCAAATAAGTTCAGCATCAAGTGACTACAGAATATCTAATTCATCTTTAATATAGCAAGATTAACACCCAAGCACACCATCTAAATCCATGTTAATTTAAAATAAATTAATTTTCCATACCTATATAGACACTTTATTTTTTAAATCAAATAAAATTGAACACAAAAATTTGAATTTTTCAGGTGCCATCCCATACTAATTCACTAATAAACAATTGCATTGAATTGAAAATGTTATCCACAATGATGTTTATAATCTTAGTTATTGATGTACACCATTGTTCAATTAATGTTTACTTTAAAACCCACTATTATTACTACTACTTCTATTACTACTACTTCTACTACTACTACTTCTACTATTAGTACTACTACTACTACTACTACTAATAATAATAGTAGTACTAACAGTAGTAGTAGTTGTGGTTATGGTAATGGTAGGGTAGTAGGAGTAATAATAGTAGTGGTAGTAGTGTGAGGGGTAGTGGTAGATGTAGAAACAGTAGAAATAGTAGTAATAATAGTAGCAATAGCAATAGCAGTAGTAATAACAATATAATAATAATAATAATAATAATAATAATAATAATAATAATAATAATAATGATGATGATGATGATAATAAATAATAATATTAATAATCTAACTTAGTACATTTAAAAGATTTTATATTCAAACAAAAATGCCCAATTAGCATTAATCAAAAAAACATATGAAAAGCTATGATTTAAATCAAATATATTAACAGTATTAAAGTATTTACTATACAGTCTAGATAGTTTTACTAGACAATGCCTCACATTTATCATAACTGATATAATGCTTTAAGTACATTATATCAGTGTAAATTCATTGTTTGTAAAGTGCATTGGCATCATGTATTATTTCATAATTAATATATTTAGAATTTTTTTAAAAAACTTTTTCCACTGCTAATGATTTAATTTATAGGAATTTTCGATCATTCGATTTATAAATTAAAATGAGAAATTTCTTGCATGAAACAAGTACACAAATGTATTTTTAAACATTTTACAGTTTTTGAAAATCACACCTGTTATATTGTAAATTTTCGCATCTATATAATGGATATTATTATTAAATGTTCTATTATTATTAAAATAATATCTAAGACTTTATACTATTTTTTTCTTGAAATACTGTTTGAGGATATTGTGTAAATAAATATAATTGTAGATGACTTTTTAGAGAACAATGTGACACAACATTTTTCAACATTAATTTCTATAGTCTCTTAGATACCAATCTTGAAATCTTTTACACATCAGATTGTAAGATTTTCTGCTCATCATAATTGATAATTGTTTTATATAATTTAATATCATCTTCAAATCAAAGAATATTGGTATCAGTTTCACACTGTTCTATTATGCAAGCAATAAACTGAAAACAGTAATGGTTCAATTATGCTTTTTTGAGACCATCCAGAAGTACTGAAATATATATTTGATTTTGTAGACTCGTAAAAAACAAAATTAGGCCTATTTGAGATAAAATATACGAACCATCACAGAATTTGACATGTAAAACCAATAATATTGCTGACTTACAAATCACTTTGGAGTAATCCATCATGTCATTAACATCTAATTGTAGCTTATTATCAAATGTATCTGTAATAATATCTTGAATGTGCATTAAATTAGTCTCAACAGATCTATCTGGTATGAATCCATGTTGAGTTTTAGGTAAAGATTCAGACACTTTATCTATTATTTTATTATGTGGACATTTTTCAAAGATTTTTCCAGATATACATGATAAAGAAATAAGTCTGTAATTACCAATATCAATTGATTTGGATTTTAATATTGGTAAAATGTTAGCAACTTGTCATGAATCAGAAAAAATATCCTGCTGCAATGAAATATTAAAGACTTAATTAAGTCCTGGAATTACCAATCCCGCACATCCTTTTTATAAGAAAACAGGTAACCTTATATGCTCAAAACATTTTTTTTATTTTTGAACTGTCTTATTGTCAAACAAAATGTCATCATCATTTATCATGTCAATACCCACTAAATTGTCAATTTTAGAAACGGTAATCATGCAAGGTTTGGACAGCACATTTTTTTGTACATCATAAAAAATAATTAGCTACCATCAGCTACAAGATTCCTATTATCAACTGACATTTCATTTTTCACACCAGAATACTTTTTAATAAATGATGTATCTTATGTTGTCCTTTAGTTTCCCAATATATTCTGTGAAATCAATCTTTTTTATGATTTTAAAGAATCCAAAATTTATAAACTTATTGTAACATATTATTGATCTTGATTGTTTAAACAACTTATGATGCTTAAGTTTTCTTTTATAAATATAAATTATTTTTTTAGAAAACCAAGATGGATATTTATATTGTTGTGACTTGAAATATTTTGCATAATTTTTTGAAATAAATTCATCCACTGTCTCATTTAATTTCACAGACCAATATATTTATTTCTATCAGCATATTTGATATAATATAAATTATAATAATCAATTGCTACATGGTGAGAATTTTAATAGTAGCTGGAGACTATGCTTTATACTTACATCATTAAAGTTAATTAAAATAAAATCTAAAGTATAACCATTGTTATTTTCAAGCAATATTTTTGAACTACCCCCATTATATACATGAAATTCTATAATTATTTGTCCCTATTAGTTTCATTATTGTATAACACAGTTGTTTTTTCTACTGACATTACATAGCACATTAAAGTCTTTGTAGATCAAAATATTAGGTTTATAACTAAATAAATATTTTTCCAAATTCTCCAAATCATTATTTAGCTCATTTATATTAATGTGAGGAGGAATATATATATATCACCAACCAAAAACAATTGAGTTTTTAATATCGTTTCAATCCAAATAGAATCAATAAAATTCAGTTCCATATTTATTTACTTTGTTACAATATTCTTTTTAGTAGTTAATAGAACATCACCACTACTACTTGAATGCTTGGAATTTTCATGATTATGCCTATACAACAAATACCAATGATCTAAAATCTAATCTTTAACAAATTGATCATTCAACTATGTTACGGTCAAGGCTATCAAATCATACTCTTCTGCAAGAATAGCATATTTTAAGTGCTGATATTTAGTTTTTAATCTTCTAACATTTTGCATGTAACAATAGAAAATGATTTACATTTCTTCATTAACTTTTTTATCATTATTATGTGAAGAACTTTTACAACTGTTATAATCAATTCTGCATCACTAATATATCTCCATTTACCTGATACTTTATTTGTTTTTTAACAATCAAATTTTTATTTAATTTCCCATAAAATTGATAAGGAAGTATTCATGATGTCTAAAAACTTGAATTAATTATTTCATTCACATCATTCTCTTTTACATATATATAAAAAAAGGAATAAAATTTATTTGCCGTAAAAATTTATGACATCATAGTTGTATCCAATTTGTTTGTTATGTAAGAAATTACAACTTTTGATGTAATTTTTTGTTCAAAAAGAAGCATTTTATATTTTTGTTCAATAGGAATAGTTTTTAATTGTGTGTCATTAAGACTGCGAATAATAACTTTTTTTAAAAAAAAAAACTATTGTTTGTCTATTAATAATTTTTATTACTCATTCATTAAACTAGAGTTTATCCACTTAATAATATTTCTGTAGTGTAATTTTTACTAGATCACTCCCGCAAGGAAGTGATTGGCAACTATCTGCTTTTAACATCTTGTTGCGGGATGTATTCATAAATATATTAACATACATTTTTGTCACATGGCTTTGGTCATATGTTTACGATTACACCAATCTACAAGGTGTAATCCCTATCTTGCATGAGAACGGTGTAGTGAAAATTACACTACAGAAATATTATTTATTAACTTGATTTGTCATATTTTTTTATGTATTACCAACTCTAATCCTTCTACGTCTATCACATTTTTAAATAATGAGTGATAGCTTTAACTTTATTATTATTAAAATATGTAGTTTTAAGACTTTTATTCCCTGCAGTTAAGCCTTTAAAATAAAACTGTATTTAATTTTCTAATATCATTTTTATGACTTTCTTTTTCAGAACTAGATTGTTGATAAGATATAGTTTCAGCAATTAGATTTTCTGTTTCCACAGGAACTGTATTTTAATTAACATGTTTCTTTATTTTAATTTACCTTCAAAAGGTAAAAAAAAGGCTAATTTTTATCTTTTTAATTTCTTCATCTTTCATTATTTTATTATCAAGTTCTGTTTATGCGAAAATAACAGTTTGAGATCGACTTCCTTTATCTTCAAAAGAAAGAGGGAGGAGTGGGGAGAATGCAGCAAATATGTTGTCATTAATTATAGAATAAACTTTATCTAATATAATATATAGGGTATATGAGCACAGACTTTCACATGACCCACCACTCTCCACACTATCTCATAACACTGATACACTTGAATACATATATGTTGAAAAGATAAATAATCACCAATATATGTATTTCATGCTAATGAGCAATCATCAGTTGGTCCAGATTACCATCTCTACACATATATGCTATAAGTGCTCAGATATATATTAAGATAGTCAGTCCTCATACTTTAATGGTCATGCTTCAATCTACTCCACACTCCAACTCTTCAACCATTCATCCAATTGAAAATCTGATAATGGAATGCTCAAAGACCACCCTGAGGCTGAGATTGTTGTCACACCCATGTTGACCTAAGGTCAATCTGACCCCTCATGTACAGGACATAATCCATTTAATACATATACAAGGGATGGGAAGATGTCTCTTCTATGTAATAACTGAAACACCCAGGCTTATTATATACCTGTGTCTATATAAGTAATATATAGGGTATATGAGCACAGACTTTCACATGACCCACCACTCTCCACACTATCTCATAACACTGATACACTTGAACACATATATATTGAAAAGATAAATAATCACCAATATATGTATTTCATGCTAAACCAGCAATCATCAGTTGGTCCAGATTACCATCTCTACACATATATGCTATAAGTGCTCAGATATATATTAAGATAGACAGTCCTCATACTTTAATGGACAGGTTTTAATCTACTCCACACTCCAACTCTTCAACCGTCCATCCAATTGAAAAACTAATATAGAAACTAAACTTCTTTAGGCAGAAATGACAAATTATCTACAGTAGTATTTTTCCCAGCTCTAAAATCACTATTACTTTCCATAATAATATCTTCCAAATTCTGATTTTTATTAACAAGATTATCAATTTTTTTGCTTCAATTAGCTGTAATTATCAATAAACCAGTAATCCGAATCTTCCAAGTTTTAAAACATAGATTATACACGTGTTTATTTTCATGCCCTAAGGGGAGTTATAATTTAAAATTGTTTATTACAAAAAATATTTTCCTTTTGACTAATGCCTTGACAATCAACGCAAATAAAATTATTGTAATTCTAATCAATTAATAAATTTAAATCAATAGCTTCTAATTCCATGTAATTTAAATGGAAAAATTTATTCCAACTTTTGCCACAATCAACTATTAGTTCATCAGCATTAATTTTAGATTAACATTATCCACAAATAATCATTTCTGTATCTGAGTTACTAGTAGAAATATTAAACAGTTATAAAACTGGACATACAAAATTATCCTGGCCATTATTTCTAACAATATCTATATTATTAGTTTTTAAATAATCCATGTAAAATTTAATACAGTCCAGCGAGCATTTAATACTTTTTTTGGCATCCATAAATGAAATATTTACATAATGGGCATGGTTTTCTGTAAGATCTATATTATTAAAATTTGAGGGTATTTACGTATTACTCTGGCGGTAAAATGTTATGACTTTATTATAAGTATTTCAATAATTATTTTGAAATATAAAATTATTTAATTATGATAATAAGATAAAACCTGAACGAAAAACCTATCCCTTATTACTCATTATTAACAGTAGATTAACTGATCTGCCAATACAATCAAATATGCCATATATATGAAATTACAGGTCACTCCTTGATATTTCATTATTAGTTTAAATTATCCTTATGATTATTTGTTATTGCTAAATATTTGATAGTAGATTTTATTTAATTAATTAAAAAAAATTAACTTTCAAAGACTTGAAAAATCATTTTTAATAAAATTATAAATAGTAACTTCACTTTTGTATTAATATCAATTTATTTAGTGGCAAAAGATGACTATTTTTAAAGCATAAGTAGATCAGTGGTTATGCTAGAAGTTAATAAAGAATGTATAGGGAAATATAAAAAATACTCTATAGATCTTTAACAACTTATGTTGAAAAGTTAAATTTACCTAATTAATTAAATACTATCAAATATTTAGCAATCATAGATAATCATAATTATTTTAATAAAGACTAAAATTTCACAGCTGAACTAATACATAGATACCAAATAATTCAAGTAAAATACATTAATTCGTCTTGCGTTGTTAGCCGAGGGCCGCCATGCAAGCAAGTAGTTGGTTGCAGACGGGTGTGGATTCGCGTCCCGGCAGATGCTATGACATATGAAAAAAAAATACATTAATTCCGATGGTAGGTAGATTGCACATTTATAAATACATTTTTAAAATATAATTTCGCAATTTCTTTCAATAAATCTTGAATGTAAAATGCATAAGATATAATAAATGACTATTAAAATCCCCATGGTGAATAATAATAACATCAACAACAAATAACAAAGATGTCAACACCATTTCAATTCATTTTATTTAAATAAATGTAAACTATAGGTTTAATTATAGAACATAAGATTAATAATAAACAAAAAAAAAACAATAATTAAAATACAAAAATATTTTTATATTGTTTATTCATATTAATTACATATTTTATTTTATTCACAGTTAAATGACAAATATTAATATGATGATAAAAGACATTAAATAACCATGAAATTCTAAGTAATGCAGAATCTTTTAAATGATTAATAATACTGATGATGATAATAATAATAATTTATAAAATACTATATTTTATTAATTTTAAAAACCATTTGTCAGAATTAATTGGTGATTTATGCCCAATGGCAAAGCTACAAAAATTGGGCTCAAAGACAAAATTCTTTAAAGCTGGCTTCCTTCAAACATCAAAATATTAAACTTTTTTTCTCATTTAGGTCTATTAAAATATTTAATTATTTATCATACAAATTACTAAATTTATTTATTTTAAAAGTATTTCTTCTCATCTTTGCAAAATGTTTAATTATAAATTGGTAATTAATGAAATAAATCAATATCACCTCAGACTATGAATAAATAACACTGTTGATAACAGATCAAAAATAGAATGGATCTACCTATTCTTTAAATTGTTGATGTATATAAGCTTACTCTTTCCAAAATTCATAAAAATATAGAGTGAATTCAGCATATTACTCAGATAAAAACATGACATTAATAATTATTAAGTTAATAGTCAATTATACAATGATCAACTCATCTTTGATTATTAAAACAAGATCATTAAAATTTAGATTCAATCTCCATCTTTATATAATTAACTATTAATTTAATAAATATTAGTGTCATGTTTTAATCTAGCTAATATATAGAATTTCCTCTGTATTTTTATCAATATCGGCATGGCAAGCTTATAAATATCAAAAGTTTAATAGATAGATGGGTTTATTCTATTTTTAATCTTCTGGGAACAAAGTATTATTTATTCATAGTCTGAGTGGAGAATGATTTTTTTCATCACTTATACATAATTTAAACTATTGTTAATTTAATTTTTATAATTGGATGTTAGTTAATTGTAATCAGACCGTAAAGTACAGCATTTCCAGGAAAAACTATACAATAATTCCACAAATAAAACACAAAAATAAATAGCTACTCATATTTTTTATTATTATTTGTAACAAATATTATTATAATACATTGTAAAAATTTTAACATTTTGCACCATTACAAAATGATATGTTAATAAAAGAAATAAACCCTGTAAAAACTATCTAAAATAAAAGATCACATGATCACCATCTCATACTAGCACATAATTGTAAACAAAGGCAAAAATATTATATATATATATTAATAATAAACGAAATTCTAATATATATATATATATTATTACAATTCTGTGCTAGTACGAGATGGTGATCATGTGATGTTTAGTGGTTTAACACCAATCCTGCCTAATAGGATAGTGGTAGCTATGGTTGTGTAAGAGCCAAAGACACCAAAATGTATGGGTGCTGAATTGAGTTCAGATCCATATGACTATATAAGCTATTGAGCTTAGATTGAAAATATTTTTGTGTTTTCAATTTCATTCTCATAGTTTTGTAGTAAAGTAGAGTTAAAAGGTGGCTGCTGGAGGGTTGCATTAGATCCTAAGATCTAGCTGCAGTGCTCTCAGATCCAAGGCTCCTCACTGATGATGGCCACAAGCCAGAAACTAGTCTGGGGATATTGCATGAGTAGGCATTAGATAGGGATTTTATGCACAAGCCTTCTACTCTGGTTGGCACAGGGTGGCACTACTCTATGGAGAGTTTTGCCTTTGTTTAAAATAAAAGATGTATATTTATATAAATTTAATATTCATTTCTACTCGGAACAAAATATTATATATATTAATAATAAATGGAATTCTAATATATATATTATTACAATTCTGACCTGGTGCTTCTTATTTGATAGACTTTTACATATGGCTTAATAGATATATCATTATTTTGCAGCAGAAAGGAGTTTACTATTAACTGAAAGAAGATCTTTTGAATCTTTTTGAGGCCTTAAAGGAATTGAGCAGGACAAATTTTTAATGTTCACTCTATATGTTCTTGTTACTGCAGCTGTTATTATTATACTGATTATTCATATCATATATGAAGATAGATGAACTGCTCACCAACATCCATCTGCCAACTTGGTGAGTTGATTGGCTTTTTATCTCTGAATTTAATATCAAAAAACATCATTTTTTTTTCTCATTTAGTTCTTAACTGAAATACCAGTTGACATTTGTTAAAGTCAGAAGAAATGTATATGGGGATGAACTTTTTTTAAAATAGATATTTACAATAATAGCAGACAAAACAAAATTATAGCTCTTATTTCCAGAAGATTATAACATTTTCAACCAATATATTATTGGTGGTCAAAGATGGAGGGTGCTAAAAATCTCTGGCTGGCATTTGATGATGACCTCAAATTTAGTACTTACAGTTGCAAATCATTTTTATATAAAAAATTGCATGAATTGGAAGAACTATCTAATATTAAATGAGAATTATTGGTCTTTGTGAAATTAGAGAAAAAAGGTAAAGAAATGATTAAAAAAATTGGCATATATTTGTCTTACAATCACACAAATATTGGAAGCACAAATGGAGTGGTATTTATTATAAATAAAAAGTGGAAAAACAACATTGTGGAGATTGACGAAATATCAAATAAAGTGACAAGATTAATTATTCAATTTAATGGAAGATATTAAATGCAGATAATTCAGATTTATATTCCAACAAGTTTTCATTGTGATAAAGAAGTAAAGGATTTTTATATGAATGTACAAAATACTTTTAATAAAATCAAAAATTTACTAGAATTAATAAACAATTACAAATAAAAATGTTGTGGGTAAAGTGACACCGACTTGTTGAGTTTGCAGAAAAAACAATTGTACATTAGGCCTTTTTTTTGAGAAAAATGCTAAATGGTACTGAGTATGAAAGCATCTAAATGAAGATAATGCAGAGTTGGATAATATTTTGATTAAAAGAAAATATGTATTAAAGATTTAATGTTTGTAATAGATTCAACATTTGAAGTGATCATCAATTAATGAAATGATAAATACATGTTAATGCAAAGTTAAAGTGACAAAAATTAGTATTCACAGTTAATATTCCTAATCTTCAGAAACATTCTATTGAATTTAAATTAGAATTTGTAAATCGTTTTATAATATTAACAGAATTTGAAGATGGTTCATGTTTGCATGAAAACAATATGAAATTAACTCATACACTAATAAGAACTGCAGCAAAAATATGTAGAAAAAAAAAGCAATCAACCAGTAAATTTGCTACTGAGATAAGACAATCTGTAAAGAAATGAAGGAATATGAAAAAATATAAAAATAGTCCATTAAGAAGAATTGAATATCAAGAATTTTGTGAAATAATAGGGAAAAAAGTTGATAATATTAGAAAATGTAATTGTGAATTAAAAAAGAAAGGCATAGAAGAAAATAAAAATCTCAAAGATGTAAAACAACATTTTGAAATTGGTAGGAAACTTATTTATGCAATAAAATAGAAAGATGAAACTATTATTAAAAAGAGAGATGACATCATGCAATGTGTAGAAGAATTTTATCAAAAATTATATAGCAATAAAGAACAAGGACAAGTATCTCATTTAACTACTATATTTTTTGAATTGCCCAAGATTTTAAATGAAAAAGAGAGACATACAATTAAATTTATAAACAAGAAAAAAACTGTAAGTAATAATGAAATTATAATCAATATTTTAAAATAAGCCGGTGAAGAAATATGTTTTTTTTTTTGGCAAAGTTATATATGAGATGCTTAAATGTTAAAGATTTTCCAGTTAATTGGAAGAATGCATTATTAATATTAATTTATAAAAGCTGATAAAGAAAATATTGGGAATTACAGTTGTATTAATTTTTTATTAGTTCTATACAAACATTTTATAAAGATAATTACAAATCATCTACAGTGAACTTTGGATTTTAATCAACAAAAGAAAAGTAGGATTTAAAACTGGTGTTAGCACCACGAATCACATCCAAGAATTAACCAATGAATATGAGTTGCCAATATGCTTTAGATTTGTAGGTAATCTATTGATTCTAGAAGCATTTCTACAGTGATTAAAGTATTAGGTCATCAAAATATAGACCCAAAATACATAGTTTATAGTAAGGGAATTAATATTAAAAAAGATTGTCAAGATTACTCTATATTCCAAAAGTGTTTATAGCAGTTTTATAAGAAGTATTTTGTGGATTAAAATAAAAAGATAAGGAATAAAAAGTAAGTGGATATTATTTAAATTTACATTTTATAGATGGTGTGATTGTTGCACACAATGCTTCAGAGCTTCAGGAAGAATCTCAAGAATTTTTAGATGAAAGTAATATTAAGGCTAAAGTAATATACAATGGTTTTCTCAAAACAAGTAAAAATTGGTAATGTTTAATTAGAAGAAGTTACCAACAATAAATACCTTGGTCAGATTATTAATACAGATGGAAATGTAATGGATAAAAATTTATCACAGAATTAGACTTGGATAAAGTGCTTTCCAAATATGTACAAAATATTAGCATCATAGAATTAGATTTGGATAGAGTGCTTGCCAAGTATGTGTAAAGTATTAGCATTGTTTTAAAAAGCTGCATTAGTCACAAAAATAGATCTAAAGTTCTCTTTTCATCAAATCCTCATTATAGAAAAAACTGCAGAGCTGTTAACTATATTTACCCATGTCATATTGTTCATATGTAACAAGCTTTGATACCAGACTATAGGGGCTCCAAACATTTTTCAAGTGAAAGATAGATGTCTTGTCAAATTACATATATGGAGTCATTTCCTATTTAGATGATATTCTGATCACTGTCCAGGCTAAAAAAGAATTGGAAAAGTGAGTTATGGAAGTGTGCAAAACTAAATATTGAACATATAAAGGGATACATCATATTCTCACTCTACCCTAGCATCTGCAGCCCAATGAAATAACTGAAAAGGCAGTACAATGCCTAAAATTGGCTTTGAAAAAAATGACAGTTACAAATATAAAAAATGTATTAGTCAAAGTTATGTTTTGTCAACATTTTACTATGATTGTGTCTAACAATAAAATACATGCAGAGTTATTATTACAGCAAAAATGTCATGTGCATTTGTTTAAACTATTACCATTTCAGAAAGGAACAGAAGAGTATTTAGATTTAAAAAATGCTAATGTAAACTATGGGAGATTTCAAGATGGTGAGACTGTATGGACCAGAAATCTGATAAAAAAGATATGGATCCCTGTATTATCATGAAATCTGAGAGTACAAAATTAAACTTGAAAACAGATTGTGTGTTATGAAGCATTTAAATCATAAACATGAGTATTTCTGTGATATGTCAATCATGACAAATCTCAAACCAACACTAACCAGTCCTAAATCAGAAACTTTGACAAGTGGAGAGTATGAAAATATCTCCTCAATTGTGCTAAATGAGAAACCACCATTAATAATAATGTGGAAGCTGATGTCAGATTAAATGAGGATGTTGCAGATATAAGTAATGATAATCAATTTTCCAGATGAGAAATAAATCTATACCTACTTCCAGATATCAGAGAAATCATAGAAGACTTGATAATTTTAAAGACAATTTTCTAGAGTGATAAGGAGATGTGAATTATCTGTACACTTATATATCATAATGTAAATAAAGTTATTTTTAGGAATGTAAAATTGTATGCAGATTGTGCTTTGTTATTGTTGTCCAGAAAAGTTAAGCTCTCTAGAAAATTTTTTTTGTAAAAAAAATTGAATAATAATTATTTTAATAAATGCAATTAATATACAAATTTAAAAAAGCGTATGAAACATTTGAATGAGAAGCTATACAGATTCCAAAAATTACTATATGCTAAGCGCTTTCAATGCCATTTGCCTCATATTCATAGTGGTAATGCGAGGTGCAGAATGAGGAAATAGGGCAAGGAAACAAAGTGGGATGCAAAGCATATGCAAATGAGCTAGGTAGTCCAATGTTTGGAGATGTCAAAACAGATATCCCTTCTATTGATAGCGTTATTATTGCAATTAATGAAATATGCTTCTCTGATTTTCTGCTTGATGTCATTTTTCTCAATGTCGACTATTTTGGGGTTGGAGGGTTCAAACACATGTCCTGTCTTCTTGGAATGTTCTAAGAATGTTGATGAGTTATCGTTATTTTTTTTTGCTCTATTATAAGTGTATCTATGTTGTGCTGTTCTGTTGATTATGCCTGCTTTGGTTTCCCCAAAATAAATGGCCCAGCAACTGGGTTGTGGGCATGATATGCTGTAAACAACATGGGGAGCTGAGAAGGTTCGATTTTATCCTTAGAGTTATTGATTAGACGATTAGTACATGGGGGTGTATGAAAACTAATTTTAAATTTATTGGACAAAACCAGTATCATTTTTATTGTTCACGATTTTCTTACAAAATTGTTTAATTTTATTGTTAATAGTGTTGAGTTTGTAGCCTGCTTGTAGTAGGTCTTTGGTGTATAGATGTATATTATTCTTTTTATCCGCTTCAAACTTGCACAGTTGCATATTTCTATATAAAAATGCTTGAAGGCCTGCAAACTTGTGAGAGCTTGGTGAATTGGAGTGTGGGTGTACAAAACCTCTGATTTCAAAGGGCTTTATTATCATTGAGTAATTTATTGTTCTCTCATCCCGTGTTAAATGAAGGTCGAGGTAATTTAGACTTTGGACAGCGTCTTCTGTTGTGGAATTGATAGTTAGAAGGGAACAATAAATTACTCAATGATAATAAAGCCCTTTGAAATCAGAGGCTTTATACACCCACACTCCAATTCATCAATCTCTCACAAATTTGCAGGCCTTCAAGCATTTTTATATAGAAATATACAACTGTGCAAGTTTGCAGCGGATAAAAAAATAATGTACATCTATACACCAAAGACCTACTACAAGCAGGCTACAAACTCAACACTATTAACAATAAAATTAAACAATTTTATAAGAAAATAGTAAACAATAAAAACGATACTAAAATTCCATATATCACTCTTCCACACATACCTAAAATCTCCTATCAATTAATTAAGGTTTTGTCCAATAAATTTAAAATTAGTTTTCATACACCCCCATGTACTAATCATCTAATCAATAACTCTAAGGATAAAATCGAACCTTCTCAGACTCCCCATTCGTTTACAGCATATCATGCCCACAACCCGGTTGCCGGGCCATTTATTTTGGGGAAACCAAAGCAGGCACCATCAACAGAACAGCACAACATAGATACATCTATAATAGAGCAAAGAAAAATAATGATAGCTCATCAACATTCTTAGAACATTCCAAGAAGACAGGACATGTGTTTGAACCCTCCAATCCCAAAATAGTCAACGTTGAGAAAAATGACATCAAGCGGAAAATCAGAGAAGCATATTTCATTAATTGCAATAATAACGCTATCAATAGAAGGGATATCTGCTTTGACATCTCCAAACATTGGACTATCTAGCTCATTTGCATATGCTTTGCATACCACTTTGTTTCCTTGCCCTATTTCCTCATTCTGCACCTCGTATTACCGCTATGAATATGAGGCAAATGGCCTCGAAAGCACTTAGCGTATAGTAATTTTTGGAATCTGTATAGCTTCTCGTTCAAGTGTTTCATACACTTTTTTAAATTTGTATATTAAATTATTGAGGGAGAAGTTTAAAATCCTTAATATTTTATAAATGCAATTAATGAAAAGATAAACTGAAAATACCAGAGGGTCAAGAAAGTACCAAAATGGTGAAAGACTGGGTAAATTAAATGGAACTGTCAAGTTTATAATAATGTTTTTCATGAAAAGAGAAATGGCAGAATTAAGTTAAAGCAGTATTTATAATTTAAATGTTTTAAAATTAAGTTGTCAGTTATGTAAAGTAACAGACTGAATGAAGGAGAACTTAGCTGTAATAATGTTATTGGCTGAAAAGTGATACACACATATAGATTTTAAAATACAAGAGTTAAAGCAATTCTGAATTAATAGACTTGTAATGTGCATTCATAGAGTGTGAGAATGAGATATTCTGCCATACTAAATTTGTTTTAATGTTTGTCCCAAAGTTAAGGAATAATTTTTGTTATTACATTAATTCATTATTATTTATTTTATTATTTATTAATATTCTTAAGTACAGAAGTAAATTTACTGAGATATACAAAAGTTTTGTTTGATTGGTTTTTGTCACTGACATGGCTGGGATCATAGATTCTGTCATGTACACAGCAGGATTAAATAACAGAATTGAAAAAATGTATGACTTGTCACTATTTTTTTTAAAAAAAAATGTTACAACTAGAATGGATTCTATTGTAAAAATTATTTATGTGGTAACATATTTAATAGCAAAAAAATCAAACCCTTTTTCTGATGGTATGCTTATTAAGTAATATATGAAAATTATGGCAGATATAATTTGCTCTGAAAAAAAAAGAGGAATATTTCTAAAATCGTATTGTCTCACCAAATTATAGTCAAGATAATTGAAGAAATTAAAAAAAAGGTTTTTCAAAGAAGTTTGAGGCTAAAGTTGTTATGTTTCACACTTTGGTAAATGATGATAGTAAAGGTACTACAGATACAGCTTAGATCATCATTTTTATTGAATGTATTGATGGTAAATACAATGTGACTAGAGAAATGGCCTCTTTAATGCTATTAAAAGTAAATCTAAATCAAGAGATTTATATCAAACAGAAAAAATATGTTAAATCAATGTCTTTTAATCATTGCCACGATACCCTGATAATTGTAGGTAAAAAAAAAGAGGGAGATGTAAAATTAATAAAAGATTGAACAAAATTCATGTTTAATGAAATATCATTATGTAGGATATCAAGAAAGTTGATGTACAGATGCTTTAAAAATGGATAAAGTTGTGAAAGTTGTGAAAAATCTCATCAAGACCGTGAATTTTATAAAATCCAAGGGATTAAATCATCATTAATTTCAAGAATTACTTAAAATTATTGATGCTAACTATGGTGGCATCATTTACTTTTCACAAATAAAATGATTAAGTCAAGGCCAAATGTTGTAAAGATTTTGCAATTTGTAACATGTTACCAAACTATTTATGGTATCAAAAAACAAATTTGTGCTATAACTTGACTATGAAAGCTAGTTTCAAATTTATCTTTTTTAGTGGATTTACCCACTCATTTAAATGAATTAAACACACATCTTCAAGATGAAAACTAAGTTATTAATGAAATATTTTAAGCCATAACAGAGTTTCAAATGAAACTGAAATTATGGCAAGCTCAAATCAAGGAAACAATTTTATACTTTTCAACACTTTGGCTAAACCCAGTCTTGCAAATAGCAAAAAATATGCAGCTTTTTTTTTTTGTTAAATAATAAATAATTTTATTTAGGCTAAACAAGGTTACATTGTCTCAAAACATACATAGATCACCATGCATTATAATTGTGTATTATATAAATCTTGTATAGTTCATATGGTTTGAAGCTGATTAATGTTTTCGATTGGATACAAGAATTTAAAAACAATTTCAAGATTTTGAATTAATAATCAGTATTGTGCTACATTTGTGACTCCATTTTCACTCACCATAAATATGTTATCTGCCAATTTTCAAATGGAATACATAAAGCTATAATGTGATATTCAGTTTTTAAAAAATAATTGTTTGAATTTCTTTATTGGATTTTTATAGATCTTATCTTCCCAGAGACAAATATCTTTTGCATCACAAACATGCCTTATTCATGTCATCATTTACTGATGCATTTATATTTTCCATACATTTCTGTGCAACTAGTTTCAACAGTAAACCATATTAAGAGTAAAATTAAACCTAAAATATCTGTTGAACACCCTGAGAACTTACTGAGAATTGCAACTATTTCTATTGAACTAGATATCGTTCCACTAGTTTCAAGTTACTTTTTTTTTACTTTATAATAATATCTAAAAAAACATTAATGATAGTTAGGATTAATATTTAAAAACGTTTTTGATTACCTATAATGGCAGATATGAAAATTATGCATGAACTTTTTTTTGCTTAACTGCTTTCAATAATACTTCTGTATTTAATGTGTAGCCCAAGATAACTCTTCTTCTAATGTGACTCAGAGATACCAAAATATTTGACACCTCTGGTTTAGACAGTTATTTTTGGAAAACCAAAATCAAATATAATTTGGATGAAAGAAGATTTTAGGAAATCTATATGTGAGACAAAAATATCTAAAAAATTAAAGAAATTTACAAAAAATATTAGTTATAATAAATGTTATTTTGAAAATGATGAGTTAGTAATAGAAAAATGATTGTTTAGATTTATATATATTCGTAGTGAAAATGCTAAAAATGAACAAAATTGTAAAAAATTTAGCAAGTATAGTTTTAATAAATAAATTTGAAACTATATTAATAAATAATTTAGAAATGCGATTAGGCAAATAGTTTTAAGTCATATCACAAGTTTTTTAATATCTGAGAAACTAGTCAAGTACAGTGCATAGTAGAATTTATAATATATAAATAATAAAAAATGTATCACCTCTGTAAAAATAAAGGATTAAATCTTGATACACTATAATATTTTTTATTATATTCGAAAATGAAGTAGTAAGTGCGGTTAATGGGTATTGAATATACGGTAGTAGATTTATATATTTTTAATGTGGTCAATCATAACATCTAAAAACTATTGAATGTTCTGATGGCAGAATAGCCTTATGTAAAAGTAAAGATGGATAATAAAAAAAAGTACATTAATTTTTATAAAAACATGTATTGCAGAAACATATAAAAAAATTAGTTAAGTAGTTTCTAAATAGAATAAAGATTAAAAAAAATTATTCGGATAGTTAAAAAAAAAGATTATATTTTATAAAAGTATAAATATTTTAAAATATAATTTAGACAAGAAACTGAAAAAAAAAAAAAAAAAGAAATGAAAAAGGAAATTAAAAAAATTATAAAGCAAGACTTAGCAGAAACTTAGAGAAAGTGGTACCCAATGATTTATAATATAAACTTAATAAAAAAAAATTTAAAATGAACACAATCAAAGATTATAATGAGTATCTGAGGAATTGATATAACTTCGCCCAGTTAAAAATAATTAAGGTCCGTTAATAAATGTTTATTTGATTTTTAATATATAATTATGACTGATATGTCAAATTTTAAAGACTAAACAAAATATTTAATAATTGGTTGATTTATTATTTAATACTAATAATAAAAAGATACTTATTCTTATTTTTGAAGCTAGTTTTTAAAGCTATAATAGGAATTAAATTAAGGTGATTAAAATTGATATAGTTAAATATAATTTTTTTTCTTAATACATTATATCATTATCTTAGAACAAGTCTATATGGATTTTATTTTTGTAATAATGTTTTGGAGCAATATTGAATAATCTTTGAGTCACATGATTATAATTGTATCAATAGTTTAAAACATACTTTCAAATTGTATTAGAAAAAATAACTGAAACACACAGGCTTATTAATATATAGGGTATATGAGCACAGACTTTCACACGACCCACCACTATCCACACTATCTCATAACACTGATACACCTAAACACATATATGTTGAAAAGATAAATAATCACCAATATACGTATTTCATGCTAAACCAGCAATCATCAGTTGGTCCAGATTACCATCTCTACACATATATGCTATAAGTGCTCAGATATATATTTAGATAGCCAAACCTCATGCTTCAATGGACAGGCTTCAATCCACTCCATACTCCAACTCCTCAATCGTCCATCCAATTGAAAATCTGATGATGGAAAGCTTAAAGGCCACCCTTAGGCCGAGATTCTTGTCGCACCCATGTTGACCTAAGGTCATTAAAAAAATAATAAAATGTCTTCAGATAAATTATGTTAAATTATTTAGAATACTTTATACATTATAGCGCAGTGAAAGAGTCGATTCAGAGCAAAATACCTCTATTTGAAACTTAATTATGACTTTCTTGACTTCCCATTGCAAGGACGCGTTCTATTATTTTTTAATATCTAGAATAATATTCATGTCAATGGTGACTTGGCAGTACAAAATAATAATAAAAATAAAATGGTCCTGACTTAAACTTTTTGAAATTTTGTAATAAAAATTAACAAATTTAATGAAATTTAAAACTGATTTTCAATATCTTATTAATATTTGAATAATATAAATAGCGAAAAAATTTAATATAGTAAAGAATATTTTGTATTGCATTTTAGCAATTGCAATGAAATCATATAAATGTCAAAATTATCATCATTTTATTACGATTATCGGCCTTCCTATGCATTTATTAGTATTATCAGTAATGTTAATATTACTGTATCTTTGACTAATTTTTTAGAGGTAGAATTGCTCAAAAGTTGTAAAAGTCCTTCACCGTTTTATGGTCAACACTTGAGTCACCCCCGAGCTTTTTCATGTGGAAGTACCGGAGGAGCACAATGCGTGGCTGCACTCTTTCAGTTATGTGGAGCTCCTTATACTGGAAGTTGGAAAAGAGGAATAAAAGTAAGCTATTCTTTGTGATTAATACTAATTAACTATTCAATGTTTATAATATTTTTTTTTTGGTTTAACTTGTTATTATTTCTTTAAAAGTATATTTTTCTTAATCATATTTTTTTTTTAAGGAGAAGGGGTATTTTATATAAAACAGTAACTAGTCAGCTTAAAACTTACAGAAATTTACTGTTCACTGAAACTCAGTTCAAAACCATTAGATCACTACTGCAAAATATTAATAAAGGCAATAAGTGCAATACTTAAAAAGGTCAAGTATAAATGCATTGTAAATAATCTCTTTTTATTTAATTCTAACTGGGATCTTCACCTCAATAAGACTACTTAACCTGTGTCTAAACTCAAAGTTTATTGCAATTTTTATTACTCTCGGCTTTCAAAAAGCATTTACTAAAAAAATCTCAAAATGTTGAAACTAATTTTTATTCTTCTTTATACTTACATCTAATAGCTTTCCAATGAGTTCTTATTAAAGTATATAAATTTCACCCAATAATCTGTCTATAAAAATCGGAATACATAAGTTGAGTAATACTTTTTTAGACACATTTTAAAAATAACTGTTTATAAGAAATAATAAAATTACAGTATAAGTAACCTTTACAAGTTTTTCTGGGTTTTTAAAATTCATCTCTCATCTCAATTCCCGACATAGCAACTATCCACCTGAATAGAACTCAAATTATCCTTTTTTTAATACTATACATATGCGTGATTATAATAAACACAGACTCGTAAAAATACGATTAAATATTGATTAAAACAACTATACAAATAGTATTAATAATATATACAATTGTTATAATTTGCCTGATATCTTTGATTAAATATAGCGTCTAAGTACCGTGCAACTATTAATGTAAGGGATTTTAGATACCCTTCTAAGTTTACCTAGAACTTCCAGCTGTACTGTGACAGTTTACCGGTATTGCAACACTTATGGCTACTCTGTAACAGCATGTCTTGTGTTTGATTTAGATTCTAGCAGTTTCCAATTCTAATGTGAACTTAACTCACTTCTTTTAACTATATAGCAAACAATGTGCAGACAGCTGTTTAGTTCTAACAGTAACTGTTGTTGTCTGACATTATTTCTATTTATAGCCAGATTTCCTTCCATAGTGAAAACAATTTGACTCACTGATCATTTCCCCCCAGTGCACTATATCTGCTATTAGATATATTATTTATTTATATATTTATTGCTCTTTAGTGATGAATACTCAATCTGATCAAGATAAGATTGAAATCTAGACTAGCCCATTAGCTGATGGTAAGTTAAGATATATCATTCACTACACCTGGCTAAAATTAGTCCTGGAAAATGTTGTAATCATTCAGATGTTTAGTGAATGTCTTTGGTGCTTTCTGACTTTATCAGCTTTTCATCATTAGGTCTAGTGTCTTCATTTGCAGATCTGAAAATGTTGGACTTTGCTGACACATCACTGCTAGCTGATGATTCTTCACTGTTGTCTGGTGACTCTTCATTTGGTTGATGATTTCTCAATGTCTGGTGATGTATATTTCAGTCTTATCTAATTTCTATGGCTATGGTGTTGTTGTCCATCAGCTGCTTGAACAATCAAAGTTTGCAATCTTTTATTTGACTATAATTTCTGGAATCCATTTGGTGATTCTCTTGAATCTCTGACATAGGACTTGAGTACCTACCTGCATTTTAGCACTTTTATTTTCATAGATTGTCCTAGGTTTCAAACTCAGTTTTTTTGTCAGCAGCATCTGGGTAGACCTATTTTGATTTTATTTTATTTGTGAGCTGATTCTCTTTAATCATTATAAAACACAAGTGATTGAATCAGTCACAGCCTAATAAGTTACTATACTTACCAGCACACACAACAAAAAGCATATAAATTGTTTTATTAGGCATAATAACTTTAACTCTTGTTTGACACAAGAGTAATATATGATTGCCTTGATAATCAATAATTACTTCCCTGCTAGGATAAAAGCAATAATTATTTTTTCATTATAGCTCATATATTTTTTGCCACAATGGACACTGCAAACCCAGTATCCAGTTCCATTGATATTAGTATATCATTAATAATAATTTTCTGTTGCAAGACAAATCAGTGTCTATCACATTATTTATATGGGGATTGTTGATTTTATTTGAATTTACATTGCCTTTCTGGCTTTATGGAAAGGACTTTTTATTTTTTTCTAAGCAATTTGCTTTTTCTTTTTGAAACAAGCAGTGTCTATGTGAATGACATGCTTACAATATCTACACACTATATCATGGTGTGGATATTTAGTGTGAGCATGTTTTGCTTAGTCACATCTATAACAATGTTTTTCATTTGTTTTTGCTGATTTATTCAGGTAGTTTTTTATTGTCAGCTGTGTATTTGTTTGACTCAATTTTCTGACTCAGAAATTTAATACTGTAGCCTATTTTCTTCAATGGAATTGCCTGACTCACTGTTGGCTCAGTTAGAGTAACTTGAGACAGCTGAATCAATTATGATATTACAGTCCTTCAACAGCTTTCCCCTAAAGTTGTGGAATTTTATTCTACAAATGAAGCTATCTCACAGAGTTTTGTTTAGGAAGTCCTTAAAGTTACAGTTCAAAGCTAACTATTTGTGTTTACAGCATAATTGCTTACTTTTGTGTACAAAGATTGAAATGATATCTCTGGATTATCATTAAGGATTTTGACATAATAAGTTTAACAGTAGAGAGATAATGCTTTATAAAAATCAAATTCTACCAGAAATACTGGGGCTGCATGTGATCATAATATTTTATACATATGAGATTTAAATATGGGTACAAATGTGATTGAATTTTAATTCAAGCCATTTAATTTAATAGTTCAACATAGAAAAGCATTTAATCCATGTAGGATGGCCAATTTTCAGAATAGGCTAAATCAAATGGTTCCTAATGAGCCAATTTAAGCTATTTTGATTTTTTTCTGTTATGAAAATAAAATTTTTTTTTTAACATTTCTTATTGTTAATGAGAAACCACTAACATTTGATTTTTTAAAAATTTCTAATGATATACTGTCAATTTAAATAATGCAGATCTAAACAACCAATGGGTGGGAAGATCTTGTCATTATAGTGAAAGAATAACCATTCATATTTAATTCTATAATTTTTTTATTGATGCACTAATAATATTAGCTGTTAATCTTTAGTACTTAATGATAAAAATCTAAACAACAGCAGAGGTAAGATACTGTCATGACTGCTCCAAACTATTGTGTTGTTTATGTGTGATTATATAAACACAGACTTAAAAAAATGCAATCAAATATTTATTAATTAAAACAAATATCCAAATACACACACACACACACACTCATATATATATATACAATTATTATATCTTCACTTGAAATTATTGACTAGTTATAGCATATAGTTATCATGCAACTATTAATGAAAGGGACTTCAGTTACCCTTCTAAGTTTACATACCATTTCCAGCTGTACCATGGCAGCTTCCCCATGTGTAGGTAGGGCAACATGGATATTCTGTGACAGCTTGCCTCATGTCTGATTTAGGTTCCAACAGTTTTCAGTTCTATTATAAACTTGCTTCATTGCTTTTAATCATATAGTGAATAATGAGTATGCTGCCATTCAGGTCCAATGGTAATTGTGGTGTCTGACTTTACCTCTAACTGAACTGCACTATTTATAACCAGATCTCTTCCCATAATGAAATCATTTGGATTCATAGAGAAATAACACCCTGTGTTTTGCATATGCTATTGGATATATGTTATTTATTCATATATCCATTGGTCCATGGTAATGAATTTTCAATCTGATCGAGAAAAGATGGATTCTGTACTAGTCCAATAACTGAAAGTAAGCGGAGTTATATCACATGTATTTGAAAATAATCTTTGCTTATCAGGTATGCTGGACACATGAAACTTCTGAATCTTTGAATCTATGTTAAACATTATTATTTAAGGTAGAGATTTGTTTTTTATCCAATTTTAACACCTTGTAGAAGCATGTATAATCATTGGACTGCAGCTTAATCTTTGTTTACAAAAAGTCACTATATCTAATATTTTTATCTTGGTAAAGAATAGAATATTTGCATTCTAGTACAATGATTTAAGATTGTTACTTGGGTTTTTGTTCTAAACAGATAAAGTCAAAATTAAGATTTACAGTTTGAATGCAAAGAATAAAGGACAAAGTGTCTTTAATATTTTGAATACCAACTATAAGTTATTAATATCCAAAACACTAGATTACTTTATTGACTAGTAATAGAAGAAATAACCCTTAAGTATTGTAATGCAACACAGGTATACCGATGTAACCAACTGTAAGTGGATTTTAATCACTATTGAAGCAATTCATTATTTTATTAGCCATATGAAAATCTTGAACAGTTTCTTTTTAGTAAGACATTTTTTTTAAACTTTTATATTTATTATTTAAAAACAAAGATAATAATAGAAGACCGCTGTGTTCTTCGAATAAGTTAATATAATTGCAGAATTTATTTAAATAGACTGTTTAATGTTGATTTTTAGAAACTTAAAAATTTGATTTTATTGTTTTAGCATATTTCAAATAGCTTAATATCTCTACTTAGATCGTTTACTGAATGTCATCTAAAAGGAGAGTTTTGAATTATTTTATTTTTACAGATTTTGGTCAGTTTGAGATTTTGCACAATATTTTTCTGATCAAAGTCTAAGTATTTCAGTTAATAGGACTTTTGATATTGAATTAAAATCAGTTTGTTTAATAGTAAAAAAAAAAAACAACTATTAAATAAGGATTAAAAACGATAACTAATTTGAGTTGAAATAATGAAATAAAAAACAAAACAAAACCTACTGGTTGATAGCGAAAACAAAATCTTGTGATTAGTCTCACCGGAATATATATATATTTTTTTTAAAATCAAAATATGAATTTATTATGCAACTACAGCATGTTAAGCAAGTATATTAAATTAAAATCTTTTTTTTTCTAAAAAACATTAATTCTATATTACTATCAATTAATTTCTTTATATATACTTGTGAAATAATTTTAATTTTTTTGTGTGACTAAGAATAAGTTGTCTGTTTAAGAATAAGCCATTAAAGAAAAATACTGCCACTGCTTTTTGAAAACTAAACTTGAATTTTTATTTTTTATTTTTATGAAAATTAGGTAACTGACAATTGCAATAAAATTCCTGCCAATACACCCATTGCTTCATTTACTGGTGCCGGAAACAAATACGATGGAAATGCTGGGCATGCGGCAGTATTTCTTGGATGTACAGCTGATGGTAGCCTTAATGTAAGTATTTTAGTTTAGATGCGTTTTTATAAATAATAAAAAATTCTCTACAGAGTTTAATTATCAGATATATTTATTTAACTATCAGTATAATTAATTTTTAATCATTTATTTAAAAATTGTAGTTTTTAGTTGATTGAAGTATTTTTTTTTTAAATATTATTTTCATAAATTATTTGGTAGAGATAAAATTGAGCATTTCTATTTCCATTAAAAATAAAAGATAGAAAATAAGAGTAGGAGAAAGAGAGAAAAAAGAGAAATGAAAGAGTGAGAGCTAAAGAAGGGGGAGAGGAGGTTTGGAAAAATATGTTGAAATCTGTTCAAATCAAAGAAACTTGATTTTAATTGTCTGTGTAGATCAATAATTTTATAAGAAAAAGGCAAAAAAAAAAAAAAAACTAAAAAAATAGATTAAATCTAGAACAAAAATCAAAACAAAATTAAAATACTTTACAAATGATATAGCAGTTTTTGTGAAACATTTTAGAAAACTGAATATTTTTTAAATAAATATTTTAGAAATGAGAGCTTATTATATCAGTGTTTGTTAGATAATAAATCTGCTTAGCGCTAAATCATAAAACTTCTTTATAATTGAAATAAAATCCATGTTTTTTACTTCACCTTTGAGTGGTAAGTTTTAAATGGTTTTTATGAAAAAAAACTTAAATTTTACATAAATTACCGCTAAACTTCGCTTAAAACATCAATGTAAGCAGACACTCCCAAAATAGGCTATGAGTATGGAGACTTAAGTTCTCTGAAAGCGCTCAGCCGTATAATTATTTTCTAATAATACTAAGCTTCACTTTTTTGCGTAAAGCGCAATTTAAAACTTAATACTTGTTTATATTTAGTTAAAACATAAACACACACATATATATATATATACTTAATTTGGACTTGGCGAAATAATAAATATAAGTTAGTTATACGTGAGAAATATTATAATTTACATTATCTATAAATAAGTAAAAGAAGAGTAATAATAATTATGATGTGTAATAAGAGATTAACCAATTTTGTATTTTAAAATTTTTATTTATTTTTCTATATACATATAATTAAAATATTAAGAATTTTCATATTAAATTAATATATCTGCACATAAAATTAATCAATTGTTTTTTTATTGTAGAAGATCTAGCGATCTTAAAAAGAAAAAAATGGTGACATTAAGCTCTTACTTAAATTTCATTGTTAAAACTATATTCAGTTCAGTACCCCTTTTTCCCCACATAAAAATTCATGTGGATTTTTATTTGTGTGGGACAATCACTTTCAACAAGGGAAAACTGTATTTGACATTTGGAAAGTAAATATTAAGGCAGAAGATGGTTTTCAAGCATATTACTGATGTTTGTTAAAGATCCATCTCAAAAGAAAATTATATATGATAAAAACTTATTTAATTATTAATGCTTAATAAAATTTAATAAAGAGACTTTCTTATATTTGCCTAAAGATTCAAAATCGACTCATTAGGACTATGACTGTAGAGAAACAAAAGTAAAAAGAAATGATATTTTTTATCGTTATTTCATGCGTTTTCATTGATAACAGTTAAGATATTTTTTTTTTTTAAAAAAAAAAAGATTATTGTCAAAGATTATAAATAAATCATTAAAACGTTTGACTATAAATTTTATAAAAGTAATTTTATAAAATCTCACAAAAATTGTAAATTTTCAGCATTTTTTGTC
The DNA here is from genome assembly GCA_028023455.1 of Epiperipatus broadwayi. NCBI lineage: Eukaryota > Metazoa > Onychophora > Udeonychophora > Euonychophora > Peripatidae > Epiperipatus > Epiperipatus broadwayi. The sequence goes on along the minus strand of JAQFVV010000402.1, from coordinate 487,340 downwards.
AACATTTCAACTTCAGCATAGGGTATAATTTCAACATGAAGTGTTCTGTTACCATGAAAAGATATTATTGTTATAAAACATTACATTCTAACCTGATGTTTGTAATGTATTATTATGATGATCTTGACCATATTATCGACTTGGTATCAAAATTTTTGATTGGCTCTGATTCTTATAGATATTGCTATGTTAAAATGAATGGGCAAATTAATTTTATTTCTTTAGATTGGTGTTTTTATTTAATTTCTTGTTATTTATTTATATTTTCCTAGCCAGCACTGAATTGTGCCTGCTTATTTTGTATTTTTTTATTTTATTTAGTACTACAATAAGACTAAAGCTTTTCTATTTATAGCTTATTTATTGTTTTATTTTATTTTATACCAAGCTTTGCAAAGAGATATTGCTTATATTTTAGAAACATTTATACATTTATTCATTAAGAGAATAAAAACAGTTATGTGTTTATGCCATTATTTATTATACTTAGGTAGTGGTTCACAATTTATATGTAATTAAAATTGTTCTTATATGCAAAAAATTGAGAATCACTACTATACACAGTAGAGATAAATTACTGGATGAGAAATTTAAAGGTAAATTCTTGAAATATTATTTTATTTAAGTATGAGCATGGTTGCCATGTGCAGGTGTGCAGGTTATGCTGGACATAAGGGTGCTTTATCACCCAAGTGCCATGATGCCTAGATAATTAATAAAATTTAAATAAATAAATACTTGTGTTTACATTTTTAAATCATTTCAATGTTAGAAATACATTTTAAGTATAAATATGGAATACTTTTTTTACTTAAACTAATTGTGACAATTGCATGAGCCATGAGTTTGAGCTCAAAATATACTACATATATATTCTTATCTTTGCACTAAACCGAACCGACAGGATGCTATTTTATCACTATAATTAATAAAACTTATATATAAATATTTAGATTTTTGAATGACTTTATTGTTAAAAACATGTTCTTTTTTAGTTAAATATAAATGCAATACTTATTTACTTAGACATGTTGTGACAATTGCTGGAGCCTTGAAATATACTACATATACACTCTACCATTGCAGAAAAACAAACTGATCTATGTCTTTTTGTAGCTATAATTAATAAAAATTATATGTAAATGAAAATGTTTAGATTTTCCAGTCATTTTTATTTAAATATCCTAATTTCTATAACAAGAATTCATTACTATTAATGATTTATTTAAAAATAAAACTCATTTTAAAAATATTGTTTCATAATTACAGTAATTTGCATGTGATGAAATTGTATTTATTAGTGCTATTTTTTATATTTTTTAATCAGTTTAGCTTAGTGGTAGAATATTCTATTTAGGACGATGACATTGATTCTGCTGTTATTTTATGCAAAAAAAAATTTTAATAGTAATATTATCTTTTTTTTTTAGTATGCCATACTATATTTTTACACATTTCATTGAATAACTTTTTTTATTTTTAATAAAAATATCTTTTTTTAATGTTGCATTATTATTTAATGGCCATCTGTTGATTGTAATAACTTCATCTGTACCGCTCGATTAGGAAAGTGTTGTGTATATGTGTATTTAAAGAAAACAACTCAACATCTCAACAGGTGAATATACAATTATTAGAAGTGCTGCTTTTATTGCATACAGTTTGTGGCTGGTTAGATGTACACTCCTATTTGACATGAATGTATCTGATCTTCAACAAATTTTTATTGAAAAACTAAAATTAATTAAGAAAAGAGACATGAGTTTAGTACCTCATATAACTTACAATGCAATGTGGAATCTTATACATTTATAAGTTAATATAATCATCAAATAAAATATTTGTATACAAAAAAAAAAAAAGAAATGAAATAACTACAGGATTTTTTGCTCTTATTAATAATTAAAGAGTCAACAAACTTTTTCTGGGAACAGTTTCATTGAATTATATTTATTAGTAATAATAACAAAAATAAACATATTTATCTTTTTCAAAATAAGATTGCTGGAGCAATCGAAACTGTATAGTGGATTGTAAAAAAGCATTGTATAAAGTAATAAATAAAATTTCTTTAGGAAAAAAAACAACAACTTATTTAAAGATTTTTATTTGTTATATATTGTTAGATAATTTCCTGATAAACAAAAAGAGAATGAGTGTAACAAAAAATCAGAAGAAAAAGAGTACATTTTTATTAAGCATTGGATATTTGAACTGTTGCCACTGGAGATTAAATATATATAGAAGAGCATGGTTTGAACAGGATTTGTTCAATGAATTTTGCCACTTTATGTCCCAAGATAAACCTAGGAACTATTATAGATGGCACAGGTTTTATTATTGATTTGAATAAGCCATAAAATATGTTATAATTTATAATAGATAAATGTATGTAAGTATTAATTTGTTATTTTAAATGAATTTTATTATATAAACATACTTATGTGTGTTAGAATTATTTGGTAAAATATTTGTTGTTATTTAGTGTCAATATACAGCATATAATTAAAAGTGTTAAAGTGCCTGCAAAATATTTTATCTATTCTAGTGGAACCAATTGGTTGATGTTTTTTTTCACTTATTATAATCTATCATTAAACAAAAGAAAGTCCAAGGCATGGTATAATGCCTTCTAAGAATTTATTGAATAAACAATGTCAGTGTCAAAATTTCTTTCTTTAATTAAAGTAAATTCTTAAAATTCATAGCTACCTGGCTATAGAACTTGATTAAGTTAAGCTAAAATAACAAACATAGAAAAAAAATTTCTATTAGTGAACAAACTTTTAAGATTGAAAAGCTAATTATTTAATAGAAAGCATAATATATGCATGAGAGATTATCAAAACATTGGCTAAAATTGACCTAGTAAAACTGATTATTTATCACATTGTGACACCAAAGTCTGGATTGTTTTGTCAAGCATTGTTAGCCAAGAGGTCATCGCAACCACCTTGCAAAGCAGATAGTTGGTTGCAGATGGTTGTGGGTTTGCATGCTGGCCGATGCTATGACATATGGAAAAAAAAGTCTGGATTGTTTTATATAAATAAAAAGGTAAAAATATAAATTAATATCTTCCATAACTTTTGATTATCTATCACTGCAGTTACGCCTATACTTTCTTTATGATTGTTTTAAAAATGTATTTGATATTGATTATATGCCAATGCTTCAAGACAGTGGGCCATTAATTTTATTAAAATTTTAGAGAAAATATAATCAAGTTTATCTTCATATAATTAATTCCGAGTGTCACCATTTATTTGCACTGTCTTGAAGTTCTATATTCAAAGTAATAACAAATCACTTTGCACTCATTGTTACTATTAAATATTTGTTGAATATAAATGCATAACATGATTTGCTCATAAATTTAACGTATGATATTAATCAATGTTAATAAGTAATGGATTAGCCTTAGGATAATGAGAAAGTATATTTATTTGTTAATCTTTCAGTAAAACGCCTTCAAATATACTTTTCCCCCTTAATTGATTATTATGATGTAGATTGAAAACATTAACAAGATTGAAGTATAATTATTCCTTAGATAGTGTGTGTGTATATATATATATATATATATATATATATATATATATATATATATATTATATAATGCTAGTCAAGAATTGGCTCCTATTAGCTGAACTGATAAAGCTCTCGTTCCAGCACATATGATTTTAAATATTATATCTTTATTGCTTGCCATTAGATATTGATTAAATATAAATAATAATTAACCTTTTGCTGCCTCTCTAAAAATGGGACTCGGTAAGGTCATCCCATTTTCATCTTTTGGGGATGTGCACTGGTAAGACCTGAAGTAGAATACCAGGCAAGCATGCCTGCCATTCTAGCCTCAAACTCAGAATGTTCATCCTGTATGCAGCAGAATACTTGGTCCCAGGGTACCAGCATAGGTTGCAAGAACCCCTGAATAGAATAATTAATCTGTAGGGCAACTTCATAGTGCTATTTTCCAGTACTATAGCACTTGTTGATGATCTAGAGTAGCCAATTCTACCTCCTTGAATTAATATTCAGCATTAGTTATTCCTAAGTTCAATCTATCTCAGTGAGCTGGTTTATATGCTCATATGTTAGATATCTGTAGTATAAGTGTTATATTGAATAATTTACCCGAGGACTAGTGTAATTATTTACGAAAGAGCAACCATAATATTAAAAGATAGGATTTGACATTTCATCGTAGGCATCACTTGAGTGATTATTTATGTATGCACACACTCGTCTGCAATTCCTGTGTGCATTTACCATGCCTTAAATTATGTTTTTTTTTTGTTAATATTTTTTATATTAATCAACAAATAAATATATATTTAAATTAATTTGGTTTCAGTTGATTTCTCATTGCCTAATTTCAATCCAATTCAATCCTAGCTATATATCTAATAACATGAATGATCTATGCATTGATGATGAATTATGAATGTGACTTCCAATACTATGCCATTAGTTTAGTAAATTTAGTTAATTTATATGCATTTAAAATCCTGAGCTCCTGTTTCTCCCTGCCCTATGCTGGCTGCAAAGAAATGGAAACAGAGTGTAATCTCAGATATGTCATTTGTAAGGTGTTGAGCTACGGAGTACTGGTAAAGAAGTTGAAACCTGGTTGGAATCAGCACTTCACCATCCCACTCTGGTCAGATTTGGTCTCTCTGCCTGGATTCTGTTATGTGAATGTCTACAACTTGACCATTACAATAATGTACTTAAAGGCAAAAACCAGAAAAGAGTCTGAGAATGGAGATTTAAACGTACAATCATTTGATAATCACTGACCATCCAATTTACTACAGATAAAACTAGAATGTAGAGCTGTTCTTGTTTTGTAATATATTATGTAAATAAAGAATTAAGTGATTTATTATTATTAAAGCATAATGACATTTTTTAAAAATTTTATTAAAAAAATACCACAAATGTTCATCTGATCATATGATGTACAATAAGTTTCTTCTGTTATTGATTGAACAGATCAAAGACTTTTTTTTTTTTTTACAAATTCTATTTTCATCACTACATCAATCTTAATATTTATAAAATAATGGTCACCAAACTTAGCCAACTTAAGATACCTTAAGTCTATTTTAATTGTTCCATGAAGTAAATTACTTAAAATTTACTTCACAAGATTTGAAAATCAGTCATCTATGACAAAATTTTATTATTTATGTCTAATTTTTCTTATAATATTTTGAATTTTTAGATTTTTTAATTTTTTCTTTAAATATTCTTTCCAAATTCTGTTTTTGACTCATGAAACCCTGCAGAATATGTTCTGAATCCAAAACTGTTTGAAGTCTATTGATCTAGCCATTTAAAAAGAAATATATAATAATATTACAATATATGCTTTAGTTATTATCCAAATTTTCTTAAATGTGACTGTTTAATAAGAAATTTGCTAAGCAAGACTTCAAGTTTTAATAGTCATTTGTACGCTATTAAGATACGTTATTTATCTCATGCAAATAAAATGTACTTACTTCTGTATGCAATCTAGCACGAAAGAGTAACGTATATGCGGTATATATTAAAATAAATATTTTCCTGGAGAAAAAGTATAAGTATAGTTTATGAATTTATCAGTTGTATGGATAAACACAAACACTACATTGTATTATCAATACACCCGCGCACGAATACACATAAATATATTTGGAAATATATAGTACCATATCTATTTTATGACCATCCATGTGGTCTTATACGTGTGAGAGAATTAGTTAGCATTAATCGTGAAACTGATTTATAAAAAAAAAATTTTTTAAATATTTTTTTAAATAATAATGTAATAGTTAGATATTATTAAAATATGATGGATATAAATTTAGAAAGGAAAACTAGATAACATTTTATAATATAGAACTAAAATAATGGAACTAGTTTTAATTTTTTTGCCAAAAATTAAGGTTTAGAATAAAAAATATACTTAAAAAAATGTTTGTTGAAATTTATGTTGCTACGTGTATTTATTTCAAAAATAACATAATTAAAGTAGATTAATATATAAAAAATACATCTATAAAAATATAAGATTAAGATTTTATTTTAATTTTAAGATTGCATTTTTTATGTTTGGAGACAATAGAGTAAGAAAACAAGGTATAATTAGATAGTTATAATGCAGTTCACTCCAAGTTAAAAATTTAATCAATTAGGTAATTAAAATATCTTGAAATTAAATGTAATTAAGGTATCTAAGGTTATAAAAAGCAGATGTCATTAAAGTTATAAAAAACAGAAGTCAATCAGATATATTATATAAGCAGTTTTTTGTTTTTTTTTAAAGTTGCTCTTTGAATCTGGAAAAATGCTCAACAAATAAATGCCATAAAGGTGGGGGAAAAAATAGAACCATCTCCACTATGTTAAGAAAAAGAGAAGTTCATCTTGCAGTCTGAAAAAAAAAGGATTATCTGTCAGACTAGAAGTGGCTCCAATATTACCAGAGATAATTTTTATAATAAAAATAATCAATATTCATTTTGTAAAAGCTCTCAAAATGGAGGCAGATCTCCAGAAAATGGGCTTGTTGTTAGATGGAGAAAATGGTGCATCAAACAAAAGGACCAGTCCAAATTGCCATGACCTGAGCCATCAACAATCTACAAAAAAGAATAACATTAGTTTAATTTATATAAATGAATAGATTTCAAAAAGATATTGAGAAAATGTTACAGGGAGTATGCTTGTTAACAGTCCTGAAATTTGTACAGATGGTGTGGATTAGACATGTTAACATGATTCACATTAAGAATTAGATTTATCATCTGCATTTTTCTTTTTCATCAAAAAATAATTATAATAAAACCCTGCTTGTAAGAAATTTTGTTAGAAATAAAATCAGTCTATAATGATTGCCAATCTTTTGGATCTCATGGTTTACTAAATTCATAATTTTAAATCCCACAGATCATTAATATAAATTTTTAAAAAAAAAGATAAAATAGATTTGTAAAATAATGATAAAGTACTTACATTTTATTAATATGAAATACACCTATTTCATATAACAAAATTATAAATGCTTATTTAATCATAACAACATCTTTAATAGTTATTTAACTGTAACAAAATTATTAAAGTTAGTTTAATTATTACAAAATAATGGATGCTTATTTAACTATTAGACATTTTAGTGTAATATTTATTCCTGCTTGTTTGAAATAGATTTATAAATTTTTGACTCCAATGATGTTACTGCAATATGAAGAGCTGTATTTATTTCAAGCCAAGACCATTACCAAAAATTAATTGCTGCAACAGATGAAAATATCCTTTGCACAACTATGTTGTTGAAAACCAAATCAAAATTTTTGTTGCTCTTACACTCATTAATGGGTATGCACTTTTTATGGAGAGCCAAAAATAAGGTCTTGATAAGGATGACTGGAATTTAGTTTTGAGATTGTTGTTGGATAATAGATCAATGAGACTTTCTTTTTCATTCATGCTTAAATTGATCTCTTCAATGTTTGCTGCAAATAGATATATTATCCATATATTTTCATGATGACACTTATGTGCAAAAACACATAAAAATGTTATTTACATGGCCAAATTTATGGCCTATAGAACAGTTCTGTTCATATTAGCCATTGCATGCCTAGATATCATTGCACACCAATATTACAGCCCACTGATGTGCTTTGCGAAACTATGCAAATAGTGCACACTTCATAGATCACTATCGTATCATGTGAGAATGTATAGAAATCAACTGGTCATAACTTTTGAAATGTACATTCCAAGTAATGATCTTACACCTTACCTGATATAGTATTACATAGTAATAATTTTAAACTTATTGCCACACTTCCTTACATAACTTGCAAGGTTTTTAATAATTGGGAAAGGGTAGGGACAAGCACCATTGCACAGAACTCATGCTTGCATGAGAACACATATGAGACAAATAAAATGGATGAGGTTGCAACTGTATATAATGTCATTAATGGCCTGGTATGGTATAAAATACAATACCAAAGTTTTTAATAAGGACTTATCTTCAACAGTTATTCTGTTAAAGCAATTACTTGCTTTTGCATGTTTTCATGCATTCTTTGAAAATATTTCTTGTCTAAATCTGAATGTTTTGATTGTGTCTTTCAAGTTTTAAAGATTTTATGGTATCATTGAAAAAACTCTCAGAACATGCAACACAATGTGGCAATGGATCCAGTTCACTACCAAGTTCTTGAATATATCCAAATGCCCCAGTTTGAATGTTCTTCCTTATGGTGCCTCATGAATATTATTGATGTTCTGATTCATTGATCAACACATGGTTAAGTGAAGTACATATATTACTATTGTTCCTATTATCATAACTTACATTATCTTTTGAATTACTAAAGAAATGCAAAATATTTCCTTGCTTTTTCACTTATTATGGGTTTATTTCATTCAAATCTAAAACGAAATAAGAAGTGACAAGAAATTATACTTAACAAAGTCAAACTATTTGTGCCATTAAATATAACAGTTAAAGGAAATACACAGTTAAGGTCATACTTATCTAAAAACAGCATCTGAGAAATAAACAAAATAAGACAATTTGGTGTGAATCAGTATTCTCAAAATGGGTGACTGTTGTAATGATGGTATTATCATGTCTCTTGTATATTTGTGAATTTAGTGCAATATAAAGATAGCATTTAAGCACAGATATTTATAAAAGTTTTTTTTTAAATAGATTATCTCCAGTCATAGATAAATGGTTGCTAGAAATTTAATGCAGTTTTAGAGATCAAGCAAGTAGTACTAGAAATCTAGGTTTTGTTGCCAAATAAGTATAAAAATATTCTAGGAGCAAAGTTGCTGATTTATAGACTGATTTTATTTATTAAGTCAAAGCCTTCATTACAAAAAGATTTGCAGCAATTTTTTAAACTGGACGATTGTTCATCCAAGTTTATATATATAATACAATTTATACTCGAAGGAATGAGAAGTAACATTATGACTGTTGGTAAAAAATCAGAAGTATTTCAAATAAAAACTGTAGTTAAACAAAAATGTATACTAATTCTAGTTTTGTTTATTATTTTTACCATGCAGTTTTGGAACAGATATCAAGACGAAAATAGGTATAATGATAAAAATTTTAATTTCATTTTTTTGGTTTCTAATATTTGCAAGAGGATTATTGACAGTTTATGAAAATTCAAATATTAATCTATAGAATGTTTTAATATTTGAAAGCAATTTATAAAAACTTTTGTTTAATAAATAATGTTCAAAACATAAATGTTCTTTACTTTCAGCTTAAGAAAATAAAGTATACTTAATTTTTAGTTTGAATGGTTATCAACTTAATAAAACGTGAACTTTGAAGATGAAATACAAGGCATACTCCAATGTTCTATTGCCGCACTTAATGAGATAAAAGATAGGATATATTGATAAATTCAAATTAGTTGTATATAAATATATTACTTTACACAATTTAATAATGGAAAAAAGTCATGGGCTTAACTTCATACCATAATATAAAGATACTAGAAGACGTTTATTTAAGAATGGTCTAATATAATATAATGATAAAAGCATGCTAGAGAATTTATTATTCTACAAACATATCTTCATTGGACACATAAAGCAAGAGATGAAAGGTGACAGACATAGCAAAAAATATTTTAATGTAAACTTAAACTTGCTTTTAGATCCCATTTATATTATAAAGATTGTGTTATGTTTGGTCTGGATTAGAAAATAATACTAAGATAAGTATTACAATTAATATATTTATTATATCTACAAATATATATAATATAATATACAGTATATATACAAGAGAATATTTCACAATGTTGAATATTGTAGCTTAACGTAAACTCTGAGTTCTGCCTACCACTTCCAGCTACACCTGATAGCTTGCCTCATGGGTAGGATGTATGACTTTTCCAGCTGTACAAGACAGCTTGCCTCAAGCCAACATTAGGCTTAGTAGCATCTGGTCTCTGTGAGACTCGCCTAGCTGCATAGACTAAATAGCATAGTGCTATCAATGGGAATACTTGCTGGTGTTCAGGTTAGCAGAGCATCCCTGGGAGAATGTGAACAGTCTTTCAGGTTAGACAGATGTTCTACCCTGATTCTCACAAAAGGCTGACTATTTATAGCCAGATCTCTGACCTTATTGAAAACCTTTGGATTCAGTAAGCATCATTGCTTATTGGCCTGTAATAATCATTGGCTTCTTATCTATACATCAGCCAATTGGCCTGTGGCAAACAATGCTTAATCCAATCAGATAAAGAGGCATCTGGAATAGTCCATTTCAGAGAGAAAAAAGGAATATATCAGATTGTTTCAAAGACATTCCAAAATAAGTTTAATATTTATTGCTTTTATTGAGAAAATATGAATAGTAAAATTAATGAAGAACTACAGTTAACTAAGATATTAAAATATTTTAAAAAAGTTAAAAATAATATCACAATGTGTCAAATAATCAGTGTTGATCGAATTTATATATATATATATATATGATTCAAGCATTAATTAGTATAATCTCGTAAAATTCATCTTTACTTTTCTATTCTTTATCTTTATATATTTATTATTTTCTTCTTTATACTAAAATTAATGATTATTAATATCTAAAAATAAGTTATGTGTTCGGCAACAATACTAAAAATTTATGTTTCAGAATCAACTTTTAACTATTGTAAATACAATTTCTTACGATACCATTCCAACTAAGCTTAATGAAATTTATTTTTACAATAACACAAAAAAGTTTATAACTAGCGCAATAATCCTATCAGATCAACTAGCAATTTACTGTTTTGTTTTAATTAATAAGCAAATATATGTATATATATCTTGATAATATGAAAAGAATAAATGGAGATTGACTTAGTTCATTTAAACTTTTTTTTTCTAATTTGTCTATCATTACATACTCACTATAAAACTAGTTCACATTATTTAAGATTTGTTTAATTCTTTAAGCTAAGTGTATGTTTGATAATTATATACATATATTAGATTTATAAGTGGACTTGTTATTACTATCATTGCTATACTAATATTTTATCTGGACCAGTTCGGCCTTCATCTTGGTAGTCAATGTTACTGCAATGGTTATTGCAGATATGATGAAAGTAAAAAACTTTAGTATCTCTGCAACAAGGATTTTGACAGATCAATTTAGCTGAAATACCGATGTGCATTAGTATTAACAATAAATATCCACATACATAAAGTACTATTGGACTAGTAGGTGCTCTATTGCTCATTTTTCATTTCAGTTTCTGCTTTTATCCACTACGTGGAATCAGTGAAGCCATACTGTGAAAATTAATCATAAATTGAACATTTTTTAAACATTTGATTGTAAATTTTCTTATTATGTAATTTAAATTTTTTTTATTTGCTTTTCAAACTTTTAATTTTTTAGTTGTCTTTCAAAATGGACAAAAATGTCAACAATAAATGTTGAGTTTTAAGAAAACAATAGAAAGGGCAAATTAATCATAAATGACATATTTTTTAATTTTCATAAAAGAAGGCTAATAAAAAAAATCAAAAGAAGGTAAAATGAATATTTTTTTTATTATCGGCCAATAAACGAGTAAAGGTCAGGAAGTAAACATAGAAAACAATACCATTCACTGCAGTTTTATTGCAGAGAAATTTTCCAGTATATGTGATCCAGATGAGACTGTAACAATTCAGAAATTCTCATTTTCTTCAGAGTTTTGAGTTTGGCATATTCAGTCGCCTGGGTGTTGTTGTAGTCACGGATTGATAAAATACCTTTGATGTTTGATAATCAAATGTCTATTTAATGTTATAAATGTAAATCTATTATTATAAAGCGATGAAAACTTTGAAAATTAGTCAAGCATTGGTGGTAGAGAGGTCAGCGACAGCCGCTTTATAAGCAGTTGTCCCGGGATAGCTGGTTCGCTTCCCGGCTGATGCTATGACACGTGAGAAAAAAAAAAAACTTTGAAATTATTCAAATGGAAGTCAATCTCATAGCGCATTATCCGAGAATGACTTCTGTTTGAATAATTTTAATGTTATAGAAAAATGTTTTATTTTTTTGCAATTACGAAATACACATATATAATTTTTCAACAAAGAATATTTTATTGTCATACAAGTAAAATATATATTTACTTTTTGATGACTTTGGAAAAACTAAAAAAATTATTTAAAATTACGGAAAAATGTTTTATTTGTCAATTATGAAATGGGATTAGATGTTTAAATTTTTATTTTTTGATTAATGATCAAAAATTAAATTTTTATTTTTTGATTATAAATTTTTTTAAAAAAACCTCTTTTATTTAATTACAAATGTTGTAGAAATACAAATCTATGTTCCACTATTTATTTTTAAATTACTTTATAAAAATATATGTTCCACTATTTATATATTTAAATATATGTAAATGTAAAGTATGCTTAATCTTCAATTTATTAATTAGTTTTCACAATAAGACTTCAGTGGTTCCACTAAAGTAATCCAGCTTATATATTTTACATCTTTTATCCTGAAAATATTCAACTCAATATATATACTAATATATGTTTTAGGTTGCTGACCAGTGGTGTGGTCATGCCTTCAGTAAAAGAGTTCTACAGAAGAAATGTAGCAGCCCCAGACCGTACAGTAATTGTGCTAATTCTTTTTACGCGATTGAATGGTGAATTGACGTATAAAAAAATAACTACGAGAGTTGTGTTAAATTTGTTGATACTTTTTAAATTTTGGACATTAGATAAAATACTTATAATTTTTTTTACAGTAATGATATGTCTAAAAAATTTTGCTCCGAAAATAAAACTAAACTTAAACCAAAGCAAAACTAACCAACATCATTAAATTTCAAAATAAATTATATTTTTTAAAAATTGGCGTTCAGAATATTCTATTTTTTCATGTATTATTTTTATTTCAAATAAAACTGATACTTAAGAAGCTCATGTGTCTGCAGTCTTTTATTTGCAATAAAAAAATAATCGAATGGTTTATTACAAGGGTAGGCAGATTTTTGGAGGGCAAGTACTACTTGTAATTGTCTTCAAGTATCGCACTCTACCAGTTATACATCACAATGTAGTATATAGAGTATATGAGCATAGACTTTCACACAACCCACACTCACCACTCTATCTCATATCACTGATACACTTGAACACATATATGCCGAAAAGATAAATAATCACCAATATACCTATTTTATGCTAAACCAGCAATCATCAGTTGGTCCAGATTACCATCTCTACATATATGCAATAAGTGCTCAGATATCTATGAAGATAGCTAATCTTCACACTTTAATAGACAGATTTTAATCAACTCCACACTCCAACTCTTCAACCACCCATCCAATTAAAAATCTGATGATGGAACATTCAAAATTCATCCTGAGGCTGAGATTCTTGTCACAGCCATGTTGACCTAAAGTCAATCTGACCTTTCATGTACAGGACATAATTCATTTAATACATACAAGGATGGGCAGACATCCCTACTATGTAATAACTGAAATACAGGCTTATTATATATCTGTAGTATATATGAGCACAGTCTTTCACATGACCCACCACTCTATCTCATATATGTCAAAAAGATAAATAATCACCAATATACATATTTCATGCTTATCCAACAATCATCAGTTGGTCCAGATTATCATCTCTCCACATATATGCAATAAGTGCTCAGATATATATTACGATAGCCAATCTTCACACTTTATTGGACAGGCTTCAATCCACTCCACCCTTTAACTCTTCAACCATCCATCCAATTAAAAATCTGATGATGGAACATTCAAAGGCCACCATGAGACCAAGATTCTTGACACACCCATGTTGACCTAAAGTCAATCTGACCCCTCATGTACAGGACATAATCCATTTAATACATACACCCTGAGGCTGAGATATGTCCTGTACATGAAGGGTCAGATTGACTTTAGATCAACATGGGTGTGACAAGAATCTCAGCCTCTGGGTGGCCTTTGAGCATTTCCATCATCAAATTTTCAATTGGATGGGTGGTTGAAGAGTTGGATGGAGCGGATTAAAGCCTATCCATTAAAGTGTGAAGATTGGCTATCTTAATATATATCTGAGCACTTATTGCATATTAGTGTAGAGATGATAATCTGGACCAACTGATGATTGCTGGTTTAGCATGAAATACATATAATGGTGATTATTTCTCTTTTCTACATATATGCATTCAAGTGTATCAGTGATATCAGATAGGGTGGTGAGTGATGGGTCATGTGAAAGTCTATGCCCATATACCCTATATATTACATATATTGATACAGATATAATATGCCTGTATTTCAGTTATGACAATGTAATAATAATAATTGACAATAATAACGGTACCCCATGAGTTGATATTATTACAACTTTTATAAGTTGGACTTTTTTCTTCTCTATTAATTTTTAAAAAATCAGTAAACACTTTCAACTTGCATTTTTTAAAGGTAATGTTGGTGATAATTATTCTTTCACATTGATATCCTTTAAAAACAGTCTTATAAAAAATACAAAGCTGAAGATTATCAAGTATATAGGGAGATTCTCAAGATTTCAGGGGAGAATAAATGCAATTAATCATATATTCAGTTAGTTGTCCGAACAAATTAGAATTTGTAATTTCTGTATGATGACTCCTAACAGTTTTATGAAAAAATTGTATATGTTTAATTGGAGAAATAATTTTATTTTCAATATTGAATAAATCAAATAATGTATTGTTTGGCAAAAAATGCTTTTTATGAGAAGACTGCACCTAGATCTCATGATAATGCAACTCACCTGAAACCTCCTTTTGCCTATTTAGTTAATTATAAAGCCATGAGCCCAAGATGAAACCATAATATATTCAATACAAGCTAATTCACTTGTTAGTCATACAGATCTGAACTCAGTTTGGTATCTATACCTTATGGTGCCTTTGGTTAACTTTAGGGCAGGATTGGTATAAAATGACTGAAATATCGCATGATCACCATTTCCTATGCTTACACAAACCATTAAAACAGTAGAAAACTTTCCAAACAGTAGTGCTACCATATGCAAGCTATAGTAATTAATGAATGTTAGGTTTACACATAAAATCCATACTCTTACAATATTCTTACACTAGTTTCCAGTTTATGGCTTTCATCAGTGAGGAACTTTGGATTTGAGAGGTCTGGATAAGGATTTATTAAGCACTAGCATCTGGCATTTACTGAACTAGATGGTATAAAACAAATGAAAAAAAGTGAATGAATAGCATTATGTAAGTAAAAATCATGTGATGAATTGGTCAGGTAATGTCTTAATGGTTTTGTCATATATTATGTTATTATTCAAATGATTTCTTGTTTTGTTAACACCTAACTCACACAAAATGAGCTTTAAATTCAATAATGCATTTAATAGAATATCATTGTTGTCTGGTTAATTATAACTTAGAGAACTTATCTTACATTTGCTAATTTACTTTTAATGGAAATCTTTATTAAAATGTAAATTCATGATTTTAAAATACCTTTTCTTTTCTTTTATTGGAAGTGTTATACTTGCATGATATATATATATATATATATATATATATATATATATATATATATATATATATATATATATATATATATATATATATATATATATATATATATATATATATATATATATATAACACATTTTGCATTACCAATGTAGAGAAGAACTATTCTTCACATTCTCTATTAAAATTGAATGTCTTTTTTTCTTTGTATTTGTTTTCAGCCTTATAGCCTTCTTTTAATATAAGATAAAATACTATTTATTTGCAATAAATTACTTAAATTTGTTTTAAAAAACACAGTTATCAGCTTGATGACTGACTGAATCATATTCAATACTTCCTGTTGTGCCTTTAGGTTGTGCAGTGAACATATTTGAGTTAAATGATTTGTTATCAATGTATGTATCATTGTGCATTTAAACAAAGGCATGTCATTTGACATATTCCACTAGTTAGTTTACCCAACTATACATTGCTGCCTTGATTCTGAAGAACGGATTCTTATCTATAGAAGTCTTGCATGGCAAACATATTTTTTTATGTATAGCTACCTAATGTTGTGTAATGTAGTGCTAGCTATCATCATTTTTGTTTAAGTCAGTCACTCCAAAATTTCTTGATAATTTACCCTTATTCTGCAATGGAATGATATAATCAAAATTCTTTTATCAATTTTTTAATAATTATTTTACATTGTAATATAACATGTTTTCCTGCTATGCCATGACTAAACTTAAAAACAATTTTAGTTTCTAATCACATATAGGATTTTTATTTCAGATAAACCAACTTATAGTCAATACAAATTACCCTCTAATATTGATCCTGAATGAGTATCTAATAATTATTATTTAGTGAGTAAAATAAGAAGTTAATTAGCAAGTTTATATAATACTTCACATAGCGTCATATAAAAATAAATGCTTATTTACTTATAATTAAGTTTCAGTTAGAGTGACGTTTAGTAAATTCTAGACAATTTCACCGACGTCATTCATTCAAACATCGTAAATAGAAATTTAAAGTGAGAATTCTACTCTCACGCTTTTCTCAACAGTACTTCAGATTTGCTCATATAAAAGAATTTGAGTCGTAGGAATAAGAGGCTTTCTTTTATTCCTGCATAAATACTATATCTTGTATTGTAGAGGGAAGTATTCATTTATTATTTAACACTCTCAAAAGATGCATGCACAATTAGCTTGAAAGACTGATCTTTGAATGTTTATTATAGAAAATTGTTAGACCTATTTTGTGATGGGCAATTAAATACCACTTCAACTATTTACCTGATTCAACTTTTTACTATAATTTTTTACACATTTAAATTGTTCTCATTTTATATTTAATATCTAATCTGTATTCACACATTTTATAAAAAAATAATTATGAAGTTATAAATTAAATAGAAGGATTACTTTTAACAAATGTAATCCATAAAGACAGCATAAAATCTCTTATTAAATTCTCAACAAAAAATTAAACTACAGACATTAATAACAAATTAAATATGTGAGAAAATAAATATATTTTTTTAAAAATTGAAATTTAACTATAATTATCATTTGTTCTTTTGATTTGAAATTCAAATATAAAATAAATAAAGTTTATAAAAAATGTTTTATGAAAATTAATATTTAAAATAGGTAGTCAATAGTTAATTAAACAATGTTTTCAACAAACAATAGATTTATTTTTGTAATAACAAAACATTTTTTTTCTTTCTTAAACTATGGCATAGAAATTTATTATTCATTTTTTTTTTAGTTTTATTCTCATAGTTATGGTTTCAATACTTATTCCATGTAAAGTTGTTTATTATATGCATTTTGATATTAAAAATTATATAAAATTTCATTACTTTTATTTAAGTTAGAATCTCTGTGTGTGTGTGTTTGTTTAATTGTTTCTTCAATTAAAGGCTTTTTTTGAACTTAAAATAAAATTTTAAAATTGGGATTTAATATATTTAAATTTAATATAATTTGTTGAAATTTGACATAAATCCTATAAATCATTAGTAATATAATATAGTTCTATAATATTTTTTAAAAGTGTTCTAGTGTCTATGATCTGGACCATTGAGTGCAGGAAACTTAGAATATTTTGACATCAAATTTACAAATAATTTTTAGAACTTCAATATGTTTTAAGTAAGACATATGAGAGGGTAGTATAGGGATTTGTTTTGTTTTAATTGAAATCTTGAGTAAAGTTATAATAACATTTTAAAATCAAGGTTTAACTAATTTAAATTCAATATATTTGTTTAAAATTTATTACATTTGAGTAACAATGTAGTTAATGCAATATGATACTAAAATATAGTTAATGCAATATGATACTAAAATATTTTAGAGAGATGCCTTCCTTTCTAAAATCTTGACCATTGAGCAAAGGAAATTTGAAATATTTTGATATCAAATTTAAAAGTCATTTTTAGAACTTCAATATGTTTTACATAATATGTGTAAGTTTTTTTTGCTTTAATTAAAAACTTGATTTAAGTTAAAATAAAATCAAGTTAGTTTACAATATAGATTTGTTAAGCATATTTTAAAAAGTATACTTTTCAAATGAAAATAAAAAGTGTCAAACATTTATCAACAGAAACAATGGACTCATATTCTAAATTACTTAATGCTTTATTATACACATAATAATGTACACCTATTAAATCTCATATATACTTATGGGATATTTATATTGACCTAATGCAAAAATATCAAGTGTTATATACAAAGTATGGGTTTCAAATAACTTGAAAGTAAAATAATATATATTAGATAAAGTGTGTTACAATATCATTTTATTAGTCATTTTTTTAAAAAAAATCAACTTTTCACATGAAAAGAAAAAATGGCAAACAATTTTCAACTGAAAGACTGTCTTTATATTTTAATTTATTTAATGATTTATTATAACATATTTAATAATAATGTATACATAATAAATGTGATATATACATAAAGGATATATATATATATATTAACGTATTGTGAAAATATCAAATTATATATATATATATATATCAGAACAGTCAAAAATGCACAGTTAACACATAAAAAATCACTCAAGATTACTCTGCATACAACTTTACATTCTGACATCACATGATTAAAAACTTCTTTTTATATCCCACTAACTTAAGCAGATAAAAGCCTTATATTCTAATTATTGCTATTGATTGCAATAAAAGACAAATGCTAGAATGAGTAATTAAGATTTATTTACATATATACATAACCGTCATAGTATAGTCAAATAAAGATTAACATGATTGACTGAAATCCTCTGGAAACATCATAGTCTACTGGACTTTTACCCAGATTCAAACTCAAGATGACAACACGTAATGATTAACTGTCATCTGCCCAGTACTTAAACTCAATTTCATTTCATTACCCTAACTAATCTGTATCAAAATTAATGATTAACTGTCATCTGCCCAGTACTTAAACTCAATTTCATTTCATTACCCTAACTAATCTGTATCAAAATTAATAGGAATAGATATTCATCATCTCAATAGGGTTATTATCAAACATTATGCATAGATAATATAAGGACCCATGCATCTTAACTGCCCCTGGTTAGATACAGATTTGTTGAACAGGCCAACTGTAAATATTAATAATTATCAATCTCTAACCACACAAATTATCCAGCTTATAAACATAAGGATGTGCTAAAATTATTTCCTTAAAATACATGATTGGGAGGCCAAAACCAATATAAATCATTTCAAGCTGTAGCACATGGAACTTTAAGTGAGCAACTAGATTTTGCAAATGCAAGTGAATACTCAAGTTATAACAGAGACAAATGATGTGCATGCCAGTGGCTGTTTCACAATTGTTTCAATAATATTAGAATAAATCTCACCAAATGCCCTGGGCAGGAATCATACATCTGCCTGGCATTAGTAACTAAGAACTTATAAATCAAATGGTAGGAATGTGCATCTACCTGATAAATACTACTACTACTTCTTCTTCTACTACTACTATTACTTTTTATAATAATAATAAAATACTGCAGTCCTGCTGTATAACAGAAGGAACAAACTACACAAATCTCCGATAAAAAAAGCAAAGAAATATAAAAGACAAGATAATAATATAGTATTAAAAACATCTAATATCAAGAAAATAGCAATCTATCAAGAGTGTTTTTTTCTAAGCCAAAACAGTAACTAAACTATATAATTTTAAAAAATAAACTTTGATACTAAAATAAAAGCGTGGCATCTGAACTGCTATGTCCAGCGGTGACCAAGTTACAGCACAGCTAGATTGCAATTTAAAAAAAATGACATTAATATAATCACAGGCGGCATGGCAATTTAAATTATCGATACTCTATAATATTTAAATAGTTATTAGAAATTTTGTTCTCTCTTCAACATACGAAGTTATAACATATATATTTACAACGGGTTTGAGGGCTGTTGACTTATAAGGATCCTGCAAAGTGGTACTGCGGTCCCAGAATATTAATTAAAATCCGGAGAATAGTTCTCGGAGAGGCCGGATTGGCAAGATTGACAGCAATTTCCAGAGGAAGAAACACGTCTGTTCTTCAAGGGCTTCAACTAGCTAATACCTTTTCCCTTTCTGTTGAAGATCACAGCTCTCAGTTTTCATTTTAATAATCTAATTGGTTGGAGTCCTACGGTACCACGTGGTAGTACCAATGTTATTACATTCCAATCTGCATTTTTGTTTAATAACTATATAATACAAGTTCTTATATATTTAATTAATTCGTTTTCTTTTTTCAGATAATTCTTATCAGGAATCTGATCCATATTTTCCAATGGCTTTTAATTAAATTTGCTATAGGGCTACTTGATATTTAATCAGAGTTGCTGATCTATAAATTAATTTCACCTAATTAGTTCATAGCATTTTTATAGGTCCATTGCGTTTACATACGCACATAACTAATTTAAACTTTAACATACGCGTTTGATCAGATTTTTCTAATATACGCTTATTTAGTGTGAACAAAAAAATATAAACTTAAATCGCGCCAAAATCAATAATAACTAAACAGGCCGAAATAACACAGACAAAACACATGCAAATGGAAAAACGTATGCAAACATCATAAAACTTAATCACCAACAAAGTGATATGAAAGTCAATGAAACCACATCACAAACACCAAGACTTAAAAGAACTACTCTAATAGAATTCGATGGTATATATCCACAAACTGATAACAACCTAGTGCTTCCATTAGACACTTGGACTCAAGAGGAACTACAAATAATTAATACCAATTTTAATAATACAATATCGAATAAACTTTTTACCACCTTCAAAAATGTTTCTCGAACAAATCACTATTAATAGCTGTCACAGACAAGAATCTTACCTTATATAAATGTCCTAGGAACTTATTATACCAAGCATTAACAGAAAACACAATATGGGACACGGTCTTTAGCACAGAAAAGCACCAAAATTCCAGATATCTAGCAATACAATTTTATGATGAATACCAAAAAGCTAGGTTTCAAACCAAAATACCACTTAAATACACTTATATGTGATTAAATATTTTAAAGTTAGTAAAACCAAACCATAAGAGCAAATAAATAAAGTTCATACAAATTACCCACTTTCAACTTTGACAGTTCTTGTTATTTATTCAGCACCTGCAAACTCCATGCACAACAGGTAGTACAAACACAGTTATCTTTGCAAGTATTCAGCAAAGCTTCACTGAAATTATTATTGCTGATCTAAATGACATCCTTTGATGTATGTTTCCATTGATAGTGGTTCTTTTAGTTTATTTAGTGGTATCAGATATTTCTTATGCAGGCAGGATCTGAACATATTTCCCTTACTGAGTGGCATTTATCCCTTGCAAAATTATGGCTGGTCTCTTCCCCAAGGCTATTGAACACTTTTTATTTAAGCAGTAGAATTCAATGAGGAATGAAATGGCTTTAAAATACATCATTGCATTTTTTTGCACTTCACAATGAAACTAAGACCACACCCCGCTGGCTTTGCTAGAGTGGAGTAAATGATGTGCTTCTCCACACTTCCTTTATATATCCTTTCAGCAATATGAATAAACACAACATCCTGTTATTCATTTCTCTCTTCTATTATATTGATCTCCTGGGAGACTGGTTTTTATAGTCCACCAATCTGCCTTATCTATCCAACCAGTTTTCATTGAGGTTTGATTTTATCCATCCTCCATTGACTGTAGATTAGCTCCAAACTTCTCTATTGTCTGAGACTTACTGACCAACCTCAAACTTCAATAAGAATTAGCTTTAAAAGGATTACAATAAAACAAAAGAGAGTATTTTGATTAGTCAACATAAGGTATCAATCTCTTAATTAGCCAATCTGATTATCAACAAATTAATTAATTGTATAAAATAAAGTAATTTCCACCCATCTAATTATTAAATAGCTCTACAACTGGTAATTATTAAAATACTTTTGAAGTTTTTATAAACTTCGTCAAACGTTGATTTCGCCTCCCGGTCAACGCATTTGACATATGAAAAAAAAAGTTCTTATAAACTTTGTTTAAATTACATATTTATTCGAAATCTATTTTGAATTAATAAGACCTAATATTATGTTTTATCTGAGCGCATACCTATGCATACTTTATGCTTAGTAAATGAAATATTTTAACAGCCTTGATTAAAAAATTTAATGAATTTTTTAAATGATATAATCTGAAGTATATACGTGAAGTGCATATATATATATATTGCTTCAATATATACATACATAAATATATTCTAATGGAACATGGTGAAATTTGTCTCTTTAAATGCCCCACAGAGTGCCATGTCTAAATTGTAGTGGTATAGGATGTGCAAGGCTTGTCTAATTCAACATGCCCTCTAAGTTCTATATACCTAGATATCACGTAAAAAGTGAACTTTTAATCAAATAATAAGCGTGGATCAAGAAGCTTTCTCAATTATGCGTCAGAATCTTCTGGCATTTGACATAGTAATGACTAGCTTTTCACGTAATACCTTATAACTAAAGAAATAAAACTCATAACATAAACAAAAAGAATGTTTCCAACTTGATTACCTTCCTCAATACTTAACTTACATACTCTCAGGGTTTCGCCTTAAAATTATCTAATAAGACTTGATTGATTGCCAAAATATAAAGTAGAAACAAAAGAAATATTTTATTGAATCTAATTTATACTAATAAACAACTAAATATAAATAATTTATGTAATATTTCTAAATTATTGTTATATAATATAACTGCTTATTAATGTTTCTGCAAGTGATCATTATCATTTAAATATTCTCTGGGCAAAAAATAACTAAGTTATCAAAATCGAGTACTGTATTGCAATATGATCCATGTATATGGATAAGGGATTAAATTCAAATCAAAACAAAAATATCACCAAGTCACTTTAAGTAAAACAAATAGTATATTTTTTATTTATGATCTATATATATTCTTTTTTTTTTTTTTTAAGAATGACAATAATAAAATAAAGCATAATATTCATTTTTATTTCCTAGGGTTTTTTTTTTAACCTGATTTCTGAGACATTCCCATTTGTAAAATTTATTAATAATATACTTATTGTATTACTTTTGTGTTGGAATGAAGACCATTCATTACACAAGAATAAGTAAAATATAACATTAGCAATAATAGTACCATTTTCTTAAGTCACATGGTCGAAGATCAGAGATTCATTCTTTAGGGTGGGATTATCTAACTCTGCAATCCAGATAATATATATATATAACGAGATTCTCTTTAAGCTTCACTAAATATAAATATATGTTTTCTAAACTACATTTCTCTCGTTTAGGGTGACCAAATGCAGACTTCTTAAACTAATCACTTCTGCATTATAAGTGGTAGTCAGTTAAGATAAAAAAAGTTTTTTTTTTTTTTAAGAGTTTGGCAAGAGGTTTTATCACTATTATAAAAATTCTACCATCTTCCTATAATAAATTATTATAAATAATAAGAAGTTTCTTGTGCTTATGCATATAAAAACAGACATTTATAATATTATTATAGCAGAGTTACTCCTCGAACCTATCTCATGATTATTGAATGACTACAAATTATTTTGCTAACAAAATATATATATAAATTTTGATAACGGCAATCATGTAAAAACATTTATATTTAAATGGTTTTCCTAAGCATAAATGTAAACAAAAATTCATATAAGACATCTCTAATACATTAGGCATATATGCTATACATATTAGACGCATGTATGTGTATAAAAAAATAACAATAATAATACATTAATAAAAACAATAACTGCTATGGCAACATTGATGTGTCAAGAGATATTAAAGAAAAAAAATTACTAAAAATAACAAAGAACAAATATTATTACGTAGTGTCAAACTTTTTTCAATGGCAACTTTGACACTAGTCACTTTATATAAATATATATGTGTGGGCGCACGTATTGAAATGGAACATAGATGCATTATTTCTGCACCATGATATCCTTTCCGACATGTTTATATATATGAGCAGCAAAAGTATACTTAATATTCTATATAGTGCCAAAATTGAAGTGTTATACATTTTGGGCATTAAAAATCTCAAAAAATATAATAATTCAAAGTCTGTTAAGGTATCAGTTGCTTAATCAAAATTTATAGAGTGCGGCGAATTTATTTCCACTTGTCTACTATAAAGAGTCTTTATATATATATATATGCATGTTATGTTCTTGGCCGTAATATTTAAATAAATAATTACACACAGTTAACATAACTGACAAACTTTATTAAACTACCGCGTTCTCAAACGTAAGAGCGATGTCGCGCGCTCGCAAATCTCAGTTGTCACCGCTAGGCGTCTATTCCGTAATTATAGAACTAGCCATAACATGACAATGTTCACATGCGTAAATAAAAGATAACTGCTTTTAAAAGGTTATCTTGACAGTTGAATTGATTCCTAAAGAAAGATCTGAATGTATTCTGATAGTTTTCAAATTAATCTATAAAACACACACACACACACAGAAAACAAATAAAACAAAATTATCTTGCTTTAAAGACCGTTAATATTATAAACTTATAATCAGACCACATCTTTAGATCCAATCAATCCTTCCTTGAAGATATTAACTACTATATTATACTACTTTGAAAGATGGTAAACAATCTTGAACAGAAGTCTAACTATTTACTGATCTGCTTTCACACGATTCTCTCACCTGTCTTTATATGTGAAATCAAAAAAAAAAAAATGACATAATATATCTTTGATGATATTTGTGTAACTTTATAAAAAATTGTAATTATATTTTTGAATTCTTAGCATTCTAAAACTGAGCGAGATATTGTAATAATAATGATGCTTGATTTTTATAATTATTTGAATTAGAGATTTATTGTTTAGATCTAAATTTTAATTTGTAAATTGTATATATATATTTATTACTTTATAAATTTTAAAAATACGATGCAGTCTAGACTAGCTGGGTGTTTTCCATGGAAAAAGCAATCGGTCTTATCGAAAGAAGAATTCATGGAATTAAATAAAAAGTCAATTAAACTTGAAGAAATACGTAAATCTGTTTCAGAAAGTTATTCGTCTCGGACTTATAGCAGTTTAATGAGTGCCCATTACAGAAACTCAGTTTCAATTAGACCAAATGAACTCCAGTATTATGCTATCGAAATAGCAGAATATGCGTTAGAAGCAGAGATGTCAATAAAAGATATGGCTAATTTTATCAAAAGAAATTTCGAGGAAAAATATAGAGGAAACTGGAATTGTATCATAGGAAATGATTTTGAAATTTCTCTTGTGAATAATGATTTTGTGGAAATAATGATTGATCATTTACGAATAATCATATTTAAACAGTAGAATTGAAAAGACTAGTCTAGTCGAATAAAGATTAATCGTTATATATATATATATGCAAAGCAGATTTAGATTAATAATGACTTGATCGAAATAAAACATTAACCAATCACGAGATTATATATTTTTATATATACACACATATACACATACAAGTTAACTGTCTTTTTTCTTCACACATTCGCGCAAGTAATACTCCAAAATAGATTATTTTTTATTTATAGTAATTTATTCCACAGCCAAACTCTGAAGTTATTTCCCCCATCATTTGACTTTTTTCTAGCATCTTTACCATTATCTGGTATGATTTTGTAAGCATAAAAATGAACATGCACAACATTAAAAAAAAAAGTTGTAGCAGGATCGTGATAACATTTTCTTAACTTATCTATGTGTCAAATTGTCAACTTTGTTTTGTTTATTTTTTAAACAAGAAAATACTTAAAGCAACTCTCTTACACTTAAACACTTCAATTTCATATACGACAGCGATATTTTTTAAAATTTTTTTTGTGAAAATAATTTTCTATTATATTTTTCATTCTTTTTAGATACAAATAAGTCTCCTGTTTTTTTTTCTTTATTATAATTCACCATATTCTTTTTATTATAACTATTCTACACACGTTTAACGATAATTATCATTATCTTCAGTAATTCAATCTCCGACGGATTCTTAGATTGCATTCCTCTTGAATTCTGTATAAGTATCCCGTGATGTATCTCTGCACATATCCATCGCATAGATATGGCTACCCTCCTTTTACTTTCCTAGTTTATGTTATGTTTTTAAAAGCATTCTAAAAGGATGATCATGACATAAATTGTGTCCCAACCCAGCATGTCTTCAACGCCTTTAACTCGCCATAATTTTTTTTTCATTTGACTTTCTAACTAAAATAACGTCACATTTCAAATAGCCTTTTTTTATATTCAAGGTCTAGGTTTATGATTTATAAGAAGAAATTGAGCAAATGTCTCCAGAAAGCCAATTACTTTTATGAATGCTAAACTTAATACAAGTAAATAAGTTTTGATAGTAAATTTATTTAGATAATCTCTCAGAACCACCTCTAAAAGATTCCTTTGATAAATTTAATAACTAAAACTATTAAAGTATTATCTTAGTTGAATTTTGCTGAATAGTTTGTCTTAGGAAGTTGTATGCATGATCAGGAACTATTGAAATTATTCCAGATTACATTATCCTTCTCAACTCTAATAACTGTATTAAATTGCATAAAGATATTAAAAAATGCTGCTGCATTTGCTGTTTCAGAAAAATAATATTTCTCAAAACTAAACTAACAAAAATGTTTTGAAAAACAAAAACGTTTTTAAAATTCTAGTTTTATTATAAGAAAATCCTTTGTGCTAGACTAGATTCAGAACAAATATTTTGCAACAAACTCAATGGAATTTTCATATTAATAAACCTATAATAATAAATAATATTTGATAAAATCTTCAACATCTCCATTTATGTGAAAAATATAAATTAAATAAGCGTATACATCTAAAAACACTTCTCAAAGAATAAAACTCTCTATTTTAGATTTTCTATACTAGGTCTTATTCTTTTCCGATATCAAAATGCAGACAGTACTAAATAGATAAAAATAATGATAGAGATAATTTTTATTACTGTAAAAA
The DNA here is from genome assembly GCA_028023455.1 of Epiperipatus broadwayi. Taxonomy (NCBI): domain Eukaryota; kingdom Metazoa; phylum Onychophora; class Udeonychophora; order Euonychophora; family Peripatidae; genus Epiperipatus; species Epiperipatus broadwayi. Next base: position 460,229 of record JAQFVV010000402.1, on the reverse strand, counting down.
TAGTTCTGCAAGGATAACATAACTGTTTGTTCAATTTAAATCTTTTCTGCTTAAAGTAAGAAAAAATACTATTTTATATTGTTTTGGAAATTATCAAAATTTCTTAAAAAAACATGAAATCAAATAAATTAGCACACAATCAAAGTAATAGATATAATCACATTTATCCAAATTCTTCTGCTAAAGAATGATTTCTAAATCAAATATATTTACTTTTCGATAATAAACTTTTAGCATGTATATATTGATATTCTTTACAGGTATAAAAGCATGCATATATTGATATTCTTTATAGGTATAAAATAGGAAACTTTCCCAATTTATTTAGCTTACTGCATTTTCAGTGCCGAACACTATAACTATAACTATCCTTACTAAACTTCAAAGACTGTTTATAACAACTGTAAATAATATTTGAAAACGTCTTTGCTTATATATTCAAATCATTAGATAGTTGGATGCTATGATCTGTTTCTAAGGATGTTATTGTTGTTAGTAATATACTAGCCACTTTTTCTTTTCCAGCTGTTTTAATCTAAGCAGAATAATTTGACCTTTTATGATTGAAATGTCCTTGTTTTTTACATGTTCCTAAGAATACAAATGTATGTGCTGGATTTTTCTTACTCGCTTGCATAAAAAATTATGCTACTTATTCTAGTTGTTATATTGTTTTGGGATTTCCTCCGACATATAGCAAAACAACCCAGATCATTGCATTGCATAGCATAAACAATTTGTGATAGTTCTGCTGTTAGTTTGTCTTTAGAGTTGTTGATCGATTTATTTAGATTAATTGGAATCCTAAAGCCTGCATTAAAATTCTAGTAACATATTTTCCAAATTTTAATTTCAATATGGACAATATAAGACATTGATACCCCTGTTGTTAATATTTGCAATATTCCATTTTGTTTTTATATTAAAATTTTTAATTACCTAATGAAGGATTTTTTTATTGTATCATATATTAAGTAGGCATATTATATGTTTTAATGGTATATTTTTTTTATCAGATACTCATCTGCTTAACTGATGATTTCGATTTAGAAAGTCTTTAAGTCCTGCAAGTTTATAAGTCATTGAATTTAAAATCGTGGGTGTATATCATTCCTATTATTTATAGGCTCAAAAACCATTCTGTAATCAAGAAAATGTTCATTTCTGTTTATAATCAAATAAAAAACATTTAAATTTTTGATGGCACCCTCCTTTCAAATATACAAGCTTTCATTACATATTCAATGAAAAAATCTTTAAATAATAAACTGCTTCTTCAAACTTCCAATAGTAATAATTAAAAAAATCACTATATCATAAAATCACCTAATGGAAATGTAAACTATAACAAGCATGAACATTGGATGAATATTAGAGTGATTAAAGTTAATCAAATTACTAAAATTATTTATTTGATTTTACATAGCAACAACAATATACTTAAATTATGAGACCACATTTCATGTAAATTGAATTTCAACTCCTTTTGATAAAATTATAGAAGCTTATAGTTATAAAAACAGTTTTTCTGAGCAAAAAAATGTATTAAGAGATCTTCTCTTTAATTAAGTTAATTCGTTTATAATTTTCTTTTCATAAGTTTATTTGCAATAAACTTTTCAAAGTCAGGATACACTGATGTTTCACATAAAACGTTTTAAAGCTTAAAGAAAGCATCAATATAATTTATTAAATTAACTCTCAAGATTTTTATAACAAGCTTTTACTACTTCAAGATCTGCTTATGCAGATAAAGCAACATATACTATGGCATTTTGTGAATTACTGATTTAAATGAGGATATTATTAGGATTGATAGACGATATGCCACTATTAGTCAATCAGTTAATGGCGAACTTTAATGACAGGATCCATTCTGTAAATCTCAAACTAAAGTTCTATTAGAAATCTCTGAATACCTGCAATTACAAAATCAAATAAATACTTAAAATTAACGGTATGATTGCCACTGATTTACTCCTAAGTAGTTTGTACCAATCGTCAGACGACATTACTTCAACCTTGCTAATACAATTGGAAAATATGCATATAAGCTAACATTTTTATTATTACAAAAAATGCTCATTATTAAATCAAAATAATCGCTCTTGAAGATATTGATCTTAAAAATATTACTAGGATAATTTTTTTAATATTGTTAAGACAGTTTTTATTGATTAGATAAAAATTCGCTTTGGAGAGTAAACCATTATTTTAGACAATGTTTTTATGAACATCGACTTTAAGCATTCGTTAATTTAGTTAGTTAAGTCTATTAATTTTTTAAATAGTCCAATTCTTCAATACTATAATTTAGTTTTGTTTATAAAATATCTCTTGTATATTAATATATAGTACTGAAACACTGAAAGAGATTTTAAAATTTTATTTATGACAAAAACATTTATTAAAATGAAATTATTGATGGGCAGTTTATGATGTCTTGTTAGGCATTTTAAGGCAAGAGTAATATTTTTTTCAGTGAAAGACATACACAACAAAGTTTTAAATTACTACTTATTTAGCTAAATCAAAAAATGTTTGGATAAAATATTTACAGGACTGCTAAATAAAATGCACATGCATACAATTCTTAATTTCTGATGTATATGTAAATCAAACAAAATAAAGATGACTACTGCCTAAAAATTCTAAGCAAAATAAATGAAGTTACTATACTATTTATACATACATATATGGCAGCTTTAGACATACATATCTTAATGTATGTTGAAATACATTGTTTGAATATTTTTTAATAGCTTCAATTAGATAATTTTTGTTAAAGTAAATTTTAACTATTTAAAAACTTAAATCTTATATAAATAAATAAAATAAATACACAAAGCTGCATAAATAAAATTACAAATTGACGGTTTCATATAAGTATTACCAGCTTGTAGTAACCAGAGTTTTAAAAGTATATTAAATCACCCATAAAGTAAATAAACTGAGTATCTTAAGTCCAAGATAAGGCTGAGAAGCGATTGCTTCTGTGTAAAGATACATTTTCCTATAGAAAAATATTAGAGAAATATTTTTTGCTGACAATTTTCAAATAGTAGTCACAATTGGATGTATCTATTTTAGTTGCAATAAATAATATATGAAGATGATTGGCATGACTTTGATCTTAGTTCAGCAATTGGAGTTAGGCATCCTGATGGTTATAAGTTTCATGCCTGATAAGAAATGTTTTAGTGGCAGTTAGCAACACACCTGGAATACATTAATTGTTGTGCAGTTTTTTTGTATATCATGTTGGCAGCAATCAATCTTGGTAAATGGTGAACAGAGATCACAACCAAAGACAAATTTATTTTCTGAGACTGCTTATTTATATTATTTCCAATTTTGCAAAATATATTTTTCTGATATAATTAACTAAGTCAGTAATTACTTCTAATCAGCCATATTTACAAAATTCCTTAGTTACACAAACATGTTAACTGATAACAACTAGCTATTATAATTCCTAAAAAATATGTTTAATTAACATTGTAAAACATTTGCAAAATAAGAAGCAAAGCTTAATAAAAGAAATCAGTTTTTAAAAAATTTCTCTTAATAATGAGATAAAATATTTTAGCAATATTTTTTTAGTTACTAATCTGACTCTTGAATTACACTTAAATAAACTTTATTTTAAAATATAACTTTTTAAAACAAATAAATTAAGTGAATTAGTTTTTTTTATCTTTTTAAAAGTAAATTTAAAATTGACTATTTTATTTTAAGCATGTATATCTTTTTTGATGCATGTGTGCCTACAATAGAAACCTAAATTTAATAAAACACATAAGTCTAAATTTGTGAAATCTGAATTTTAATTTACGATTGACAAATATTTTCATTTTTAAATATAAAATAGCAATTTATTTCAATATATATATGTAGATAAATTATAAGTTTTTGGGATGTACCGTGTCTTATTTTCCATTGAGCACCAATATTTTGACGCGGAATAGCAACCGCCATTTTCAAGGTTAACTTTTGAAAGAAAAACCGTTAGATCTTAAAAAAATAATGTGACTGTGTGCAAGATGAGAAATGAGATTTCAGTTCAGTTAAAAACAATTACTAATAAAATTATTAATTAATATATCAATTGCTATTTCATTTTATAACTGCTTTATAACTTTAAACTTAATGTGCATATTAAAGAAAATATTTTCAACCATGGTTTAACTTTTTTTTAGGAGTCTTTCTTTGCATTTATAATATCCAGCTTTTTCCAGATAGAGGTTCTTCTTGAATGATTCTTAATTTCAGGTTATTAATATAGACAGTTAATTTTTCACTATTTTATAATATAATATTTCAGGCTAAGATACAGCTAGAATTTTTTTTTTCAATAAATTTTTTAGATCAGACTAACACGTAGAGACACTCATGTTTTTGGTTGTAGACAAGATTTCAGATTACTTTAGAGGTAGATGATGTTTAGCTTTTAGCTAATTTTTTTCAACAACTTGGTAAAAATTTCTTCTGTTGTTCTCTGCAACAACTCCATTAAAGCATCTGTATCTATCTTCTTTAGCATCTGACTTAGAACTGACTATCCTATTCAACAGCCATGCTGGCTTTTTAGAAAATACTTAGGTCTTTTCATTGACTCACACCCCTTTTTGTGAAACAAACCTGTCTACAACCAATAACAATCCTGCCTAGGTATTTTTACAAAAACATTTAGATATTTCTTACTATTTTTATTAATTAAACAAATTCCAATCATAGTTTTGAAATTTTTCTTTAATTAGTTTTTTTTTTCTGCCAAAAGAAAAAACAAGATAATCAGATTAATTACACTGATTTTGAAAACACTGCCTTTTCTTTAAAAGACAGATGAAAAGAAGAAAAAACAATTTTAATTATTTAAAACAAAATTTAATTTAATGTTAATTTTTTATTTTTTCCCTCCTTTCTTTTAAAACTCAATGTATTTATCTCACTTAAAAGTTAGAATTAAAATTTATTGAAGAGAAAAATTTACTCTCTTACTACATTTTCAAAGTTAAAATTAGTAATTAATTATAATTAATGAAGAGAAAAACAAAAAAAAATTATCTGATTTATACTTTGTCTCTCTCTCTTTTACAAATATTATATATTACATATTATTAAAAAAAACGATGTTTGAGAATTATTGAATGACAACTGTTTCAAATTTTTACATACCATTTAGAAAGGAAAAAACATTTAGTTAAATGAACTATCCATTATAAATTAAAAATATATAGAAAAACTAAATATTATTTTCACCTGAATTAATTAACTCTAAACTTAAGGACCATGCTGCTGCAAACCTTTATTGGATTGTTAATACAGCAATGTAGCCACATGAATATATATATATGAAAAACAAAAAACACAAGTTAAAAACTTGCATACGCTTGTATTTATGACTATAGATGCCATCTATAGTCATATATATATATAAATGACATATCTAGGTTCATCTGTGCATGTATGTTTTATGATACTAACATACTAATGTTTCATCTGTGTAACACCATCCATCAATTAGGTAATGATTATTATAAAAATGGTTGTAGATGTACTGTAAACATTAATATATAACAAGATTGAAAGTTTATTTAATAGAAGACAGTTATAGAAAATTTTAACAGTAAAATGATAAAATAAAAATATTACAAAATATTTAGACTAATAAATTTAAAAAAAATATTACAATTAGAAGGTAATTTACATGTATCACCACATTTGTTGATACAATGTAACCTTTTAAGGATTTCAATGGTTTCTGATCTTACATTGGTGGAAAGTATCACATTTAGATAGGATTCTGGTATTAGAAAAATCAATATTATGACCTATATGTATAGCATGGATTGAGAGTACCATGACCACATAAAAATTAATTAATTAATTGTTTTGTAATTATAATATAATTATATGGATAATTTTTTAGACTATAAAACATACATAAATGAATTCAAATATTATTTCATTTATATATGTAATCCATGAAAATCATTTTAATCTACACACACCCATATATATATCTATTGTTTTGAATAATTTTATATATATATATATATATATATATATATATATATATATATATATATAATCATTAAAACAAGTGAACACTTAGAAATGGATAAATAGTTCCATATGTAACTTTACTAGAAAGTGCCACTAGATAATAATTCTAGACTTTTCTCTTAAAACAAATTGTAATTTAATATTGTTAAATATTATAAATAATATACCAAGGATAGAAGATAAATTTACTAACAAAATCAGTTACACAAAAAATGTTGGGAAGCTATAAATTATAAAATGCATCTCTTCCAACTAATAATAAATCTTGAAGTAGAAAGATAAATTCTCCCAGCATGATTTACATTTGGACACCTATTAATTTGGTATACCAATATTTTATATTTTATAATTCAAGTAATATTCAATAACAAAAGAAACAAAATAATTTATTTTTAAAAAATAAAATAATAATGTCTTATAGTAATTACCAATATTTAAATTAATACATCAAAATCAACAAATGCAGATATGATCAATAATCTGAGACATAGCTAAAATAAACCAAGCCATTATTGATCTCAATATCTAGTAGTATCACAGTAACCTACACACCGAGGACTATAAGACTAAACAATGGGTGAAATGCCTGTTAAATATAAGGTTACCTCTCTACTATAATATTCTAAGTAATGGCATAGAAACAATAACTATTCTTAAACTTTCATATATAAAATATTTAAATATTCATTCATCATTATAGCCATATTCATAAAGATATAAACATTACCCATGCTAAAGAAAGTATTTACTACATAAACAAAGTCATATAAAAATGAAGCCATAGGAAATTTATAACTGGAACTAACCAATAAATATCAAGTTAAACATCAGTTGCTAATACGTTCAACACTAGTCAAATTCCATATATATAAAATAAATATTTATTAGTGTTTAAACAATCATCACTTAAAATTATAAATATCATTAAGTAATACAATTATGTATTTTATAATCTGTACTGAAATATGACATTTATAAAATGAAAATAAACTATCATTTATCACATCTGTATTATTTTTAAACATTACACTTAAAACATTTTAAAAATATTAACTTGCATTATAGATTTTATAAATACACATAGAGATTGGTACAATGTTTAAGAATTGACAATTTGTAAATAATTAATATCGGCATAATATTTATATGAGAAACAACTTAAAATATTTAATAAAGATTTATAAACTGTTTTATCACTTTAACTTATTTATCAGTAGAACATTTTAATTTTCTCTAAATGTAAAATATATCAGATGATGCTTTCTTTATTATGGCGCTTTATTTGAACTATAGAAAATAGGCCTAAATGGAATTGTAAAAAATAATATTTTTTACAGCAGTTGAAGTAGATGAAAATATGAAGAAATAGATTATCCATTTGAGTGTTGGTTTCCAAATTCTGAAGATAAACACTATTTATTAACAAGTTTATATTGGAAGTTTAAAATCCAAGGTTTTTTTTTTCAATTAGCAGCATGATGATCTTGATCATATGATCAAACAGTTTTCTTGATATGAAATCATTATTGGCTACTTGCCAATAGAACAATAAATAAATATACAGTCTATTTAAAAGTATATTTGATTAAATAATTATCAGTTCTTTACAATTACCATTTTTAAATTCAAGGATTAAATCCATTTTTAAATTATAGTTTAATAAAATCAATTTTTTTATAAAAATAATATATATTATCTTTAAATAATAATAATAATAATAATAATAATAATAATAATAATAATAATAATAATAATAATAATAATAATAATAATAATAATAATAATAATAATAATAATAATAATAATAATAATAACAACAACAACAACAACAACAATAATGCGATATTTTAAACATATTAATCAATGATGTCACACTTCTAAATTAATAAAATTTTGTTCTATACATTTTCTTTATCTACACACCAACAAAGTATGTTCCAAAGGAATATTTTATTTCAATATATATATATCAAAAGCCAGAAGCTACGTTAATTAATAAAAATAAATTACAATAACTTTAACATTAAACAAAACTAGCCATAAATTTAAAAACAAAAAGTTTTCACAAACAACTCAAACAACTGATTTCATAGCAAAATTAGACCTCTCGATATTTTTTGATGATGCTTTGCTTTCATTTCATATCACCTCATTTTTACACTATAATACTATATATTTTATATAAACTTTTTAATATTATATTAATAATTATAATTAAAAATAATATAAACATGTATGTAGAAAAAGATTTTAAATGCATTAACTTGTGACATTTATCAATAAAGCTTGTTGAGCTATGGGCACTGCTCATTATTTTTATTTACAAGCTTATAAAAGTAAGTCACACGATGTATGACTTTATTTTATTTACTATTTATAGTTTTGCTTTTAGGTCTTAAGTGATGTTATATTGCTAAAATTAGGAATATATGGTTTGGCTGAATAATTCTCAGACCCATATAGCTATTTATGTTTTGATAGCTAGGTTTAAAGACATCTAGGTGTCTGAAATTTTTAAATTGACTACTTAAGAGTTAACTTTTAGATAAATGCTATCTTTGAGTTGGTATTTTAGATCTAGTGTCTCTGAAATACTCTAGCAACTGACTGAGGATTGCCAAAGCATGAAGCTGGTCTGAGGAATGGGGATAATTTTTACACAACACTTTTAAATGCTTTCTCTTGCAGCATTTGTCAATAAAGCTTGTTAGAGCTATTGGCACCACTCATTACTTTTATTTACTATGTAGGAATAATAATTCTATTAAAAGTACAAAACTTTTTACAAAATTTATTTGATGTTTGTCCTTTTAAACAAATAGATCTTTTTAAATGAGAATTATTACATAAATGTATATAAAATATAAATACTAACAATTCAATACAAGTTGCCAGATACTTTTAACATTAAAGTTAGCTCTCAATATTTTCTAAAGTTATTCTGTAAAGTTAAGGCAATTAAAATATATGAATTTATATGCATATTTTTGTAATAATTTTCACTTGAGAGTGTCTGTTTGTTTAATTGTGAAACCATGACTTCAAAACACAAAAATTTCATAATAATTTACTAGTATCTTCATGTCTATATATATATATATATATATATATATATATATATATATATATATATATATATATATATATATATATATATATATATATATATATATATATATATATATATATATATATATATATATGTACCCTCACTAACTGGAAATATAATAATATGAAAATAAGACTAGCTCAGATAAAATGATTATGCTTGGTTAAAATACATATAATCAATAATACAGATATCCTTTGATACTGTCTACTATTAAACTAGCTCTAACTGATTAAGAACTAATAAATGGTTTGGTTTATGAAAAATTAAATAAATAAAATATTAATAAATCATGAGACAATAAAGTGAAGTACAAGCAGTAAAGAATTACAATGAGCCAATATCCCACAGGATATAACATCAATGGCATAAGAATACTATCCCCCCTATTATTTCAAAATAATAATAAATTCATAGCATTCTTACAACTTTAAAATAATAATCAATTTAATATAATGCTAATAAATAAATCCTAATCTCTTTATTAAAATAATATAACTATAATTATCTCAGGTTCTTTAAAATAACTCTAATCAATTTATAATCTTCTGTAGTCAAGTCTGATAAGGGATTTTGTAACACCCTCAACTATACCTAACTAATAATAATAACAACAATAAGAAATAATAATAATCTTCATTGAATAATTATCAATCTTATCTGTTGTGGTAAACATCGATAATAATAATAACAATAAATAACATAATATCTTTCGTTTTCATGTGGCATCTTAAATAGACTATGTGGTATAATCTGATAATCTGAGAATATGTGGCAACAAATAACTTTACAATTTTATGCAATAAATTATATAATTAATTATGACTATAATTATAATAAAAATGTAAAAATAAATTTCTCAAATATATTATATTATAAAGCACTGTAATTTCTTAAATAAATAATTATATTCGTACTGTGTAAATATTATGTTGGTTTAATATCTGACGATCATGTATTTGCAATGTGAATAATCAATACAACACAAAGTTTTAAAAACAAGTTTAACAAAATTTATTATAGACTTTTAACAAAAAAGACTATATACAATATTTACAATTACATCTTAGTATATAGGATATATGAGCACAGACTTTCACATGACCCACCACTCTATCTAATAACACTGATACACTTAAACACATATATGTTGAAAAGATAAATAATCATTAATATACATATTTCATGCTAAACCAGCAATCATCAGTTGGTCCAGATTATCATCAACATATATATATATATATATTCTAACCTGCCCCACCGCTCTCGTCCTCTCCAAAATTTATATACTGTTTAAAATTTACGGGTTCTAGCTCAGTTAAACAAATAAATAAATGAAATATTCAGCATTAATTAAAATGATTACTAGCTCTAATTTTTCAAAATACAAATACAGTTATATTTGTACCCTAAAAAATGAATTAACAAATATTTATTATTTTCATGAGACATGGAGTGACGACACGGGGAACGAGATAGACTACATTGAGATATTATCCACATGATACTATTTCAATGGCATAAGAACACTATTCCCCCTTTTACTATACTAAATAACTAACTTATAGTATTCTTATGACTTTCTAAGCTCTTTTCACTACGATTAAAATAATAATCATGTCTTAATAAGGGATTTTGTAACACCCTCAACTATACCTAACTAATAATAATAACAACAATAATAAATAATAATAATCTTCATTGAATAATTATCAATCTTATCTGTTGTGGTAAACATCGATAATAATAATAACAATAAATAACATAATATCTTTCGTTTTCATGTGGCATCTTAAATAGACTATGTGGTATAATCTGATAATCTGAGAATATGTGGCAACAAATAACTTTACAATTTTATGCAATAAATTATATAATTAATTATGACTATAATTATAATAAAAATGTAAAAATAAATTTCTCAAATATATTATATTATAAAGCACTGTAATTTCTTAAATAAATAATTATATTCGTACTGTGTAAATATTATGTTGGTTTAATATCTGACGATCATGTATTTGCAATGTGAATAATCAATACAACACAAAGTTTTAAAAACAAGTTTAACAAAATTTATTATAGACTTTTAACAAAAAAGACTATATACAATATTTACAATTACATCTTAGTATATAGGATATATGAGCACAGACTTTCACATGACCCACTACTCTATCTAATAACACTGATACACTTAAACACATATATGTTGAAAAGATAAATAATCACTAATATACATATTTCATGCTAAACCAGCAATCATCAGTTGGTCCAGATTATCATCAACATATATATATATATATTCTAACCTGCCCACCGCTCTCGTTCGTCCTCTCCAAAATTTATATACTGTTTAAAATTTACGGGTTCTAGCTCAGTTTAACAAATAAATAAATGAAATATCCAGCATTAATTAAAATGATTACTAGCTCTAATTTTTAAAATACAAATACAGTTATATTTTTAAAAAATGAATTAACAAATATTTATTATTTTCATGAGACATGGAGTGACGACACGGGGAACGAGATAGACTACATTGAGATATTATCCACATGATACTATCTCAATGGCATAAGAACACTATTCCCCCTTTTACTATACTAAATAACTAACTTATAGTATTCTTACGACTTTCTAAGCTCTTTTCACTACGATTAAAATAATAATCATGTCTTAATATTCTTTGTAATAAGAATCTAGCTCAATTAAATAAAATTAAAAATGAATAGAATAAATAAAATAAAATAAAATCTCAGGTTCATAAATTGTATTCTAACTGATTTAAAATTACGGTAGTAAACTATGAAAAGGGAATTTTATGTCATAAATTCACTACGCAGTAACTAACAATAATAAATAATAATAATAACAACAATAGTATAATATAATCTTATTACTTCCTAAATGAAATAAATAATTACGTACGTGGTAGTATTTTAATAATCTGACAACAGAATACGTGTGGCAACATTAGCATATATTTTAATGTAATATTGTGGCAACCAACTTATGACCAATAAATGATATAATTATGATCTTTTAATTTTATCATACAAATAAATTTTCAAAATTATTATAACACTTTTAGGTTTACCTTTTTGTGCAAAACTATATGTCTGTTTCAATTATAAATGTATTGTGATATCATGCATCCATGTGGAGAAATAACAACGAAGACACAAAGCTTTAAAATAAATTTACAACAAAGTTTATTAATAACATAAACAAATAACAATATTTTACATTATGTACATGGATATCCTTACTCTCCTATCACAAAATTATTTTACTAGTTTATAAAAATGAAATCAAACTTCTACTTATTTTTTTTTTTCTAGTTAACTCTTATCTTTTAAATGCTTAAGAAAATACAGTATTATTATTATTGGATTTCTTATTATAGTTTAGCTTGTTACAAAATGTGTTTCTCATATAATTATTATTAACACTTTGTATCCCTACTATTATTAAATTTATATTTTTTTTACAAAATTACATTCGTAGTAAAAATTATACAAAACAATAAAATTCTAGTTTTATATTAGTTGTATGGAATCCTACTAATTCAAACATTCTTCTACATTCGGTATTAGGTTTGATTGTTCATTATCCGATGTTTATTAATCTAATATACTCATTCAAGCCTTACTTCGGATGGTAATTACAACTATTAACATACCATGCACAAATATATGTCTATTACACATTATTGAATTATTTTCTTAATAAATATGCAATATTTATTTTCTAAATATTATTTAAAACATTAAAATTTTATTATCACTTTTATAAAAAACTTTGTTTAGATTTCTCTTTTAAAAATCTTATATTCATTTCCGAATTGATTTTAAACTGTATCATATGATTCTTTCTCTCTTTATGATATTTTGTACTTTCACTTTTAAAGTTACACAATTCTAACACATTCCAGTAAATAAACTATTCTTACTTAAACGATAACATATCCTCAGTTCTATTTTATTCATTATTTCTTTGAAAATATCTCTCTGACGATGCAGATTCACGAAACAAGGATAGCGAAAATAGATGCACAGGATCAAAAATATAACTAGAATATTATCCGTCATAAACCTTGACAATAATGGCACAGTGAATTAAAAACACTATAGAGGAGTGACCTTTGTCTGTCTACCCACCTCTATTATAGGAGTGATGCTAAAGCTATTTCTTCAGCTTTATATAACATCAAAAGTTTAAAAGATACGCAAAAAAAACACTGTCCAAAATATATGTGTTCAGTGATAGGGCTTAGTTAGCTATACTGAAATCACACAAACTAACTATGATCCAAATACTTTATTTTTCTTATTTCTTAACAAAACATCATCTTGGTTTCCTCTACACTAGTACTACCAAGTCACTATCCGATCTTATTTCTCAAGATTTTTCTATACAGTACATCGACAAATTCCTATCTGCATTTCTAACAATAATAAAATTCATTTATTTCAAAACTATTCCGCTGTTCTTTAAGAAAATCTTTTACTACTTTCCTCGTATATTTTATCATATACAAACTATTTTAAAATATCTGAATACTTTATTACATGAAAGTTCAAAAGAATCACACAATTGTTCTGATAACTTATATTATTAATTATACTTTAAATAACTTATTGCATGCATATTTAAAATTACTCCTATCTCATAATATGTTTTAATGTTGTATAAAATGTGTACATAGAATTTAAACTTTCACACATCATTCTTAATCAATCGATGATCTAAAAAAAATACATTATGCATTATAAATAAATATCAAAATTACCAAAACGATCTTTATCTTCTCGATCGTGTTCTGTAGGCTTCACCATCCCATTGATTCTTGTAGATATTAGACTTCCATACATACACTTTATTTTTAAAACAATATTTCTATCATTCTATTAAGCTATTATATTTAAATCTCATTATTATTAAATTTATGTTTATATGTTTTCCCTAATCTCACATAGCATTTTATATTTTAAATATAATCAGTAAAATATTTAAATTATATTTACGGTACTTCTTTATCGAACTTGCTTGAAAATCGTTCATATTAAAGCTAAAAAAAAAATATTTTATTTCTTCTTCAGTCACTTAATGTTCTATTTTAAAGTAAAACAATTATTACTCTGTTTAATAAATATTCATAGACGACAATCCTTGGTTTTCACAATATTGTATACAATTATTAATTCATGATATTCTCTTCTACTATTGTCTGCTAGTATTTTCCCGCGCGACTTTTCCGATGCATCCTCTGGGTACTTTATTTAAATCTTCAATAAAATTTCTGTTTCCATGGATCCATTTTCATTAAGTAATTTAATTTTATATTTTCTAAATCAAGCCTTTTCTCCAATGAGTACTTTATAATATTTTTTAATTAGATAAAGTTTTCGGCTCCTTTCCATAAAATACATAATAGCACTTTCGTATTGTTCTATTACTTTTTTTTTTTTAAATTCTTGTACTATATTTTTAATAATGTTTTCCTTTAAAAGATAAACATTCTTTCTTCATCATTATTTTTCTTTATAATAAAAACGCATATTAAATTTTTCCATAGAGAAGAATAAAATAACTTTAAAGTAGCCTTATAAAATTGGTGCGTCATAATTTTTTCCTGACGGCAAGTAACTTCTCTTTTAAATTTTCATATAGCGTCCCAATTATATTTCTTTGAGTTATAATAATAAGTTTCTGGTTGAGCATAAATAAAGCTGTATTAAGACACTTTCCAAATATTTTTCCTTCAGCAATATTTTTAGGTATTTTTCCTTGTACTTCCATCTCTACTGTAGGTTTTTGGTTAAACTTGAATAAAATTCCCTGGTAAGATAACTTTTAAAATTAGCAATCCATGTCGAGGCAGTCAAAATATATTATATGTTACAGAAGAACTTTTAAAATAAATACTAAATTTTAAATTTATATCACTTTTCCAGCTACGGTGTTATCAGCTACAAAAATATGTTACTTTCTCTTTCACTTACACATTACTTCTCCCCCCGCTTCGTATAATTCTTATATTTTGTCTGCTAATTTACCTCCGTTGATTGGTTAATAACTTTATTTTAGCGCGAACAAATTTACACATTTTAGTTTTATAACAGATTAGACTTTTAAAATAAAGAATTGATGACGTAATGTCTTAAATATTATTTAGACTAGTATTTTTAAATTCAATTTTAGTTTCATCAAAATTATTTAAACTTTAAAAACAATTATTAAAACAATATTTAATATTTTAACTTTTACTTTAATGATCGATGGCAATTATATCTAGTTTCAAATTCACAAACTTTATTATTATTTTAACAAGCGTGTGTGTGAAGGTATATAATATACAGTCACGTGTTTACTAACTTTATCAAATGATTTTTTATTTACGTCTCGGTCTAAATTACCAAAACTGATATATTTTATAAAAATTTGGAAAATAATTAAAACTTGTAGAACTAAATATAATTCTCACCATCCTAAAGTTTATTAATAAAATATACTCTATTAAATTTGACTATTAAATATAATTATACACTACATATAGCATTTATTTAATTTATTAGTTTTAAAATATTATACTCAAATTATTAATATACTTTTAAACTATTTATAGCTGTATTATTTTATATGGCCAGCTTTTACAACCATAAGCAAGGATATTATTAAGCTTTATTTAACTGTTTTCTTTTAAAATAATCTATTACATTTTTATATACCAGGTATTTTCAGCTTTAAATTGTACTATAAAATCTAATTATCCTACTATTATTTATATATCATACAAATATAACTTAAAATTTAAATTTTTTTAGTAATTGACCTTTCTACTTTATTATGACCTACAGATAAGGGCACAATATATATATATTATAAGTGCTCAGATATATATTAAGACAGACAATCTTCATACTTTAATGGACAGGCTTCGATCTACTCCACACTCCAACTCTTCAACCATCCATCCAATTGAAAATCTGATAATGGAATACTCAAAGACCACCCTGAGGCTGAGATTATTATCACACCCATGTTGACATAAGGTCAATCTGAACCCTACATGAACAGGACATAATCCATTTAATACATATGCAAGGATGGGCAGACATCCCTACAATGTAAAAACTGAAACACAGGCTTATTATATACTTGTGTCTCTATATGTAATATATAGAATATATGAGCACAGACTTTCACACGACCCACCACTCTCCAATCTATCTAATAACACTGATACACTTAAACATATATATGTTGAGAAGATAAATAATTACCAATATACGTAATTCATGCTAAACCAGCAATCATCAGTTGGTCCAGATTATTATCTCTGCACATATATATTATAAGTGCTCATATATATATTAAGACAGACAATCTTCATACTTTAATGGACAGGTTTCAATCTACTCCATGCTCCAACTCTTCAATCATCCATCCAATTGAAAATCTGATGATGGAATGCTCAAAGACCACCCTGAGGCTGAGATTCTTGTCATACTCATGTTGACATAAGGTCAATCTGAACCCCACATGTACAGGACATAATCCATTTAATACATATGCAATACATATGAAATACGTATATTGGTGATTATTTATCTTTTCAACATATATGTGTTTAAGTGTATTAGTGTTATTAGATAGAGTGGAGAGTGGTGGGTCGTGTGAAAGTCTGTGCTCATATATCCTATATATTACATATAGAGACACAGGTATATAATAAGCCTGTGTTTCAGTTATTACATTGTAGAGATGTCTGTCCATCCTTGCGTATGTATTAAATGGATTATGTCCTGTACATGTGGGGTTGAGATTGACCTTATGTCAACATGGGTGTGACAAGAATCTCGGCCTCAGGGTGGCCTTTGAGCATTTCATCGGATTTTCAATTGGATGGACGGTTGAAGAGTTGGAGTGTGGAGTAGATTGAAGCCTATCATTAAAGTATGAAGATTGTCTGTCTTAATATATATCTGAGCACTTATAGTATATGCGTGTGGAGATGATAATCTGGACCAACTGATGATTGCTGGTTTAGCATGAAATACGTATATTAGTGATTATTTATCTTTTCAACATATATGTGTTTAAGTGTATCAGTGTTATTAGATAGAGTGGAGAATGGTGGGTCGTGTGAAAGTCTGTGCTCATATATCCTATATATTACATATATAGACATAGGTATATAATAAGCCTGTGTTTCAGTTAGTTACACCTTAGATAAATTACATACTTCTTCATTTTAAAACAAAAATAAAAATCAGCAAGTAAATAAGCCTTTACTCCGACTTACAACTTTGCATATTTCTTTATAATAATAATAATAATAATAATAATAATAATAATAATAATAATAATAATAATAATAATAATAATAATAATAATAATAATAATAATAATAATAATAATAATAATAATAATAATAATAATAATAATAATAATAATAATAATAATAATAATAATAATAATAATAATAATAATAATAATAATAATAATAATAATAATAATAATTACGTATACAATTATAGTTGAATATAATATCCGTTAATTGACATGTATTAAAAATGTTTTCCGTAAGCACACGCAAAAAAATATGAAATTATAAACTACTAAAGTAACATTTATTTTTAATATACGTTCATAAATTTTGTAATAAATTAAACATACTTCTACTATGATAGTGCTGATGTTATTCAAAAAATATTTCTTTTGGTTCGTTAAATAAATAAATTAACTTGAGTAAAATAATATGATTGATATACCTTTATATACCTTCTTAGCATTACTCTAATAAAAATCTTTATGTGTGTGTTTTATATGTATTCTAAACATAAAAATAATATTCACAAAATATAAGTACTCATTCTATTTTATGTTGTTACTTCTGGATGTTTTATTCTTTAAACATATGCATTACTGTGTATAATCAAAATACTCAAAAATTATTAAAAAATCTCGTAAATAATTTAGTATCTTATATATATTTTTAAATAGTTTAATAAAAAACGAAAAATACCTATGATTCTTTATCCTTATAGTTTGCATTTACTTTCAATCTCATTTGTATTTGATCTCAACATAAACCAAAGTAAGAAAAAACTATTTTATCCTCCTTCAAAAATAACGATTCTACAATTTCCAAAATTATGTATTATTCTTCTTCATAAATTCAATTCTATACGATGCAATAACTCTTGAAATTAAGATAGCGATATGATGCGTAGGCATAAAGAACTAACTAGAGTTTCGATTTAATATTATAAACATATATGGGATAATCTACATGGCAAAAATGCATACGAAGTGGCATGACTTCTAATATAAAATAATTTCCAGGCTATTTATTCAGCTCCTTCGAACATTAAAATACTCAATACTGAGAAAGACACTGCCCATGGAAATATACAAGTCACAGGGCTACATTATCTGTACCTGCACAAACTACTAAGACAATAATATAAGTTACTTTCTATTCCCCAATAAATCCTACATAAAAGCATCCCATTGGTTTCTTTTCATAATCCCAAGGTCACTATCACTTTAAAATTTCATAATAGATTTATCTATCTACTTCGCAAAATATCTAACATTATTCTAAAACAATAAACAAAATTTACGTATGACTTCAACACTATAAAACTACTAAACAAGAAAAGGTTTATTCTCTTTTAAAATCTCAGCAATAGAAATACAAATAATTTTGTTTTCAGATATTAAAATCAATATTTTAATAACATTTTAAAAATAGGATTTCTCCACTAAAGAGTCATATAGAATTATATGTATCAATAAAATTATATATTACATTAGTAATATAAAAGAAAAGTATGCATATCTTTTTTTAAAAAAAAATCCTAGCTCATATCTCTAAAATAACAATAAAGTTTTATGTGTAATTAATGCACACACACATATTCATACGTTCATATGATAAGGCAATACTATAAAAATATTCCAAGCAATCTAAAAAAAATAAAATATACATCATGTAAAAATTAATATATTTTACAAATTTACCTAGTGACAAATTGCTGGTTGGTCACTCTTAGACGTTTTCTGGTCCAATATTTCATAAAAGAAACATACAATTAAGAATAACATTTACTCAGCAAAAACACTATTACACTTAAAAAAATGTTTATAAAAAAAAAACTTTACAAAGAATTAAATATTTCTTAAAATATTAATTATTGTTAGATTACTAAATATTTCAATGTACTTGTCCTACCTACACTAATAAAAAACTTAACACTATTATTAGTAAACAAAATGATAAATAAGACTATATTTATGACAACCCTAACCCATCATAAAATCCAAATAAAAAGTTCTATTCTTCTTCCTAATATTACTTCATTAGAAGTCCGCTTCCTGCACATTTGTTAAAACAAAAAACCTTTTCCTACTGGGCACAAAATGAAGGGAAAAAATGAAAAAGAAAAATGAAATGAAGTCAACTTTGTATCCAGAATTATTTGAATAATTATCAATCCTTTTATGAAAGTTTATAAAATTATGGTCAATTGTTTATAGATTTCAGAATAAACAATTATTAAGTGTGATATCACTGGGACAGTTTCAAATAATAATCTCCAGAGTTTCCCTTTCATTAGGATCTTACATGGGCTTTCTGATGCATCATTTACAGCTATATGGATTCCTGCATACTTGTATGGAAAAATACGCAATTATATTCGATTAAAAGTAGCATTTTCTGGTAATTCAATAAAAACATTATAAAGTTATATTTTAGTCAGGATAATTTTAATTACCCAGGTATTTCTTTTCTGATGAATAATTTTAAAAATCATTTTTTCAGAATATTAAAATGATTTACGGTCTTTTTTTTTAATGATGACTTGTCATATAAATTATATTTGCAGTACTATCAGTTTTTATATCTTTATCATTTTAATGAAAAATTCATAATAAACTTTTTAAAAATAATATTTCTTTTAAAATATTTACTGCAACTCTTTTAAAAATATACTTTTTTCAAAAATATTAAAAGTTAAAGTTTTTACTGTATAGTTTTTGCTTTTCAAATACAGTTATCTTTCCTTACAATATAATGCATTTAAAATACAAACTTTTAAAAGAATTTTCCTGTCCAATTTTCTTGATAATGTCCAGAATATGAAAACAAATAATGATATATTTTTTCCAATAATATTTTTAAAATTATACTTTCATTTGGTATCTGTACCTCCATTCTTACTTTTCTTGAATATATACATATTTCTGGTATTAATTCCATAGCTACTGTGAAGTTGGCTGAAGCTCTAATAGAAATACTTGATAGGGAATCTTGGTTCCTTTAACAATGCATAATTTTTAACTTAATAAATTTATAGTCTTTCCAATACTCTCTTTTAAAACAATAATTTCAAGTAGTAAGCTAGACAATACTTTGATATTAAAAAAAATATTAAGAAAGTTATTTAGTCATTAAGCACCTATTTAATTTATTAACAGTACATATTTATCACCTCAGAAAAATGACATCTACTTTTATACTAAAATAAATCGATGATGTGATTGGCTATTTAGATCTTCAACTGGTGATCTAATTTATATATTAGTCAAGTTTGTACAATTAAAAATTAAAAATAAAAATCATGACTCATTTTTAAAATATTAGATATTATATTATTTGATTCTAAATTAATTTTATACTTTTATTTAGACAAAGTAAACAAACATTTTAAAATAACATTTTAAAAATAATACTTTATTAATTTATTCAATATTTATTTTCAATGTATCTATTTTTAAAAATCTAATTTTATTAATTACATATTTGTTTTAAAACCACCCAATTAAATATTTTTTAACAATTACTTTTATCTTGTGACAAACAAATGTTTCAATTTTTAGCACAATTCTAAAGTAATTTTGAAACTTTATTAGAAAACTTGTAAGCACAAAGTATGACTACTTGTGTCACATGACTTTCAAAACCAGATAGAATGTAACAATTTTTTAATTATTGTCTAAAAACAGAAATAAATTTCTAACTACAAAAAATATTATATTAAAGAATAGTAATATAATAATAGAATTGGAATTATAATTTTGATACTATGAAATAAAACACATTTATCCATCACAAAATAATATATTTTAAATAAATAATTTATAACAAATATTAAATATAATTTTTATTTTAAAATACACTAGTTTATTTAATTTTATGCTATTATTTTAATATTAGCTTTTAACACTTGTATACTATGATTTTTTAGCATATTATTTTACTATGGCCAGTTTTCCCAACCATACAAAATTATACTATTTAGCTTTACTTTATTATTTTAACATATTAATATAGTATTTATGTATTCACTACTCTCATTTTACTTTAATAAAGCATTTTAAAACATAACCAACATTATACAGTAGTTGTACAATTCAAAATGTATCCTTAATTTAAAATTTTTTAAAATTGACTCAGTGAACCTATTTGGACCTAATCAAAAGGGTACAATATGTATTGTAACTTAATTAAATATGTGCCCAAAATATATAGGCATTGTAACTAAATTATTAAAGGAGACTATTGTAATTTAAGTTGTTAATGGGACTAATGTTCAATTTAAATATTATTGCTCAAGATATTAATTCAAACAAGTTGTAACTAAAAATAAATTTCTTCTTAAGATTTTTAAAAATATCATAATATCAATAATTAAAAACTAGTAATTTCAGTTATCTGGTATCTGGCCTATTTCAAACCCTACTTAGACAACCATGGTATCCTCAATAAATAAGTAGGAACACAGGGTAACTTAATAAAAACATTTCCTCAATAAGTCCAACAGAAAATTTTACCTACTTTTATCTCTTGGTTTGGTATCAAGTGCATATTTAAATGAATAGCAAGAGAATATGGTCTAGCAGGGTGCCACTAGGCTATCTGAACCTAGACAAAGTTATATTCTATAACCTTTTCAAATGTACCGGGATTGAACCCCGTTTTGTACCTTATTTCTAAAAAAATGTAGGATTTTTGATTTTAGACCCATATCACCATATGCACTAATATTAAGATAAACACAAAAAATCCTTAAACTAAAGTGGTGTATATAAAATTCATCAGACAGAAATCATCTCTTAGATCTTAACATGATAAATGCATTTCAATATCATTATAAGTTTTACTAGCTCATATTACACTATTAATTTAGGATGGAAATTCACTCATCCTTGAATGATGTTGATGATGGAATGGTGGTTATTATAATGATTCACGAATGTCAACTAAATACCATGAAATCACTATTTATTTATGGCCCTTAAACCTTTATCTAGTTCATTAATTGGAAAGTGAGATGATGATGATGATGATCATGATAATGATTTCAACCACAGCTTTAGAACTAAGCCTAACCTAAGATTTAGTTTTTAAAAATTCATGACTATTGGTTAATCTTAGTATATCTAATTAGATCTTAAACAGTTAATATTCACCAGTGATGATGAATGATCACAACTAATAAAAACTACTCTTAATAAAATATATATGTCTTGTTTAATAAAACAAATTAACATTTATTACTGCATTTCTAACATATACATACAATTTCTAGATAAACATAAAAATTTATATGAATAATAATAATAATAATAATAATAATAATAATAATAATAATAATAATAATAATAATAATAATAATAATAATAATAATAATAATAATAATAATCATAATAATAATTGATTATTTTGAATTCATAATATTAATTTGAAGTTCTTCCCCCTTTCCTGTTAAAGATATAATGTATATCAAATTGGATACCAAATTTGCTAGGATTTTCAATCCACAAGAAAAACATTTCATAAAAAAATAAACACTCTTTGTGCACACATACTTTTATATTTGTGTACATCTAAAGTTAACATATAAAGTAGAATGATGAATTAGAAAAAGAATTAGTTAAATTGAAAAAAAAAGATTTCCAGAAACAAGTTTTTAAATTACTTCTTCCCCTCCTCTCTAAGCTATTAAGATCGCTAATCCTTAACTCAAAACAAAATAATCCAATATTTCTAATGTTATATGTCTATTATTCTCACATTCATATGCAATTATATGCATGTGGTAAGTAGTGTTATATTACCATGTATGTGTGTTTATCCCCATTATAATTAAAATATTATTTAAAAACAATATAATAATGCAAAAAAAAATCTTTTACATATTAACAAACATTTCATAATTTTAGATTAATTTACAATAATACCCTTTAGAAAATAAACTTCATTAATAAACAGGTATAATAACTTTAGCATACATACAATTATTACTCATGGTTATAGCTATTATTACTGAAGAAATTTTTAGTTTAACTCAATTTTAGTTCTCAAAGTTCAGATATAAGAAAAGATGAAATTTTATTGCTAAAATTTCACTAATAGTCTTTGATATCATAAAAAGAAAATATATAATAAAAATTCATATTACCAGTCTCTTTTATTTTGTTGAGGCTTCCAAGAGTTCAAACTCGGCTTGTTAAATGTCTATACATTTTTTAATAAACACATACCAGTTTGTAATTCTTTTATGGTGATGATGATGAAGAAGTTGTTTACTTTAGTAGAAACCATTTGGCACTGGAACTGTTTCTTTTCTTGTTCTGATGGGAGGAGAACATCTGATCTTCTCATATTTCTAATTTTGCTGGGGTTTAAACTCTCTCACGGGAATCTGAACTTGCATGGTGTAATACTTATCAGCAGATTATTTATTTTCATTTAGCTTTTAAATGCAGGCAGATGTTTTCTTCTACTTAAAATATGGATGAGTAGCCAGTCACTTCAATCTGATTTCTCTCAATCAATCATAAGGTGTAGAATACTTTTACTTCAAAAACATTTTTTTATATGATGTGTCAGCTGTATGGCAGGCCAGCAAGCCCAAGATGAAACATATATAGATTTTTAACCTGCCATTCTGTTCATATTAATGTTCAAAAAAAAATTATATATAAAAAAAATGATTTCAAATTGATATCTTGCAGAATTTAAAGCTTGTCTTTTCTTCAGTTTCAATATTTAAAATTCTCCTCTGATTGACTTTCCAAGGTTCCTTTATATTTTTATTTTCAGTTAGACTGATCATATGTTTTCCTTTAACTAACTTGTAACAAACAATATAAGAACTTCCACCTACATGATTTTCTGATGTTTTTCTTTAACGTTTGATTAACAAAAAAATAAGAAGTTCACACTAACATGATTTCTGGAAAGCTTAATTTGTTTTTTAAAAAAAAATTATCTTAAACATTTCCTTTCTCATTCTGCTGGCAAATATCGCACTTCTATAATACTCCATCTTTTCTTTTTGATCTTTCTGATGTAAAGATTTTTAAACTGTCTGAGCTTTATCAAAACAAAAAGTCTTTACAACAACTAAAACCTCTGAGTAAAAAAATAGTATAACAGAATTGTCTCTTTTTTTTAATATATGTAAATGTAGATTTATTTATGCAATACACTCACACACACTCTATCATCCAAATAATTTATAAAAACTGGTCTATTAAAATAATCTGAATGCCTCTTAGAAATGATACTTTTAATATCTAAAATTAAATCCTTATAACTTTTAAACCCAAATTATAATCATAACAAACAAAACAGAAATAGAGAATAAAATAACAAAATTAATCTAGCAAGTGTAAACCAATTTTGAAGAAAGTTAATATTTGAAATAGAAAAATGACAAACTAAATATCTTGTCTACAGACAAATGTCTATATGTGTTATATTCCTACTTTTAAAAGAACTATTGAATAATTAAAAGGTGTGTACTACTCTTTTTGAGTTTTGTCAACACACAAACAAATAAAGAACATATTTTTCCCCACTCTTTTTCTGTCTTAGGCTTTATAGAACTTGACCCTGTAGCATTTGCACTTGGGTGCCCTACAACTTTCTTTACTATATAAAAATGTGATGATTTTTTGGTTCCATGTTTCCTTTCATGCACATGACTACAATTTAGCTACTGGCTAAATTGAAATGGGCACAATATATATATATATGAAAAACAAAAATGCAAGTTAAAAAACTTGCTAACGCTTGTATTTATGTCCACAGATGGCGTTCTACCAAAAACACCGATCAAGCGTATGTTTTGTTTACATAAACATCAGAGTAGTATTCACTATCCCTAACTATAATTCCACTTTCAGATCATGATTTCAAGCTATTTGCTATCATCAGTGAAAGACAGGAATAAAGAAACTAGATCTAAACACAAACTCTGAGCATTTATGAAACAATTTCTATTCAGCTTGCAAGCGTAAATTTTTTAGACACGTAATGCTGAGTTTGAAGACATTACGTGTCTAAAAAATTCACGCTTGCAAGCTGAATAGAAATTGTTTCATAAACGCTCAGAGTTTGTGTTTAGATCTAGTTTCTTTATTCCTGTCTTTCACTGATGATAGCAAATAGCTTGAAATCATGATCTGAAAGTGGAATTATAGTTAGGGATAGTGAATACTACTCTGACGTTTATGTAAACAAAACATACGCTTGATCGGTGTTTTTGGTAGAACGCCATCTGTGGACATAAATACAAGCGTTAGCAAGTTTTTTAATTTGCATTTTTGTTTTTCATAAATGTACCTTTGAGGTCTTTCTTGCAATGATATAGATTGCAGAGGCTTCTACTATGTGGTGATGCTGAACTGAGATCAGACCCATATAGCTATCTGGTTTGCTATGCTGAGTTTGAAGACATTACGTGTCTAAAAAATTCACGCTTGCAAGCTGAATAGAAATTGTTTCATAAATGCTCAGAGTTTGTGTTTAGATCTAGTTTCTTTATTCCTGTCTTTCACTGATGATAGCAAATAGCTTGAAATCATGATCTGAAAGTGGAATTATAGTTAGGGATAGTGAATACTACTCTGATGTTTATGTAAACAAAACATACGCTTGATCGGTGTTTTTGGTAGAACGCCATCTGTGGACATATATATATATAAATGCACACACATTTTGAAAATAATATGTGGAATGTTTGAAATTATATTTCAGTTGAGATTAAAGCTAACAGTTGATATTTTACATGTAAAATATTTCAATGAATAATCATTAAATTGTCTCTTATCTATAATGTTTAATAGGCATCTATTATATCATTTTTGTATTGGCATTTAATAAATGATCACCATTATCATTTTCTATCATTATCAATCCACTGAAGGGTAAACATTTCTACAAATTTAATTGAAGTTTGTTAATACATTGCTTTTGTTCTACATATTATACCAACAAACCTTTTTATTTTATGTACCATCTCACATGTTCCATCTCCTTTCATCTTGTACACTATCTTGGAATTGAATTAAGTCTTTAACTTTCCATTTATTATTATCTCTTCTAATAATCTGCTAGTCACACCTCAATTCTTTTCATTATTATTTCAGTGTTGTGAATAATAATTGATCTCTCATCCAAATATTTGCTTTTGATGCAGCTTGTTATTCCTAATATACATTTTTTATACTTCATTGAGTGATCAAAGTCTCTGTAATGCCCTTCAGTTACAAGTCTCAGAATCATAAGTAAGACTGGTAAAATACATTTATAAAAAAATCTTTCTTCAAACAGATAGGCTTATTTTCTTTTAAAATTGTTATTTATACCAAAAGCTTTCATCAATAATTAATTCTATGGTTAATTTAATGCATGCATCAATCTGCATTAATAATCTAACCATAGTATTTGTAATTGTTAACTTCTTTTTATTTATGATTATTAATCTTTATTTTCTTCTTCAGACAAAATCAATTGAACATTATTTTATTCTGTTTAATGTTGATCTTTAGTCTTACATTTTACTTTCATCTGATTAATTTTTACATTTTCTTAAGTTCTGATAAATTATTTGAAAAACATCAAAATCATCTACAAAATCTAGAAGACAAATAAAATCCTCAAGTACATTAATTTCTTTAGCTTATCATTTTAATCCACAAAATATTTTTTGTAAAAATATTTTGGAGATAAGTTATCACTCTATTATATATCTTGTCAATGAAAATCTGTTGAGTTTCACAACATATTCTAATCACTGCTGCTGCATTTTGATGAAGAATCTTCAGAATATGGCATAATCCTGTGTCTATATTTTGATAATCCAATCGTTTAAGCACAGTTTCATAATCTATAAATACATGGCATAATGACAACTCATATTCATAGGTCCTTTCTATAAAATTCTTCCAATAATTGGATGTGATCTACTAAGATAAAATCACTTTTAAATTCAGTTTGTTCTTTTGATTAGTTTGAATCAAAAGTTTTTTTTGTAGATGAGTTGAGATTATTTTAAAAAGATTCATATAGAATTGATAAAAGATTGGGAAATCTGCAATTTCTAATATTTTTTATAATCTTTCTTTGATATTAATATTACGATTGCATTTTTTTTTATTTGGTAAATTTTCGTCATTTAGATTTTTTTTTTCATATGTCAAATGCGTTGACTGAGAAGTGAACCCAGGCCAGCTGCTTGGAAGGCAGCTATGCTAACCGCTAGGCCACCAACGCTTGATATTTAATATTTTTATCAATAATTATTCTCATTTTTTACCTGATATTTTTTTAAGATATCAACAATAATTCTATTATTTCCTGGAATTATTCTTTATTCATAGATTTAATTGCATGTTGTTTATTTTTATTTAAAATTTAGAAAATGGTAATAATTAAAGAAGTTACTTTTTGTTCTTTATTACTATATAACTATTTATAGAATTCTTTTACACATTTCATAAGGTCATCTTAATTCAGCAGTATTTGCTGGTTTTCTTCTTATTGCAAAATATTTCTTTGTTCATTATTAATATTTTATACCTTTGAAATGTTTATTCTCTTCTATAGCTTTATTTTCCAATTCGCAGAACATATCTGCTTTTATCATTATTACTTTTTTATCATATTATTTCAAAGAACTCTAAATATTCTTCTCTTATTAGCCTTTTTACTTTATACATTGTCTTATCTCAGTTAAAAATTTAATGGTAAATTGCTGCTATTTTATTTCATCTAATTTTGTTGCTGTTCATGTTATTAATCTCAATTTTGTTTGAATTATTTTCAATATTTGTCAATATTTTAAAAGAGATATCAAATTCTAATTTAAATTAATTGAGTGTTTTTGAAGGATATGAATGCCAGTTATTAATAATGACTGTTTTAATTGCATTAACATGTATATAACATTTTATTAATTATTGACTATTTTCTATGTTGAATCTATTAAAAAAATAATCCTAAAATACATATTTTTTGTTAGTCAAAGTATAATCTATTTTTGTTGTGCCTTTATTTTAATGCTTCTATGTTCTTTTCTGTTTTTTTTAAAAAAAAAAAAAAAATCATAATATACATTTTTGCCATTTCTGAAAAGTTTACAAACTTAGGTTTTAAAAGATTTTAAACTTTCATTTGTTTTCCAATTCCAGAATTAAAGACTCTTTAAAGATTTTTAAAATATTGTTTTATTTAGTCCAAAATATACCATACCTCTGTATAAAAATTTTCTACTTGTTTTTTACAATGAGAATTTCTTGGGGCATATACCTAAATAATTATATGCATTAGTCTTCCATTAATTTGAGTGAATAATCATCAGTGTCAAGAATGTTGTTCTTCAACTTTTTTAATAATTCCTATTCTATTATGCTTCCAATACTTTTTCTTTTATAATAAAGCACAGGTTCATTTTTCGATCAGTTGTGGTTTTATCTTTTCTTCTAACTTTGCTAAGGCCAACAATGTGTAATTTAATATTAGATAGATGTTCCAATTCCTGTAATGTTGTTTCAGTTGAAAATGATCTATAGTTGTAGGCTAAATAAAAATATATCATTTTTCAGCAGTCTGGAGATTCTTAGGATTATCTGCCTCTGACCACAAACTACTCCCTTGGTTGATGACTTTACAACCTTTTTGGAATAAAATCCACAATTTGTGTTTATCTTAAAGATGTAAATAATCTTTCACACAAACATTCACACTGCTTTCAAAAATATTCAAGTAAAGTTTTAGTTAACAAATATCAAGCAACTGAAAAAAAACCAATTATTTGTTGGTTTTAAAGTCAGTAATAAAAAAACCAAGAATGGACCACCTATAATTTGTTTATCACATGAATAATGAAATATTAATAATAAATGCAAAAATAAAAAAATATGAAGTGGGCATTAAGAATACAACCTGTTCATTTCCTTTAAGGTCTTAAAATGAATACAAAATCTCCTTTCACCTAATATCAAACTTTTTTCTGTAATTTGAAAAATGACACACACACACACATATATATATATATATATATTGTAAGAGATGGAAAATCCACCCTTTATTTTTGAAGTGCTAGTATAATTTAAAAAATCTCTTTGATATAGTTTTTACTTAAAGATTTGTAAATAGGTTGTTATTATTGTTAATCATTTTTATTGTTATTTAGTTCATGTGTATTTATTTATTGTGATATGTGCTTTGTTTTATGATGATGAGATTTTAATAGCAATGAATATATATAAATTTGTGACTGTGCATATATAAAAATGATTATTAATAGTAGCATTTAAATTGCAAATTATAATTAGATTGTACTTTAATTTTTTTTTTGAAAATTATAAAAGATTTAATGATATTATTCTGGTTGTTTATTTATTTATTTGTTTTGTAGATTGCAAAATAAATTTTTCAATGTAATATATAAATGTAATATATATATATATTTACATTTTTTTTTGTTTGTTGTTGTTTTATTTAAAAAAGTATTTTAAAATCAACAGTGTTAAAGTTTTAGATTAGCACATGAATTATAACAATAGAAAAAAAAATATTATGGAAACCCAGGGCATATTCGCCATAATTAATTTATATAAAAAAAACAGAAAAAAGAAGTCATAGCTTTATTTTTCTATTCTACAAATTATTCTTTTGGATATTATTCTAATAATTCCTGGATCAAGATTTAATATTAAAAATGGTCGGCTAAGTACATTTTTATTATCCAAGGCAATTCCCGCCTTTTTTGCCTGTCTTATTTCATTATTAGAATCCAGTAGAATATGCAGCCTGAAACTAAACCTGTGTTTATAAATAGATTTCAGAAAATAGCTATATATATATATATGTTTTCATCATTAAGTTTTTTTCTTATAATGATCCTAAGTAATAGTCAAATTTAATTATTTCTATAACTGGATATAGAGAAAATGACCGGAACCGATCACTCCAACAACTGAAAAAAATCTGTAAATTCATTAATAATATGTATACATATTTTAAAGTTCTTTTGATCTAGTCTAGATGGATAAAATAAAATAAAAACCCTGAAATAATGTGGATTGGGAAGTGAAGAGACATTAAAAAAAATTAAAATTTGTCTTAGTTTTCTTTTGTTTTATAAGTCTATTATTTTTTATAACATTTTAAAATATCTCTTTATAAAAGTGTATACAGTTGTGATATTTAAAACTAACCTATAAGTTTTTTTTTAATGTTAAAACTTATTAATGATAAAAAAAGTCAATTTTTAATATATCTATTTGTATATTTATTTTATTTTATATTTTTTAAGACATTTTATATCTTAAATTGCGCGAATATATTGTTAAATGCCAAGATAAAATATGATTGTAATAATATATATATATATATTTAATACAATATTTGATTCACGTTTTACGTATATATATATATAATGTCATGTATCAAATTAGATTGGAAAATAATAAATTACACTTAATTGCATAAGAGTTGTATATAAATATATAAATTTTGTAGAATCATATTTACAAATTATATCATTATTTAATAATTATTTTAACTTTTCACTTATTTTGATTGTTATTATTAGATTTATTTTTAAAAAGAGTGGGTCAATTTATATTATTAAATATTGAAGTTCTATGTTGGTATTTCCACATTGGTATTTAGAAGTTGTTGTGTTACATATATATGTTTTGCTTACACATAAGGGCTCAGTTAAGATGATATATATATATATATATATATATATATATATATCATGTTTTTAAATCTATTTTTAAATATATATATATATATATATATATATATCGATAGCTTTAAAAACCCTAAGTTAATAAAGTTATGGGATAAATGTTGAATTTTTCAGGCTAGGATATAAACCTTATATTAATAAAAAAGTCCCAAGTAATTGATGTTCCTCATAAAAGACATGGTAAAATAAAGTGAATAAATCCATAGTATAGTGGGAAGGAGTTATTGATATTGTCTTCTGTATTATTCTGTTTGTTGATCCAACTTTAAAGAAATATATGTATAACCTAAATTATTAATTTAACAAGATATCTACAATTTATTTATTTATTTATCTATTGATTTAATTTCTTAACAGTTTTATACAATTACTATGTAAAATATAAACCAAAAGTTATGTTTATTATTGGTGAAACTTTTATTTGATTTATATTTTTAAAAAAATGAGCATTTGAAAAACAAAACAGTTTTTATATTTTCCATATATATATATATATATATAGTGCTATTATAATGATATAAAATCACAATCTTGGAATAAAGCTTATATCATTTGTTTTATATAAAAGAATAAACTTTGAGTTTTTTTATTTGAAATTTATTAATATCTGTTTTTTCTCTTTTCAGTACATCAGTTATTAATTGGTTGACAAATTCATCCATTCGACTAAATGATAATTTTGTATATTAATGGATTATTTTTATAAACCATCACTACATGTAATCTTATTTGTAAACATATATATTTCGGATTTAATAAAAAATCCCTTTGTTCCAATTATATCTATTAACTAATCAAATTGTTAGTTAAGTTAACTCTGAGAATTAACCAGTTAACATGCCTTAGTCAATGCTCTGTAGTATTTAGGTTTATTTTGGAGAGCTAGCTGAAGTAACAATATAAGTGATGATTAGGGTACATCAACTCATGAGTAATATACTATGTATATACATATATATATATTAACATGGATGAATCCACTAAATATGTCTTTATATATATATATATATATATATATATATATATATATATATATATATATATATATATATATATATAACCAAAATCTGGAGCACTTGTGATGAATGTAAGTAAGCGATGGGCAGCCAAAAACTGTAACCAAAAAGTCTGATCACATCAAAACAAACAAAATTAATGACATAACATGAAATTGTTATGATCTAATCTGATCACGGCCAGGGTATGCCGCGAAGACCCATCATAGCAGTATGTAAAAGTATATTAGACAAATTATAAGTATGTAATTTTATTATTCTTCAAAACTTTAATCTGTGATTTTTCATTGCATGAGACCTTATGGCTGACCATGGACTAGATGATATAATTTGTGAAACTATTAAAGATTATGAATTTTAAAATGACATATATGATTTTGGTACAAATTCTAGTCTAGGTATGAGCTTTGCAATAATAATAAGCATGGAAATCTTGGGTTCTTTCTATTTATAATTTAATAAATATCAATGAGACTCTTGTTATATTGATAAATGACAATTATAACATTAAGCAAATAAATTCAATCATATCATTACCTGGTAAATCTGTTTATAAGTTTATAATATCAATCAATTTTGTATCATGTACTAGAATCAACAACACAAAGCTAAAATGATGGAAAAGGCAAATGGGATTTTATTGTACATTACACATCATAAACTACCAAGGACAAAAGCATTCAAATGTTTTCTCAGAATATTACTAAGACTCTTATGTCATACTGACAACAGTATGTACTGCAATGTATGCTCTATTCAAGATATAGGATTTCTGGTTTTATGAATGACCAATAGCAAAGGCACAATAAGTTTAATTATAAATCAACATTTATATACAATTTTATGATTAACAAATAATTAATGTAGGATGTTTAATATAGTTAATAGATACATAAATAAACAAATAAATAAATAAAATATCATTTCATTTGTTTGCTGTAATAAATATATAGGCACAGCTTTATAAAAGCCTAATTATAAATTTTATTATAATTTGATCTAATTTCTGACTTGAAGAAACTATATTGAAATTCAACATCAAATCATGAAATACCTAATGTGTCAGTTCCAGAACCAATAAACCTATACTATAAACCTATAATAATATAATAAATAATATTATATTTGCAGGAATTAGCTATAATGCAATGCTAAACCAAAGTGAAAATTCAGACTTCAGTTCAGATAAAATATTAATTAACAAACAGTTAATCATTATGAGGATAACTTAGATAAGATGCCCTGCTACACTTTATGACTCAACTTATAAGTTATACTTATAAATGGAAGAAGATGATTTTAGCATAATAATACAAAATACTTTTCCCAAACTTACATTTATGAAGTAAAATGATATTCCTGTGGAAGCATTCATCTACACATAGGAATGATACAACACTGAGTGCCCTGTGGTTTTATACACCACCATGAAGCAACAAATATAATTACACAATTCCATGGATTAACCACCAGCGCAGGAATGAGTGTAAAAATACAGAAAGTGGCAACTAATTAATCTGCAGATTAACCACCAGCACAGACTAATGCCATTTAACATTGTAAAGCAATATTAATATTTACTTCATATTTAAAGTGCAAAAATCATCCTCCTCAGTTATTCTGACAATTCAGAAAAACACCAGCATTTTAGCAGATGTGGGTTCATACATAATGAAAAGTGTTTCAATAATAAGGACAACTAATATACTGATTTATCTTGCTTAAAATATAAACATAGTAACAATGTAATACCAGTAACATAAGTATAGGAACACAACTCTGGAAAGACTCATAAGACACTTCATAAGAGGTTGACACACACCATAAATTTATTAGTAATTTTCAAGCTTTTCGTGAGCACTATTTCCTCAAATAAATATTTTATTCGATCCCATGAATTTAATTTAAACATAGTAAAAAGATAAATCATGAAACTCACATATAAGTTCATATAACAATAAAAATTAAAATTAATTCATTCTTACTTAAATACATAAATTAAAGTGTACAACATTTTTAGAATATTAAATATTATCCGTGAAATCAATGTAAAAATGTCTTGAACAATAAATACACATTACACAAAGTAATAATTATAAATTATAGCTGAATTCCATAGATGTGCTTTTATTTGTTTGTTCTAGTTATTATGAGTACTTTTAAATTAATGAATTTTACGTGGCTCCATGAATATGAGATAATTCCAAAAGCATGACATGTAGAGTTTAAATGAAAATGTTCTTCATAAGTTATTAAATTCTACATTTTTATATAGCATTGTTCCAAATTTATAATATCCAGGCTATATTAATTTATCTATCCACATTTAAATTTAGGAATAATAATCAGAGCAAAATAATTTAACAAATCAACATTGGCGATAGAAATCAGAAAGTAGTTTAGTTAATTGTTTAAAGGCTGTTATTATTATTCAAGTAGTAAACAAATTAAATAGTAAATACATTACTGGCAGTATACATTCTGATAAGATAGTCAATTCTTTATTATTTAAATGATACGCAGAAATATTAAACTAGCGTTTCAATAAAATTTAACATTTAAATTTGATTTTAAACCTCTTCTTTTTTAAAAATAAAGTTTTCATATCTGAAAAACTTCTGTAATTAAATATTTATTTAATGTTGCCAATTTGAATGTAATAAAATATTCCAAAACATACTGAACTTTTGCTATTAATTCTACTTTTAAAGTTAAGCATTCTGGAATTTTTCAAATGTAGATATTGAGAAAATTATTAGTGATTTGGTCCACTTGGCCAGCAGACTTCAACAGACCCTTTAAATCTAGCATTTTATGTTTTTAAATCTAGCATTTTATGTTTAAATTTGTATAAGAATTTTTGGTTAATCTGTTTGCTTATTAATTATTTTTTAAAAATATGCTTAACATAATTTTCTTACATTTCATTCTTACACCATTTTTTAATAATAATACAAACACTCTGTTTTACTGAGACACTCACTGAAATGCACATGTGAATTTATTATATTTTTATCTAATAATTAAAAAATTAGTTAAACAAATGGCTTTTGAATTTTAATGACAATAATTTCTAAGATTATTTTAAATAAATAAAAATTATTATTTTTAATCACATTTTACTAAACTTGATGTGTGCTGTTAATTTCTTACAAGTTAAAAATATTTGACCCAAATCAGTGAATGGAAAAGGAGGAATTTTAAATACATTAAAATAATACAGTCAATAAGCAAAGCAAAATATTACTTATTCTCACCAATAAATTATATTGAATGCAAATAGTCTGTTCAAAATGCAAACCAAGGCAATCAAATCACCAAGAAGAAGACAGAGAAAATTTTAATCAGTTCTATCAATCTTTCTATTTTACACTAAAATATAAGGTTACAGTTTACACCCCCTGTGGAAAAAAATTATCTTTTTTCACAATTTCATTTCACCAAATTCTATAAAAATTTACATCCTAACTCACTGTTTCCATTAACCTATCTATAATCTACCAATAAATAACCTCTATTCCATCTGCTTACTCATTAATATGAATATAGTATAACATTTACATGATGTATAAATGTCATTAATTTATTAATTTATTGAAGGTGCCACCTTTAAACTATGCACATTATAGGTGCCTCAGATTTCTTCAGGGGTTAGAGCATAAATCCCACCTGGCTTTCAATCATGAAAGTCCCACTATATAGGCTCAAGAACTTTTTAAATTCATTTTTCTGTAAGTTGCTAACATGAGGACAAACAAATATGAAATCTCCAATCTTAAAAAGATGTGGCGTACAACTACTTTTCCCCTTACCATTATAACATTTAATATAATTTTTTTCAAATTTCCTATGATTATCACATTTAAATTTCATTTTAGATTTCTTTACATTCTGATATTTGTCAAGCTTTTCTCTAATAGACTTTATCTCAATTATCTTGAGCTTAACATTAGCCTTTCCAATACCTCTTCCATCATCAATTATTTTACCAAGGTTTAGATCAACTGTCTTTTCACTCATCTCTTTAAATTTTACCTTTGCTTTACCAACATCTCATATAAAATCTATCCTTTCTCTAAGATAATTTTTTAACCTCCTCCTTGAATTCATCTGAATCATTTGAGCCACTCTTGGTGTTTATTCCTCTCCTCTTTCAACTCTTTCTGTATGATTTCTAAATCCCTACTAAATTTGGAATTAGACTTTTTCAATTCCTTAATTTTTACTTTGGACCTGTTTATAGTTTCATCCAAAACCTTTTTAATCTACCCTAATTCTTCTTTGCTCGCTGTCATACATTCACTCATGGACTTAAACATCCCTTTTTCAAAAGTTTAGTGACTTTCATCAATATCTTGATGTTTAACTTGTATTTCAGTTTTCATTTTATTAACAAACTGGTCTTACTGAGACTCCACTTTTTGAACCTTATAGCTCATTTCACTAACCTGTCCTATTATTCATGCCAATGGACTCCTTGAGTCTACTATTCCTGCTTCAAGCACCTTCAGTTTACGGTCAACCTTCTTCTCATGGATTATAAACTTATTTCCAATTTCTTCTAACTGAACATCTGAATGCTTTTTATAATCTAGGATTTTAGCTTTACTTTCTTCGAACTTAATATCTGACTCAACTTTGGCTGCCTTACAACTATTTTCCACTGACTGAAACTTCTGATTAAATTCTTTCACTGTTCTTACCCTAGCAGCTTCTATTTTCTCTTTTAGAAAATCTTGAACTTCAGCCATTTTATCCCATAAACCAGAAACCTTATTCTCAAAACTATCTAATTTTTCAGATATCTCTCTTTGGGAATGAGATTGTTCATTCAATTTTTGTAACATCTCTCTGTAACACAGATATCTTACTAAATCCAATCTCTATATGTTCAAACATCAGCATAAACCATTGGAGATCAAGATTGGCAACTCCTTGGGTTCTTTTGGAATTGTTAATCTCTTCAGAATCACTCATTTTGAGTATTTTGTAAACAACTATTTCAATATTCTCTAAGACAAAATTCTCACCTTCATAAAAATATCTATGTTTAAATAACAATAATTAATTAAAATCTGTTTAAGCCAATCAAACACTAAATCATCACCACCAATAATCTATCTAGGATGGTATATATCACATCTACACTAAAATAATCTGAACCCCAACTATAATTATTTGCAGTATCACTACAGCTAACTTATAAACCCTTGACAATATCAACTCCTCACAATTCAATCATAATTATGTGTATAATTTGGAATACATTTGCTCTTGTCATCATAAATCTATATAAGTAATTTGGAGTAAAATATATACCAGTGAAACATACAATATTTCATCACCATTATAAAGCATATGTCACATGATAAATATTATTGCAGTATGGGAAATGAAAAAATGTAACCCACAAGCAGAGCAGAACAACCTGTCCCACACCCACTATTCAACAGCAAGCCACCTCAAATGAAACAGCAATAACTGTATACATCGTGCCATGACTTGTAAATACAAAGAAATATAACTGAAACCCCTTTATAATCAACAATCATTAATTAATATAGTTCACACATTGTCATATTGCACTCTGCTACTACCAATTGATCAATCGAGCTTCATGTTTATAAGGTGCTAAAAACTGTAATCACCTACTTATAATGACTGTGTAACCTCAACAAAGATATCATGCCAACCACCATGTTTTGGTGCCAAAGGCTGTAACTGAAAAGCATATCATGCAGACCATGTTGTAGTGTCAAAGGCTGTAACCAAAAATCTTGTAACTGAATGCCTCATGTTGGGTGCCAAAGACTATAACAAAAAAAATCTTGGAGTACATGTGATGAATGTAAGTAATTTTTGGGCAGCCAAAGACTGTAACTGAAAAGTCTGATCACATCACAACAAGCAAAATTAATGATATAACATGAAATTGTTATGATCTAATCTGGTCATGACCAGGGTAACCGTGAAGATCCATCGTAGCAGTATGTAAAAGTACACTGGACAAATTATAAGTATGTAATTTTATTATTCTTCAAAATTTTAATCTGCGATTTTTCATTGCATGAGACCTTATGGCTGACCATGGGCAAGATGATATAATTTGTGAAACTATTAAAGATTATGAATTTTAAAATGATATATATGATTTTTGTATAAATGCTAGTCTAAGTATGAGCTTTGCAATAATAATAAGCATGGAAAACTTGGGTTCGTTCTATTTATAATTTAATAAATATCAATGAGACTCTTGTTATATTGATAAATGACAATTATATTATTAAGCAAATAAATTCAATCATATCATTACCTGGTAAATCTGTTTATAAGTTTATAAAATCAATCAATTTTGTATCATGTACTAGAATCAACAACGCAAAGCTAAAATGATGGAAAAGGCAAATGGGATTTTATTGTACCTTACACATCATAAACTACCAAGGACAAAAGCATTCAAATGTTTTCTCAGAATATTACTAAGACTCTTATGTCATACTGACAACAGTATGTACTGCAATGTATGCTCTATTCAAGATATAGGATTTCTGGTTTTATGAATGACAAATAGCAATGGCACAGTAAGTTTAATTATAAATTAATATTTATTTACAATTTTATGATTAACAAATAATTGATGTAGGATGTTTAATATAATAAATAGATACATAAATAAATAAATAAATAAAATATCATTCTATTTGTTTCCTTCAATAAATATAACAAAGGCACAGTTTTATAAAAGCCTAATCATAAATTTTATTATAATTTGATCTAATTTCTGACTTGAGAAAACTATACTGAAATTCAACATCAAATCATGAAATACCCAATGTGTCAGTTCCAGAACCAATAAACCTATACTATAAACCTATAATAATATAATAAATAATATTACATTTGCAGGAATTAGCTATAATGCAATGCTAAACCAAAGTGAAAATTCAGACTTCAGTTCAGATAAAATATTAATTAACAAACAGTTAATCATTATGGGAATAACTTAGATAAAATGCCCTGCTTCACTTTATGACTCAACTTATAAGTTATACTTATAAATGGAAGAAAATGTT
This sequence comes from Epiperipatus broadwayi, assembly GCA_028023455.1. Lineage (NCBI taxonomy): Eukaryota > Metazoa > Onychophora > Udeonychophora > Euonychophora > Peripatidae > Epiperipatus > Epiperipatus broadwayi. The sequence continues at coordinate 420,889 of JAQFVV010000402.1, read as the reverse complement.
TTTAGTATAATAATACTAAATACTTTGCCCAAACTTACATTTATGAAGTAAAATGATATTCCTGTGGATGCATTCATTTACACATAGGAATGATACAACATGGAGTGCCCTGTGGGTTTATACACCACCATGAAGCAACAAATATAATTACACAATTCCACAGATTAACCACCAGTGGAGGAATGAGTGTAAAAATACAGAACTATTTAATATGCGGATTAACCACCAGCACAGACAAAGGCCATTTAACATTGTAAAGCAATATTAATATTTACTTCATAGTTAAAGTGCAAAATCATGCTCTTCAGTTATTGTGACAATTCAGAAAAACACCAGCAATTTAGCAGATGTGGGTTCATACATAATGAAAAGTGTTTCAATAATGAGGACAACTAATATACTGATTTATCTTGCTTAAAATATAAACATAGTAACAATGTAATACCAGTAACATAAGTATAGGAACAGAACTCTGGAAAGACTTATAAGATCACTTCATAAGAGGTTGACACACACCATAAATTTATTAGTAATTTTCAAGCTTTTTGCAAGTGCTATTTCCTCAAATATATATTTTATTCAATGCCATGAATTTAATTTAAACATAGTAAAAGTATAAATCATGAACCTCACATATAAGTTCATATAACAATAAAAATTAAAATTAATTCATTCTTACTTAATACATAAATAAAAGTGTATAGCATTTTTAGAATATTAAATATTATCCGTGAAATCAATGTAAAAATGTCTTGAACAATAAATACACATTACACAAAGTAATAATTATAAATTATAGCTGAATTCCATAGATGTGCTTTTATTTGTTTATTCTAGTTATTATGAGTACTTTTAAATTAATGAATTTTAAGTTGCTCCATGAATATGAGATAATTCCAAAACCATGACATGTAGAGTTTAAATGAAAATGTTCTTCATAAGTTATTAAATTGTACATTTTTTCTATTATTGTTCCAAATTTATAATATCCAGGCTATGTTAATTTATCTATCCACATTTAAATTTAGGAATAACAATCAGAGCAAAATAATTTAACAAATCAACATTGGCAATAGAAATTAGAAAGTAGTTTAGTTAATCGTTTAAAGGCTGTTATATTATTCAAGTAGTAAACAAATTAAATAGTAAATACATTACTGGCAATATATGTTTTGATAAGATAATCAATTCTCCATTATTTAACTGATATGTAAAAACATTAAAGTGGCATTTCAATAAAATTTAACATTTAAATTTGATTTTAAATCTCTTATTTTTTTAAAATAAATTTTTTATATTCAAAAAAACTGCTGCAATTAAAATATTTATTTAATGTTGCCAGTTTGAATGTAATAAAATATTCCAAAACATACTGAACTTCTGCTATTAATTCTACTTTTAAAGTTAAGTATTCTGACATTTTTCAAATGTAGATATTGAGAAAATTATTAGCGATTTTGTTCACTTGGCCAGCAGACTTGAACAGACCCCTTAAATCTAGCAACTCATACTATTATTAAATATCACCATTTTATGTTTAAATTCGTATAAGAATTCTTGGTTAATTTTTTACTTATTAATTATTTTTTAAAAATATGCTTAACTTATTTTGCTTACATTTTATTCTTACATCATTTTTTTTAATAATAACACAAACGCTCTCTTTCACTGAGATGCTCACTGAAATGCACACATGAATTTATTATATTTTTTTATCTAATAATTAAAAATTAGTTTAAAAAATGGCTTTTGAATTTAAAGGACAATAATTTCTAAGATTATTTTAAATAAATAAGAATTATTATTATTTTTAATCACATTTTACTAATCTTGATGTGGGCTGTTAATTTCATACAAGTTAAACAAATTTGACCCAAATCAGTGAATGGAAAAGGAGCAATTTTAAATACATTAAAATAATACAGGCAATAAGCAAAGCAAAATATTACTTATTCTCACCAATAAATTATTTTTAATGCAAATACATAGTCTGTTCATAATGCAAACCAAGGCAATCATATCACCAAGAAGACAGAAAAAATTTTAAATCAGTTCTTTAATCTTTATCTTTACACTAAAATATAAGGTTACAATATATATATATATATATATATATATATCTGAAATGAAGTGTGATTTTTTTAGGAATGGAAGCACACTACATAATTTTTTTTATTTTATTTGCCACAATAATTTTTACATACTTTTCATTTATACTTTAAAATTTTATATAAAATATAAATTAATATAAATAAAACAATGCAATCATATCAAACAAAATCTGTTCTATTTTTATCTTTCACCTGCTTTTAACATTCTTAAGTTTTAACTTTAAATTAACAATTTAGCATTGTTTGAACATCTTATAATCAAGTAATAATGCAATGGTTAAACTCATTATTTGCCTTATATAAAACAGTTCAACTGTTGGTAAAAACAATTGAAAGTTAACAGAAATTCCATACAAAAAATAATGAGGTTGAATTGTTCATTCTTCTTTTTTAAGTTTGGAAAATAGTCTAGAAATTTTTTTTATGTTTGACAAATTGTTTTATATACACTAATATACTTAATGTTTCTACTACACCATTGTATGTGAAACTTGTTGGATTGATTTTATGAAGTTGAATATGTATATAGTTTAGTGAATTCTTTAAATAGAATTTTAGTTAAAGCTATTTCAGTTAAAGTTTTTGAACTTTTTAGTGAATCTGGGGAAGCACTCTCATTTAATACATGAAGCCTTCAGCCCTGAATAAATATAGTTAAAACAATTTGTATATATATATATATGTGTGTGTGTGTGTTTAATTATATGAAAAAAACTTCTTTCTTTTGTAATTACAAAATATTTACTATCTTTTGTGATTAGGTAATAAAGTGAATTATAACATAAAACATTAGATAATAACATGAAAGGCTAAATCCTTCAACAGAGGTGCTTTAAAAATGCTTATGTGACAGCCAATCAAATATAATAATGACTTCACATGAAACTCTCAATTCAAAAACCCAAGCCAGAACTATGAGAAAAATATGGAACCCACTTTCTTCTCTACTTAAATTTATATATAAATAAGTCAGAATCAAGCATTCCAAACTAAGAGTGTGAAACTTAAAACACCTTCCCATTTAATTCACTAAATATTATATATAAATAAACAACTTGAAATCCTTCAATTTACTATGAAGCAATTTTCAAATCTAATGAAGTGATAGTAACAAATGTAAATATATTAAATTTATTAAGCGCAAGCAAATGATATAATAACAACATGAAAGGTTAAAACCTTCAACAGGTTTTAGCTTTTCACATTATTATTATATCATCTGCTTACCCTTAATAACTTTAATAAAACATTAAAATAACAAAATTTTAAAAGTTTATGTTAATTGTTTTATTTTATTTTTTTTAAAAAAAATATAAACGTTTTTAAAATTTAACGATGTTCTTTAGCAATGGGAAAATTCAATAATAAAGCAAAATTTAGCAATAACAAAATAAAACTTTGTCAAATTGATCAAATTATGTTTTATTAAGCAGTTTCTGTATATAGCTGTGTTGAATTTACCATTCAATAGTATAAAAGGAATCGGCACAGTTACTATATGGTTTGGCATGTCTGCATTTTTTTGGTAAAGTTCTTGTATTGAATAGATGGCCACACCATTGATCTGCTACCTATAAAAAGAAAAATTTTGTAAATACACTTCATATTTCTAAACATAAATTTTTTAGATTAAATTATCTTAGCGTTTTCTTTGAAAAATATTTTTTTAAAAAGATAATTGTTTTTTTAGTCAAAATAAACTTTCTTGTAAAGTATCAGTATAAACTTTTTTTAAAATAATTTGATAAATAAGAGAAATAATATTAATAAATGTAGCACAATATATTATTTACGTTAAGACTTCCATCAGGTGTGCATCCCAAAAAAACAGCAGCATGTCCAGCCTTTCCATTATATGTTCGTCCTGCTCCAGTGAAAGAAGCAATTGGTGTATTGGCTGGAACTTTTTTGCAGTTATCTGTAACCTATTATTAAATAAAAACAAACAACTAAATAAATTATATAAAATATTAATAGAAATTGTTTGAAAAATTAATTTTTTGTAAATAATTTTACCTGAGGAGTTGTAATAAACATTTAAATAAAAATTTTAAAGTAAGCAAATTTAGCAGTGAAGGTAGCCATTTATAAAAAAAATATGAGTTTTAAAAAAGCCAAACAATATATGTATGACAATGGAATATATTGGGAATTTTGTGCAATAATCTAGATTAAAGTTTTAGCAATGATATAACCAGATAGCCATTAATTAAAATTGTTCATACTTGTGGAATGCATGTGATTGAGCATTCACAATAATATTTATATGACTTACATATGACCCAAAGCACATTACTTTTAGTTTAACATTCTAGCTGTTACAAGAATAATAAATCTGACATAATACATAAACACTTTATGTATGAGCATCTCTTCCTAAAACTTGAGTACATTAATTTACATTTTTATGATCTTACAATTGTCAACCTTGAAATATAATGGAATATCCATGTAATAATCAAGATTACAGTTTTAGTTTATAGATATATAAATGTAAGTGCCAGATCTTTGCACATAATTAACATCACCACAGTAAAAGCTTCAATAAAGTAATAGAATGTCAATAATCTATTGTCAAATCAATATTTACTTAGATAATAAATAGAATTCTGTGGTGATGTGATTTACATCATATATATTGACGCAGTCAATCTGAGAGTCAGATTGCACTTTACAGCCTTCTCCAATCTCCCACCACCAAACCAAATTCAAACTCCACCCCTATGCTAATATACACACTTATATAACCAAATTTTTTTTCTTTAGCTTTAAAAATAACTATAATAAAGATATTACTAATATATTAAATAAATAGATAAATAAACAATATTTTATATAATTTCAAGTCATATATGTGTATAAAGGATATGTATTTATAACAGGTGATAGAAATTGCTTATAAAATAATAATTATATTAGTATATCTTATATTATATATTTAAAGGTATATCAAAAATATTATTTGTTTTCAGTAATGGTGATCAGAAAAGCTGTTGCAATCATGCCGAATGTTCTCGAACACAATTAAATTAATTAGCATAAAACCCATTAGCAAATTTCGAAATGTTATAATTTTAGAAATATAATGTAATACCCATTAGTGAAAAATTTGTACATTTTAAATTAGTTTTAAAATCTAAGATTAGATTTAAAAAGAATACTTCGAGAAATTTTCGGCAGGTTGTATTATTTTCTGTCTTATAAAAACAAAAGCATGCATCTGGTCTGCAAATTGAGATGGTCAAAGTATGTAAACTGCCTCAGGTTTTATAAGTGAAAGAATTCCATAACAAATTTAAACAAACTTATAAATAGGGCTAAATTCAAAGACAAAAGAGAAGAACATCTGCTTTTAAAGAGCAATGACTAACTTTTTCCATGCTGGTCATATTTTCAAATCAATAAACTGTGGGTAGAGGAAAAATCCATCTTTCCCGGCCATTCCAATGCCATCTTCTGCAAAGGCATCACTGTGGACCTGTCTACTCATGAATACTTAAAAGTTAAATAGTGTAACTGCTACCTGCCTGATCAACAAGAATGATAAACTAGATCTAGTCTCCAAAATCTGATGGACACTGCAATCCCCAAGGACCGCTACTAATGATTAAGGTAAAGAATTCATGCTGCTGCCTAATAACCATAAAATCTTAAGTTAAACTTTAATCTAAATGTTTTATATAATCACCTCTGTAATTAAGATAATGTAACCCTAGCTGATCTTGAGATCAGAAATCAAATATTAAGTAAACTAATTTGTAATTTTTTTACCTGATTCTCACATGTGTTCAACTCTCTATATAAACTCTTTATTATATCTCTTCTGTCATTATGTCACCATGATATAATAATATTTTCTTATTTCACTTTTATGATAATAACTTTATTAATATATTTTATATTTTGAAACTAATATGCCAATAACCTCCTAAACTTGCAAGCAAGTTCGCTCTCTCTCTTAAACCCCCTCTTTTCATTGGGAGGTTAATTAATTCTTAGTTAAAAACATATTTTGTTATTTTCATGATTGCAGACGCTTGCCAGCTTGGGAGAAAACAAGTTAATTGTGTCTTAATGTTAAAATCAAATAGCAGAGCAGAAATCTGCCTTTTAATGAAATAATTTTAAGAAATGTTTTCCTAAATTAAAAGGAATAGTGCTAGTTCTAAAATCATAAAATGTGTTTATTTAAAATTAAATATTTTATTCTATGAAATAAATTTCAATGACCACCACCTAACTGTATATAAATGATTACTTGTAATATGTTATAAAAGCACTTCAAATCGAATATTCACCTTTTGTTTTAGCATTTGTTGGAAGGTTATATGTATAAATTAATGTAATAGGGGAAGGGGACTCACAAGACAAGGTAGATTAATATTTCTATCATTTTATTTAAGTTATTCAACATTGTCTAGTAACTCAATCATGCCATTATGCCAGCTATTCCCAATACATAGGTATTAATTAAATAATTGTAATATTAAAAGGTTTACATATGTTATTTCAAGCGTTGCGTGCATCCAGGCTTCTTCGTTCACTTTTGTATATATTGTGCTTCATCCCACTGGGCATATTGGAAAACCAAATCCCGTTTTGTCATATCCAGGTCCAAGAACAATGCTATAAATTCCCTTGGGACTCTCTTCATTGAATGAGAAAGCTCTGTATGAGGTCACTCTGGGACATCCAGCCCATAGCCCATCAGATTATTCTCATTCAGTGACCTGATTCTGCTAAAGATGCAGAAAGAAATCGATCACTATATTTCTTCAAGATAAAATATGAAGCACCTTTAGGACATGAGACTGGATCACAGATAAATACACCATCATGCACACACCACTCTCTTATTCCTCATTCAAATAAAACCTATGAATATCCATCAGCCATAATGTTCTGATTTTACTAAACAGATTTCTTTATAAGTTATTAATATTTTCATGTGTGCACCATTCTGCAACACAATTATAGATTTCAATGAACTTTCCCACACATGTTTTTTTGCTCAGCATAAACTGAGAATGATTATTCAATTTATTAATATTAGTAATAATTACATAAAGTTGTAATAAAACTAAATTATACTTGTAAATCACATTCAATTAAGTGCTATTTGTCTCACTAGGGGTGGACCAGACTCATAATATATTTGTATTATAGTGCTAGTCAAATCATATTTATATAATGTAATCAGTTAGTTATTGCCATATAAATCAGTGCACACTGAAATAACAAACTAATGAAAATACCATGATTTCTTAAATTGTACAAAAGAAAGTTTCTGTTAGAAATAAAATGTAAAGGGGCTAATGATAATCAATGGAGAATTTTTTTTCTCTCTGATAATAATGGAGAATGATTGTAGTCAAATTACTAATGCTTTGTTTTGTTTACATTAATAAATTATATATATATATATATATTGTAACAGACCGAAAGAAACCCTTTAGGATGGTACACCCAGAGCCTTTTACTTACAGGTTCTATTACGACTCAGAGTTCTATCTCAGTGTAGACATTTGCTTTTAACTCTGCTCAAGGATGGTTTTAAACAGGATGGCAATAATGTGACCTCTATATAGATCCCTAATGGCTTTTACTAATGAATATATTTTAAAAAATTTGTATATATGTATAATAGCTATTCTGGTGAGTGAAGTATGAATGATACTTGATAATCTTGATACCAGAGAAACAAAGATTTTTAACTTCAAACAACAAATATTTATTAACAAATCTAGGTTAAATTTATAATATTTATAACTCAGTAAGAATATATACTTGAATAAAATAAAGTATTGATTTATTTTTATTCTATTAAGACTAGCTGTGATTTAAATATAAAATATCAATCAAAATAAAATTATAAAATTATAATTCATAATATACAATGATTACTTTGTTTGTGTCCTTTAAATGTATATTAATGTTATGTCTATGAATTGCTAATTCGTGTATTGTGGATATAATTCATTCATAAGGCTATTAATCATTCAAACAAAAAAATGTTCTCATATTTACTTACTTATTAATTAGTTTGATTTTAATATATTAATTATCTAATAAATGTAAATATTTAAAATCTTACCTTTTGTCTTTAAGTCATTGTCCAGTTTAATTTAAGCATTCAATTACGCTAATATTTTATTTACAAACATTATATATTTATGTATACCTTGAGTTGTGTATCTGTATTTTTCTCTCCCTATAAAAATTTAAACAAATGGGTTCTTTTTTTTAAAAAAATGTTTGCTACAGATGAATAAAAGGGTGAGAAAAACTTAAAACCCAACTCTCAGTATACATTTAAAAAAAAAAAAAAAATTTAAAATATTTAAAGCAGTAAATTAAATGAAATCTCGGAATCCTTTAAAAACAATAGCAAGTTAAATTTTCAAGAGTGGCTTCAGTGTTCATAGCAGATAGTGTCCTTGTTTTATTCATGCATATTAAATCATATTAAACACTCCAAGCATTAACAATTCCCATGATGAAATTGAATTCCTGGGCTTTTGATTTTATAGCCATCACCTTTCCATTTCCATCTCCAGATCATTCCATGCTGATTTAAATATTAAACATACCAATGGGTATTATACTCCATAACGATCTAATGATACGAAGGAAGCAGAAAGATCCTACTACAATTGATTTAGCAAGATTGCATCATTAGATTTTATATATATGCATATAAGTAGTTATCTATAAGTTTTTTTTCAAGCTTAGGTTGTAATATAAAAATGAATGCTATTTATATGCAGTTTTATATATATATATATATATATATATATATATATATATATATATATATATATATGAGATGCATGATAATAAATTTCACTTTAAAAGAAATACAAATTAGTATTAATAAAATACTATGTCATTATAAGTTGGCTTTATCTTTTACAAAAAACATTTTTTAGTAATTATATTTTTGAGGATGGTAAATATGAAGCTTTCAGAATTTATTTGAACGAACGAAAGTTCATCACTTAAACAATGTCTTTTTTCCTTTTTTAAAAATATTTTACACTAATAAATTATGAAATTCCAAATATTGAACAGTTTTTTTAATAACAAAAGGAAATCATATTAACTAATATAATAACAGTTAAAATATTCTTATTCTACAACTTTACTTTACGTACTCCATTTGAACAAAAAAAAAACAACAACTAAAAAAAACTACTGTTGCCTAGTTTTTTTCACGTTCCAAAATCAACAAATGTTTACTCTTTTTTTCATCTTTTAAACAAAAGAAACTTGGTTAATAATGTCAGATATTTTCTTTATTATTTTTGTCATGTCCTGATTTACAATCTAACACATTCATGTATAAATGTGTGTATGGAGATATTTTATTTTACATTTATTAAAAAAATAAATTTGTTCATTTCTTCATGAATGTATGGTTATGTTTGTGTATATATGTGTCGGTCACCAAATGTTTTAAAATTATGTTTTAAAAGTTGGCTGCCTGTTCATTCCTTCATGAATGTATGGTTATGTTTGTGTATATATGTGTGGGTCACCAAATGTTTTAAAATTATGTTTTAAAAGTTGGTTGCCTATCTAAACTTTATACATGTTACTCCAAAACATCAATTATTTATTATTATTTTTTTATAAGGATTGGGCATCACCTTACATTTTCCCCACCCTTAAAAGGTTAAAATTTAGATGTCAAAATTTTAGTATATGAACAAAAACTTGGATGGTTATTGTGCTGGATAATTTTACTCTTTTTAAATAAGGGAGAGTTCTAATGCTGTCGTACTTATTTTAATTTACTCATTAATATACATTTGCTTTTTATATAACTCATTTTTATTAGATTCCTATCCTTATCTCTTTCATCTTAACATTGAATTACTGTCATCATTAACATTGTTCCTACCATCTTTACCAGAATTACTAACTATATGATGGTTGAATATTCTGAATTTGACTGGTTATGTGTCTCTGTTCCAGAAGACACATATTTGGGTTCGTCAGCCTATATCCTACTCCCTAGGAGTCTTATTGGATTTTTATAAGGTCTGAACAAAATATGGGATTCCCACATTGTATGGGTCAATTCCTACATCTCATCCAATTCTAAGACACCTCAATGAAATGCTTTAACATTAATTTGAGTGTATCCTCATCACATCTACCTACTCTAGCCATTTACTCATGACAAATGCTATCTTTCCCATTATAATATAGTTTCACATACACATTTATATTTTTTTATAAACTCTACTTTCATCTACTTTAATCATGATCATCTGTTTATGAATAACTAAACTTCTGTATTTGGCAGTTCTTCTTAACAACCAATGTATGGCTTTAATATCCAAGCATTATAACTTCCTTTTATCTCTCCATAAATATTTAACCAAAATGCATTTGGGCCAGCTTGTTTCACAATAGCATATGGTCCAGCATATTGTTGACAAAATTTATGATAAACATTATTCATTGGTTTACTTGGGTTATGTGTTTTCACAAAAACCTTGTCTCCAATCTTAAAGTGATGTTTATTTTTTTTCATATTCGTATTTCTAAAATTAGATTTATTAATTAATTGTTGGCGAGCCATTTGAATTTTAGTTTCTATGTTGTAGTGATGACATTCAACTGGAGGTTGGTATTTTACAAATAATGAAGGAATAGGTTGGTTAAAATGTAGTTGGATGGTTGTGAATCCAGTAGATTCATTTGTACCCCAATTTATGCAATTCACTACCCATTCTGTCTGCTTCACCCACACTTTATGAGCATCCTTTAGGTAAGTCCAGAACAAATGGCCAAGCTCCCACATTATGCGTTTGCAAGGGTTCGATTGTGGATTTCTAATGGAAATAAGCACATGTTTGATTTGTAGTTTCTCCACCCATCTTTTCCATTCCTTAGATAAAAAAGGTGTTCCATGGTCTGACAAAATAGTTTTAGGCTTTCCTATCTTGGGGTATTGAATAGTGTCTAACACCCTGATTGTGTGTCTGGTATTAGCCTGGGCTATAGGGTAAGCAGAGACATATTTTGAAAAGAGATCATAGGCAACCAAGAGATACCTTTGCTTATTGAATGGAGGTAATGGTCCATAATAATCGATCGCCAAGATCTCATTTGATCTTTCAGGAGTTATAGATTGTAATGCCTTGCTATAATTTTGGTTTACTGGCTTAGCTTTTAGGCATACTAGACAATTCTGGAGTGTTCTCAAGATATCTTTATATATGTCTGGCCAGTAAAACCAAGTTTTCATAGTATGTTCTGTTTTATGGGCACCATAGTGTCCATACAAACAGTGAATATACTTTATGAGTGGGGCATGTAAAATTGTAGGTATCATTACCTTCCACTCTACAATATTTGAATCAATTTGATACAACAAGACCTGATTTTCTATCTTATAAAGGGTAAGATTCTTGAGCACATTCAAAACTTCCTCTCCTTTTAGGGCTCTTATGACTAAGTTTAAATTTGGATCTTCAAATTGTAATTTGGGTAACCTTTCCAACTCATTCTCTACATTATTATCGGTTATTAGGTTGACATTCGTAATGTAGGCATCTTCCACAGATAGATGTTTTTGATCTGACCAACATGGATTCTGACTAAGTATATCAGCTAATATGTTCTCAGATCCTTTGCAATACCTCATGGTGTAATTAAATTCCTGCAACAGCAGACTCCACCTAACTATGCGACTGTTGGTCAAATAGCTGTGGTTCAGGAATTTGAGGCTTTTATGGTCTGTGACCACTATCACCTCAGATCCAAGAAGCATCTGAGGGAACTACTGGAAGGCCCACACTATAGCTAGTGCCTTATTCTCAGTTACTGTATTATTCAACTCTGGACCTTTAAGGAGTCTATTGATAAAGTAGAGGATGCCTGGTTGACCATCCTCCTGAATTTGGGATAATGTTATCCCTAACCCGAAGCCACTACTGTCAGTTTGAATGACAAATGGTTTATCAAAATCAGGGATGGCCAAAATTGTTTGTTGTAAAAACTCCATTTTGATATTTTCAAATGCCCTCTCCTGTTCCTTGGTCCAATTCCATTTCTCTTCTTTCCTGATTAGTTTCAATAAAGGTTCCATGTGGTCAGCAAATGTTTTGTAGAAATGGTGGTAAAAATTACACAAACCTAAGAATGACTGAATTTGCTTTTTGTTAGTAGGCCTAGAAAAGTTTTGAATGGTGGAGATCTTATCTGGATGAGGTCTTATCCCATTACAACCTGTGGTATGACCTAAGAAGACTACCTGATCAGATGCTAAGGTACTTTTCTTGAAGTTGATTTTTATTCCTTTGTGAAAGCACTTCTAGAAAAATGTGAGTTGTTGAAGATGTTCTTCAATGGTGGACGATGTGATAATCACATCATCCACATAAATGGTTATGATTTGCTTAATCTCAGGAGAAGGGTCTTATCTATACATCTAATTAGACCAGCACCACTATTGATCAACCCAAATAGCATCCTATTAAACTGATAGGTAAAACCTTTATACCTAAAAGCAGTATACTGGCGATCATCAGGATGAAGCTTGATCTGCCAATAGCTGGAAGTCAGATCAAAGGTAGAAAGTACCTTCTTGTTTCCAAATCTCACAAACAACTGATGAATGGGTGGTGGAATATTTCTGTCTGGAACAATAATTTTGTTTAGCTGCTGAGCATCCAAACAAAATCTCATTGACCCATCTTTCTTCTTCACAGTTACATCTGGATTGCAGTAAGGTGAAGAGCATTTGCAAATGATCCCCCAATACAGCATTTTGTTGATCTGTTTGGATATTTCCTGCTGATATTGGCACAGGATAGGATACAATCTGTATTGAAATGGGTTGGTCATCCTTCAATTTAATTCTCTGTTGGAATCCAGCTATAACTCCTGAAATCTCCAAAAAATCGGGTTAAACTGATTAATTATAGATCATAACTCTCTTGCACTTTCGCTATCTAATAGATTGGACTCTGTGAGTTTAGTGTCTATAAGTGCTTCAGGAATATTTGATACACTGCAATCAACTTTAGTTAGGCCATATCTTGGAAGCAATGTGATCTCCAAGACCTCATCATCAATCCTAATTATTTTATTAGAGAAATCAATAATACAAGAGTGTAAGTGTAGGAAGCCCCTAGTATGACATCATGGATCAAACCATTTAATATCAAAAACACATAATAGAGGATTGCCTGACCAAACTTTATTTTAATCCAAACTTGTTTCTGCCCAAGCTTTGCTTTCCTATTGTTAGCCATGGTAACCTGTACAGATTTCAAGGGCAAGATTTTAACCTGGGGTTCTTGTTCAGAACCTTCTAATACAGTCAGCCTGAAATGACAGAAATCTGGCTACCAGAGTCTAACAAAGCTTTAATTGGCAAATCCTCAAACAAAGCCTCTATCATGGGACAGCTCTGCAAAGCAAAGTTGGGTGCCTTGTCTTCCCACAAACATGTCATATTGGTGATTTCTCCATCTATTATTGGTCCCTTGTTCCTCATTGTATTTTTGGTTCCTTGAGGTGAGAAACTAATCCTCAAGCACATTTATAGTTTAGTTTCTGCTTAGTGTTGGATGCATGATTACTGCATCCTGGTTTTGGTGAACCATTTGGGGTACTGGGAAAATTTGTCAATGATTTGCCATTATTGAATCTATTTCTCTTGGGTGACCACACATTTGGTGCATTGATTTGAATGGCTTTCCCTTTCCAGTGTCTGGAATCATTGTTGTTTTTCCTCTTATGATAAAATAAGGCATTAACATCTGCCTCATCTTTCCTCTTCTCTGGTGTCCTAGTGGATAAATTAGAATTATTCCTATCAATACTTTTTAACAATTCAGCAACCTTCTCAATATTCCTGGCTTTTGCACACATCAGAGATTGCTCTATATGTAAAGGTAAATTCTTTTTAACTATTTGGATGATTTCCACTTCCCTAAAGCAATATGTATTTAAAGTATGTAGCTTGGTAACTTGTCGCCTAAAAAACTTTGTGTTTCCCCAGGAACAGACCTATATTTTTCCTGGAAAAGTTGGTACAAAATGGCTTCCTGTCTATCTCTTCCAAAAATTTCTAACCAATAGTGTCTGGTAATCATCAAACTTGGATGGGGTCTGAAACAATGACTCCCACCACATTAAGGCATCACCTTGGAAGTGACTATATGCGATTATAATTTTTTCACTTTCAGACAAACTTCTATTTACCATGAAATAAAGCTTTAATCTTCTTAAATGTTCAATTGGAGCTTCATTATTGAAACTTTTAAAAACTTTCAGCTGCACAAATTGGTTAATAGCATTTATCTGTGTGATGGTAACATGAGTCTTATTCATTTCTTGTGTACTTATTTGTGAATTCATGAGAGGATGATCCACATCAGCTTGATAGTCATCTGGTCATGTTTCATCTAGATGAAATTCATGGGGGCCATCTGCTTCAGGCATCATATGAGATTGAAAAGGGGATTTTTCATATGGGCCATTTGCTTCTTGTAAATCACTAAAGCTACTTTCAAATGTGCCACATCATGGTTCCAATCTTCTCGGTCATTTAGGATCTTCTTTTCACTTCCTAATTATGGTTTTACATGAATTGGTATCTTTGAGTTAATTTGGGACTTATCCCTTGATGACCGTTGCTTCATGGCTTCATCTAAACTATCAATTCGACTCTGTGTTTCAGTGGTTACCTCTGTAAGTTTTTCTAATGTTTTTTTGCATAACAGAGCATCTGTTTTCATAGAAGATATCTTATGTCCAAGCTGTTGTAAATGGTGATTTACAGCTTGCATCATTTTCTCTTGAGCCCCCTTCTCTGCACTTTGTTTAATCTGGAGTTGGCCTACTCTGTATGACTTCCAAATCTTCTTGAACTTCTTCCTTGTGTTTCTCTTGACCCTGCCTCATTACTTCTTTAGTAGATTCCTGGGCTCAGTGTATTCCTTAATTTTGTTATCAATTTGAGTGGTAATGCTTTCTTTAAACCCAGTAAATCGCTCTTGACACTACAAGTTTGCTATATCAGTCTCTATTCTCTTCTCTTCTACATTTTGCTTCAATTCCATACTACTGCTATACACTTTATTCATTTCTGAAGATAACTGCTTTATGTCTGTTGAAAATTTCATTTCAATGCCACTAATTCTTTTCTTAACCTCCTCATCCAATTTGTCAAAATCAGCCTTAGTTACCATGTTGCTTATTTCGGCTTTGATTATACCTATCTGACCACTCATGGCATCCATCTGACCACTCATGCTACCTATCTGACCACTCATGTCAGTCTTGACTGCATCTATCTGACCACTCATGCTACCTATCTGACCACTCATGTCAGCTTTGACTGCATCTATCTGACCACTCATGCTGCTTATATCAGCCTTGGTTGCCATATTCTCCATCTGACCACTCATATCAGCTTGCATCGCATCCATTCGATTCTTTATCATTTGCCACATTTGCATCATCGCTCCCTTATCTTATGTAGCCTGTATTAGTCCAATTCCAGGTGATTGAGCAGACTGTTCATTTGAGTCTCCTTGAATTTGAGATATCATTTGCCTTTGCTCTGGCATTGACAAAGAATGCTCAGTTCCAACCATTGACCCCCCGGACATATTTATGTCTACTGATCCTACTTGTTCCATATTAGGATCATGCTCAGCTTCACTGCCACTAACATCCTGTGGCTTTCCACTTAATTCTTTATTCATACTTACTATATATCTTGCACTTCTAAGCAACATATGATGTAAATTAATATTTTACTTTAAAATATTTACTCTATGAATGTAAAGTTTTTTTAATTTCCTACATATCATAGGATCTCCTACCAACCTGCATCATCTCATGTGAGTATTTTAATTACCTAAAGTACTTTCTACCTCATTGGTATATTTTGTCCTTTATCTGCCTAACTTGCCTACTCTTATTAGATTCTTGATCATCTATTTAGTTTTGGGTCTCTATTTATCAATTCATACTTTCATTCACAGTTATTTGAACTTATTGTTGATTGACTAAGTTACTTATACCATTATGTTGCCACACCATTTAATCCATAGGGTTATATAATATGTAGTTTATTAAATGACTAACTAAAATATGATAAATCAGGTTATACTGAATTAATCATTTCACATGAAAAATATATAATAAAATATGACATATTTACCTCTTTAAAGCTCAACACATTGTGTACCAAAATGTAACAGACAATAAATTAGAATGAATTCAATAATTGGCCATTATGAATGTGACGTGATAACCAACTTTCATTTAATCTCTATATGCTGGTGCATCTATTATTCAGGCTTCACTGTTGATGGTGCCAAAAATGTAACAGTATGTAGTTTGTACCTGTGGTGAACTTAAATCTTCATGCCCAAAACATTGTATGCCAAAATATGTAACAGACAGAAGAAAACCCTTTAGGATGGTACACCCAGAGCCTTTTACTTACAGGTCCTATTTGGACTCGGAGATCTATCTCAGTGTAGACATTTGCTTTTAACTCTGCTCAAGGATGGTTTTAAACAGGATGGCAATAATGTGACCTCTATATAGATCCCTAATGGCTTTTACTAATGAATATATTTTAAAAAAATCTGTATATATGTATAATAGCTATTTTGGTGAGTGAAGTATGAATGATGCTTGATAATCTAGAGACCAGAGAAACAAAGATTTTAACTTCAAACAACAAATATTTATTAACAAATCTAGGTTAAATTTATAATATTTATAACTCAATAAGAATATATACATGAATAAAATAAAGTATTGATTTATTTTTATTCTATTAAGACTAGCTGTGATTTAAATATAAAAATATTAATCAAAATAAAATTATAAAATTATAATTCATAATATACAATGATTACTTTGTTTGTGTCCTTTAAATGTATATTAATGTTATGTCTATGAATTGCTAATTCGTGTATTGTGGATATAATTCATTCATAAGGCTATTAATCATTCAAACAAAAAAATGTTCTCATATTTACTTACTTATTAATTAGTTTGATTTTAATATATTAATTATCTAATAAATGTAAATATTTAAAATCTTACCTTTTGTCTTTAAGTCATTGTCCAGTTTAATTTAAGCATTCAATTACGCTAATATTTTATTTACAAACATTATATATTTATGTATACCTTGAGTTGTGTATCTATTTTTCTCTCCCTATAAAAATTTAAACAAATGGGTTCTTTTTTTTAAAAAAATGTTTGCTACAGATGAATAAAAGGGTGAGAAAAACTTAAAACCCAACTCTCATTATACATTTAAAAAAACAAAATTTAAAATATTTAAAGCATTAAATTAAATGAAATCGTGGAATTCTTTAAAAACAATAGCAAGTTAAATTTTCAAGAGTGGCTTCAGTGTTCATAGCAGATAACATCTTTGTTTTATTCACACATATTAAATCATATCAAACATTCCAAGCATTAACAATTCCCACGACGAAATTGAATTCCTGGGCTTTTGATTTTATAGCCATCACCTTTCCATTTCCATCTCCAGATCATTCCACGCTGATTTAAACATTAAACATACCAATGGGTATTATACTCCATACCTATCTAATGACACGAAGAAAGCAGAAAGATCCTACAACAATTGATTTAACAAGATTGCATCATTAGATTTTATATATACACGAATAAGTAGTTATCTATCAGTTTTTTTTCAAGCTTGGGTTGTAATATAAAAATGAACACTATTTATATGCAGTTTTATATATATATATGAGATGCATGATAATAAATTTCACTTAAAAAAAAATACAAATTAGTATTAATAAAATTCTATGTCATTATAAGTTGGCTTTATCTTTTACAAGAAACATTTTTTAGTAATTATATTTTGAGGACGATAAATATGAAGCTCTCAGAATTTATTTGAATGAACAAAAGTTCATCACTTAAACAATGTCTTTTTTTCTTTTTAAAATATTATGAAATTCCAAATATTGAACAGTTTTTTTTAATAACAAAAGGAAATCATAATAACTAATATAATAACAGTTAAAATATTTTTATTCTACAACTTTACTTTACATACTCAATTTGAACAAAAAAACAACAACTAAACAACAACTAAAAAAAACTACTGTTGCCTAGTTTTTTTCATGTTCCAAAATCAACAAATGTTTACTTTTTTTTTAATCTTTTAAACAAAAGAAACTTGGTTAATAAAATTTAATGTCAGATATTTTCTTTATTATTTTTGTCACGTCATGATTTAAAATCTAACACATTCATGTATAAATGTGTGTATGGAGATATTTTATTCTACATTTATTAAAAAATAAATTAGTTCATTCCTTCATGAATGTATGGTTATGTTTGTATATATATGTGTGGGTCACCAAATGTTTTAAAATTATGTTTTAAAAGTTGGCTGCCTATCTAAACTTTATACATATTACTCCAAAACATCAATTATTTATTATTATTTTTTTATAAGGATTGGGCATCACCTTACAATATATATATATATATATATATTAACCCTTTTTATAAGGATTGGGCATCACCTTACAATATATATATATATATATATATTAACCCTTCAGAATCATTGTTTTTTATAGTTAATAAAAATTATATCTTGATTAAACAAATTATGTTTATTATGACATGATGAAATGATCCTGCTAATATTATAAAACTTGTAATTATTATTATGCTAAGGGCTTCACCATAGTATCCATGTCTAAATAGATTATCCTTGTTTTTCTGCTTTGTGATGCTGGCCGAGAAAGTGAAAAATAGATTGGGTGTTATTGGGATTGTTGCTCATAAGTTGGCAGATCTGGTGAATAGGTAAATAGGGCAGACTTTATGAGTGTTTCTGACGTATGTATCCCATGCATGATTGGACTTAAGGAACTTTTGCCTATATTGTAGATCTTGTTATATGAACAGATAAAACCAACTGGTACAATATCCAAATATTTCATGGCTCCACATAGTTAAGAAATTCAGCATCACCCTCTTTATTTCACAGAGGGTAGTGCTAAATTTCTTAACCATATGGAGTGATTCAATATTTGAATATTTATTTCAATTTATATATATATGTATTGAAGCTGGAAATATAGTACATATTTCTGCTTCACCTAGTGCCAATGTCATCAGCACTAGTCTGGGTTTGAACCCAATCCTTATTAACTGACGCTCATCTCATATTAGGTGGTAGTATATTTATAATTATTATAATCTTTTGATTAATTTGTATTTTATGATTAACTAACCTTTTATAATAGTTTATTTATTTATAATATTTGTAAAAATGCATATTGTGTTTATTTTATTAAATTGAATTGAATCTAGATATCTATAAAATGTTACAAATATTTCAAATTCTTTATTAAAGTTCATTTTCTTCAATAAATCAGTTGGTAACATTTTATATTTATTTTTTAATCAATGTACACTTGAGAATCAATTATTTAAACAATGTAATATTTTTAAAAAATATTTTGTAAATTTCTGCTTAAGTTTATGTCAAATATGTTTGAAAGTCATTGTACCAAATTTCTAAAATTTTTCTAAATAAAATCTACATTTTTGTTAATCTAAACCTTGATTAAATAGATTTTGTTAGTACAATGACTGATAAACTTAAGTTGTTTTTTTTTTAATTAGCAAATCAACTTTTGGGGCATGTTCATGCAGAGTTATAGATTTTCCCTCCAAAGCAGGCACCAATCTCACAGAACTGTTGAGATTGATTGCAATTTGCAGTTGTCACTGTAGATTCAATCCTATAGATAAAGACCAAAACATATAAATAGTGGAAAATTTGATTATTTAGAGGAATTAATTATTTGTCGAGGTTCACTGAAGAGTGTAGTTTAGATTCAGTACATCATGATTAAAGAATGACTGGCTGAAAGATCAACCCTTGATTTCCGGAGCTCTGTCCCACCAGCCCATCCATGACTTTCCAGTGCTTTAAACATCTAGCCAGAGACTGTCTGTGTCGAGGAAGCCTGAAATGATCTGACTGTAGGTAATGTCCAATTCACTGCAAGCTATTGATTCAATTTTATTTGTTTTCCAAATCAATACTAACTTATATTTTATATATCTGTGTAATGTTTATACAACGTAATTTTAAATTAAATGCGTCTTTAATTTTTCTTAAATTTAAGATATCACTTCTGAAAATCTCACATTATTTTGATGCGACAAATTAAATTAATTTTTGTTGGTTTATTTAGAATATTTGATTTACTGAAATTTCCAAGTACAAAATTCAATGAGCTATTAACTTTAAATTCTCTCTCTCTTATTTTTCCAGTCAAAATCATTACGGGAGACTTACTTCCCATAAATTAATTAATAGAAAACTTGTTTAGTTTTGTATATCATTATAAATTTATTTTGAATGATTTATTTTAGAAGTATCTTACTATTACCTCCAATTTAAAATAGCCCTGTAATTATTTCTGAAAGAATAAATAATTTTCGTGAATCAATTAAGTAAAATTTATCATAGAATTTTCTCAGTATATATTTCATACATATATTTCATTTGTCAAAAAAATATTAAAATTATGATTTACAATTTATTAGTTTGATATTCAATGCCCGTCTATGTTAATTAAAAACAGTCTTATTTTGTAATCTTTGATAAACTATTTAAGAACTTATTAATGAATGAAATATTTGTGAAGTGTGGAAAACAATTTATATTTTATATTATTATTATATATATATATATATATATATATATATATATATATATATATATATATATATATATATATGATTCATTCATTAGTGGACTAAGGTTTGTGGGGACTTTCTATTGACATCAGGGAACTGATTATTTTAATCAGGAATTCATTGATTAATTTTGTTAGTAATACACTATCTATCTATCTATCTATCTATCTATCTATCTTATATATATATATATATATATATATATATATATATATATATATATATATATATATATATATGTCATAAGGCATTAATGTTTTTTATAGCTACAACCATTCATTTATTATTTTGCTTTGCTACTTACTCATCAGGACCTTCAGAAATTTAACTATAAACAATCCAATCTTTCACACTCCCTCAAAGTAGACGTAGTTCATACCAAGGGATCCATTTTTGGGCATTGCCATTTAAGATGTGTATGGAAAATCCAGCACATCAAAATATTATTATGATTATTTAGAGATATATTTTGGCTGGAGGGCCAGCATTTCTCATCATCTAGTTGCATTTACTAAAAATTTCCTTTAGCAAAGCCACTCAGAGGTTCATAACAGACCTCATTTATTTTTGTTGTAATCTATAATAGCTTATTGCCTTCTTCATCATTTTATATCTTTATTTAGCAAACCTGAAATGCTCTCTGCCATGATGGCACATCCTTCACAAACAAATTTCAAAATTAATTAAATCTGACTGTAAAATTGTCAATTATTTATTTAAGAACTATTTTGCTTCCCACACTCATTATTTCAAATGATTTTAAATGTAATAGTGTTTTAAATGCACATCTTTCACATCTTGCAATATATATAAACAGATTTATTTGTAATATCTTGCAGAGGGCTAATAATATTTTATTGCTGATTGGTTTTGGCTGACCAATTAATAAACTTTTACATTTTTATCAAAGCCGCATCAAAACGAATTAAAGAAAATAACCCAGTTGTATAAACAAAGACTTAACTTATTTTGTACTAAATTCCTTAATAAATTCCTATAATATTGTTATTTTAAATAAGCTTAGTTTGTCATCACTCCCAATCTCTAAAGTTAATTACTCTATTTATTTAAATATTTCTTTGATTTAAATTCACTTCTTTATAATGTTGTTAAAAAGAATTATCATTATTATGGTTCAAACCATTAGTAATTGATCAAATCATATCTGTACCATTCTGCAATCATCAGAATCTATTAAATCATTGGTTTTTCGTATAAACCCTTTATTATTTTGAGTCTCTATGTGAACCATGACCTCCAGCTGGGACGGAATAAAACCAAGCACTGCTAGTGTCATCACAAACGTTATCCATTAGTCAGAGAGGCAATAGTTTAGGCAAATAGGTTAGGATTTATCCTTGTCCTGACATATGTATCTTGTGCATGGTTGGATTCAAGGTACTTTTGCTTGGATTATTGGTCTTGTTGAATGAATACACGATTTTGACCGGCACAATATATATATACCGTTAGGAATATAAGTAAAAATTTTGTAAAATAAATGCCAAGAGATATCAACTCATTGAATTGTTAAGAAATAAATAAAATAATGAAAAATAAATGCAAATCAAAATCTATAAATATTCAAATGAAAAAATGGCAAAAAACTTAAATAAATTTTACTTTTAAAAATTTTCTGGCATTCTATTAATTTAACATTTATCAAACATTTTTCTCTGGAGTTTAATAATTCAGCGAATTTTTTTTAAAAGTATCTGTAGTAACTTCTTTTATTAAAACAAACAAAAAAAAAAGAAATTGGATAATAGCAATAACAAAGAAAATACAAATTTTAATTTCTTGAGAATCTGATTTTTTGTTTTTAAATTTAGTTTTACAAAAAGGCTTAGGATACTTTTTTTTTTTTTTTAGGCTTAGGATACTTGGAGCAATTTTTCTATATTTTTATAATTTTTAGTACTCATTAAAAACTTCTAATACATATTATTAATATATGGGGGATTTGTTACGATAATAATAATTGCAGTTAAAATTTTAAGAAATTAACTGACCAAAGTATTTGCAGCATACTTTTGTGGTAAATGATCAAATAAATGGTAAAAATATTTGATATGCATTTTTCTCAAGTCTTTAAATTATCTCAAAGATACCTAAGATTGAATCCCAGAAATGGGAGATGTTAAAATTACAATCACAACCATAAATCTTAAATATATATGATATATTGTGATGTTATTTTAGAATATATTTTTATATAGATATAAAGGCAGAGGAGAATAGAGATGAAGTTAGTCCATGAAATTAAAGTAAGCTAAGAAATAAAGCCACAAAAACACCTTCAAAGCAATAGATCTCTTTTAACCAAGTTTGAATCCAATAATGTAGCTATTGAGATTATTTATTAGTACTATTTATATTTAAGCTATATAAATTAACATCTACTCTGGGACATGTATCAATATGATCTGCCAAGTTGTCTTAAAAGCCCATCAAAGTCAGATTTTGTGTTTTCTAGATAATGCCAGTACATTTGCTTTTGCCTATGATTTAAGTGTACTAGTTTTACTTGAAATGCAGCCTACTTTACAATTGTAAAAGATAAATTTGTAATCTGCTCTCCTGTTTCAAGATATTGAGGATAATAAAGAAAACGTATGAATAATAAGAACTGGAGTTAGTATTTAGGAGATATTATAGATTGCTAAAGAATTATTCTAAAATAAATATCTGAAATCTTAATTAATAAGCATAAATTAAAATAAAAAGTTTGGTTAGACATCTTAATTATTGTTGGGGTTTTTTTTTGTATCTATAAATTATTTATTCTGGTTAAACATGTAGAATTACCGGTATACTTATATGCAACTTAAATTTGATGATTCAAAAGTAGTAATTGTTACCCATTTAAGGTTTTTTTTATGAACACAGTTCGTTGGAACTAAACAATTGTCTTGTACTTTGTAGTACTCTGTATTTTTTAATATTTCATTGGTATTTTTAAAACTAAATTGTATGGATTGGGAATATAAAATTATTTTAATTAGTAGATAAAAACCAAAAATTAAAATCTAAAATAAAGTCAATTCTATGATTAAAAGAATATTTATTGATGTGTCTCAGATGAGTCAGATACAGTCAATATTATATAACAGTGTGTGTGAAAGTATATAACCATGTGAAACATTTATCAAATTCTGCATTTAGTAAAATTTACAGAGCTTTATAAAATTTAATTTCAAATCCATTCTTTTTTGTCTAACATTTTTTATTTTTTAATATTTAATTAAAAATGTAGGAGCTTCAAAGGGTCTATGTTTAATACTAAGCTATTATTCAGAATATTGATTATAAAAAAAATAATTATTTTAACTAAGGAATCTCCATATGTAGTCATAAAATGGTATCTTGAAAATATCATAATCATATCTTTTACTACAAATTTTCAATAAACTTATGCCAATCACAAAGAAGTGATTTATAATTTGATAGCTATAAAGAAATAAGCTTGCATCCCATACAGCAGCATGTTAAATAATTTTAGGAGGTTTTCTGTGCAGCTAATCATTATTAATCATCATCAGAGTTGCATAAATTTAATGTAAATAATATTTTTTATAAATTAATATTAATGTTAATTGTGGAGATGCTTAAATTTATATATTTCTAATCTGCACAATTAATGTTTAGCAGAGAGACTTCATCATAACTTGAATTCAAATTATAGTTAGATAAATATATATCTTATTGAATAATAATTCCTTGAACATCACATAAGTAGTGACTTCTATTAAGTGCTGTAGCTGCTAAGTTCCATTTCAGAACTATTATTTGGCATTATTCCACTAATATAGATTATTTTTCAGTCTACATTACTTATGTCACACACACACATACACTCACATATATATATATATATATATATGGATTAAGATGGAATAATCTTATGGCACACAATGTAGTGTGTGTATATATTTAAAGCTTAAAAGAAAAATGAACACAGATTAAATTTACATAATATTGATTAAATAATAATATTTTTGTGATATCTTTAAAGCAGTATAAATTACTTAAAAATAAATATTAAAAAAGACACTAATTCAAGTATTTTATTTTAGTTCTGGCTTTGGCAAAATTTTAATTCTTAATGCAACAAAGAAACAAATCTATTTTTTAATTTAAAAAAAAAAAAAAGGGTTTTTGTAATGTACATTGATTATGCTTAATTCGCTAATCTGCTTTTATTTGTAAGATTAATAAATTTTCTAAAATTATTTTAAGTATTAATGAATAATAAAAAAATAGCATCGTGGTAATTATGTCTATCTTGTTTTTATTAATCAAGATGAAAATAATTTACTGCAATTCTTTCACTTTAAATTCTAATTATTTTATAAATAGTGGATTCAAATTAATTAATTATTAGTTAGAGAGTGAATGTAGAGTACAGTGCTTTAAAGAGAAAGGGCAGTTACTAGTTTCCACATTGGTTGACTTTAAACTTTTAGAGAAGTAACATAATATCCTTTTCTGAGATGTTTCAAAGGTTGTTTATGCATATTACATCCTGCTTATTGTTGATAAGATAGTGAAGTCATAGGAACTAAATGGAGTTATTTGCTACCAATGTTTATCATATTTAATTAAGTCAATTCACACTGAGAATTTATATCAGAAGTTATTATACTAATCATAAGAGACTTACTATTTGTTACTAGTTTGTATATGTGCATAAAATCATCAACAAAAAATATTCCATATATAATGTTCATGGATGAAACTTATGTTATGCAAGTGATTAAAACCAACTATTGGAACAAGTTTCCTAAAATTTGCAGGTAAGAATAAAAACTTATCAACTATTGGAACAAGTTTCCTAAAATTTGCAGGTAAGAATAAAAACTTATAAAATGAAAGACGTGGCAGGATTTTCCAAGATAAATAAGATGTGTTTATTTAAGCCATTTGTTTACAATTTAAAAATGTAATAGCACAATTTTGTAAGGTTAAAAGAAATTAAAAATTACTGATTTAAATTTCAATTTTATATTACAGTATACATGTGCTTATTATGTATATATTTAATATTTAATTATTTATATTTCATTAAAATAGAATTAATATTTGAAATATTTTGTATTACTGTACATGCACATTGTGTGCTTATATATATAGTAACAGGTTGGGTTACATGGTACGCAGCAACATAGTTGTGTGTATATATATATATATAGTAAAGGAAAAGTCGAAATAAACAGACAAAAATTTTAGTAAATATTTTTTACTATCCTGGAATAAAATAATCATAGTAAAAGAATTAAATAATTCTGGATCTAAAATAAACTTTTATTATAAATAAACATTTTAAGAAGTCAAAATAAATATTGATATTTTTATTCTGCTTTTGAAAATAAAAGACAAAATGATTTATTTTTGAAAAATCTTTTAATTAATGTTTGTGCATGATTCTCTATTTAAGTAAAAACATGTAGATGACATTTTAGTAAAAATCTAAAACAGAAAAATTCTGTTTTCAATTAAGGTGTTTTTATTATCTCAGATGACTCATAAAAAGTGCTGATAAAACTATCAATTCAGCTTGGAAAGTAGTTTTTGAAAAGAACAGTCTTATTTGTAGTGTGGCTAAAATTTTTGTAAGAGGGAGCTGCAGTTTGTTGGTAATGGTAGCAGAGAATGGCAACAGTAAAGTTAACTGCAGAGATGTCTAACAGAGTTATACAGAAAAGTGCATGAATCAGATGTAAGAATGCAAGAAAGCAGTTGCTCTACAGTTCAATGGTAGAATTTGAATTCACATGGAGGAAATGACCCACTTCTTTATATTAAAATTCATAGCTACAGATGTATGCTAAAAAGACAGTTGCTTTCCTGGCACCTTTCTGGCCTGCAACTTATCAAACTCTAGACCAAAGGGAAGTGATGGAATGCCAATATACCTTATTATGTCTTTCCCAATGCTAGCAATTTTCTGGACTATACTTATCTTGATAATGATGATGGACCAAAAACCAAGCTTACCAAGAGAAAGCTTGATGAAGAAATTGGTATATGTATTCTGCTGTTTATCTATATATGCAGGGAACCACAGATAAATGCATCACATGTATATACTGTGAGTTATTTTATTTTAATATTCTTTGGTCTGAAATGACATATTTTGGAAATATTTTAAATGTGAAACAAATGGAAATAATTTTTTTTAAATTTAAAAAATCAAAAACTAAAGAATAGATGATTCTATAATCTAAATTTAAAGACATTGATAATTAATTAACAAGTATTTATCAAACAAAAATTGATTTTATATTTAAAAAAATAAGATAATACTTTAAAAAAAGAACCCCTATGAACTGATATTTTTTTTAAAAAGGAAGAAAAGAAATTCTAATCATTAAAGATAGAATTTGATAACTAATTTTAAATTACATTTGTAGTTTATTGATACACACATGTATGTTTGAATTTAATGTATTTTAACCAAGGAATTAACTGAAAAATATAATATTGTTGTAACAAATTAAAATACACATCAGTGCACACACACACACACACACACACATATATATATATATATATATAATTAGATACCAACAAGTAACTACCTAAACATTCACAGTAAATATAGTAATTAATATTTTTCATTGCTGTCAAGGCAACCTTCATACCTTTTAATAGCAAGAATGGAAATCCATTCTTACTAATGGTCCACTGAATATATATAGACACTTAAAGCTTGCAACTTGACTACAGAGTATGAAATATTGATACAATGAAGTTTAAATAAACCTCTTTAAACATGAAATAAATATGTCACTGTAATGCAGACTAATAAATAGTCAATTACAACATTACAAACTGCAATACTTTTAAATTGCCCATGTATTATTTAGAAATAATAAGAGAAATAGTGCCTAAAGTTAATCTGGGATAATGATGTAATTAGATACCAACCAGTAACCACCTAAACATTCACAGTAAATATAGTAATCAATATATCTCATTGCTGTCAAGGCAACCTTCACACATTTTAATAGCAAGAATGGAAATCCATTTTTACTAATGGTCCATTGAATATATATGGACACTTAAAGCTTGCAACTTGACTACAGAGTATGAAATATTGATACAACCAAGTTTAAATAAACCTCTTTAAACATGATATATATATTGCACCGGGTTTGAAAATGCGTCCTCGAAACACCGGCCTCTTAGGCAGAGAAGTACATATTCGGAGAAATATGTATGTCCAAACGATAGCTATATAAAAATATAACTAGCGTTACATTTCCAGGACATAGCTTCTTCTCAGCTGTTGAGTTCAACACTACATTCAAAGCACTTTGTTTGTTTGTGTATAAACATGGGCGCTGGCTATCTATTCAAAAAGAATAAACAACGCACTTTGAGCAATGGCCACTAACTCAACGCCTAAATCCACGATTAGCTCAGCTGTTTGTAATCACTAATAGATTATACATAATTAGTGGTTAAAAGAATTGATAAAAGAATTGTAAAAGGAATTTATAAAAGAGATTGATAAAAAGAATTGACCAACAAATAGAGTTTAATTTAAAGACAATTTATTAACTAACATTAATTTACTAAATTTAAACATCTTTATAATTTAATATAATACACACACATTTTAAATTAACATTTCTAAACTAGTTTAAATATTCTTGTAGATTTTAATAATAGAACACTGGTATTTATCTAATTTAACTAATAACACTGATATTACTACAGTATAAACGAAATAAGCAAATATTTTACCTAGGATTTTGAACGTAGATTTAGAACTTTGTTTTCTTCTTGTTTGTTGCTTCTTCCAGCTGTCTGGGACATTTCCTTGATGAGTTTCTTTATTATTCACAATCATTACTATTGGAGACAATTAGATATTGATGGAGATTTCCAAGTTGTTAAGTTGACATTATTTCAAGGGCAGATCTTGCTGTTTTCATCGGACATAGGCTGTGGAGAAAACGTGCATTCCCAAAATCTTCTCAGCACTGCATTTTGTTTCTGGATACCATTAACTTAACTGACTCAATTAATTTCTGAACTCAATTTGCTCAATTAATTTGTGAACTGACTGATTATCCGATAAAATTTTACTATTTATGCCTGCGATGTGTTGTCCTTGTAATATCCTCCGGCAAAAATTTGTTGTCAAAATTCCAGTGATCATCCTTTGACAATGTGTTTTGGAAGATTTTTAATTAGTACTAGCCATGCAGAAGTGTTGTTTTATATTTTAATTAATAATCATTGCCATGTTTTTAATGATAATCTTCTTTAACTTTCATTTATTTATAATAACATTTATTACGCATACATTTATTCTATTATTGACAATCACACATATATACACACATATATTACTAGTTTTAAGATTATTTTTCTTTAATTCGAATGAAAAGAGATTTGTATTTTTTTTAAACTTTAAGTTATTCATATTTTACGAATACTAATAAGAAAACTCTTTACTTCCTTTTTATGAAAGCTTTATTTTAACTTTTTTAACGATAACACCCCTCTCCCCATATGATTAATTAATTGCAGCTTTTATTTCAAAAACTAATGATAAAAAACTATTTGATTCTTATTCTTTTCGAAAACAAACTGTAATAAACTCTTCAACATTTAACGTTACATTTTTCTTTTATGAAAGATTATTTTAATAATTTTTCTTAGATAAAATTATATGTGCCAATATCAATATTGTTACAATATATATATATATACATATACATACATATATATGTGTGTGTGTGTGAGTCTAGGAATTATAGAGCACATACCTGTGCATATATCAATGAGTGTCAAATAGATATGTTAATTTTAATCATATTTGTCATTATTAAATGTCAAATGAAATATATTCATGTGATATAAAATGCACAGTTGTGTGCATATATATGTGTGTTATATATAAACCCTATATAATAACTTGAACTTTGTATATTAATGCTGATTATTAATATTATAGTTTATAAACATAGCACTACATAAAATAAATATTTCATTTACATATATTTAATTTCAAATAAGAATGACATATTGTAAATTCTAGAAAATTTTACAAATGTCATTTATTCAAGTATAGTAAAAGAAATTTAAAGTGATTACATAACATCTTCATACTCTCATTACCAAATATGTAAGATTTGACCCTACATAAATGGTTGGGTCAAAAAAGAGATAAATTCATTCTATCTTTTTATGAAGTCTTTATCTTGTGTTCAAAAGTGAGAGTATTCATTTATATTTAAAAATCTACACAGTGCATGTGCATTAGCTTAATGCTGATTATTAATGTTATATTAATCATATAAACTACAATGTAATCATTTTCATATGTTAATCAAAATTAGATTTTGTGTATAGCCATATTCTAAAGACCTTAATATTATTTTTATTGTTATTAATAAACTTGTATTTCATTATTAAAATTATTCCAGTGAATTTACTAAGTTTTTTAGAATATCATGTATAGCATCATCTCTTGGTAACCATAACAATACTTGATTTTATGTCCTTATGATCTAGATTCATGCATAGCAACTGACTATATAAATGAGGATAAATGACGATGTATTTAGCTCTTAAGGGGCATCAAGTATGATTAATATATTTTGGAATGATTGTTTAAAATCTCTGTATTATATTTTATTTAGTTTAGTCTATTAAAAATTAAGTTTATAGTTGTCCAGCACATTAATGGTACAAGTGTCCAGAGCATTGATCATAATCAGCAGGTTTTAATGTCTCAGCATTATTGTTTTGATTATTATGTACTTTGATGATTGAGTGCATACTTGGTGCATCCACATTATGTTTAAATAATTGCTGCAAAATAGAAAAAGCTCAATAGACAACCTGATCGACAGTAGTCCCATTTGAAATCCAGTCACAAAATGGACTGTTGATTCATATTTCAAAATCAGTCATCAGATTGACTGTTGAATTATTTTGATTGTGGCTCATTCATGATAATAAATAAGTATTTATTTTGAATATTACTTGTACTTACTTTTACTTATTGATAATGTGGATGGATTTATAGTTAATCATAGTTGGTCTAAGGAGTTAGCTGGCGATCTCTAAAAAATTTAATGTTCTCATGCTTTCTTGTAATACATAAAGTTGCTTATTTACATATTTTTGATGTTAAACATTTCTTTATAAATCTTACTTAAATATTAAATAATTTTAATTGCAATATTTAACTTGGGGTTGATAATGACTTTTTTATCATCCCAGGTACAATCATCCCATCCTGTTATATATTATTCAATTATATATCTCTATATATAAATTATTTAAATCTCTATAAATTTTATTATTGGGTATTATATATCTCTATATATTTTATTGTTTGGTATTTCACTATATTGAAACATTTTTAAATATTTGTAAATAGTTAAAGCCAGAATAATTTTTTGTATTATGGAGTATTTATCAGAACATTCAATTTATTATGTTTCTTGCCAATAAATTTATTAAACATTATTTTTTAAATTATCCTAGTGGAGTTATTTAATGACAAAATAGATTGTATGTGTACATTTTCTTTTGTTCAGCATCTCTTTGATTTTTTGTGATATCAAAGTCAATATGGACTAACAATAAATGCGATATATATACATACATACACACACACACACATATATATATATATATGTATAAATATATATAATTAAAAGGAACTTGAACTCAAACATTCAAGCGCCCTATATCTATGCACTCCATCAAATATAACTAACACATACAACCACATACATGTGAAAAATATAAATGATTAATATATGTATTTTACACTGAACCAGCACCCAACAATTGGTCCAGATCACCATCTTCCATGCCTATGTACAATCAGTGCTCAGTTTATATTAAGATGGCAAATCTTCAAAGTTTAATAGGCAAGCTTCAATCTTCTCTATCCTCCTACTCTGCAGCAATCCACATCATTGAAAATTTGATGATAGAACACTCAAAGCCCTTGCTGATGCCAATATTATTGTCATACCTATGATGACTTTAAGTCAGTCTTACTCCTCATGTGTAGAATCATGTCAATTTAAATACACAGAAAAGGGATGGGCAGAATACAGACTCAATATATAATATCAAATGTATGTACTAAACAATATAATTAAAAGAGATTTAAACTCAGATATTCAAGCTTCTTACAACTATGCATTCAACAAGGGATTTAGTGTTCCATCATCCAATGTTCAAAGATATGGCTAAAGATTTGAAGGGTGGAGAAAATTGAAAGTTTGAAGATTTCCTATCTTAATACAAACTAAGCACTGATTATATAATGTGTGTGAGATGATGCAGACCAACTGATGAGAGCTGGTTTAACACAAAATCCATAGATTGGAGATTATTTTTCTTTTTCACATGTATGTGGTTATGCATATTTGTTGTTTAAGATGAATGCATAGCTGTAGGGATCTTAAATGTCTGAGTTCAAGTGTCTTCTAATTACATTGTTTAGTATAGACAATATACATATATTTGAATATTATATATTCAATGTGTATTCTGTTCATTCCTTTTCTGTGTATTTAAATGGACAAAGTCCTATGCATGGATCAGAGTGATAAAGTCACATGGGTATGACAATAATATTGGCATCTACAAATGCTTTGCATGATACAACATCAAATTTTTAATGATATGGATGGCTGAAGAGTTGGAGAGTGGAGAAGATTGAAGCTTGGTCATTTAAGTTTTAAGATTTGCTATCTTAATATAAACTGATCACTGACTGTATATATGTATGAGAGATGATGATCTGGACCAGAAGATGAATTCTGGTTAAACATGAAATATGAATATTGGAGATTTATCTTTTTCACATGTATGTGGTCATGGGTATTGGTTGTATAGGATGGAGTGCATAACTGTAGGGATCTTGAATGTCTGAGTTCAAATTCCTTCTAATTACATTGTTTAGTATTGATATACAAATACAAACATGACTTAATTAACAGGCAGGCAGAAAATATTAAAATCACAGAATGGTGGGAAGGCTAGCCTTTCAAAGTGTTAGTTGACAAAGTCTACGAGGATAGTTGAAAGCTCTCCTAAGTGGATCAAATTTTTAAAATATATCTGATTACTATATTTATAAATATTCAATTATATAATTACATATATTGCTTTGAAGAAATACAGACATCGAATTATAATAAATAAATATATATATATATATATATATGTGTGTGTTTTGTAGACATTGTTTTAGTTTTTTATAAATTTATTTAAATGATACTAATGTAATGATCATCTTTAACATCCACTCACTTTATAAATTTCATGATGATAACTGGTTCATTGATGGCTAGTACACTCAGAATACCAGACGATTAGGATTGATATAATAATCACAGCTGTTTTGATATAGAATTACATTTATAGTTATTTTTACACACAAATGAAATATTAATGATTGTGATTATAAAATTAGGGTATAAGTTTGGTATTGGCTAAATGATGATAAACCCAAGAAAACTATTTTAAATCCTGTCACAATAAATGACAGTTGTCTCTTGATTATTATTGCTGGTGGTGCTATATTTATCAGTTATATATATATATATATATATATATATATATATATATATATATATATATATATATATATATATATATATATATATATATATATATATATATATATAATCTTTTAATGATAATTTTTTGCTTGTATTATACTAAAACAGTGATAATACTGATGTTAATTTTCATCATTTCTCACCACTTCTCATTCAATGTCATACAATACATATAATTCAGTTTGTTGGCTTTACTTTCAAATTCTTCTAATTTTTGGATAACACTGTAAATGTATTTACATTCTTAAACTTCAGATAATTATTCCTTATATTTATAAATATTGATTTATTTTATCAAAGATATACACGTTAATTAAATTAAAAATGGAATCTTTCATATAACAGATAAAAAAATTATTTTGATTATTTTTTTGAATAAGGAAAAATAATTCTTAAGAAAGACATAACTATTTTATTGATTAATTTTATTTTGAGTGAGATATCCAGCTTGATCAGGTTCAAACAGATTTTTGATTATTTTTTTGAAGAAGGAAAAATAATTCTTATGAAAGATGGAACTATTTTATTGATTAATTTTAAGTTGAGTGAGATATCCAGCTTGATAAGATTTAAACAGATTTCTGAGAAATAGACAGACTGTAAATCCTGGGATATTTAAAATTTTAGAATATGATAATAATATGTTAGCTTTAAAAGTACTAAAAGTAAAATACATGAATATTTCATTGCAACTACTTTTACTCATCATCAATAATTATTATACTTGCACCTTTATTACTTCTCAAATCAATTCATATATACTTTCTACTTTAATATTATTATTACACTAACAAATTAATTACAATAAGCTTCTAATTAAAACAGGAAAAACTTTCCATAGAGAAGTGCCACTCAGTGCAAGCCAGAGTAATCAATGGATGCAAGAAGTGTTGTGCATAAAATCCCTATCTAGTGCCTATTCATCCAATATCCCAAGACTAATTTCTAGTTTGTAGATTTTATCAGTGAGAAGCCTTGGATCTGAGAGCACTGCCACTAGATCTTAGGATCTAATGCAACCCTCCAGCAACCACCTTTTATCTCTACTTAACAACAAAACTATTAGTACAAAATTGAAAACATAATATTTTTAATCAAAGCTCATTAACTTATATAGTCATATTGTTCTGAAATCAGTTCAGTACCCATACATTTTGTATCTTTGGTTCTTTAATAATCATAGCCACCTTCATCCTATTAGGCAGGATTGGTATTAAACCACTGAACATCATATGGTCCCCATTTCGTATGCTTTCTAAAGCTGTTAAAACAGATAAAAACTTTCCATACAGTAGTGCCACTCAATGGGGATATTGGATAGATAAGGATTTTATGCATAAACCTTGCCTTCATTGATTACTCTGACTTGCACTGAGTGGAACTACTGTATGAAGAGTTTTCCTGTTTAAGAACTTAAGCAAACATAAGAGATGGTGATCATGTGATGATTAGTTGTTTAATATTAATCCTGCCTAATAGGATAAAGATGTCTATGGTTATTGACACCAAAATGTATGAGTACTGAACTGATTTTCTACCTGTATGAGTATATAAGTTAGTGAGGTTTGATTAAAAATGTTTTCAATTTTAGTCTAATAGATTTGTAGTTAAGTACAAATAAGAGGTTGCTGCTGGAGGGTTGAATTAGATTTTAAGATCTAGGCGCAGTGCTCTCAGATCAACACTCCTCACTGATGAAAGATATAAGCTAAAAACTAGTCTGGAGATATTGGATGAATAGGCACTAAATAGGGATTTTATGCACAAATCTTCTTGCATCCATTGATTACTTTGGCTTGCATTGAGTGGCACTACTGTGTAGAGAATTTTGTCTGTTTTAACAGATTGAGTAAACGTAAGAAATGGTGATCATGTGAAGATTATAATTACTTATTAAATATTTAAAAATGTCAAATCAGTTAATTTATTGCTGTATAAAATCTATACCTTGTCTATTAATAAACATTAAATTTAATATAAAGAAAATGATATGTAATTATACATTCTTACCCATCCTGTGTTTTGATTTCTGAATTATTTTTATAAACTTCTAATGAATTATGTGTTATAACTAATTAGTAAATATTGTCTCATACAAATATGATCAATCAATCAACTTGCATTGTAAAATTGAATGACAACCAAGCAAGTTTACTCATTTTAAATTAATTCAAAATGTATTAACAATTGGTATAAATTAAAATCAATATATATATAATGAAACTCTACTTATTTGTTAATATAAATTTAAGACAGCAAAAAAAAATAAATACTAATTATGATATAATTTTTTTTGAACTCCTGATATAAATGATATACCCCAAGTTAATTTATAATCAATAAATAAACAAATGAATATTTTAAATTAAAACAACAATCACTATGCTGAAATATATAAATTTAAACTTAGGAAGACATAACTCTTTTGCATTTAGGTATGTAAATAGATTACTACTTAACCTAAAATTATACTATTATTTATATTAATAAATATTATACATTTTAAATAAATAGAAAAATATATAACAATAATAATGACAAATATAAGCAAGTGATGTCAGTAATAGTCTTTAGATATCACCTTTCTAAAATAGTACCACAGTTCTAGTCTTTATTTTTTAAATCATAAACCAGTAATTTTTATTATTCCAGAAAAAATAAAAATAACACGAAAAGCTATAAAATTTGAAGCACATTTTGTTAATTCTGATATTTTCCAATTATCCAAATTATCTTTTATTGGCAGATATTTGATCTATATAAAATTATTAGTGTGTAAACAGTGATTAAGTTAAGAAAATTTAAATAATCAGAAAGTATGTTTTATTATTATTATTATTATTATTATTATTATTATTATTATTATTATTATTATTATTATTATTATTATTATTATTATTATTATTATTATTATTATTATTATTATTATTATTAGTTAAAGTGAATTTTATATAAAAAGAAAGTATTTTTTTACAATGAATATGATATTTGAGATTGTAGTGATATATATATATATATATGTAAAATAAATAAAATATCCATTAATTAAAAAACAATATTGTAATTATAATTGAAATAATATTTTTAACGGTTTACAAACAATTACAAACAATCTTTAAAGCTTCTAACATTAAAATACGAGATTCATGGAATTTGAATTGATGACGTTTGCTTCCGCTTTTAGTTTTTGAATTTAATGACAGTTGAGGCAGGTTAGAAAGTAACTGAAAGTACTTCTGTGGATTTAAAGATTGTTTGTAATTGTTTGTAAACCATTAAAAATATTATTTCAATTTATATATATATATATATATATATATATATATATATATATATATATATATATATTCTAACCAATTAAAAAAACTTGAGGAGTATTATTTTCTAACAAATTATAATTTAAGATCTGTTTCTAACAAAAATATATTTAAAGGTCATTTCTAACAAAATGAAAATTTAAGTGTATTATAAATTAATGACAGATGCACTTCTTAAGTATCAATTAAATATGCAATGCATCAATTATATATATTCTCGTATAATAAATATAGATTAAATAATTTCTAAGTATAGATTTAATACAATAATTTCTCAAGTACCATGTATTGACTAATATATTTCATACTTATAAACCAAATATAACTTCCTTCGTGTGACCGCATTACAGGCCACTTGTAATTAAATAAAATCAATTCAAACAAATGAAAAGTTATTCTTTATTTTGTTAACTTTATAAAAACTTACTAATTACCATAAAACACATTTTGCAATCCCTCGATCGGTCATCCACATTGGATTTTAAATAGCATTAAAACGATTGGGATAGCTTACAAATATCATATATATTATTGGATAGTTTAAGCCAATTATAACTTTATTATAACCAATGAGAATTTTATTCAAATGATCACACATCTACATTCTGGATTAATTATACTATATTCAAACTATATGGCATTTACACATTTGCAGATAAATTGCATGCCAATTACAACATTTTAAGAATGGATCGATGGATACTTCATCATTCCCAGCTGACACTATTTCTGAGGCCTACTGAGATGATGATGATGATACAGAACATCTATAAGCTTAATTGCCAGGGTGCCAAATTGCATCTCCAATAAAATATAAAGGTTAAATCTCAATTCAATACTCTTAATAATAATATTTCATGAATGGGTTAATACACAATCGATTTAAAGAACACTGAGAACGCATTAAATTGACAATATTAATATCCTTAAAAATTTCAGGTTATTTTCAGCGCATTCCCCATTCACTATTATTAAAGCTACAATTAAATTTTATTCTAATTATAAAGTTCTATATTCATCTCCACTTTCCTGATCCACTTCCCCATCAATTTCACATCCATACATCTATTACACTATTATTTATTTAACTATTAAAATTTACCATTTTATTTTGTTTTACTAGCTCATTTCCTCATTATAATCTCTTCTTAGGGTTTTTCGAATAATTAGATGTGGAAATCGAATAAGCTGCCATAGGTTATTGGTGATAAACATTCCTCTCTTGATCGCCTCCAGGGTGATCTCGGCTGTCTTTAATGCAGTTTAATATTGATTTACATTAAAGCTGGAACATTTAAGCATATTAAATCTTTATAAACACATCATAAAACATAGTCTCAATTATAACAAAACCATATAAAAATAAAATGTGTCTAGAGAGGGGTTTGAATACAATGGATGGGGAAAGGATTTTATGCCCACCCTCTGTACCCACTATCACATAATACTATCTCTATCCACGATTTATATTTCAACAATATTAAATTATTTGGTAATTTTAAGCATTTGAAATTAACCTTTTAAATAGTTTTGCTAAACATCAGTTATGTACATGATAATTCAAATATTAATAGTAATATATTGATGTATGATTGGATTGGAAATATCTAGATAATAATAACCCACAAAAACATGGAAACACACACAAATTTTATTTAAAACAAATAACAAATTTTATTTGACAAACTATAATTCAATATCAATACAAAAACATATACATTATACCTACACTTTCTTGTTACCTTAAATATAGCAAATACCAGTTTCTTCCCATTTACAATGCTTTCTCTTTTTATTACTGATATATTTTAGAAAATACATAATCGATTTCTCCCCTAATTAAATTTAATAATTTTATTTAATAAATTTAAAGTTAATATTCCCTCACAAGTTTCTTGATCTTATCCTATCATCCTGATTAAATATTCTGTTGTCCTAATCTTTACAATAGAGATAACTTAACAATAGTGAGACTAAGTCATTGCAAATAAATTGGCATTAAGATCAAACCATCATCATAGTGTACCCATTATATGTTCATGTTCTTATAACATAATAATATTTTAACAATATTACCTTTCCAGCGAAGTTCTCAGCTGGCCATGTAAATATTTATTAAATAAATTTATATATGCATTGCTCACACCTAATCATTCGTAAGTTTTATTTAACCCATAATAGTTATTAACTTAATTATTCTTGGCTTGAATGCTAAGTCAAATCTACAAAAACAATATTCAAATACACCAATTGCACATACATTATCGGCATTCATTCTGACATTAAATTGAGTTTGCGATCTGGTATCCAATACTTATAATAATGCTTGTCATGGCTATCCTCTTATACACACATAAGGAATATCAAATATTAATATGAGGCAGGCAGTGACCCAAATAAGAGAGAACCTTTTCACTAAGGTTAAGATATGCTAGGAATTTTATCGTGTCATATTACAACATAGGTATACCAAATACCTCTGGCCATCAAAATAAGAAACCTTCTTACGGTGTAGAGAATACTCAAGTGGGAAAACTCTTCCACTGGGTTCAAATACTTTATGAATATAGCATAAATCTTAGTGAGTTAAACTTCACTGAGTTTGTGGAGATCTTTGTCTATCCACACACATACAGGTCGAAACATCAAATTACACAAGTAAAACTTTCATCTCTTTACTATTCTTGTGAATTAGTGTACTGGAATATGAGCCCATAAATTTTCCAAGCATAAATCAGCTTGTTTCTGGCCTTAAATCTATGATAACAATAATAATAAGCAATAAGAAATGCACACAAAATCCTCAAAACTATTTCCATGCCCTTTTATAAAATGAAATAAAAATGATGATGATGCAATTCAATAGATGAGCAATTCATCTATAAGTCTCGAGCATTTGACAATAACTTCTGATACTAACAATAATATCTCTAAGTGTTTTCCTTTTTTTAATTAAAAAAAATTGTTTGTAAAGCATTTTAAATAAGGCATATCAGAAGACATGATATAGATTTCATCTACCCCCAAAATGACCATAATAGCAAAAGCATTTAAAGAAACATATATAAAATCATCTGAAATCAATTTCTACCCCCAAAATAATACAATTATAATTTTAAAGTAGATGATATACATAATACACTACAAAGAAAGAAATTATTTTTTTACATATATATATATATTAAATGTCCTACACACATAAAGAGCGAATAATTATAATAATAATAAAAATTATACTTATATAAGTCTTTTAGCAGGTGTCTTTCCAGGTTCCTGATTTCTCCTTTTTTACCTCCTTGACTGGTTTATAATAGCATATAAGTCCTTGTAGTAATAAGTTCTTTTGATAGAGTTTGGTTCCTTTGCTATCATATATACAGTTTTTATTTTGCTGAATGTGTTCCTTATTTCCAACTCTAGGTAGATTACCTTTAGACTTTGTAATTTTCTGCAGGTTTCAGTTAAACAGCCTTTATTTAACTTTTTCACAATATCAGTCTGTTTTTGATTGTCCTTTTCCAATTTTAATTTCATTTTATATGTTTAAATTGATTTACATATACATCAAACTTTTGAGTTTTAAATTTTACTATTTGCATATATATAAACGATATTAAACTCAAATTTTAACTTCTGTGGTTTAAATTTTATTACCATATGTTGAATAGCTGACTTCTGGAGGTTCAAGTGTGTGCCCACTTAAAATTTACTCACTATACATTGTCTTCTTTTAATTAAGACAATTTTTGATTTAGCCAAACTATTCTGAAGAGACAAAAAAATACAATAAAAACAATTTTAAATTTTATAAGACAGTTTTCTTTAACTCAATAAAAGAAAAACTGTCACAGAACATCCAGGTTAAAAAAAAGAAAAAGCCCCTCTCTTTCCATTAACACAGCTTTTATAGAGATGTCCATCTGTTTTTTTTTATCTTTATAATTAATTGACATGTTCCCCCTTCTCAATTAAATTTAACCTTTTGCTCTTTCAGAAAAATCAGGCACAAATTCCATTTCAAGGAGACATGATTAATTTTACAATCTAACAATTAATTGCCACTTAATTTTTGACACTCTGACAGACCAGACTGACCATTCATCATTAATGGTCTAAATTAATGGTCCACTTAAATTCCTTAGTGAGATCTGTGTCTTTTAAGGAATGATAATTAACTGAGTAATATAACACTTGGACCCATACCAGAAGTAATCTTACTTTTTCCCTTTAATAGTGAAACCAGATATATACTACAGCTCTTTCAAACTCAAACTTTAAATTAAATTTAGCTGCTAATATTAAACTTATTAAAAATGATTTTAATTTCTTATTTAAAATTGCTTTACAACATGTAAGAAATGATTATTAATTGTAAATTGTACCATCAAGATCTACAATTAAATTATATACACACACACACATCGCAGGTATATACTTTTCTTTAAATTTAGATTTTTAATGCCTTAATCTTTATTTATTACAACTATTCTACCTATATTATTATTACTATTATTATTATTATTTTTTATTTACTTTCATGAATTATTTATTTCTAACCTAGCATAAAACAATGACCACTCATCATCACTACCTAATGTAGTTTTTAATAGTCACACATCCTCTTATCAACAAATGTGTAAATCTTGCTTTTTCTAATATTTTCTTAATATCAATTTAACCCATAAATTATAATAAAATAATCCTCTGGTTATAAACACATTAACAATAAATTTTTAGATTGCTTACTAGTCAAACATACACAATCCCTTTAAATATGGGTTCAAACCTAGTCTTTACTAAAATCTTTTCTTATTACAGGAAAAAAAAATACATATATTATGAGGAAAATTTGGATGGAACCTTCTTTTTCATAGCTAACTTAAAAAACTGGAGCCTTGGACAAATCCAAGGGCTACAATATATATATATGGGTTTTTTTCTTATTTAAGTATAATAAATATTTGTTATTGTTATTAATTTACATATGTGTCTTGTGTTTTAATGTTTCAAATATCTAGAACCTATATCCAGCACTTATATCTAAAACCTATATCTAGAACATTACACTGCCTTATAAAAGGTCTATTTTATAGACTACCACAACCAAATTTACGAAGGTGATATGAATACAGGTATTAATATCAGATCACATTTAAATTTATGAATTATCTTATATTGATTGATTTCTATAGTTGACTTACATAATTCATTTTCATAATTGATGTCCATGGTTTACCTCCATAAGTTACTTCCACAATCGATTTCCATAATTCACCTTGGTAAAATATCAACCAAGAAAGGTTTTTTTATATGGAGGGGGAACGATTATTTCATGTGGATAAAGGATATACCCAACTCATAAAAATGTAATAGATTTAAAAGCACTAGTTAAATTTGGCAAACAGATGATACAAAATAAAATAAAATGAGAGAAAGTAGTCAATTTCGATATGTTAAATTTAATTATTTGGTTCATTGCAATGTTACAAATATTAAGAGTAGACATAAAATCCCTTTTCTGTTTTTGGTATTTAATATGATTTCCACTGGTAAACTCACATTAAAATTTAATTTAGCAAGTTTTGGGTTCATATCCATTGCATTGTAATCATTAATAATTGCACCTCATTAGCAGATCAAGACCTTGAGAAAGAATTCTTTGATTATTATATCTAAGAGCTAGCTTGGAAGTCAAGTAGTGTAAATATTAAAATTAAAAAATACTATTATGATGATAATAAAAGAATCTATAGTTAGTTGGGAGGCTCACACATGTGTTTAAGGAAATAAGATTAAGGTTGTCAGTTAAGAAGATATAAAGGAAAACATAACATGGACATTTAGTGTTATATAATTGTGACTATTGAGAGTGATAGATGCTGAGAATGAAAATAATAGTAGTGGAGTTAAATGGAAAAATTTATAACATTTCTTTTGTTCTACTTTAAATTAAATAATAATCTGATAGTATATATTATAAACATAAGTTGCGAGTTCTCTGCATCGATTACAAATTTATTTCGAGTCATTGACATACTAGAAATATACACAACATTCTTGTAATTACTATTCGAGATCATATATCTATATAGGGTTGTGGAAGAAAGTTGTCCAGATTATTTAGTTAGCAGTAATAACTTATCATGAGAGTATTTACATAATGGTTATTAAGTTTAAAATTAAAACCATGATAAACTGAGTTTGAATTCCTTTCTTCATTAGATTCTATATTTATAAGGATGGATGATGATCTCTGGTGGGCATTATGATTTCGTAGTTACAATTTGGTGCCCGGGTATACATAATCTTACTATTTCTATCATTAGATAAACACACTAGCATTCATTGGTCAATTCCAGAGTTATTTTCAATCGACTATCTACTTGGTTAAAGTTGAGGTTAGAATATATATAGCATTTATATATTGGACTATTTTCTTCATCTATTATTGAGTGTTAATTGTCATTAAAAAATTTAGCTATATTTAAATTTTCAAAGTACATTCAGCTGTTAGTAAGAGC
The DNA here is from genome assembly GCA_028023455.1 of Epiperipatus broadwayi. Lineage (NCBI taxonomy): Eukaryota > Metazoa > Onychophora > Udeonychophora > Euonychophora > Peripatidae > Epiperipatus > Epiperipatus broadwayi. Next base: position 377,564 of record JAQFVV010000402.1, on the reverse strand, counting down.
CCACAGGTTAGTATATGCACAATGTTTCAAGAAATATTACTCTCCTTTCTTCTTTAGGTGTTTCTGGCATGATCAGTGACTGTACTAGCATGGAAATCAAACCTGAACTCTTAAATTTTTGAATACTGAATTTTAAGATAATCCTCTAAAGAACACCTATCCTATGAAAGTTAACAGTCAATAGAAATTTCATATACTTATCTATAAGTTTCCTCCTGATTTTTTCTACTTTTTCCTAAGGGCAAAGTTGATTAGTGGTTTCCATACATTATGTATAGTCACACTAGGTTGATTTATTGGATTATTTGTCATTGTCATGTGAGCAGCTTCTTTGAATTTTCTTTTTTGTATCTAGACCCTCTATCCAGAACTCTTGTATTATCCCAATTGAACATATCTTCATTGGTACATACGTGGTCTGCTAGCTTAGATACACCTATTTTCCCTCTTCTTATCATCAGTTTGTGCTCTTGCAAAAGTTTTCAATGGGGTGACTAGTCTCACCAATATATATTCTTTTACATTTACATGGTATTTCATAGATGCAGTTTTTATTTTTTAGCATTTCATGGTTTAGGCTTTGTAGATGTTAAAATTTCTCATAGAGTGGTATGGCTCTGGAAAGTAGTTCTGATGTTATATTGATTGCATATTTTTTTAACTTGTTTGCTATTTTTAGTATATATGGATATACTACAGTGCCAATAATTGTTCTTTCTTTTGAGATTTTTCTAATAAAATATGACAATGGTGAATAATTTAGTATGACTGCATAATGTATGGAAACCACTAATCAACTTTGCCCTTAGAAAATGGTAGAGAAATCAAAAGGAATCTCATGGATAAGTATATGAAATTTTTACTGATTGTCGCTGTTGGAAAGATGGCTCAGTTGGTTAGAGTATTACCTTAAAATTTAATATTCAAGATTGTAAAGGTCCAGGTTAATTTCCCATGTTAGTATTGTCATTTGTCAGGCCATCAACACTTGATGGAGAATAATATCTCTCAAAACATGTGCATGTACTAACCTGTGTGCTTTTACTAACAGGTGAATGTACTTTAAAAATGTAAGTAGATTAAATTTTTCTTAAGACATTCAATACTCAATTCTATATGATAGAAATAGTCCAATATATAAATACAATTAAAATCCCATCATCATAAACCTTCAGGAAAAAATATAATCATATAAATGTTTTCAGAGGTTGAAGATATAAAAGACATGTTTTGCATGTTAATCCATGTAAGATTTTAATTAAAAATTCCTATCAACTTGATCGCACAAGCCCTCAATTGTGGGTACATCTGTGTTAGATTTTAATTAAAAATTCCAATGTTTCGATTTGATCACACAAGCTCTCAATTAGGAAATGACAATTATTATCATTCGCCAGTTGAGAGCTTATATGATCAAGTTGAAACCTTGGAATTTTTAATTAAAATCTTACATGGATGAACCAAAAAAAATTTGTCTTAAAAATATATATACAACTATTTAAATACCATATAAATATATAGTAGTATTGAATAGCATTAATTTAATTTATGCCATCAATAAAAAAATAAGATCTTTTACTAAGCAATATTTGATTTAAAAAATCATTGCCACTTGACTTTGTAATAATTTTTGTAGAAAGCTTAAGATAAATTATCATTATTCAATATTAGTTGTTTTTGTGATGTTCAATTAGTTATGTACATAATCAAATGTTTATTTCAAAGAAAGTTTATTTTAAAATGAGTGATTAAAAACTCTGCATTATCTGTTAGCTTTAAGCTAATGCAAATTTGGCTTTAGTTAAATTAAAGTTAAAACTATGTTCAACCAAATTAACTGGTGAGTAAATAGAGATTGTATTTTCACATTTAGAGCAATGACAAAGGGATTTTTAAACTGTTGATAAGATTATAGACACATATGTCTAGAAAAAAAATTGGTTGCTTTTTTACTAAAATTTAATTAAAGATTATGAGATTTCTATAGAAGGTGTAAGTCAAATTAACATGATATATATAGTACTAGCCTTTTTGTTGAGATATGCTAGCTGTATTATAGCTACCATCATCTGAATCAAACATGTTATTTAAAGGAAAAAAAAACATGTATTTACTAGAAAATGACAGTTGTGATGATTAAAGACATATAAAGGTACTGCTAATAATACAGAGATGAAACCTAGATAATATATTTTTTATATTTCTTATCCATAAATATCATTATTTTAATATGTATATAAAATTTATGTCATAAGTAAACACTAATAAAATTATATAATTTTTTAAAATAAATAAATAACAAAAACATAATTTTCTAAACAAATCAATAAAAAAGTTACAATTAAACAAAATAATCCAAACGAAATCTAAAACTGTGTACCTTAAGTCCTGGTTTCCAAGAGTACGTAGTAGGGGCATTACATAATTTAAATACTGCAGCGACACACTGTGCTCCTATTTTAGTGTTGCAAGAAAAAGCTTTATTGTGATGTATAGTTGTGCCATAATATTTTGAAGGATTTTCGCAATTTCTCGATCTCACTTCTAAAATGTATTAAAAGATGAAACTAGTATGATAAATCAAACAAATTATTAAAAACATAAAGACGAATTTTAATACGTATATATGCAAGTAAGCAGTTTATTAATAAGCTAATATTTTAAAAAAATAAAATTATAAATCGAAATTTCTAATCCGCTAAATGATAATAAAATAGAAATATCTAACATTCTCTAAATTTTAGTTTATAATTTATTATTACTTTAACATAATTTGATAAAGTAAAAAGATGTTGGACAAAACGTAAAATAAGATTAGATTTTTAATCCATATTTTTAAAGAGGAATTTTGCAAAGAATAAATATTTTTATCTATTATAGAGTCATTGTAAGAAATTGTTTTTTTTTTTTATTGAGATTATTTATTGAACGAAATTTATATATATATACTTTATATTACGGTATGTAAGAAATAATTTGCTTGTTTAAATACAATTACATGAACAGTTTTTTTTTTTTTTATTTAGTGAAAATATTGAATTATATATGTATTCCTAATTATAAATACTAAAGAAAAATCATATAATTAATCAAGTAAGCTATCTTTCAATGAAAAAAATTAGATCGACCTGTCACTATATTTACCTTTCTTGAACGACCTCCAAATAATTAGGGCATCTAGAAAATTGATTTGATTGATTACATATATGATTGTAAATAAAAATTTGCTAGGAGAAAGTTCTTGCGTTTTCTTACACAACGTTAAAAAAGTTAATCGAGAAGCTATTCCTAATGATTATTTCACAAATTCTTCTCATCATAATAATTTAATTGACTGATGTAAAAAAGATGTGGTGTTAGTTTCTCTGAGTGAAACAATTATTTATGTAGTAAGATTTTTATGAAAACAAACAAAATATATGCATTTGTATATGTTTCTGAATAGTTATTTATCTTTTTACTCATATTAAAAGAAAGAGAAATATAGAAAAGAAGAATTTTTTAATATCAAAAGAAAGGATATTATATATTTTTAAACAAAGCTAACCATTTAATAATAACTTTTTATATAAACATCTGAAATTGTAAATCAGTATCTTGTAAAATATTTCATAAAATCCAAAGTTTATTAAATATTAAATATTTCTAGCATAAAAACCGTAATATTAACTCATTGTAAATTGCAAGATTTTGCAAATGTTAATTTGTATATGAAATAGTGGACCTAAACAGTGGAGAGAAGTTTCATACTCCCAAATCAATATGCTTCAGATTAGCTTATATAAGTGGAAAGTTAGGTTAAAGATAGGATGGTCACTCTTATCTTTATAAAAGTTATTATCTTGTGTCCAGATTTGAGAGGTTCCTCTACCAACAAAATAAAGATACTGTCTGCCTATTACAAATTTCAAGATGCATTTGATACTGGTTAAAGTCTGTCTTAAAAATATTTGCATATACTTCCTGTGCACTTAATAAATAATTACAACTTTATAATAGTTTATATGTTTCCAGTATAAAGATCTTAATATTAACTTGTAAATCACAAGATTTCTCAAATATTAATTTGTATATGAAATAGTGGACTTAAAAAGTGGAGAGAACAACAGTTTTATGCTCCCAAATCAAGATGCTTCAGATTGGCCTATATAAGTGGAAAGTTAGTATAAATATAGAATGCCTCTCTTATCTTTATAAAAGTTATCTTGTGTCATAGTTTGTGAGGTCCCTCTATTGGAAAAATAAAGATACTGCTTGCCTATTATAAATTTCAAGATGCATTTGATACAGGTTAAAGCCTGCCTCAAAAGTATTCCCATATACTTTCGGTGTGCTTAATAAATAATTAGAACTCTAAAATATTAACTACTAAAAGATAAAAAAATAATTATTTAAAAGTTGAACATGTTTTTCACTATAAATATACAAATAGATAATTAAAGGTATTTGAACCCAGATTTTCAAGGTCCCTTCAGTCATTCACTCTATCCAATATAACTGATACACATGCCCACATACATGTGAAAAAGATAAATAATCTCCAATATTCATTTTTATGTTGAACCAGCATTCATCAGTTGGTTTGTACATTGGAGATCATTATCTTTTTCACATTTATGTGGTCATATATATTGGTTATATTGAATAGAGTCAATGATTGAAGGGAGATTAAAAGTCTGGGTTCAAATCCCCATTAATTAAATCTAGATTAAGTATACATGCTATACAGGTATATAAAGATTACATATTCAACTAGTATTCTGCACATCCTTCTTCTGTGTATTTAAATGGATATATTAAGGTCCTAAATATAGTGATGAGTGTGACTGAAGATCAATATGGGCATGGCAATAATAATGACATCAATGAAGGCTTTGATCATTCCATCATCAGATTTTCAATAATATGGATGGCTGAAGAGTTGGAGAGTGAAGAGGATTGAAGCGTGTCCTTTAAAGTTTGTAAATTTTCTATCTTAATGTAAACACTGATGATCTGTACCAACTGATGAGTGCCGGTTCAGCATGAAATATATATATATATATATAATTAAGTTCCAAACAGTAACCACCTAAACATTCACAGTAAAATATAGTAATCAATATTTCTGCCTGCTGACAAGCCAACCTTCACACCTTTTAATAGCAAGAATGGAAATCCATTCTTACTAATGGTCCATTGAATATGTATGGACACTTAAAGCTTGCAACTTGACTACAGAGTATGAAATATTGATACAATGAAGTTTAAATAAACCTCTTTAAACATGAAATAAACATGTCACTGTAATGCAAACTAATAAATAGTCAATTAACATTACAAACTGCAATACTTTTAAATTGCTTATTATTTCTTCTTAGTCTGCATTACAATGACATGTTCATATATATATATATATATATATATATATATATATATATATATATATATTGGAGATTATTTATCTTTTTATATGTATGTGATCATGTGTATCACATTCATTGGATAGAATGAATGACTAAAGAGAGCTTGAAAGTCTGAGTTCAAATTCCCTTTAATTAAATCTAGATCAAGTATACTTGTATTTAAATATTAAATATAGATAATATAAAAGATCTGAAGTTAATCATTAAAAAAATAAAAATATGGTAGATATTAGTAGTATATCAGATTGAATTACATGTTAATGAATATAATTACATTTACTTTAAATATTATTTAGTATTAGTCATTTAATATTTTCTCATTAACATTATCTCTTTCTTATAAGTTAAATATATGGCTATAAAATCTACTCCTTATTTTAATAATATTTACTAAGGCTGTAACCTCAAGAATGTGCACGTAAAATGTGATAGTAGGGACCTCTATAGGTCTTAACCACAAGCTTATGTTTTGGAAGAAAAGAGGGAAACCCATCTTTACTTCAACCTACTTTCTATATAAATATGTGAAGCTGAAGTGGTTAGATCTGAGAGCGTGAAGCTATTCAATACTTCACTGATTAAGTCCACATTTCTTATTACATATTAATACTCGCAAAATCTTTTGATTTACAATGAGTCAATGGAAAGGTCTTATAGTTAGAAATCTATTACGATAATTTAAAGTTGTAATTATGAATTTATTTAAATGCACATTGATTACATAATGTGCCTTTAAATAAATTTATATTTACAACTTTAAATTATCGTAATATATTTCTAACTATAAGATCTTTCCATTGACTCATTGTAAATCGAAAGATTTCACAAGTATTAATGTGTAATAAGAAATGTGGACTTAATCAGTGAAGTATTGAATAGCTTCATGCTCTCAGATCACTTCAGCTTTACCTATTTATATAAAAAGTAGATTGAAGTAAAGCAGGGTTCTCCTCTTTTCTTCCAAAATGTAAGCTTGTGGTTAAGACCTATAGAGGTTCTTATTTTAATGTAATTTTTTTATTTGAATCAAAAATTTTATTTTTAAAATGTGGCCAAAAAACAAACAAACAAACAAACAAAACAAAAACAAACTGGTTATCTGATTTTTATACTTCTCTCATTTGTTTTTGCTTTTTGGGGGGTTGATGGAATAATTAGTCTCTTTTAATTGTAGAAATATTTTATAGTCAATTTTATTCATCACCCAACCTATCATTTTATTTTATTCTATAAAATATAGGTTAATATATGTATAAATTGAAATAAAATAAATATATATTGTTAAAATAATATGCATTTACTATTATAGAAGGTTCACAAGCAATGTGAATTTTTTTATTGATATGTTTTTTTAATTTTAGTTTATGCATTAAAATAGTTAAAGTAAAATTAATAATTTAATCAATTTTTAACTTTTTTAAAAAAAACACATCAATACATGATATTTATCTTTTAAAATGCAATTATAATATTAAAAAATATGATGTTATAAAAATATTTAATTTGTAAATAGTACAAATAACTTAAAAGAATAAGCTAATAATTATATTTAATTGATTATTTATTAATATGACATAAATATTAATGCCTAACTTTGTTTTTTAAGCGAGAATTAATAATTTTATTAAATGTTTGCTTTTTACTACATTAAAAACTCATTATGTAATATTTATTTTTAAAATAAAAAATAATGGGTAATAAATATTTTTATATATTATTAATTAAAGAAAAAAATGATTTGTATTTTTTCTAGAAATATATTAATTTCATTTTGGTGATGAATAAACACAATAAATCGTTATTCAAACTTAATAAACGTACTTCTTACTAAATGTTTTGTTATGTTTATACAAATTAATCTATTAAGCCAATTTTATAATATCAAACTATAGAAATTTTGCTTTCATTTTAATTTTACATGTGGAAATTTCTCAAGTTAACTTTTTCAATGGCTTGTCCTCAGCAATTTTGTTGGGTTTCATGGATCAGAATATAATAAAGATTTTATACTGTTACTTAACCAACACATATATCAAATAATTAAAAGAAAACCTAAATTAAATCCAAATTAGATAATGACCAATATAATTTAGAATTTTGATGCAAAAAATATAAACAATCCTAAATATATTCATGACAATATTCTTATTGTTAAAACAAGTAAAAAACAACAACAAAAAAAATAATTATTAAAAAAATTAAAATATATAATAAAAAGAAGAGAATATAAAGAGGTAAGAAGTTATGAGAACAGAGGCAATAATTGATTTTAAAGTTGATAATGAAAATATATATCATTAATAGTGTTCTTTATTTTTTTTTAATCATTTATCAACAGCAAAGAATCCAAAAATCAAAATTTTTATAGACTGAAGTTGAAAAAGTTGCAATAAAATACGCTAGTAGATATATTTAAAAGTATGGATTATTTTGAAAGGTAAAATTTAGAATTGTTTAAAGTATATTTGTTATTATATTTCATGATGGATATAAATGCTAGATATTAAACTACATTTTAGGAATAGCTTTTCCAAAATATCATAGACATTAAAAACACAATGTCATGATTAATTGATCAGATTAGGACTAAACAATGCTTTTAATAAGAATCAGACTGAAAATGTTTTAATTTGATTGCATTATGAATGATGGAATTTATTGGGAAGATTATAAAAGTCACAGGTATTGATAGTTAGAATATAATAGCAGTAAAGACGAATAGATTCTATTCTCAAAATGAAAAATGAGCCATCTGATATGTCTAAAAAACAAATACATGGTAGAAATAGTATTCTAGATAACTGCCATTTTTTTTTGCAAAATAAAAATCGACATTTACAATCTTCAAGTAGGCTCAAATAATAATAATAATAATAATAATAATAATAATAATAATAATAATAATAATAATAATAATAATAATAATAATAATAATTCAATTCATTTTATTTACCATACAAAACTACAGCATAAAGCCAATTACAGTATTGCACCATAACAAATATATAAATACATAAATGAATTTAAATGACAAATTATTAATATAAGTATGTGCCATATTTTAATAAAAGATAATTAACACATTTAAAAATCTAAAGTAAAATTAAACATCAGCATATAAACAATTATTATTAAGACATTAATAATAACAAATAAATAAAAGGGATAAATATAAAACACATAACAAAATAATAATAAAAAAACAACAATTTAACAAATATATATATATATAAACAAAATCAAGTTAAACCAATCAAATCTGGCATTTAAATTTAATAACATTACAAAATTGATTATAATCTAAATTTAAGTAATTAATATTACTACAAATCTGATTATATAAAGATGGTAGCCTAAATAAAGGAGAAAATCTAAAAACATTGTAATGACAAGTTTTAATGTAACAAACAGAAGCTGACCGAGTATCATGCATATGAGATCTAATTATAACAGTAGAAATTGTGTTAGATAAAAGAACTATTTTATTAACAAGTTTATAAAGATATTTAAGATCTCTATATTGTCTTCTAGAAGAAAGATGAACAACAATTTTATTTCCCAAAGAAAGATATTTAGAAAACTTATTAGAGACTGGTTGTAATAAATTACATCCCTGTTTAGAGCTAGGATTCCAAATGACTGAATAATATTCAGTGATGGGAAGAACCAATGATAAATATAATTTAAATTTTGTATCACTACTGAAATGATAAGCAAACCTTAGAATAGTACCTACAATTTTTAAAGCCTTACCAATAATCATTTTCAAGTGAGAAAGAAAGGATCCATTACTAGAAAATATAACTCCCAAATATTTTTGGGATTCAATGGAAGCAATTTTGTGAGAATTAATAAAATAAAAAATGCAAAACTTCAGATTTTTTAGAATATGAGACTAAGGAACATTTACTGAAATTAACAGTCATATTATTTAGATCACACCAAGCACTAAAATTATCTATATCCTTTTGAAGAAGAGTGCAATCAAACACAGATGTGATTCTTCTAAAGATTTTACAGTCATCTGCATAGTACAAAAGATAAAAAGATTTTAAGCAATCCTTAAAGTCATTCATATAAATGGTAAAAAGCATAGGTGCTAAAATACTACCCCGAGGAACTCCCAAATTACATTTAAAATTAGATGAAATAGTATTATTAAATTTAATATATGCAGTACAATCATGAAGAATGGATTGAAACCAATAAACAAGCTTAGTAGAAAAACCCATTTGATATAATTTGTGAAGAAAAATACTGTGGTCTACATTATCAAAAGCTTTTGATAAATCAAAATAAATAACATCAAGTCTCTGCTGGTCCTCAATTGCATGAGCTATATGATCATAAATTGTTAGCAAATTAGTTTCTACAGATCTATTAGGTATAAAACCATGCTGTGAAGAAGAAATGAGTTTACTAACATCTAAAATAATTTTATTATAAACACACCTCTCAAAAATTCTAGCAATAGTATGTAAAATAGAAATAGGTCTATAGTTATTAACACAATCACGTGAAATATTCTTAAAAATTGGGACCATTTTGGCACACTTAAGCACATTAGGAAAAACACAAGAATTCAGTGATAAATTAAAAATAAATGCAAGAGGTACTGCAATAAATTCAGCTAGCCCTTTGTAAATAAATGAAGAAATATTATCATTTCCCAAACTAGAATAAATTTTAAATCGCTTAATAGCCATAACAACATCATCCTTAGAAATATGGTCAATCATACAATGAACAGTTGAAGAATCACAAAATAATGCAATATTTGAAGATATTGCATCATGTAATGAATATACATCAGCAAAATGTTTTGAAAAGTCATTTGCACTTAAGGTGAAACCATGAGTAGCTTGAACCCTTTTTCTACCCAAACCAGATCTTTTAATGAAATCCCAAAATTCTTTAGGGTTAGATGAAATATTAACCTCAATTTTTCTAATATAATTCTTCCAATCTCTTTTATAAACATGCTTCACCAATCTTCTGAAATTAACATAATTATTATAAAAAAAAATATTCTGTGTTTTAAAATAAAGTCTACGATGATAAGACTTCCTTTTAATAATTTTAATAAGATGGCATGAAAACCAAAGAGGAAAACCCTTATAAAAAGGTCGCTTATTGGAAATATACAAATCAATAAAACTATTAGAATCTTTAAAAACCCATCCAAGCAATGATTAACTTTAGAAAAGTTTCTACAAAAATCAACATAATTACCCTTCCCATAATCCTTTCTTGAAATATTAGAAAAATTAATCTTTGAGTGACAAACGTTAATATAAAACTCAAAAGGTGGATGATGAGCATCATTAGGAAAATTATCAGAGACAACTTGAAAATTACTAACTACTGTTGAATTACATAAAATATAATCCAAAGTATGATGAGAGGAATTAACAAATGGGTTATATTGCTTAATGAGAGGAATTAACAAATGGGTTATATTGCTTAAGTCCTAAAAATTTACAGAATTGTAACATTCTAGAAGCTTTAGAAGACAAAAAAGAAAAATGTGTAGTAATTCTACCCTGATATAAATCTGGAATATTTAAATCCCCAGTAATAATAACATTATCATAGCCAATCAGAAAATCTTCAAGTGATGTCAAAAAATAATCAAACTCCAACAATGACAAAGTGGGTTTGAGGTAAACATTACCTAAAATAGATTTAAAATTGTGATTTAAAGTAATTTCACACCATGTAGATTCACAAAAAGAAGAAGAAAAAGAAAGTTCTTTATAAAAAACATCTTTATGAAGAGCAATCAGAGTACCACCACCTCGAGAAATATTATCCATAGATCTGTCAGTTCACAAAATACTGAATCTATCATCAAGAAAAGAACAATCAGGAAATTGTTGATTCAACCAAGTTTCTGTAAGTAAAATAAGATCAAAATGTTCTGTTTCAAAAAATTGTTTAATTTGAACACATTTAGTCCTCATACCTCTGACATTCATGTAAAAACAAGAAAGGCCTACCATGTTACCCACAAAGATAATGGAAACAACACAAATAAAAACAAAAAAAGAAAAAAAAGTGATAAAGAAAAAATAAATAAATAAAAATAAATAAATAAAATAAAATAGATAGTAAAACAAAATAAATTCTCTTAAAGCCTTAGAGAACTAGCCAGAGATCCATAAAAAAAAGAAATGGAAGCACCGCAAGGCCATAAATTGGGGGATATTTCATTATGTTTATGTGCAGAAACAGAAACATAAAAGCAAGAAGACTTAGAATTATTCATATTAACTTTATGACAAACAATACTAGTTTGTAAATTATTTTCAAGAAATACTGTAATATCTTTAGAACTGAGATTTACTGGCATATTAAAAAGAAAATATCTATTATAAGTTATAATAGTATTAGAATAAACATCAGCAAAATTAGATTTATTAAATCCATCAGATATATTAGTTTTATTAGTCCTTGAAAAATCATTTTTACTAGAAGATAAAGAGGAGTATCCAGAATGATTTATCCAATAGTTACTATTTGAATGAAAGTCAAGTGAATGTGATCTATAAGCTGGAATGAATTTGGGAGCAGTATCTGGATAATTAAGAATTTTATGACTAATAGACTTCAGGGAAGATAAATTAACAGGAAGACCTCCATTATATCTTTTATCCATAAAAGAAGCACTCTGTAAATTATAAGCTAGAATGACTTTAGGAACTGCAGCCAGATAATTTAGTATTTTAGATTTCACAGACTTTAAAGAAGATAAAGTAACAGGAAAACCCTCGTTATCTCTTTTTCCCACAAAAAAAATTTGGTGATTTAAATTTACCATGAGAAAAAAAACCAGAATCAGAAAAGCAATCACTAATGGAATTTACCTCAAGCCAGGATGAGTTATAAAAACATCTACTTTTAAATTTGGAATGAGGCAATTTCCTAAATACATTATTATTATTATAATTAATTTCATCACTAACTAAATTAACTTCAGGAACACAATCATCCAATTTGATATTTTCACCAAGATCTTCAGGATAATAGGCTGAAGATGAACATACAATGCTACCATCTTCAATAGCAGAAGAATGATCCCTAGCAATGGAAGAACTAAAAATTTGATCAGGATATTCAGAAGATGACAAAATGCATTGAGTGCCAATAACATTAGTATTAACATTTTTACCAAGATCTTCAAGGCAATTGGATGAAGATGAACATACAATGTTACCACCTTCAACAGCAGAGGAATAATCTCCAGGAATAGAACTAAAAATTTGATCAGGATATTCAGAAGATGATAACATGCATTGAGTACCAATAGCATTAGTATTAATAAGTTTATCTTTGATCACTGAAGAATTCCTACAATGATGAGACATTTCAATTATTAAATTATATATAAAAGAAATAGGAAGAGATAAAATCATTTCAAAAGAAAAGTTGCTAGAATCATGAATAACACTGTCAATTAAACTATCTATATTCTCCACATTATTAGCAGAGTCAAATTCATTAACAGCAAAGTTTCCAATATTATTATTTTCAATCTTAGGAAATAAGTCAATATTATTAGTGGATAAATCCATATCAACATCTGCATTAGAAAGATAGTCCAAAGATAAAACAGCTTTATTATTGTCAAACTCATTTATAGCAAACTTTCCAACACTATTATTTCCAATCTTAGGAAATAAGTCAATATTATTAGGGGATAAATCAGCATCAACATTAGAAAGTTCATCTAAAAATAAAACAGTTTTATATTCATCACATTCATTTACAGGGGAGTTTCCAACATTATTATTTCCATTATTGATTTTATTTTTGTCAACTTCAATTACAGTAGAGCTTGCAATATAATTATTCCCATTATTAGAAGATAAGTCAACATCTATCTTAGAAAGATAATGTAAGGGCAACAAATCTTTATTTTTATCAAATTCATTTACAATAGAATTTCTAACACAATTATTTCCATTAATAATAATAATAATAATAATAATAATAATAATAATAATAATAATAATAATAATAATAATAATAATAATAATAATAATAATAATAATAATAATAATAATAATAATAATAATAATAATAATAATAATAATAATAATAATAATAATAATAATAATAATAATAATAATAATAATAATAATAATAATAATAATAATAATAATAATAATAATAATAATAATAATAATAATAATAATAATAATAATAATAATAATAATAATAATAATAATAATAATAATAATAATAATAATAATAATAATAATAATAATAATAATAATAATAATAATAATAATAATAATAATAATAATAATAATAATAATAATAATAATAATAATAATAATAATAATAATAATAATATGATTAAGTTAAATAATTTTACTTTTGGGAAATGTATGTATTCAAGCACAAGTGCGTGTGTGGCACAACTGCTCCCAAAAGCTGTTAATACAAATACAAATAGCTAACTAAAATATTAAAACAGCTGAGCGCTTTCAAAGGATCTTGCCTTCATAATCATAGCTTGCTTATGTTTAAATTTATGCAAATATGCTAATTCCATCTTTTTGATAGGGAAAAACATGTGTCCTTCCTGTTTATGGCATCGCTGTCACGAGAGATAAATAAAGCCTCTTTGATCTTTCTTTTGAGGTCATGTCTCTCTCTATATACGATGGTAGGATTGTCCGAAATGCACTCATGGTGACTTGTGCACTGGTGCTGATAAAAAACTGAATAAGTAGAAGGATCATTGCGAGCTCTATTGTACGAATACTTGTGCTGTGCCAATCATGTGGCCAAAGATGCTCTGCTTTCCCCATAATATGTGCCTTTGCAATAGTTATTTGGAAAAGCAATGTTATATACTGTATGGGGGGTCTGTAACAGTGGAGTTTGATCTTTGGTATTGTTAATTAGATTGTTAGAATTTGGAGGGGTTCGAAAACAGAGCTGATATTTGTTGTTAAGGATGGAATGTAGTTTCTTGTGTAAATTGGGTATGTATGGAAGTAATAATCTGGGTTTATCCTGTGTGGCGTGAGGGTTGAGAGGTTTATTCTGAATGTGTGAGATTTTTTTGTCGATGATGGATTGTCTGAAGCCTAAATTCAGTAGATCATTTCTATATTCTGCTACATTTGTTTTTGCATCTGCCTCGATTTTACACAACAATCTGTTTCTATGCAAAAAAGATGCTAGACCCGATAATTTATGTGCTGTGGGTGTGTGAGATTGGGGGTGTGTATGGCATCTGATTTCCAACGGTTTGATGGCCATGCTATAATGGCAGTGGTTATTTTCTCTTTTTATTTTGACATCAAGGTATTTGACTTGTTGGTGAGTATCTTCAGTTGTGACATTAACAATTAGTGCTGTGTTGGCTTCTAATTCGGTTTTGATCTGTGTAATGATCTCGGGGGTGGCAGCAATGAACAGGTCATCCACATATCTAGTGTATGCTAGAAGGCATGGTGGGTTTAGACTAGGTATGATTTTTCTCTCATAATAGTTTAGGAAGATGCTGGTGACTACACCACTCAGTGGTAGTCCCATAGGCCAGCCTTGTTTCATGGAGAAGCACTGGTTTCTGAAGAATGCCACAATGTTGCTGTCCAACCAACATAGAAAGTCATGGATAAAGTCAACCAGTGGTTGAGCTATTTTTTGTGTCAAAAGTTCATTTCTGACTATTTGGATCGATGTGTTTCTATTGACAGAGCCATACAATTCGGAAACGTCCATAGTGGCCAGTTTGATGTTTGGGTTTAATTGTAAATCTTTGACGGAGGAAATGAACTGTGCAGATGACTTGATAGTGTATATTCCAAAGCCTAACATTTGGATGAGTTTTTTGTTCACCCACTTGGCTGTCTTTGCATAGTGTACTCCACTGAAATCTAGCATTAATCGGACCGGTGTGTTGTCTTTATGCATTTTGGCACTTCCAAAAATCCTGGGTGGCACTGATGATGATGGGTATAGACTGTAATATTCTGCTTTTGTGAAAGCTTTGTTGCAATGTTTTTTAAGAATGGATGAAATGAATTTGTCTCTATTGTTAGCAATACTGAACTGATCAATTTTCTGAAATTGTAACTTATCAATCTGTGAATTAATCTTGTCAATATATTCGTGGGTGTGCATCAACACAAATCTGTTTCTCTTGTCTTCACGCATGCATGTGATTCTTTCTAACTCAAAGAATTGCTTGGTTGTTTTTACTTTTATGTCCCACTGTTTGGTATTTGGTTTTAAAGCCGCGTGTCTCATTGCTGTGTTGATGTGTGCTATATATTCATCATTTTGCGGATCTTGATTGAGTCCAGCCTCTATGTCTGCTATTAATTCCAATGTCCGGTTGTTTCCATGTCTCTCCGACGAATCTGGGGCCTTTTGCTAGCACATCTTTTACTTCTTTAGGGAGTATTGTTTGTGTTAAGTTCACGAATGTTTGCTTGTTGTCGTCGGGGATGGTTATGCCTTGCTTGTGCGCTAAAAACGCAAATTTCTTGTGGTATTTAAATGCCAACTTCCTATCCAACTTAGTGCAGTGATGGATGACGAGTGGGTCTTTGGGAAAATGTGTCAAAATTCTACGGCTCCTTTTGCTCTGTTTCTTCAAAGCCCTCTGGCAACCTCTGATAACGAGATCTAAAAGATGTTTTCTCATTTGCCAGTAAATGCTGTTATAGTTGTACACTGCTCGATTGAGATTGAAGCTGCAAAATCTAGGAAATATATGGAATTGTTTGCATCTTTTTAAGAAAATAATTCTTTGTTGTAGCTTGCAGATCGACAAGCTGATTTTTAATATCTGCCTGTCAGCAACTTGTTTGTTCATGCATGTAATAATCCGATTAAGACATGACTTCAAAAGAAAGATCAAAGAGGCTTTATTTATCTCTCGCGACAGCGATGCCATAAACAGGAAGGACACGTGTTTTTCCCTATCAAAAAGATGGAATTAGCATATTTGCATAAATTTAAACGTAAGCAAGCTATGATTATGAAGGCAAGATCCTTTGAAAGCGCTCAGCTGTTTTAATATTTTAGTTAGCTATTTGTATTTGTATTATCAGCTTTTGGGAGCAGTTGTGCCGCACACGCACTTGTGCTTGAATAATAATAATAATAATAATAATAATAATAATAATAATAATAATAATAATAATAATAATTATATATTATATTTTATTGGATTTTATAGGAACTAATATCAGTAGTAAGAAATGTACTTGTGCATTATTTTTAATTAATAGATTTTAATTTATATTTGTTTCTTTAAAAAAAATCTGATGAAAATTATTTTTCTATTGATTTATCTAATAAAATATGAAATAAATTTCTTTTATGAATAATCAATAGTTCGTGACAAATACATTTAACTAAAATTTTCGTTTCTGAATTTGAGTAGCAATCTATTTATGTTGTGTAAATATAAATGCATATTAGAACAAAATATCATGTGGTTTTTCCAATTTATATTTGAAGACTACTCTAACAGTAAAAATTTATTCTACATCACTATTTCAAAAATACTTATGTAAGAATGGCTAATTAATTACTCTTTTCTAAGACCATTGATCTAAATACCAGTAATCAGTACAATATAAATACAAGTGGCAAACAAATTATATAGTCTGTATGACTTCATTAATGCGATGCACTGTAGTACAAATATCCATTCAACAGCTAATTTTAATCTTAATAAGTTATATTATTAAAGAAAATGCCACAAAAGTATTCATAGATATTACAATTTTGAACCCAAATAATTTTTTTTCAGCTCTATCAGTTTGTTATATGTATCTATAGATATAGTTATGTGTATAAAGATATTTTTTATTATCATTGTGTAAAAAAAAAGAAAGAAAAACAAAGCTTTTGCTCCAAAGAAATTAAGAAACAACCTCTGTGCCGGTCAAAATCGTGTATTCATTCAACAAGACCAATAATCCAAGCAAAAGTACCTTGAATCTAACCATACCCAAGATACAGATGACAGGGGAGTGGTGAATCCTAACCTATTTGCCTGAACTATTGCTTCTCTGACTAATGGATAACATTTGTGATGACACAAGCAGTGCTTGATTTTATTCTGTCCCAGCTGGAGGTCACGGCTCACAAAGAGACTCAAAATAATAATGGGTTTATATAAGAAATTAATGATTTAGTGAATTGCAGAATGGTACAGATGTGATTGGATATTGATTACTAATGGTTTGAACTGTAATAATTGTAATTCTTTCTGGAAACATTACAAAGAAGTGAATTTAAATCAAAGAAATATTATAAATAAATAGAGCAATTAACCTTAGAGATTTGGATTGATGACAAACCAAGCTAATTTAAAATAATATTACAGGAATTTATTAAGAAATTTAGTTACATAATAAGTTGGGTTTTGTTTATACAACTTGGTTATTTTTATTTAATTCGTTTTGATGTGGCTAAATGCAAGGCATTTAATAACAAAGTAAAAGTTTGTTAATTGGTCTGCTGCAAACCAATCAGCAATAAAATATTATTAGCCCTCTTTAAGAGATTACAAATAAATTTATATATATATATATATATATATATATATATATATATTTATTTGTAATCTCTATATGTATATCTATATATATATATATATATATATTATGAGACATGAAAGATGTGCATTTAAAACACTATTACATTTAAATCAGTTTTCTATAATGAGTGTGGAAAGCAAGATAATTCATTTAAATAAATTAGATAATCATATTTAACTAATTAATGGGATTGGTTTGTGAAAGACGTGCCATCACGACAGAGAGTATTTCAGGTTTGCTAAATAAAGATATAAAATGATGATGAAGGAAGTATGCTATTATAGATTGCAACAAAAATAAATGAAGTCTGTTATGAACCTCTAGGTAGCTTTTCTAAAAGAAATCCCTGATATATACAGGTAGATAAAAGAAATGTTGGCCCTCCAGCCAAAACATGTCGCCGAATAATAATAATAAATTTGATGTGCTGGCTTTCCCATACACATCTTAATAACAATGCCTAAAAAGGATCCCTTGGTATGAACTATGTCTACTTTGAGGGAGTGTGAAAGATTGGACTGATCATATTTAAACTTCTGAAGGTCCTGAGGAGTAAGTAAATGGTTGTAGCTATAAATACATAATGCCTTAGACATATATAGATAGAGAGTGTATCACCAATAAAATAACTTAAATCCTGATTAAAATAATCAGCTCCCTGACATAATAGAAAGTTCCCATAAACCTTAGGCCATTAATGAATGGATCATAAATTATAATATAAAAAGAAAGGCAAGAATTAAAACTAAAATATAAATTGTTTTCCACACTTTACAAATATTTCATTTATTAGTGAGTTATCAAATAGTTTATCAAAGATTACAAAATAAGACTGTCTTTTAATTAACATAGATGGGGCATTGAATATCAAACTCACTTCTCATGAAGTTTGACAATATAAAGCATAATAAATTATACATCGAATTTTTTACTATTTTTTTGACAAATAAAATATATATGTATGAAATATATACTGATAAAATGCTTTCAATGATTTTCTTTCAAGATATTTGTTTTACAGAAATCGTAATAGATTTACTTAACTGATTTACTAAAATTCTTTATTCTTTCAGAAATAACTACGAGGGCTATTTTAAATTGGAGGTAATAAGAAGATACTTTTAAAATAATTTCAATCATTCAAAATAAATTTATACTATGATGTACAAGACTAAATGAGCTTTCTATTAAATAATTTACGGTAAATAAGTCTTCTGTAATGATTTTGACTGGAGGAAATAAGAGGGAGAGAATTTAAAGTTAATAACTCATTGAATTTTGTACTTGGCAATTTCAGTAAGTCAATATTATAAATAAACCAACAAAAATTAATTTAAATTTGCCGCATCAAAAAAATGTGAGATTTTTAGAAGAATTGATATTTTAAAATTAAAAAAAAAAAAATTAAGACGCATTTTAAAATTAAGTTGTATAAACATTACATATATATATATATATATATATATAATATAAATTAATATTGATTTAGAAAACAGGTAAAATAGACCCAGTGGCTTGCGGCAAATTAGACATTACCTCAGAATCAATAGGTAGACATTCCATGGCTTGAAACAGGCAGTTATACAGTCAGATCATTTTAGCAGGCTTCCTTGACACAGACAGTCTCCAGCTAGATGTTGAGAGCACTGGAAAGGCAAACTGGTGGGACAGGGATCCAGAAAGCAATGGTCTATCTTTTTAGCCAGTCATTTTTTAGTCACAATGTACTGTAAATCTAAACTACTTTCTTCAGTGAACTCTTCAAATAAAACTTGATAATAATCCCTCTTATCAAAAATTTCCACTATTTATTTGATCTGGCTTTATCTATAAGATTCAATCTACAGTGACAACTGCCAATTGCAATCACTCTAAGGGTTTCTCTGAGGTTGGTGTCTGCTTGGCAGGGAAATCTATAATCCTGCATTCAACATGCCCCAATGATTCATCTGCTAATTAAAAGAAAACAGCAACAAGCATATTCAGTTTATCAGTCATTGTACTAAGAAAGCCTATTTAATTAAGATTTAGATTAACAAAAATGTAAATTTTATTCAGAAAAATTTTAGAAATTTGGTACAATGAATTTCAAATTTAATATTTGACATAAACTTAAATAGAAATTTACAAAATATTTCTTGCATATATTACACTGTTTACATAATTGATCTTTTAATGTACATTTATCAAAAGATAAATATAAAATGTTACCAACTGATTAATTAAAAAAAAAAAGAACTTTAATAAAAGAATTTAAAATATTTGTAACATTTTATAGATATCTAGGATTCAATTACATATCAATGCCACTTTAATAAAATAAACATAATATACAGTTTTACAAATATTATAAAATAAATAAACTATTATAAAAGGTTAGTTAATCATAAAATACAAATTAATTAGATAAAAGATTAATGAAGTATAAAAGATTATAATATTGATTAAAATATACTACCACCTATTATTAGATGGGTGTCAGTTAATATAAGATTGGGTTCAAACCCATACTAGTGCTGATGACCTTGGCACTAGGTGAGGCAGAAATATGTACTATATTTCCAGCTTCAATAAGTCTATTATATGTATCTGTAGATATTGTTATTTGTATAAAGATATGTTTTATTATCATTGCATAAAAAAAAGAAAGAAAAACAAAGCTTTTGCTCAAAAGAAATTAAGAAACAACAATATATATAATCAATAAGAAACTTAATAACAAAAAGCTAAATATTGTTTTTAAAATTATTATTTTTATTACTACAAAATTAACTGTACAGCGATTATATTTTTATTAATTTTAAGAGTGAAGTTTGTTATCAGATCACTTTAAGGAATTTCATATTCTTATAATATTCATCTTTTTAAGCAATTTTCATATTTGTAAAATATAATTCATATCTTGGATCTACTTCTTACGAATAAATAAATATGAATGAAATCATAAAATACTTTCAGATTTCCAGCAACCTCAGAACTTTTATTCTGATAAACTATCTACTGAAGACATAGCTACCCATATTCTTAACTGAAGATAGAAGATAAAAATACTCTCACTAGTTAACATTTGAACAGCCTGATATTTTTTTTCTATTTCAGTATTTGTCTATACAGAATAATTATAAAGATCTTTTCTTGCTGAGAATTATTCAAATATTTTTTTAGTGAATACGTACATGTATATATATCAAAAGAAGAAAAAGATATAACTTACCACAAAATACAAAATAACAAACAAATATAAAAAAATAAATTTTCATATTTCTCCGAATTAATGCTTCTAGTTAGTTTTGGCTTTATTATGTTTCTACTTTATCATTTACTTTTAGGAAACGATTAAATAATTTTGCAAATAACAAATACTTATATACTATTTTTATTTTTCCTGTTCAAAATTTCCTGAAAACCAACCAATTATTTTAAAGATAAGCAGCGTTATTGGAATCTTTATTTAGTTCCTTCTTCCAATTTTCTTTTGTTTGACAGTTAAAATATTTTATTAATTAAAAAAAATATTTATTTAATATTAACTTGGTTTAATTTTTTTTAAAGTTTTTATGAGTAAATTAATATAAAGGAAAAGATATTGTATTTCAGGAAAATAAATAAATATTATTTCATACATATGTTAACTATGCGATACAGAAGGCAGATTTTATGAGATTAATAAAAAAAAATGTTAGCAAGCATCAATGAATCTTTGACTTATGATGTAAAACATTCTTTTTGTATTGTGGTTGCTATTATTATTATTTTGTTTCAATGCTTACAAAATCAAATTTAATTTCATCATTTAAAACTAACAAAAATAAAACAACTACAAATATGCTTGATATTAGTATAATTAATGCATAATTATTGCAAAAAGAAGTTTATTATTTACTGAAAAGAGACCTTTTAATTCTTCTTTTAGGCTTTAAAGAAATTTCTATGTGATTATTTTTATAGTAAATAAACATAAATAGACTGCTTACTAACACGCATCAGCTAGGGTGGTGAGTAATTGAATCTTTAATTCTAACTTTAAAAAGTTCCATAGTTTTTATTCTCAGTTATCTGCTATTCCTTAACTGAAATATCATTTGAGTTTTTCTGAAGGTATGATAAATATGCATGTGATTGATACTTTTTATTTAAAAGTAGACATTTACCATCATGGAAGACACATCTAAATTGTGGATCTTATTATTAAAACGCAGTAAATTTGCTAGCCTAGACTAGAACTGGTAACCAAAAAGAGGGTACTAAAAATCTTCTGATTGTAATCTCAGGCTGTTACTTACTGTCAACTTTTTATTTAGATATCTATAACTGCATATCACTTTCAAATGAAGAAAGATTGCATAATTTAGAAAAAAAAGTCTAATATCAAAATGGGACATACTTAAATTTTATGATGTTAAAAGAAAAGATGATGATCTAAAAAGGGGACAAGATAATTATTACAAAAGCAAAATATTAGAAGGACAAGTGGAGTAGAATTTATTATAAATAAAAAACAGAAAGACAATATTATGAAAATTGATAGCATATCTAGAACAGAATGGCAAAAGTAGATAGTCAACTTAATAGAAAACACCAAATGCAGGTATTTCAGGTTTATGTCATAACAAGTTCTTTTTATGATGAAGAACTAGATAATTTTATGTAGATGTAGGAAGTGCTTTTGCTTAGACCAAATAACATTTTAATATTGTCATAGAAGACTTTAAAGCTAAAAGTGGTAAAAGATTGAAAGACGAAAGTTCTATAACTTGTAGAGTTGACAGGAAAATGTAAATTATGAATTTATTTTCTTTTTTTTTTTTTTAGAAAAATGCTAATAGACATGGAAGCATTCATCCAAATACAGATATAGTATAATGGGATATTTTGATATTGAAAACACGTGCACTTCAAGTTTGTAGTATTCTTAATAGATTCAATACAGGAAGTGTTCTATGTGAAATATAATTGCTAATATAAAATTAGATGGCTAAAAATTATTCATAAAGCAAGTATTAACAGTTGATGTTATTACTCTTCAGAAAAACTTTAACAAATTTAAAGTAGAACTTGCAAATCATTTAAAAATATTAATGGGCTTTCAAGATGGTTTAGGCTTCATTGTAAACATTAAGAAGATAATCGATACCCTATTAAGAATAGCAAGAAAAATATCTAATATAAAAAAATAACAATTTGTCAGTGAAATTTCTATTAAGACAAGAAAGTGTAAGAAGAAAAGAAAAAAATATAAAAAATTTTAAAAGTAACCCATTATTCAGCTCATGATTTATAAATTGGTATCAAAAAGAATTAATAATGATATAACAAAATGTAAGTGTGAATTGATGTCAAAAAAAAAATAGAAGTCTTAAAAGTATAAACAATATCTTGACATTGTAAGGAAAGTTGTTATTGCAATTAAGAAAAAAAGGTGGAACTATTAAAACATCACATAATTATTATTGTATGGAAACAGTTGCTTCCGTATTTATATATAAATATTACTAAAAAGAGAGATGACATCATGATATGGGTGGAGATATTCTTTAAAGGATTATATAATAATAATAATAATAATAATAATAATAATAATAATAATAATAATAATAATAATAATAATGATGATGATGATGATGATGATAATAATCATCCTAAAACTATTACATCTTCTCAATTACATTTTAAATGAAGGAATGAAACATGCAATTAAATCTATAAAAAAAAGTTTGAGGAAGTAATGGAATTGTTATTGACATTTTAAATAAAGCTGGCACAAAAATAAAAAAAAATTGGTGGCAAAGTTATATACCAAATGTCTAAATGATAATGATGTTCCAGATGATTAGAAAAATGCAAAAGTAATATTGGTTTTTTTTTAAGTGTCATAGCATCGGCCGGGACGCGAACCCGCAACTGCTTGTAAGGCAGTCACGCTGACCTCTCGACCACCAATGCAAGATAAAGTAATATTGTTATTTAAGAAAGTTGATAAATATGCGGGGTTCGAACTCAGACTTTCACATGACCCACCACACTCAGTGCCATCTCATATTGACCCACCTGATCACACACTTGTTGAAAAGAATAATCACCAATAAATGTATTTCATGCTAAACCAGCAATCATCAGTTAGTCTAGATTACTATTCTCACACACATATATAATCAGTACTCAGCTGTAAGGATAGTAATCTAGACCAACTGATGATTGCTGGTTTAGTATGAAATACATATATTGGTGATTATTTATCTTTTCAACATGTGTGTGATCAGGTGGGTGAGCAATATGAGATGGCATTGAGAGTGGTGGGTCATGTGAAAGTCTGAGTTCGAACCCCACATATATTGCATATATAAATGCAGGTTTAAGCTTGTACAATGTACGAAAATTGATAAAGAAAATATTAGAAATTACATAGCTATCAGTCTTCTACCAATTTTATGCAAAATCTTTACCAAGATAATTACAACTCACAGCAATGTTTAGATTCAGAAAAACTAAAAAAAAAGTCAAGTAATATTTATGGGTGGCACTATGAATCACATCTTAGTGTTGATAGAAGTTATGTAAGAAACCAATGAATATGATTTTCCATTATGCTTTGGATTTGTAAATTATAAAAATTTATTTGATTCAATAAACATTTGTAATGTGTGTGATTAATTGATCTTCAAAAGATAAGCCTAAGATATTATTATACTCTGATGAATATTCATTAAAATGAAACAGCAGTGATTGAATTACATGGAAATATTAAAAGGATTAAAATTGAGAAGGGTATAGGACAGAATGATTCCATATCTCCAAAAAAATTTACAGTATTTCTAGATGAGACATGTTTGGTGAATTAAACTGGAAAGCTAAGGAAGTAAAAGTCAATGAAGATTATTTAAATCATCTACATTTTGAAAAATGATGCATTAGCTTTTTAGGAAATCTTGCAAGAATTACCAGATAAAAATAAAAAAGTAAAAATAAAAATAAATACTAAATAGTTAAAGTAATATACAAAGAACTTCCTCAAAAGAAGAAAATGAAGATTGATAAACATGAATTAGAAGTTAACAAGTATAAATATCTCCACTAGATTATTAATATAAATAAAAACAATGAATGAAATTAATTATAGAATTAAACTTAGACAAAATCTTTTGGTAAAAATAACTTTCTATTAAAAAAAATATGCATACATATGTGTTTGAAAAGAAAGATTTTTAGTAGATATATTTTATCAATTTCTGTTTATGGATCTTAGTCTTAAACAATTAATAGAAAAATATAGAGACTTCAGACTACACAATGAGTATAGAAAGATATATGTTAAGATTAACAAGAATGTATCAATAGCAAAATATTTGTGTGAAAAACAGATATCTTTGATATCATTGAATAAACTGCCAAAGTTAATGATAGTAAATAAATTGTTAAAATTTTAAATTGAATGCCAAGAAATTGTAAAAGACCTAGAAAAAGACTACATGGCATATTGATAGATGAAATAAGAAAGTTTATTAGTGTGATGTGGAAAAAAGGCTGAACATTAGAGAAGTTGGATTTGTTTTGGAACAATCATAATTTACAATGGTTAGATAATAGGTAAAATGTTGATTTCTGATAAGTATGTATTTTAACAATTATTTATAATTTTTACGAGAGTACTTTAAGTTTCATATAAATAGAATTACAATCAATAAATATATTTAGTAAGTTGATAGTGATTTTATTACTTTATTCAAAATACTCATTTTCATAGACTAGTAGCATGATAAACTAGTTTGAAAATTTAGGCTCATTGTCTGAAGACAGGAAAAAATAGCAAAACATTTAGATATTATATTATTGACATTTGATTATTAGTAAAATTTATTTAATATTTAATATTTGCTTTCATATAAGAGTTTTAATATCAAAAATCAAGTTTATTTTTTTTTTTATAAATAATGGATTTGTTCTTCATCAAATGTTATTATTATTTTCTGAAAATGGTTTGAGATTACTAGCCAAAAAATATTACTAACAATAAAGTATTGTTATAGAGGATATACATATAATTGAATAAGCATATGATTGTAAGTTTTTATTGGATGAACAGATTGTCATGTATTAGTTTCTTTTATTATTGGAATTCATAGATATAATAATGAAACATTAATGGTATTAAAATTTAGTTTGTTCAATAATTTGTTTTATTAGTAAGTACTTCTGACATTATGGAAAGTTTAGAAAAGCCAAATCATTTGTTTTTTGTTGATCAGCAGCATTATATTAAAGCTATTAAAGGATTCATTTTTTGGAGATTTTATTACCTGCTTGTTTTAAAAAAAATATCACATGATCATTAACTAGTGCAAATTGTTGAAGAAATCATGAACAAATATGCATTATTAGAATTATAATTACATTAAACAACAATAAGTTCTATTTCACTCACATTAATATAAAATCTGATAGCAGTTCTTTAAAAGTATTTTAATAATAAAAAATTTCAACAGCTATTAAACTCTAAATAAAACAATTTAGATTACTATCATTATTCTGAAGCCAAGAACTTCTTGTGTATTGCATTGAATTTATTAAAATAAAAATGTTAACTGATTTTTCTTAATGATTCTAATATTATTGGTTTTGCTTAAATATTATAGGTTTGAAAAGTGTGATGTTTTCTTCTTGGAATAATATACAAATTTGAATACAGAAATTTGATAATTGATGGAAGGCTTATAAATAATTAATGCTTCTAATAATTTGAAAATGCATTAGTCTGACTATTTAATATGTAATATTGAGAACAAACAAACTTATTCATAAACTAACTAAGTCTGATTATTACTATAAATTTACAAGTCAAACTCCTAAAAATCATTTTAATAAATTTGATTACATAAAATAATGATCACTTTTCACTTGACTCTCAGGTTATTAAATGATAAAATACCTATGTATCAATATTTTGAAAATGTGCAAGGTTTATATTAGTACTAATTTTTGTAAATGTAAACTATCCCAGTTTAGATTTACAAATAAACCAGATGAAATTTGAATAATTTCTGTAAGATCGATATAATTTCATTAAGTTCTATAAATAAACTATAGCTATTAAATAATCTTGAAAATATATAAACTTATTCATGGTCTAATTAAGTCTGAATACAATATAATAATTTATAAGTTAAATTCCTAAAAAATCATTTTAACAAATTTATAAACAATATTTTGATTTCGATTAATGTCAATTTAGTAAAAAATGATCACTTTTATTTAAGCTCCAGATTCTTAAATGGTAAATGAATTAAGTATCAATATGTTAGTAGTTTGAAACTTGTATGGTAGTAATGATTTTTGTAATTATAAATCAAGTCAATTTGAAATTTCAAAACTAATTAGATGAAATGCTGATATTTTTAATAAGGTTATAGTTATAAATTTTATTAAACGCCCATTATTATATTAAGTAATAATTTACTAAGGCTGTAATCTTAGAAATAAGCGTCTGAAAAATACGAAGGTAAGGCCTTAGTAAATTATTACTTAATAAGGTTATAGATAAATCATGTCTATTAAATGCATAACACTGAGAATGTATAAACTGATTAATAATTACAAAAACACCACTAGTAACTAACGTTGATCATTATAAATGTAGAAATAAGATAAAAGTGGTTATTTTTTAATCTAACTAATGTGTTAACAAGTTCTCCAAGATACTTATTTAGGAATATGACTGGTGAATTATAGACATTTTCTATAGTTAGTTCTTGAAGAAGTTGATATAGTCTCAAAGTTATATATTTAATAGTCTTGAATGTTTTACAGGACTTGTTAAAATTATTAGAATTTCATCTGATTTGTTATTTAAAACGGTAAGCTAGTTTGTCTAATATTTATAAAAAATATTACTGATGCAATACGTGTCTGAAGTCTATGACAATGAACAAATATGTTATTGTTGACATTATGAAATAAGTTTAAATTATTTTTTTGTCTTTCTGTTATCGAGAAAAAGCAACATCTTATTTAGCAAATCACGTGCAAAAAAAATTATGTTTCATTAAAAAAATGCAATTGGTTTCATTTTCGGAATAAGTTTTCAAAAACAGATTTAGAATTTAGAAATATTATTACTTTTGTTATATGATTTCAGACAAGTCTTTTTTTTCATTTGTAATATATTAGGCGTTGGTATTGTTACTATTAGTTCTTATCAATCCCTCTTTGAAAATACCACCTAAATAGGACTGCTTGTAATTAAGTATTAATAGAAGTCAAGATGATGACTACAATAAATATTTATTGCTAATTAATCAAATGAATAACAAGGAATAAAAAATATTTTGATTATACAACTAAGAATTAATTGACTTGAAAAATTGTGATATATATTCTTACTATATCACTTTTAACTTTTATATATAAATTTAACTAAAATTTTTATATTAATATTAGACAAGTACTTTCTATTTTTTAATTTATAAACATTTATGTAAATACCTTTGTAAATAAATTTGCAATTTAAATGTGATATACTCCTATCAGTGCATTGATTTTTTATACCATATATATATAATCTATTTTCAATACAGTAAGAGAGAAATACAATAAAGTATTAAATAAATCTATATTTTAAAATAATGTAACTATAGAGAAAATTTTAAAATTATATGCATAAATTCATTAGAAATGTTAACCTAAATAAAGTATACATTAAAAAAAAAAACAAATTTAAGATAATAACTTATGTCAGGTTATTTTTGATTATGAAATAAGGAAGTTTTTTTAATTTCAATATTTATATATTGAAAATGAATATTATATACATGCTTACATGATTAAAAATAGTTCATTTCCTTGATTTATAAGATGGCAAATAAAACATTTTAAAATAGTCAATTATAGAAAAAATAGCTCTTCAATTTACTTAAACAAAGAAACAATGATAGAGAAGATAATACTCACTCAGGATAGATAAATCCTGAATTTTGAAAATTCCAGAAAGTGCCTTGATATTTAGTAACTGGCTGGTAATTGATTGGATATATTAACTATGAACCAGGTACTAAAAAAAAAAATCTTTATGCAATTTATATATATATATGAAATATATTGCTTTATATTAAGCTATTATTTTGTCATCTTAAATTTATTAAATTTGTAAATCTAATAGTTTTACATTATTCACATTATTTATTATATGATTATATTTTATTTATAAAGCTATAAGCTTTTTGAAATAAATAAATATGTATAGTTTTATGTGGAATGTTTTTTTCAAAGAGCCAGTTAAAAGTCAATGCAACTGACCAATTTAGTATTGGCCAATAAATAGTTATCCAGTTATTTCAGAGAAAAGGCCAAATAAATAATGAAAAAATATTTAAATTTCCATTATCTAAACATCTTCTTTAACTGGGCATTGTAACAATATGAATGAATGGCTAGCTATCCACTCTCATATACTCAAATTAAGGTATATATTCATCATATGACTATAATTAAATGGATTAAGAAAAAGGAATCCTATGAACAACGAAATGGACAAGAGAACTGATAGATTTAATACCCTCAGATAAAAACTCTATTTTATCAAATCAGAAGTAATATTTCATAAAATTCCTACAATGAAATATTTAAATAAAGACTTTTATACGTGTGTGGATTTTCTCTCTCCTCATACCAATACAATCCCAATATAAGATCAAATAATGAAGAGTACTAACTCTGATTAGATACCAGGTGTTAATTGAATGGAATAGATACACTTTGATATTACATTATTTGCTAGTTAAAATTCACCTATCCCTGTTATCTGTGGTTATAGCTTATGATTATTAATGATATAAATTAATATAAGTGCAACCCAAGACATCTAGTTAATAAAATAATTATGGCAGCTTATTTTCATTGCATAAATAATGATCAAGTAATAGTAACATATGTTATGGTAA
Source organism: Epiperipatus broadwayi (assembly GCA_028023455.1). Classification (NCBI taxonomy): domain Eukaryota; kingdom Metazoa; phylum Onychophora; class Udeonychophora; order Euonychophora; family Peripatidae; genus Epiperipatus; species Epiperipatus broadwayi. The sequence goes on along the minus strand of JAQFVV010000402.1, from coordinate 347,651 downwards.
ATCAAATATGGTGATCATGTGGGTGTTTAAACCATGTATAATGCTAGACAATATATGCATTGCACAATCAGAAAAAAATATATGAATTAAATTTGGTCAGATTTAATTGCTAAAACAAGTTTAATTTATTATGGCTTGTTATTAATAATGTCAAACCCAAATAAGTTATCCTAATAAAATTTACTCAGTAATTATTCATAATCTCAATCAACTATAGTGATTTCCTCTAATTATTTGCTTTCTTTAAAGAAATTATTCTTTATATGATTAGATATACATGAGATGATTATATCTACATATAATAAGAAAATCTTAAAATAAAACTAAACACTATAACACCAATAAAACACCCAATATGCAAGGTTTCAAACATTTGTGCTGACAACATATCCATGTGTATTCTTGAATACACCATAACTATGAAACAATACTATTACAACAAAATGATCTTTTGTACTTATGTCTTCAGGTTATCTATTATAGTTTTATCATGAATACATATGGGTACAGCTTATTTTAAAAGGTTATAACAACACATATTTCCCAATTCAACTACTGGCATGTGAAAACTTGGAACACCAAACATCATCACCAGCTAGTTTCTGCAGGATTCATTTAATATTTTTTATTATAGTTTTTTTTTTTAAATTGAACCATTACTATATTTATTTGGGTATTGTGTGACTAGAAATTCTTATAATATTTATAATGACAAAACACAATTTATATCTGCTATCTTTAATAATATTAATTTTATTTATAAATATTGACACAGCAACTATGGCATATGCGTGTCTACTTGCTTCAAATCCAGATAAACATTTTACAGACCTTTAATGACATTAATAACGAATCCTTTAAATGTAATGGAAGCCATATTTCAGTTTGTGTTTACACCTCCAGTAATATTGTGTAGTCTTTAAAGGTAGATGTCAACTTTGTTTTTTAATAATTCATCCTATGTGATTCCTTAAATAATAAGTTCATGAATATTTATTTACGTTGTGTTTTTTAATAGTAAAATATTTGTTAATCGTATAGATTTCATTTTGAAAATGATAAAAAAAAAAAAGCATGTATATAAATACAAACTAAAAAGAAAAACGTTTCTTGTTTTTTTTTTACATAAAATTTTCTTAGGGTTGTAAGCCAACACTTGAGGTATATGTTTCATAGACTTTGTTGAGTAATCATTGTTATAATAAACAGTTATTTTTTATCATAATTTCAATCATACATATACATAAATATATATTCATACTTGTGACAACATACCGATTATTTATTAAAATGTATGGATAAAAAGTGTTAATTTAAAAAGTAGTTTTCAAAATTGAGATGTTTTGTTTTCTTTATTTATTACTAGTAATTTATTTGAAATTAAAATAAATCATGAGCTTATTTTCAAAGAAATAATAAAACGAAACAAATCAAATTCATTATGTGAATTGAAGATTTACAAAGTACATCTATATCACTAACTGTATCACAAGTAAATGTGCATATATTCTCTTTCTTAAAATTATGAGTAACATTCTATTTTTAATGAATTTAATATCTTACTAGTTTTCTAAGGATACAGAGTAGAATAAATCACAAATTGCTGACTCTTCTAGAAAATTTTTGTACTAGATTAGAAAACAAAAAAACATTGTATGGAGTTTTATAAAAAAAAAAGCTTCATATATTAAAGTTAAATAAAATATTATTTGGCAATTCAAACCATTAATAATCCTAATATTCAATATATATATATATATATGATAGTATGTCATTCGAATACCCCTAGATGGCACATATCCTCCCAATATAATTTTTTTTTACCTACAATGGTTTTATTAAAGCTAAAACAACTATGATAAAACTATTAGCAATTATATTGGCAATAAATTTCCATACGGAGTTCTTCAATAAGATTGGCTTTAGGCTGTGTGTATTACGTGTAGTATACCAATTTAATTTGTTGTTTTAACATTTTAATTATAGTGGAAATTCCACTGGCAGACAGATCTATTATCATCCCATCACTTGTATTTAACCATGGAATGATAATCATTCTCTTTATAATTATACATATGCGATTTTTTCGCATGCATTAGTGAAGCTGCAATTATAATATAATGTTTAATATGCCTACTTAGCACTTTCGAGATTAATATTCTAATTCCATGAATGAAGACTGTTGTGATTTATTGTACACATATGCAAATGAGCTTGAATTTTTAATTAGTTAGTGCATTGTTTGGAGAGAGCAAAACATGCCTCTCTTCTATTAATGGCACTGAGATAATTTGCATATGTGTATAATAAATCACAGCAGTCTTCATTCGTAAAGCTATGAATATGAGATTAGAATAATAAATCTCGAAAGTGATAAGCAGGCATATTAAACATTATAGTATTATTACAGCTTCACTAACGCATGTGAAAAAATCGCATATGTATAATTACAATTTTTATTGGTGAAGAGAAAAACCAATTTATTACATTCACTTTATAGTAAGTATCTGATCATTTTTAACAACAAGTTAATACATTTGTGTTTAGTCTTACTAACAATATTTTTAAAGCCATACTGTTAATAGTAGTGACAGGGTAAGTAAGACTTTTAAATCCCATATTCTAAATTATTCTGACCTGTCCTAATGTCTCTATAAGAAAATATCACATCTCTAAGACATTGCCTTACCCTTTATAATATTGCACCTGATAATTGAATTGTCAGAGAAATAAATTTCAACTAATAAACATATCATTGCTCAAGTAACTCCCATTAATGAATTCTAGGCTCTTATGGTCAGTGGTTATTATGACCTTAAACCCTAATAAATACTGTCAGAGTTTTTGATAATCCCATATCCTGGCTAAAGCATTCTTTTCCATGGTAGTGTAGTTTATTTTCGCACCTTTCAATAACATATTGATGAAGTGCAAGATGTGGGTATTTTTCATGTTCTAACTGCAATAAAAACACTCATATACTATAGCCACTGCTATCTATACATAAAATACCTCCTCAAAGTTGGGCAGCATAAAACAATTGAATTTAAAAATCTAGCTTATATTTTATTAAATTTCATTGAATGGTTATCTGTACATTCTTTCATCTTTCTTTAATAATTTTTTAACAGATGGATAGAGTCATAAGCAAAGATCCTTAAAACTTGTGATAGAAATTGCTGACACCAGAGAAAGACTGCAACTGTTTCCTGTTTTCAGATATCTGGCAGCTATTTTGCTTGTTTTGAGGTTAATGGTAATAATCATTTCTTTACTTTCTCTTAAGAATATATTTAGGTGCTGAAGGTGCTCTGATATATTTTCAGAAGCAATAAGATCATCATCTATATAAATGGTAATAATGTATTTGTCCACATCAGATGAAACTCTTTCTAAGCACTGGATTAAGACAGATCCACTGTTGATTAATTCAAAAGGCATCATTTAAAATATGTATGAGTAACCTTCATGTTTGAAAGCAGTATTCTTCTGATAGTCATAATACAATAATACCTGCCAATAATTAGCTTTCATGTCTATGACTGTAAATATTCTTTTATCCCTGAAATAAAGCAGTGAACAGTAGGCATAACATTACACTCTGGAATCATTAATTGATTCAAGAACATTACATCAAGACATATATGTATTAGGTCCATCCTTTTGATCAACAACCACTAACATAAGCTGAATGACATTTCCATTATGATCTTCCATTCAACTATTTATTTGCTTTGTTTTTCAGATCTAAGCTGGTAAGGGATGGTATAACATTTGCATTGAAACAGTTGGTCATTCCTTGAACTTATTCTGTGCATACATTTTCTTAGAAAATTTATCCTTACATTTTCATAACAATTGAAAAACCTCCCTACAGTTATTACCTAGTTTGTCAGATACTACTACATAATTTTTAAGTCTCATTCTATTCATGTATCCTGAATGGCTAATAAATTAAATATCTGATAGGATGTCACTGTACTAAAACTAAATTTATTTACATCATATATAGTTATACATTTGTTCTTATTCATGAAATCTGATCTATGATAGCTTCATGAATAAGTCTAGCCATAATTAGAAATATGTGTTCAAATGTAATATGATTAAATAACATAAATCAACCAAACCTGTTGGGTAGACAATTTGACTTTGGGTCCATTAGCCAAAGTAACCTGTGCTGGTTTAAATGATAACATGGGGATTTATGAGTTTATTTCAGTAATGTTAATAAATAAGTTTTTGAAGTTGATGACAATCTGGCTGTCTATATCAAGTAAAGCAATTATGGGTATCCCATGGAGTATTATACTAATTTCTGGGCATATATTATGCATAAATCTTTCAAGTTGGAGATCAAGTTAAGTGGTAATGTCAATGCTTGGCAATAAGAATCTACCTATTTAGTTGATGCTAGGTGAAGAACAGGGATTTCACCCTAGCCTCTAATACTATCACAGTAATGTTCTGTGAGTTGCTGACAGAATAATTTTCTGTGACATTCATATTTCTTTCTAATCTGTGGTTATTCCTAATGTTTTTGGTTTTTCTTCTATTATGATGAGATCTTCTTGCCTTCCTGTTTTTTTTCTCTCAGTTCTGTACCACCTGTAGATGGGACACTTAATAGATATTTCTTTTTTTGACTCTATAATAACTGGCCAAAATATTCCACTTGCTTCCAGAGCACTTGATAATTCTTATGCTTTTTTGATGATGTGTCATTCAGAAGTGATTAAAATTTTCTTTATATATGTTGACAAGTTTCTCCTTATTATCTGAATGATTTTCCTTTCTGTGAACTGAAATGTAGTTAGTATAGTTAGTATCTTTAACCTAGCTGTCTCATTCTGGCAGAATTGATTGTAATTTCTGCCCCGAAAACTTTATATCTTCTGTCTTATCTGATACTGGAGATTATCTTGTTTTTCTTCATCCCATAAGTTCTCTAATAGACACATTTAAACTCAGCATAAAGTTGCAGTTGGTGGAATAAAAAATTCACCTATCTTTTGCAAATTAATATAAATTATTTCCTGCATTGGCAGCTTTTCTGTTTTCCATAATATATTTAAAGAGAGTAATTAATCTAAATTCTATGGGATATCATCAAAATCTTCTCTGAATATCTTGTGTTGGATGGATTTAGCTACAGTAGGGTTTATCTCTTGCTGACTGTTACCTATATCATTTTCAGGCCTATTGAGATTAACTGATGGTAAGGTCTTTATACTGTATTATCTGCATTATTATCTAAAGACATTTCTTCTCTAAAATGTGTGGGCTTGATCCATAATCCCTTTTCTATTGCTCACTAATGAGCTTCATATTTGTCACCTTACATTCTATATCCATCTTATAATCAAAATCTCCACTTGTATCTTAAACATTTTTAAATATTTTCTATAATGGCCTTATTATTGTTTTCTAGTCTGTCACACATGGCTTCTTCATGGCTTTTAGTAATGGTTATATATCCTCTTATTTCAGATACCACCAAATATTTCATCATCTCCTATTAATAATACTACACTGGGTCTACATAAACTCTTTCAATAGTGTTTTTATCACTTTTTCAAATTTGCCTTGCCTTTTTTGTCAATTATCTATGTTATGTCACCAATTTTATCTTAATGTTCTCAAACTCTGCTTCAATGCAATTTACTTCACTAAAGATTTTAACATTAAAATCATCATTAGTATTTCCAATTTGGTTGACTCTTTGATTATTTTTTTACACTGCTTCTGGGTCATATTGCCCTTGTAATTCATATCCTTACAAATCTTTTTAAAATATTGTTGTGCTAGATAAAAATTTTGTTCTAATTTTTTGGTCTTTTCTCTCAATTCTCCAATCCTTGCATTAGTCTATTTTCAGATTCTTTTAAGTTGGTGTCTAGATTTTGCCCAAATTCTTCAAAACTTGCATTGCATGCATTGAATCTAACATTAAACTTATTTTTTAATTCTCATTTCTGTTCCTCCAATTTTCTGTTTAGCCCCTCAAAATTCTTATTAACTTTCTTTTTCCACTCTCCAAAGTTCTTATTGTATAATATCTTTTGTGTTTCAAACTTCTTACCTATATCTTAAAATTTTTATCACAATTACTTCTAAATTTGATTATTCCACTATTCAATTGTACATTTTGTTTTTCCAAACTGGTGAAAATAATTTCAAAGATATCTGATACACTCATGTCACATTCTATTTCAAAATTAGTGGCCTCCATAATTATATTTAGCAAAACAAAAAATACAAGTGAAATTTGTCTATGAACTATCATAAATAATGCAGGAAAATAATGTATAGTTGACAAATAATGGTTTATTCTTGACATCTACATTTATACCAACTTCATCAATTAAGGCTTCTAAGAAAGTATCCTCCCAAGCATTCCAGAAATATGCATACCTTATTTTTCCTCTTATAGCATTATCAACTATGTTATTAAAATGGCCAGTAATAGTTTATACATATCAAAAAAAATTGGTACTGTTCTATTAGCAGGTGATGGCCATTTGTGGCATTATTTTGAAGCAAAAACACAGAAGTATGCTGTTTTCATGGCTTCCATTGGGGTTATTTTTATGCAAAAGCAAAGAAAGATACATGCCCACCAACATCCTGCTTTGTGTTATGTACTTTATCTGAATACTCACAGTTCAAAGTTTACTACAGTATAATGTGAGAGTGTCTGGACTTCAGCCTACCATGACTCTTCATATATGCATGACAAAATAATTAGCTTCAAATTCATCTGATGTATCCCAACTCAATGTGGAAGTTTGCAAAAATTTGAAAATAGTATGGCCAAGTAGAATTTCAATGAGCTCTCATGAAAAGTCATGTTTACAAAAGAATATGTATGAGACAAATTAAATGGCTGACAATTTAAAATTGTTGCAACTGCTATGCACAGAAGATGGAATGGTGGCATTTCTCCAGCAGAACAACATAGTCCTACATGCCAAGAGATATGTGTGGCAAATTGATGAGACTGGAGGTGTCCAAAATCATCTGGAATTTCATCTGTATGTCACATTCATGTCATCAAAAGTGTTCAATCAGAAAGGGGACTTGGTTCAACAGCTTCAAAATCCCATTCATCAAAGCCTTATAGATTATGTACTTCTGGAGCCATGATGAGATGACCCTAGAGATGGCATCCGCAGTCTGGAGATGTGTAAAGGTGCACTGGTCAAGTAAACCAACACTGGGAGTTCTGCCATGAAAGCCTGGCCCCCTGATATGCCATCAAATAGATGAGCCAGGTTTGATAGCTAAAACAAAAACCATCAGGTAGCTTCTGCATCAGTAGATCTTCAGAGGACTGTACCAGGAAACTGGTGAATGCTTCACCACAGCCATTTCTTCACAATCTGTTGCTATTCTTATGCAGGCCCTACACAACAATGTGAAGCCCAGATTGACTATCTACTCTGCCTGCTGGAAGGGTTATAAAATTTCAGAGCTGGAGGCTGCAAATTTCCAGTTAATGCCCATCAACCACTCCCACAACATTGTAGACTCTATACCTAGCACATTGAGCATCTTTGGGGATTGCTCAAGTGGTGTAAAAAATAGTATGGAACAATCAGACAATTCCTGGACAAGTACCTGTGTTAGTTCATGTGATGACATCTTCACAAGGGTGAAGACATGTTCTGGGACATCTTAGTGGAAATGAGTCTAGACAGAAAATAGGAGACTTTTTTTGTATTCCCTGCATTAAATTGACTGTTGTGGTTTGCCAGTTAATTTATACAACCCATATGGTTGTTGAAAAGAAATGTGACAATTCTTAATAAGCAGGTTGATGTTATTTATTATTTATTTGTTAATATTACTTTTTTTTAAAGTAAAAGAAAAAATATTTATGCTGGTGGTCCAGTGACGTTGTATTTCTGTGTTTTTGCATAGCAACAATGCCATCAAGTGGCCAACACTGATTAATAGAACAGTACCAAAAATTTGAAGTATTTGTGTAGGATTTAAATCTATCTCAGTTGTTAATGGTTCATATTCAGACCATACATTTGGGTGCCAAATATGAGCAGTTTGAATGAAATGGCTAACTAATCATGGTCATATGCTCAAATTAAGATGATATTTACTGTATGAATATAATTAAATGGATTGAAAAAAAATTATGTTACTAATAAAATGGATGTAAAGAGAATTGATCTGTATTACATCTAGTCAGACTTAATATTTTGTAAAATGCAATATGTTGAAGTATTAAAATAAAGACTTTACATGTGTGTGTTGATTTTCTCTCTCACTCATACCAATACAATCCAATATAAGATTGAATAAAGGAATATACGAACTCTTCATTGGATATCAGCCATCAAAATGTAAATACTAATTAATGTTAATTGAATAAAATACATATAAATTCACTCTATATTATTTGCTAGTTAAAGTTAACCTATCCAGCCTTCTATGGTTATATCTTATGTTCACTATTGTTATGAATTGAAATATGTGCAACTCATGACTTCTAATTAATAAAACAATGATGGCAGTTTATTTCCATTGCATAAATAATGAGTAAGTAATAATAACATATGTCATAAAGTATCAAATATATTGTAAACATTTGAGTATTTAAATCATGTATGATCCTTGACAATATATGCATTGTACCATTAGAGGAAAATATGTTTGAATTAAATTTGTTCAGATTTAATTGGTAAAACAAGTTTAGCTTATTATGGCTTCTTATTAAAAATACCAAATGTAAATAAGTTATTTTAATAAAATCTAGTTGATGATTATTCATATTTTCAATCAACTATAATAATTTTTTCTAATTATTTGTTTGCTTTAAAGCAATTATGTTTTAGACTGACAGATATACATGACATGATTATTTGGATATATATACTTATAATAAGAAAACTTTAAAATAAAATTAAACACTCTATAATGTCAAAAAACACTCTATATCCAGTGTTTTAAACACTTGGGTTGGCAGCAAATTTTATGTGTAATTCTTGAATGCACTGTAACAATGAAACAATAAAATTACAACAAAATGATCCTTTAGACTTATGCCTTTGGGTTATACATTATAGTTTTATCATGAATACATCTAAGCACATTAGCTCTTTCTAAAATGTTGTTACATCAGATATTCCCTAATTCAAATCTTCTTGACATATGAACACATAGAATACAGAACATGTTTTGTCATTAATTTTTGCAGGACTCTTTTAATATTGGTATCACAGTTTTCTTTAATTTAAATCATTATTATATTTATCTGGGTACTGTGTAACAAGGAATTCTTGTAATATTTATAATTCCCAAAACACAATGCAAAATTGATGAACGTTTTTCTCAAAATATGAAAATGTGATGGATTTTGACTGATAGGTAGTAGATATACTGAATACATTATACAGGTCTATTTAATATTTTTTCAGTAGCTTGCCAATAATGTATTTGGCATTCATAATAGCATTAATTTTATTTATAAATATTGATACTGTACCCACAGTGTATGTGTGTGTACTTCTTGCTTTAAATCTTTATGGAAAATTTATAGACTCTTATTGATAATAAGAATGAATTTTTTGAATGGGATAAGAACCAAATTTTAGTTGTTATTTAAACCTCCATTAATATTTTGGGGTCTAAACTAAAATTAAAAACTTTTCATCTTTTTTTAATGTAAAATATTCTTATGGTTTTCAGCAAACACTTGAGGTATATGTTTCATAGACTTTATTGAGTGATCATTGTTATAATAAATAGACTATTTTATTTTATCATAACTTCAATAATGCACATACATTTATATAAATTCATGCTTGTGAAAATACAACATACCAATTATTTATTCATATATGTGGATAAACAATGTTCTTTAATAAAATAATGTTTTCAAAATTTGAAATGTTTTGATATCTTTTATTGGGATTTAAAAAATACCAAATCTTACTGTAATTCCTGCTTTTTTTATTTATCACTATTATTTTTTAAAAAATTAAAATGAATTGCAAGCTTATTTTCATAGACATAATAAAATGAAGCAAGTCAAAATCATTATTTTAATTTTAATATGACTTTTACCATTTATCTATTAGAATTCAAGATTTACAAAGTACATCTATATCATTAGTTGTAACAAAATAAACATTTGCACATTTTCTCTTTTTTAAAATTATGAGTAACTTCTCGTTATTAATGAATTTCATGTCTCACTAGTTTCTTAATGATATAGAGGAGACCAAATTACAAGGTGCTGTCTCTTCTAAGAAATGTTCATACTAGATTGGCAAATAAACAAACATCATGTAGTGTTTCATCAAAAAAATGCATCATATATTGAGGTTAAATAAATATTCACCAATTCCAACCATTAATAATCCTCATATGCAATAATGAGTTAAAATTCAGATGAAAAAAAATACCTCTATGTATACATATAAGATCAGATATAGTTGGAATATCTTTAGATGGTACATATTCTTCTTCTACAATTTTTTTTACTTATAATGATATTATTAAATCTAAAACAAATATGATAATACTATTAACATTTATATAGAAAATATAATTTCATACTGAGTTTCTTGATGGACAGAATATAGTCAGCTTTTATTGTGTGTAATATTCAACCTAATTTATTGTTTGACAATTAGTTGTGTCATTATCCAGTGACTTGTATTTAACATTAGGATGATTAGCATCCTCATTATAGGATGAATCTGATCCTTTCCAACAACAATTTCTATGTTTATGCTTAATGTTTATAACAAAACTTTTTAAATGCATAACTGGTAATACTAGTGAAAGTGTATGTAATTAGATCCTTTAGATCCCTCCTTCTAAACTAATACAAACTTTCCTAAACACTCTATTTAAAAATATCACATCTCTAAAATATTGTTTTTCTCTTTACAATATTGCAATTGATAAGTGTATTGTCAAATGAGTAAACTCTGTTTAATGAGCTTAGTTTTAATCAGATAACTACTATTTATGAATTTTAGGCTCTTCTGGTCAGTAATTATTATGACCTTAGACCCTAATCAATATTGTCAAAGTTTTTGAAAGCCTTATACCATGGCTAAAGCTTCATTTTTGTTGTAATATAGTACAATTGTGCACCTTTCAATAACTTATTGAGGAAAGTACAACAGCTGTGGGTTTTGTTTATAGTGTAACTGGAATAAAACCACTTTTAGCCCAAATTGGCTATTGTTGATCTGTACATAAAATATCTCCTCAAATTTGGGGTTGCACAAAATAATGGAATCCACAAACCTAGCTTTTATTTTGATAAACTTCATTGAATGGTTATCTGATCATTTTTATTTTTTATCTTGTTTTTATAATTTAAATAGGTATATGGTATCATTAGCAATGCTCATTTAAAACTTATGATAAAAATTGCAGACACCAATTAAAGAACACAATTGTTTCTTGTTTTTCACTAGCAACAGCACCATAGATGATGTATTACCAATTTTATTCCATTAATACCTACTTTATGCCCAAGAAAATCAATTTCTCTGACAGCTATGTTGCTCATTTTGAGATTAATGGTCACATTCATTGTTTACATTCTCTTATGAACATGTTTAGGTACTGAAGTTGCTCTAAGATATTTTCAGAACCAATCACAGCATCATCTACATAGATAAAAATAATGCTTTTGACTATATCTGATAAAATACTATCTAAGCAATGAATTAAACAAGTTCCACTGTTGATTATTTCAAAATATATTCTTTCAAATAACTATGAATGACCTTCATATTTGAAAGCACGATACTTCAGATCATCATCATGCAATGATATCTTCCAATAGCTAGCTTTCAATTCTATGGTTGTAAATATTCTTTTATTTCTGAAACAATTTAGTAGTTTTTGAACAGTAGGTAGAACATCATGCTCTGGGATCATCAATAGACTCAAGAACCTCATATTGAGATATATACATGCAGACTTATTCTTTTTATGAATAACCACTAATGGATTATAATAAGTTGAAAGGAATTTCTGGATGATATTCCATTTAACCATTCAGTTGATTTGGTTTTGTACATCAGCTCAAAACTTGTAAGGAGTGGGATAACTTTTGAATTGAATTTGTTGGTCACTCCTTCAATATATTGTCTGCATGTATTCATCTATTACAATGAGTTTCTTGGAAATACATCCTTATACTTATATAAAAATTAAAAAGAAACTTTTTATAGCTATTACTTAGTTTGTCAGGTCCTAGTAACTTAGTTTTTAAGTCCAATTCTATTGATTTTACTAGAATGACTAATAAATTAAAGTTTTAATCATGTATTATGTTACTAAAACTAAATTTATCTTCAGTATATATCAGTTATTGGCTAACATAATCAATTATGCATTTGTGCTTAATCATGAAGTTTGGCACTATGATGAATTTATGAATAAGTCCAGTTATAATTAGAAAGATTCAACCAAACTGTTGTGTAGCCAATTTGGCTTTGCAGTCATTAGCCAATGTAACTTGTGTTTGTTCAGATGATAATGTAGAGATTCATAAGTTTATTTCAGTAATTTTAACAAATTATCAAAGATGATGGAAATCTGGCTCTCTGCATCTAGCAAAGTTTTTATAGAAATCCTATGGGTGGTTATAATAATTTTGGGCATGCATTATGTGTACTTCAGATTGGAGATCAAATTCTTATTTCCATTCTCAAAGCTTAATGAATTTATGGTATTTATGATTTTGGTGTTCTCCATGTTAGTAGAAATGTCAGGGTTTTCAGTGAGTAATGATCCTACAAAGCTCACTCTGGTCTAAAAACTAAGATTTTGAACTATTTCCTAGTACTTTCATAGTAGTGTCCTGTGAGTTGATGACAGGATAATTTCCTGTTGTACAAGCACCCTATTTTAATCTGTCCTAATGTTATTGGGTTTTCTGTTATTGAAAGAAAATGGTTTTGATTATGGTGAGATTATTTGTCTTACTGTTTCTATTTCCTAGATTCTGTACCACCTGTAGATGGGATAAACAGTAAGTATTATTTTCTTTTTTAACTTTATAATTACTGGACAAAGATATTTCACTTAAATTCCAGAATCTTTAATATTTATGACAACTTCTTCATAATGTGTCATTCAGAATCAATTAAATTCGCTCTCTATGTTTTGGAAAGTTCCTTTTTATTATCTTATTTAGTCTTCTGTGAACTCGAATGCAATCAGCATCTTTAATCTGTAACGGTAAGAATTGTCCCTTCATGTAACAAAATCTAGAACATAGGCAAAATACACTAAAGCTGATCGAATCCAGATGCTGTGAACCAGAATCCAACCAACATTCAACCCTTTCACCTCTGCTCAATGATTTACTATCCTATGGATGACATTCCTCAATGTACACAGACAATCAATTCACTCTCGATCCAGCAGTCACTCCCGGTAAAACAAGAGACTCGTAATTGAACTAATTTATCACTGATTTGATAATATATATATATATATATATGGCTAAGTAATTAATTATAGAACTTAACAGGCTGATCTACATATATATGAAATCGTGTATGTGTAATTAAATATAGAGTTGGACAAAATGAATTCATGGATAATAAAATATGCAAACAAGTTATACTTATAAATATTATTACTTTAATAAAGCAATAGCAAACAATAAATTAAAACATACCAAATTATATGGTGGGAACGTGAGGTATAACGCTCGCAGGCATTAGATAACTGCTGAGATTCATGTTATATATCTCATTATAAGCATTTAATAATGTGTAGAGCGGTATTGGAATTTCATGCCTATATTAATTAATATGCCAAATTTCTAGCTCTTTTGTAGTCTACTAGATCATGTGGAACTTCATAGCCAAAGCTATATAACTAACTATCATAATGCTCTTATGGCGTATATTTAATACAAAGTTAATTCGAGCATGTAATTAGGCTCAGAGATAAGCAGGTTAGCATGTTAATCTAGATTAGGATGTATACTAATGCTAGATAAGCGCTTAATATAAAAGGGAGAGAAAACTGATTTATGATAGGTTTACCTATATCCTCTATGGCACATATTAAAATATTAATTAAGCAAAAAGATGTGAATGGGTCATTATTCATGGACTTTAGTCTCCAAAGACTCGGTTTGCCCTAAGACCACTCAACTTGCCACGAATAAGAACATTAGTAGTTCAGGTAGTCAGATAAGCATTATGAATCATCTAGGTCCTTGTGCCCTAGTTCTAAAAGTGTACTTGAACCTGAACAAAAGTGGATGAGAGTGACCTCGGCCAGCACGTCATCGAGAATCATGCAGCAGGCTGATAAGTGTACATTGCGTACTTTGTAAAGACACATCCACAACTCATACATATATAGAACACAATCACATAACATTATAATATTGTGCCTTAAAATTAGATAACATATATTTGCATATCTATATAATCCAGTTCTCAAATTTAGTATTTTAAATATACTATTAAGGGACTAAATTAATTAGTAATCTAGTTTAATATTATCACCTATATCTCAACATAAATAAATCTAAGAAGAATAAAGCATATTTGTGGGATAATTACGATTAAAATATTAAAATATGCTTTGAAAATATTTCCATGGCTAGTTCCGGTGATATATGAGTTATATATATAAATAGTTATAATTCATAACTAAAATTAAGCAAATTGCATAAAATAGCTAGATAACTGATTATTGTAATATTGATACCCAAAACTTAATCAGTAACATAATATGAGCTCGAAACAGTGAGTGAGAATGAAGAATAATAATTCAATTGATTAATATTAAATTATAGTGAAGATTTGAAATTAAACCTCGCAAATCGATAAGCTAAAATGATATTTAGAAATACTTGCGGTTTCAAGTCATTTGGCATATTAAATACACATATTATATTAAAATGATAAAATCATAAAATAAAATTGAATAGATTTAAAAATAGGCATAAAAGACCGCAGAAAATTGTACATTTAAAATAGATTAATAGGAGTTTTACAATTTAAAAGAGAATTCTAGTTTTATATTATAAAAGAGAATTCAAGTTTTATAATCAGGCAGGTTTTAGCATTCTACAATCAGGCAAGACTTAGCATTTACCAATCTTCTTTGTAGGTTTTAATAAAGGTGTTTGTGATAGAGAAACGAAAGTCACAGTTTATAGACAAGAGCTCTGAGAAAATTTACCGTTTAGTTGTTTCCATTGCAGCTGGTTTTGAAGCACTTGGGACGATAATAAGTTGACACTTGATGATGATGCACAGCTAACAGAGATTTTCCATGGGCTACTTTTTCTGGTGATGGCATTAGGTTTCATTGGACCAAAGCTCTCCATTCTCCGCAAGGAGAGGCGGTGAATTACGGCCTCTACTCGCCGAACATTTTAAGGTGAAACTGACATGGATTCGGCCTACAGTTCACTTAATATATATATATATGATTGATCTCCTTGTTAATAAAACTTAAAGTATTTATAACTTTTGAAATCTGCACACCTGTTATTTTTTTGCGTAGCTGAATAATCCATTTTATTTTAGCCAAACATTTAATTACTCCCAATGGCAGAAAAACTCATTTCTTTATTTAGACAAACAATTTTAGTGATAACAAAGTAATTTAGATTCTGTTTTCCCTGCTTATCTTGTTGTTAACATTATATATTTCAAACAATATCCATGCTATTTTAGGACTGTTTTAGGACTAGATGCGTGACCTACATTAAATCTGTTTTACAAAATTGAATGTTATTTTTGACAAAATTACCTTGTAATCAGCAGAAAACATTTTATAACCAGAGGCGGTAGAATAAATGCAGAATAACACGAGATATGTATATGCAATTTCACTAATACAATAATAAAGTTGCTAAATAATTTAACTAAAATATTTCTTAAAATAGAAATGTCTATAAAATGAATTTACCTATCTGTAATATATATACCATTAACATAAATAATTTAGCCTAAAATATTTCCTAAATTAGAAATATTTATAAAATTGATACATATCTGTAATCTATACATTTTCAATTAAAGTACAGACATACTGCTCACATATATATGTGATTCTGCATCTATAATAATTTAATGTTATTCAGATGGGTAATCTGGGAAGGTTTAAACCTGGCATATAGATAGAGGTGTGGGTAACATAAGTGAAATGGGCAGATGTATGAAACTGACCATTTCATATCCCCAAACTTATTTAAAAAAACAAATAAAAAATGCCTTTACTTAATCTGGATTATTAATGATTAATGATCAAATGTTGGTTTTCATTTAAACAACCATCATTAATGATCAAATGTTGGTTTTCATTTAAACAACCAAATTTAGAACTCTACTCCTATCATAACACATCTCAAAGTATTCCTAGCCTTGTTTAACTATTACACTCACGCTCCACCCCAATAAAACTTAGATTAAAAATATATAAAACAACAAAAAAATCTTCCTAAGCTAATTGGATATAAATTTATATATATACAAAACATATATAAAAGTAATTAGATGTCATTAGTAAACTCCAGGATTGGTTACTTTAATGTACAAGTAAAAGGTAAGGGTTTGATCCGTGTACTTATGATTGTTCAGGTAGGATCTGGGGTTTGTTTGATATCTGGCTTTAGTCTAGGAGAGTGGTAAACTCCTATGACCATCATATTTTCTTTCAATGCTATTGCCATCTCAT
The DNA here is from genome assembly GCA_028023455.1 of Epiperipatus broadwayi. Taxonomy (NCBI): domain Eukaryota; kingdom Metazoa; phylum Onychophora; class Udeonychophora; order Euonychophora; family Peripatidae; genus Epiperipatus; species Epiperipatus broadwayi. Next base: position 330,947 of record JAQFVV010000402.1, on the reverse strand, counting down.
TTTTCCACATCCTATTTATATGTGTTTTCCCCTTGGCATTACTCTTGGGGTCTTAGGTTTAAATCTGATCTTGTCAGCACACCAATCTCTACCTCTGTCAATATGCTGGTAACATGATATTTTAATTAGGGTGTGATCCCATTTATTGAAGGGTAAGTACTGTAAAAGAAACCCATAGGATGGTTTGTCTGGTGGTTTCTTGTGAAACACTGTCAAAAGATTGGCATGTAACTCAGTCCAGCCAAATGGTTTCTCAATGGTCCTCCAAAGTTCACAAAAAAACCAACGCTTCTCCAGACCAGGAGCCACAGCTTGCTTTTCATCTAACCTACTATAACTGCTTTGAATAAACCTATGCTCCTGTTTAAACAGCTGTCTACTTTCTAAGGACTTGGGAGGTTTACCCTAACAGCAATGAAAGTCTCTGAAATCCTTCTGGCTCAAACTGCCTACTGTATTGGTCAACACTGCCAACTGTTGGTATTTCATGTGCTTAAACTTTACTGGATATCTATCAATACTATTCAGGACTTCCTGACCAGAGTGGTATACCATCCTATATTCAAGTTCCAGCAGTGCCATGCACCATCTCACTGTGGGACTACTGTTACCAACCTCTAGATCAATGACATTAACTTTTTCAACTCCACTCAATATTCCTAGTTCAAATGGTCTTTTCACAGTTTCTTTCTCTTCCTGGTGAAACTCTGTTTGTTCAACTATTTCACCTAGAACTTTAGCTGGAATTACTATCTTTGTCTTTTCTACAATAATAATCTCTGGTGCCCAGTATTTCATATCCACAATACTCTCTGTAGCTGGATTTTGAGAACCCTGAGACCCATCTACAATCCCAGTCTCCACAATCTTGGGTAATGTATCTTCTATAGTCCTCAGCTCTTTAGGCCTACTCATTTCTATCTCCCTAATCGAGTCATCACTATCTTTTGGACTAACCAAGGCCCCCAGGGATGTAGGTATCCATCCCATTGGAGGGGTAATATGGTCCCCTCAGCAAGTTGGTTTCGGTATTATAGAGGTTTGAACCTGGTTGAGGTTTTCCTTGAGTTCATGCAGGTCATCCAGAATATCCCCTTGCATATTCTGCAATTCCTTGATGGTCTCCCCCTGCACCCTCAGTTCTTCTTTGGCAGTGTTAATTTAATTTCTAATCTGTGTTTAATTTCTCCTACCACTACCCCTAACAAATCTTTCTGGGTCTCGACCATCTTCCTAGTGACCTAGCATTCACTTCCTAGTTTCTGAATAGCCTGGCCTGTCTCTTCTTTATGAGCATCCAAGAGCTTGGTAACCTCTGCCTTCATAGTTTGGAAATTTTGCCTACAGTCTATTCTCAACCCCTCCAAACTTTCTCACAACCTTTCTTCTATAGTTCCCATGTTCTTCTGGTTCTCTTCTAACCTCCCTAGAATTCCTGCTTCCATACTTTGGTTCATGACCATCATGTTTTGGTTATTTTCCCTGCACAAGTTCTTAGGCTTTGATCCCTCTCTTCAGATTTCTTAGACTCTTCTTCAGACTTTTCTCTTGACCACTCTTGCAGTTTGGCAAACATAGCAAGGAAGTTTGCATCCATGACCGGTTGTACTATGGAGGGATTTTTGAAATATATGGGGCTTTCTATTCTTTTCTCGGTACCAACGCCCATTCTTTCGTTTTACAATATTTAGTTATATAAATATGGCTTATCACCACTCTTCCCCTTTAGAAATGGTTCTAACCATGGTCCAACTCTCTAATAGCCTCAGCACACTTCTAACTTGCCCTATCTTCATTATAAGTAGTGTCATACTTAACTCAAAAAAATTTGGCTAAATTATAATAGCTATGTCTAATATGGTTATTAAATTTTCTGCCTAAAATAGATATAGTTCATAAATTATAATGTTAGAAATTTAAAATATAAGTTATATAAAATTCATGAATCAATATTTATTAAAACAAAATTTATTCTTACCAAGTGCCTGTCTCTTTTTAAATCAACTGCAACTATTTCTATTAATAAAAAAAAATTATAAAGATTTATTATTGTGTTTAATATTATTATTATCATTACAATGCCAGTTTTAATTATATTTGTGTACCCATACAATAACATAGTTTATGAATCTTCCCCAACTCGTTTCATTGTCTGTATCCAACACTAAAATATTACCAAAATATTACAAAAACATTAGATTTCCTTTATTATTAATATGCTTTTCTCACTCCTGATGACAACATTTATAATGAGAGACATATGGTCTTCTCTGAGCACCAGTCACCAGTGAGCAAGTAACATTAAACTTATGCACATCATATACCAAAAAAAAAAATTAGTTTTTTATTAGACCACTCTAATAATAATGAAGTATTTCATTTCAATCACCCCATGCATATATATCTACTCTGCACCAGCAAAAAATAACAAAAAAAATTATTAGAAACTCTCCAGTATATGCCATTAAAATTTTTTTTACACATATATAGTATGGGAGAAAAATATTTTATATCCCCATATTGTTTCATAATTTTAACTTTTGACTAACGGGATTGGCGATTTGACAAAGTTTGAACCCAAACAAAAAAACATCTTTATTAATACATGATATATCCCACGTCAATATTGAAACAGTAAGGTCTGCTTTGCAGATCTTCGTTTCACCTTTTCTCACCTATTTCCTACCTCATACCTTAGTTTGAACCCCAATCTATCGTAATGTGTCTGCAATATGCTTATATACCGAAAATCCCGCCTAATTTTAAACCACGAGTACAATGCTCGTATTATAGATATAAGTCATTCCCAAATAAATAAAAGATTATAGATTATGTATATGTTCACATAATTTTGATTTATTAAAAAGTAGGTTATATAAGTCGTAATTGCGCACACACTATGATATGCATTTTAAAACATATCAAAATTATAAATTGTTAAAGTTATTTTGTTTGAATCTATTTACAAATATATTACCGTCGTAATATATTTTGATTTAAAATAAAATTCATTTAGTAAATATTCGTTTAGTAAATAGATTCAAATATTGCAATTTAAAAAGTAAAATCATTTTCTTTAATTTAATAAAAGTTATTCCAAATATTTCTGTTTAAATAAATCAGGGACAATAGTTTAATTAGTTAATATTATATAAGTTTATCTAAAACAGCAGATGTCCACTTAAGGTTTTCTTTAATTAATAAAAGTAATTTTTAATTAAATCTAGTTTGTAATCCGAATGTCGACAGGGAAATTAACAAAAGAAATTAATGTTGAACTCCTTTAGACATTGGGATAGATTTAATTACAGCTGATAAGTCCGATATATTTTTGTAATGCTCCAGGGCAGTTCTATTGTTAATGTCTACTATAAAAAGAAGAGTTTTCTTTTGTTCTCCAGTTTTTTTTCTAATGTTTCTAAGAGAAATCATTCTGAGTTCTATTCTAGTAATTTGTAAATCTTGACATGACAGAGTAGAGCGCGAGAAGTCTATTTCTCTCCGGAATGGTCATCTGCTGCCATAGACCATCGGAAGTTATCACATAGGGAACCCTGGAACTGCTGCTGCTGCCAAAAATATGAACATTTCCAGATTTTGCTGTTAAATTATATAAAAACCTGCCAACCATCAATCTACCTAAATGCTTCTCCAGAGGTAACCCTAAATTAACCCAAAAGCTCTTGTGAATCCTAACTAACATGCTATAGCTATTCTAAATTGTTTTTCTTTTATTTCACATAACTTTATTATGTACTTCTTTAAAGTGTTCAAATATAATCAACCATTTTGCTCTATCCTTGGGTTAATATTTTCTATTTATAAAGCTTTCTTTTATTTTATTATAATAATGTGTCAGAATCATCTTTGACCGAGTGAACTATTCCCTTTATTGAAAGTAAGATGCCGCTATTAAGGCATATTTTAAATTTATAATTTTCCAATTTTATTATCTTGCAAATCACTCGTTCGAGGGTGATTCTTTTCTTTAATATATAATATAATCACATAGTTTAAAATCTACATGTTATTGATTTTAATTTAATATGAGAGTGTGCAAGGTCAATGATTAAACGTGTCCCCTAATGCATGATTGCGTATATAAATCTATACTTACTTTTCAAACCTGCAAGCAGGCACTTTCCTATTTTAATTACCATGTTCTACTTTAATCACAAAGTTCATCATTGACGTCGAGAATGTGCGGACCCTTTTAAATGAATTTCTGGGAATTTGATTGGGTATTTCCCTTAATCCAAGTAAAACCCATTCAGTACGTGTTTATATACACTAGTCTCATATTGCTGGTAAATGAATTGGTTGTTGAGACCGCTTTGTTTTAATTTTCCAAGGACTCTTTTCGCTATTGCAGTTTCCAGGCAGAGGGTGTTCACAAATGACACCCCTGGGAATTAAACACAATCGTCACCCAGTTGCTAAGTTTCAGCTGTTCATCAAAATACTTTCCTACGGGTTAGCGGCGAGATGCCCTCCATAATTATTCCAAATCTTCAATATTGTTTTATTTTATATTTATTTTACAAAGCATCTGTGACTTAAACATGTCACACCCTCCAACTTTAATAAATTCATTATCAGCAATACTGACCTCCCAATGCAACTCTATTAATATTATTATCAAATAAATGCTTTGATCACATTCCCACTTTGTTGCTTAGTAAGCTTTAGTCCGTGCTATTCTCGAAATCAATAAATATTTTAGAACACTTAATTTTCCAAATATTTTCTTAAACTTGTATAATTGCTCAAAGCACCTCGCACATGTTCCTATCTCGTCGAGCACATTATCGTAATGCTATTAGCCCGAGGAATAAAATATATCACTTTGTTTTAAAACCTTTTTGTCATTTATTGAAAGATAATGCCCACAATTATCTAATACGCGCCCCTGTCTCATATAAGCAGACAGTGGCATTATATATATAATTTATTTAAACAAATTTTGTGAAATTATTTAAAACTAAATTTGATCTCTTATTTTATTTGATTCCTATCACTGTCTCAGTCTATATTGTAACCATATATTTTAGTATAAAATATAATTATTATTGATGTAACTAGTATAAAAATTTCTCTTTCTTCTTTTGGTGATTTGATTGGCTTGATTTGCACTTTGAACAGACTCCTCTCTTATATTATTTTAATAAATTTAAATTGCTTCGTTCCATATGCTAACGCATATCAAAATGCTTAACTTTTTAAAAATTTAACAACCCATTAAAATTTGGTAAAATATTATTAAAAACAATATTTTGTTTTATTTGTCTAAAAATGATATTTAAATTATTATTTTATTCAATTTACCAAAAAACCATTTGTTCAATTAAAATTAAATATTAAAAATAAATACAGTAATTGCGTAGGCGTCTTAAAGTAATAAAAGAAAAGAGCGCAAATTTAAGAGACGATTGTCTGATAGTTGCTTTTGGAGGGAGAATGAAAGAAAAATGGTAAAGGCAAGTAGTGTAAATTTGCCAAGCTTATTTAAAAAAAAAAAAAAGTAATCGGACTACCACAAAGTTTGCTATAAACGTAAATAACATCGTGGTATTTAATTAGAAGATGCCTTGCTAAAAATAAAAGTCTGTTCAAGTCGGCTGACCAGGTGAATCGGATCACCAGTAATAATTCCCAATATTACATTTTTGAAATGTCGGAGCTTTCCAGTTTAAAAGAAAATTGCAAGAATTGGTATGTTTTAAAATGTTTATTATTTTACAATTTGGAAACATTAAAAAGTATTTTAATTACAGAAGTTATGAATATGAAAATTTGCTTTTTAAAGAAAAAGAAATTTAAATTAAAGTAAATGTTAAAGTTATCAACATATTTTAAATATTTCCGTTTCTAATTCTAATAAAAATATAGTATTGATTGTTATTTAATTCTACAAAGCCAGTAATATATTTGCTAATTAATTTGTTTAACATTTGGATAATAAATACTCTTCAAATAATTAATCAAAGCTATTTCTAATTTTATCGTCATAATAGAATGATTGAATTAAGTGCTATAATTAATATTCCTATATTTAAACGTGGATGGATAAATAATTCGCATGGATGTAATAAAATTGGAACATTTTAATAGAGAAATGTAGAGATTAATAACTTAATGAAAAACATTTTCATTTAAATTCTGCGTTTCATATTGTGAAGTTGTTCCATGTCTTAGGAGCCATGTAAAATTGTTAATCTGATAGTGATTATAATAACCAATACAACGGATAAAATTGCATGTATGGAATTGAATTATAGTTATAATTATTGTTTCATAGATTTATTGTTCGACACATCGTACATGGATCCCACGGAGCACATTTGGAGTTATAAAATGTTATACAATCCGAATTGTGACACACACCTGTTATAATTCATGTATTGAACTGTAAAATGCTTTACATTTAATTTATATCACACACACACTTGTTAAATTTTATGTTAGATGCGTAATGCATTACTTTACGTTTATCGTTATCGGAACTTGCATATGAAGTTCCTAAGTATATTTTATTAAGTTTAAATCAATAGGGGTTGAATACAATATTTATTAAGAGAATAGCGCTTGCGAAACAGCTTGAAAAGTATTAAATGAATTCGTGAAATGTATCAATCTTTGTGGGGTATTTTGTTGGTCTTTCCAGATTTATAGTCTTATACTAATATTACTTGTATTATATTACACATTTTAGTTTAAACAAAGAAGTTAGTACATTAGTCGTCCTGATTAGCTTAGTATTTTATTATACAAGAACCCATATTTGCTAAAGTGTTACTGTATTCTGAATAGTCAGAAGAACTGAGGGGGATCATTTTGCACTTTAATGTGAAGTAAATAGTAATGTTGTTTAAGAATGTTAAAGGGTTTTAATCTGTGCTGGTGGTTAATCCGCAGATTATTTTAATTGCTATTTTTGTATTTTACACATTCCTGCGCTGGTGGTTAATCCGCGGAATTGTGTGATTATACGTATTACTTTATGATGGTGTATAAATCCACCAAAGTGTTTAGTATTATTTAATTCCCACGTGTAGATGAATTACATCCACGGGAATATGTTTTACTTCACAGATATAAGTTGGGCAAAGTATTTTAGTTAATCTGCTAAATCATCTTCTTCATTTGTATGCATAATTTATAAGTTAGATCATCAAATGGTAGCAGAACGTTCTATTCAAGTTACTAAATAATAGTTAACTGTTGGTTGATTATTGTTTACCGGAATGTAAGTTTACATTTTCACTTTATTTAATGATTACATTATAGCTAATATCCTACAGATATAATATTTGTTATATTGTTATGAGTTTACGGTAGGGATTTAAGGGATCTGGAAATGATATTAAATATCTCATAAGTTGATGCTGAATATCGTATAATCTCATCAATATTCATTATATTAGATTGATATAAGGTAGGACTAGATTTTAAAACTGTACCTATGAGAAGTTATTGAAGAAAGCCAATGGACTTATAATTTATTTATTTTATTTGTTTATTTATTATTTTTTATTATAATATTGGAATTAATTATTAATTTTCATAAATTTGTAAATAAAAGTTGATTTATAATTAAACTTATTGTACCGTTGCTATGTGTCATTCATAAAATCAGAAATCATAAATTTTGGATAAGGCATACATTAAAGAGCATACATTAAAGAGCATACATTGAAGAGCATACATTGAAGAGCATACCTTGAATTACATATTATCGTCAACATGATATAAGAGTTTATAAATATTTTTGAGAACATATTTGAATGCTTTTCGTCTTTGGTAGTTTATGATGTGTGAGGTACAATAAAATCCCATTTACCTTTTCCATCATTTTGGCTTTGCGTATTTGATTTCAGTATACAATACAAATTAATTATTAAACTTGTAAACAGATTTCCCAAATAATAACATGATTGAATGTAATTACTTAACGTTTTTAAATTATCATTTGTCAGTAATAAGAATCTCAAGGATATAATAAACTATAAAAGAACCCAAATATTTATGTTTATTTATTGCAAAGCTTTACCTGGACTAGCATCTACATTAAAAATCATATAGATGGTTTAAAGTTTCATAATTTTATGTAGTTCTACAAATTATGCCATCTTGTACATGGTCGGCCATCGGGTCTCATACAATAAAATCGCAAATTAAGGTTTAAAAGTAATAACATTGCACTTATAATTGGTTTAATGTGTTTTATAATACTACTATGATAGTTCTTCGCGGTACACCCTGGCTGCGATCAAATTAAATATAAAAGTTTATGTTAGATCATTAGTTTGGTCTATAGTAAGTTGCTCCAGATGTTGATTGTGGTCTTAGGTGCATAAAATAGATAGCATGATATGCTCTTGGTTACAGCTCTTAATAGCTGACAATAATTGAGTGGGACTTGATCAGTGATCGAAGTCACAATTCTTAGTGCACTTACGTTAAGTAGTTGGGACACACAATCAAACGCTTACAATTTTTGGACGCCGCAACGTGTTCGGCATGATAGGGCAATTTATCGGTTACAATATATATATATATATTTTCTGCATTTCTTTTGTAAATCCATAGACGTTAATTATCCACCCAAACTTCTTTTAGTATAGAGTCTTTTGTTTCTCCCTGACCACCAGGCACCGGTCAAAGGTCATACTAGTAGTGGCATCAGATCCATTGTCACATAGAAGGCGTTGTGAAATTTGGGCTTTAGATTCGAACTTAGTATATCTAGAAGGCAACCCCTCCTAGAATGTTCCGTTTCGTGTCTGGGGTTTGAATTCTGCAGTGTGTTAGCAAGATAGATGATTCTGACTGTTACAATATATTATAAACATACATACAACATATCTTGGTAACAGAAGTTATGGCATATAAATAAACAAAAAAAAATCTGGAAAAATTTTGTATATATATATTTACTGAGACAGAGTGAGAAGGTATGGACCAACTCAGTGTAAGAAATAAACTACTATTTCCCAATAAAGTATTCGAATCTGGGCAAAATCATTTTTACATGCATTAATGTCACTGTATACATAGTTATGCACACACATTCATGCATATTCAAATGTGTGAACTAGATCGAGGACCTCATGCTTGGATATCCGGAATAGTGTTTTAAAAAAAATTTATATCACATATATTAAAAAAAACTTTACATATCCCATATATATAAAAAACTCTTTTCTGCTATACTTTTTTTTCTTTATTTAAACCGAAATTATCATTTAGGTATGTGCGTGTTTACACTATAAAATCTATATTGTTGCGTTAAAACTCAGGAAAAAAATCAATAAATATATATATATATTTTGAGACAAAAAAAAATTTAGTACACATATATATATTTATCCTCTTCCACCTATCCTTTCTTTCTCTAACCGTATGCATTCTATTAACAGTCGTGTAAATCAATTACCGAAATCTAACATCTGGGCATTTATAATCTGAGAGAAAAATTGTACAAATATATATTTCCTATTTCCACATATATTCGATTCAAGGTAGGGGAAAATAATTAATGAATCGAACAAAAAGAGAACTAATACATATATATATATTGAGGGAATTAAAAAAAACATAAAAGTTTTTAAAATTTATTCTACTTTGTAACCTGAATTCGGAAAAAAAAAAATTATTTTACTCAGGATATATGTGTGATTTATACAATTGAAACCCTAGAACCTAGAGAGAAAATAATTTATACATACAAGGGAGAGTGTGTATACAATTCGAAATTACTAATTTACAGTGTCAGAACTCATAAAAAAAAAAATTATACACACATATACGCACATCTCTTCTCTCTACATATATTCGGTTCAGGAAGAAAAATTTCACATACACATATATAGCTAACGTGCTCATGATCATGGGAGTAATTGAATAGACTCAAAAGTTTGGGTGGTCAGAACCCAGAAAAAAAATTACACACATACAACAAGTGATATGGCAACATACCCACGTCAACATCCCCTCTCAGGTATGCGGGTTTATATTCAAATGCCCTATTTGGTACGTCAGAATCCGGAGAAAAAAATCTACATATGCATTTTCCCTCTCTCATGCCAGATTCATTCATGGTTTGCTCAGGGTCATGTAACTAAGTAACTGCCCCTGTTGGGCAATAAGAACCCAGAGGAATAAAAAAACCTATGTAATGGTAAGAATTGTCCCTTCACGTAATAAAACCTAGAACATAGGCAAAATACACTAAAGCTGATCGAATCCAGATGCTGTGATCCAGAATCCGACCAACATTCAACCCTTTCACCTCTGCTCAATGATTTACTATCCTATGGATGACATTCCTCAACGTACACAGACAATCAATTCACTCTCGGTCCAGCAGTCACTCTCGGTAAAACAAGAGACTCATAATTGAACTAATTTATCACTGATTTAATAAGATATATATACATATGGCTAAGTAATTAATTATAGAACTTAACAGGATGATCTACATATATATATGAAATAGTGTATGTGTAATTAAATATAGAGTTGGACAAAATGAATTCACGGACAATAAAATGTGCAAACGAGTTATACTTTTAAATATTATTACTTTAATAAAACAATAGCAAACAATAAATTAAAACATACCAAATTATATGGTGGGAATGTGAGATATAACGCTCGCAGGGATTAGATAACTGCTGAGATTCATGTTATATATCTCATTATAAGTGTTTAATAATGTGTAGAGCGGTGTTGGAATTTCATGCCTATATTAATTAATATGCAAAATTTCTAGCTCTTTTGTAGTCTACTAGATCATGCGGAACTTCATAGCCAAAGTTATATAACTAACTATCATAATAGTCTTATGGCATATATTTAATACAAAGTTAATTTGATCATGTAATTAGGCTCAGAGATACGCAGGTTAGCGTGTTAACCTAGATTAGGATGTATACTAATGCTAGATAAGCGCTTAATATAAAAGGGAGAGAAAACTGATTTATGATAGGTTTACCTATATCCTCTATGGCACATATTAAAATATTAATTAAGCAAAAAGATGCAAATGGGTCATTATTCATGGGCTTCAGTCTCCAAAGACTCGGTTTGCCCTAAGACCACTCAACTTGCCACGAATAAGAACATTAGTAGTTCAGGTAGTCGGATAAGCATTATGTATCATCTAGGTTCTTGTGCCTAGTTCTAAAAGTGTGCTTGAACCCGAACTAAAGTGGATGAGAGTGACCTCCGCCAGTACGTCATCGAGAATCATGCAGCAAGCTGATAAGTGTACATTGCGTACTTTGTAAAGACACATCCGCAACTCATACATATATAGAACACAATGGCGTAACATTATATTATCATGCCTTAAAATTAGATAGCAAATATTTGCATATCTATATAATCCAGTTCTCAAATTTAGTATTTTAAATATACTATTAAGGGACTAAATTAATTAGCAAACTAGTTTAATATTATCACCTGCATCACAACATAAATAAATCTAAGAAGTATAAAGCATATTTGTGGGGTAATTATGATTAAAATATGCCTTGAAAATATTTCCATGGCTAGTTCCGGTGATATATGAGTTATATATATATAAATATTTCACATATAACTCTTATCCATTTCTTCTTTCTCCCTCTATATTTTATAGTGAAATATATATAAATAGTTATAATTCATAACTAAAATTAAGCAAACTGCATAAAAACTAGATAACTGATTATTGTAATATTGATACCCAAAACTTAATCAGTAACATAATATGATCTCGAAACAGTGAGTGAGAATGAAGAATAATAATTCAATTGATTAATATTAAATTATAGTGAAGATTTGAAATTATCTTCGCAAATCGATAAGCTAAAACGATATTTAGAAAAACTTGCGGTTTCGAGTCAGTTGGCATATTAAATACACATTATATTAAAATGATAAAATCATAAAATAAAATTGAATAGATTTAGAAATAGGCATAAAAGACTGCAGAAAATTGTACATTTAAAATAGATTAATAGGAGTTTTACAATTTAAAAGAGAATTCGAGTTTTATATTATAAAAGAGAATTCAAGTTTTATAATCAGGCAGGTTTTAGTATTCTACAATCAGGCAAGACTTAGCATTTAACAATCTTCTTTGTAGGTTTTAGTAAAGGTGTTTGTGAAAGTAGATTTAGTGGATAGCTAGCTTTTAAAATAGAGAAACGAAAGTCACAGTTTATAGACAAGAGCTCTGAGAAAATTTACCATTTAGTTGTTTCCATTGCAGCTGGTTTTGAAGCACTTGGGACAATAATAAGTTGACACTTGATGATGATGCACAGTTAACAGAGATTTTCCATGGGCTACTTTTTCTGGTGATGGCATTAGGTTTCATTGGACCGAAGCTCTCCATTCTCCGCGAGGAGAGGCGGTGAATTACGGCCTCTACTCATCGAACATTTTAAGGTGAAACCAACATGGATTCAGCCTATAGTTCACTTAATATACATATATATGATTGATCTCCTTGTTAATAAAACTTCAAGTATTTATACCTTTTGAAATCTGCACACCTGTTATTTTTTGCGTAGCTGAACAATCCATTTTATTTTAGCCAAACATTTAATTATTCCCACTGGCAGAAAAACTCATTTCTTTATTTAGACAAACAATTTTAGTGATAACAAAGTAATTTAGATTCTGTTTTCCCTGCTTATCTTGTTGTTAACATTATATATTTCAAACAATATCCATGCTATTTTATGACTGTTTTAGGACTAGATGCGTGACCTACATTAAATCTGTTTTACAAAATCGAATGTTATTTTTGACAAAATTACCCTGTAATCAGCAGAAAACATTTTATAAACAGAGGCGGTAGAATAAATGCAGAATAACAGGAGCTATGTATATGCGATTTCACTAATACAATAATAAATTTGCTAAATAATTTAACTAAAATATTTCTTAAAATAGAAATGTCTATAAAATGAATTTACCTATCTGTAATATATATACCATTAACATAAATAATTTAGACTAAAATATTTCCTAAATTAGAAATATTTATAAAATTGATACATATCTGTAATCTATACATATTCAATTAAATTACAGACATACTGCTCGCATATATATATATATATATGAGGAAGGTACTTGATATTGTACTGAAACGTCAGCATTTAGCTTTTTCACTACACGGAATATCCCGCAAATAGTAATAATAATATGACATCTTTTATCCGTGAAAACATAATTAATGGTAAACCATCCACCCGGTACTATATATATATGAATTAAATTTATTTAGATTTAATTGGTGAAGCAAGTTTAACTTATTATGGCTTGTTATTAAGAATATCAAATCTAAATAAGTTATCCTAATAAAATCTACTCTATAATTGTTTATAATCTCAATCAACTATAACGATTTTTTCTAATAATTTGCTTGCTTTAAAGCAATTATGTTTTATATCAAAAGACATACATGAGGTGATTATTTGAGTATATATTCATCTAAGAAAAAATCTTAAAATAAAACTAAACATTCTATAACATCAATAAAACATTTAGTACCCAATGTTATAAACAGTTGGACTGACAACAAATCCATGTGTAATTACTAGAATATGTCTTCAAGTTCTTCATTCTAGTTATATCATGGATTCATCTGGGCACATTAGCTCATTTTAAAACACTGTCACATCACATTTCCTAATTCTACTATTGACATATGAACACCTGGAATACTAAACATTATAACTGGTTAGGTTTTTCAAGATTCATTTAATATTACTATAACAATTTTTGTTAATTTGAACCATTATTATATTTATTTGGGTACTGTGTGACTAGTAACTTTTATATTTTTAATCCCAAAACATGATGCAGAAATGATGGATGTTTTTCTTACTTCATGTAAAAGAGATTGCTTTGGAAAGATAGGCAGTAGATATAATGAATAAAATATACAAATCAACATTTCATTCTTCTATTCAACAATTCTTTCAGCAGTATGCCGATGTTATATATTTGGTACCTTTAATATCATTATTAATTTTATTTTTAAATATTGACACTGTATTCAAGGTATATAAGTAGTACTTGCTTTAAATTTAAATGGACATTTTACAGATCTTCGTGAAATAAGAATGAATCCTTGAAACTTGATTGGAGTCATATTTCAGTTGTTGTTTAAACACACATTAATATTTTATGGTCTTTGAAGGCAGATGTCAACTTTAATTTTAAATAATACATGCTGTACATTGCATTTTCTTTTATAGTAAAATATTGGTTAATCATATAGATTTATTTTGGAAATGGTAAAAGTAGCATATATATGGATGCAAACTAAAAAGATAAACTTTTTTACGTAAAGTTTATTTACACTTGCCAGGCAATGTTCAAGGTATACATTTCGTAGTCTTTGTTGAATGATCATTGTTATAATAAACAGTCCTTTTTTAATCATAACTTTAATCATACAGATACATATATATAAATTAATACTTGTTAAAATACAACATACCAATTATTTATTAAGATGTATGGATAAATAGTGTTATTTAATAAAATACTGTTTTCAAAATTCAAAGAGTTTTTGATATTTTTTATCGATAGTTAAAAAATATTAAATCTTAATGTAGTTCCCGTTTTCTTTATTTATTACAATTATTATTATTTTTTAATTAAAATGAATCATAAGCTTATTCTCAAAGACATAGTAAAATGAAACAAATGAAAGTCATTACTTCAATTTCAATATGACTTTTACCATATATCTATTGGAATTCAAGATTTACAAACTACATCTATATCACTAGTTGTATCAAAAGTAAACCTGTGCCTGTTTTCTTTTTTTTTAAATTACGAATAACTTTGCACTTTTGATAAATTTAATATCTCACTAGTTTCCTAGGAAAACAAACTGCAAATTACTGCCTCTTCTAAGAAATATTCGTACTAGATTAAAAAATAAACAAACATCGTGTAGAGTTTTATCAAAAAAATGCATCATATATTGAAGTTAAGTAAAAGATCATTCATCAATTCCTACCATTAATAATCCTCATAACCAATAATGAATTAAAATTCAGATGAAAAAAAAATTAAATTCCCATATATATATATATATAAGATCGGATGTGATTGGAATATTCTTAGATGGCATAGTGTGTTGTTTTCTAAAAAAAATGTATAACTGTGCACCTATCTAAAATTTACATGGGTATAATCTTATTTCTAATCTTTATTTGGTATCTATCTATTGTTTTTTTAAACTGAATAAAAGATTAATATCACCAAAATAGCTATACAAATCTTACATTTTGTCAGTATTTTAATAACAAAAAATATTCTTAGCTTTGAATTATGATATATAATTATAAAAAAACAAAAAATTAAATTACCTTTATAACAAATACTATCTTTTATTATCACCCTTAACATTGTGTATATTATGATTACTTTTATAATTTTAATAAGAAATCCACCAAGAATGATAATATAGCCAGATTTTAAAATATAGATCATTTTAGATATTAAACAAGAGTAACAAAACATACAATTACTATTAATTCTGTTTCCTCATACAATATTACAAATAAAGACGTCCATTCTGTTAAATGCAAATCTCATATCTTTTTTAATGTAAGCAGAAGAAAAACAACCAACTGAACAAAAACATTTTAGAGAGAAATGTAAAATATCAGGAGAGACTCTGACTACCAGGATTTATATTTTTGTAAATAAGTAAAAATAGTAAAGTGAAAATAGAAATAAGAAGAGAAAAGAGAAAATGGAATAGGAAAAAAAATTATGTCAAAATTCATACTAATCTTTGGTGATTCACCATCTTATATTTTTAATATATTCTTTGTGATTTACATTTACCTTTCATATTCAATGGCCTTTCACCATCCACTACCTATAAACCCCATGTCCAAAATATTATCTACTTCATGAAGGATTTAATAAACCATTAATATTGTATTTTATTATGACATTGATTTTAAATAGTATATTGTATCATTATATATATATATTTAAACCTTCAACAATAGTGAAAGGCTGTATTTTAAATTTTTCAAAAACTGTAGAAATATATATATATATATTGTACCGGGTTCGAATATGTGACTTTCAAAACACCGGCCTCTTAGGCAGAGAAGAACATATTTGGAGAATATGTATGTCCAAACGATAGCTATAAAATATATAACTAGCATTACATTTCCAGGACATAGTTTCTTCTTGGCTGTTGGGTTCAACACCATGTGCAAAGCTATTTTTTTGTTTGCGTATAAACACGGGCACCAGCTATCTATTCAAGAATAAATAAATAACGCACTTTGAGCAATGGCCACTAACTCAACACCTAAATTTTACCCATAGACTAGCTCAGCTACTTGTAATCACTAATAGATTATACATAATTAGTGGTGAGAAGAATTGATAAAGATTTGTAAAAGAATTGATAAAAAGAATTGACCGACAAATAAAGTTTAATTTTAAAGACAATTTATTAACTAATATTTACTAATTTTAAACATTTTATAAGTATAACATAATACACACACATTTTAAATTAACACACTATAATATATATCTTATGAAAAAGCATAAATAATGTTTGATGTTTATAAAATCATATAGCATTCACAAACACGCACATCAATAGTTCATTTTATGCATGATTATAGAGTTCAAATTACTTGTCTCTGGAGGCTTTACAAATTAATGTGATGCAATGGCTATTATAGAAATAAGAATATGAAATATTATTACCTAGGATTTTGAATGTAGACATAGAACTTCGTTTTCTTTGGTTACTGCTTTATGTGAGAATATTTCCAGACGGCCGGGGAGTTTCTTGATGAGTTTCATTATTATTCATGATTATTATTATTGGAGACAATTAGATACTGACGAAGATTCTTCAAGTTGTTACACTGACATTATTTCACGGGCAGATCTTGCTGTTTCCATCGGACCTCAGACTGTGGAGAAACACGTGTTCCCAAAAGCCACTCAGCACTGCATTTTTGTTGTTTCTGGATACAATTAACTTAACTGATTGTCCTCAATGAACTTAACTGACTCAATTGATTTGTGAACTGAACTCTATTCGATAAAATTTTACTATTTATACCTGTGAAGTGTTGTCCTTGTAATATCCCCCGGCAGTATCTGTTGTCGAAATTTCATTGATAATCCTTTGACAACGTGTTTTGGAAAATTGTTTAATTAGTAATAACCATGCAGATGTGTTGTTTTATATTTTTAATTAATAGCCATTGCTGTGTTTTTTAATGATAATCTTCTTTTATTTCATTTTGATATTTATTACGCATACATTTTTTTATTTATTTACAATCACACATATATACACACATATATATTTTAATACAATTTACTATCTAGTTTTTTAAGATGACTTTTCTTTTACTTAAACTCGAATGAAAAGAGATTTATATTTTTAAACTTTTTAAATTATATTTCAGCTAATAATAATAAAGTCTACTTTCTTTTATAAAACTTTTAGTTTGACTTTTTCTAACGAAACACCCCTCTCCCCTTCTGATTAATTAATTGCAGCTTTTATTTCAAAAACTAACAATAGAAAACTATTTCTTTTTCGAAAACAAACTGTAATAAACTCTTCAATATTTAATTTTACATTTTTTCTTTTATGAAAGATTATTTTAATAATTTTTTTAGATAAATTAATATGTGCCAATTTCAATATTGGTACAATATATATATAATGAAAGTAATTTTGACATAAAAAAACTATTATTTGGCATGTATTGTGGCATGATTAATTTTAGTTTGACTAATCTTGATGATAAACCTTTAATGTTCAATGGGCTTTTAATTAAAAAGTTAAAATAAAAAATAATTACCTGCTTTTATATGACAAATACGTTGACTGGGAAGCGAACCCAGGCCAGCTGCTTGGCAGGTAGCTATGCTAACTACTAGGCCACCAGTGCTTGACAAAATAATCATCTGCATTTAAATTTTATCTAGTTCAAGTGCTAAATCTGAATTATGTAATAAGATAAGTAATGTTTTGATATTAGTAAGATAAGATTGGATTTAAATGGTAAAAAAAGCAACATACACAGGATTTAAAATGCAATTAAATTCAGAAAGATAAAAGGCATGAACACAATAAATAGAAGGCATCAATGAAAATATCACAAACATAATTTAATATTCTCTGAACATAATGGACTTAATTTCTTTAATCACATATTGATAGAGAAAGAATTGTCATACTTTATTAATAAAATAATCTTAATTTATAAAAGATCTCTGAAGATGATACATAACACTTAATAGGGATTTATTACATAAATCTTTTACAAAGAACCACTAGATTTGGAAAAAATAATATTAGGTTATATAAAAGTTTTTGAATTATTTTGTAGTTCATGAAGTGTTTTTTATTGAGTTTTGCAAGACAAATGAAATAATTTTATTTTTGAAATAAGATAAATATTAATAAAATAATGTATTTTGGAATAAAAATCAAATAAAAATATTTTCAGGCTTATTAAAAATATATGTTTTAATGTTAAGTAGTGGAAGAATATTATTTCATGGTTTAGTACAATAGTAAAATGACAGATTCTGGAGTCCATGAATCAATTCCAATTTTGTTTCTTCGTTGCACTCAAATTTTGTAAGAATTTGCAAACAAGAAAACTATTCAATTAGTCATTTATTAGACTAAAGATTATCCAATAACGAATATTTCTGTAGTGTAATTCTTACTACACTACTCTCATGCAAGGTAGGGACTGGTTTCTATCTGCTTTTAATATCTTGTGGAGGGATATAATTATAAATATTTGGCCAAAAACATGTGAAAATATTTCTTGGAAAAACTTTTAAGTAAATAAATAATTATTGTCTTGAAAAACAAAACATACTCTTTTGAATTTTATTTCTGTAAGATGATAAATGTCAAAGAAATCCATTTTAATGAATTATTTACTTTAATTCATCATATTAATGTCATTTATTTTTAGGACACTAATTTGTGTAATTCATAGATTTTCCATTGAAAAGTTTTTTAGTTTTATTACAAACATTTATTGAATTGCTTATATATGTAATATAATAATTTAAGACTAGGATTAACATCCTATATTAACAGGAAAGTTCTGAATTTGTGAAAGTATATATGAATTTGAAGAATTTCATACTTATTAACTGAGTTAATTAATTTTATCTTTTATATCAATACTTTATTTATTGAATATAGTAAAATATAATGCATAAAATTGTGTGAACAAGCTTTTGATGAAGAAAATAGATCAACTTATATAATTAACTGTGATGGATTAGGTTAACAATTTGTTTATTATCTGCAATAACATTTAAAAAGTCATAGCTACAATACCAGATTGAGTCTTTAGCCATATATATATATATATATTGACTATGCTAATCTCATGATTACATTTATTAATTTCTAGGAGTAACTCTATCTAACTTTTGTCAACAAATACAGAGTTCTATTTATCTTTAGCCTGAAAAAGAGTGATTTTTTCCCTTATTGCATATATTTTAGATTATGCTGATTTATATTTAATATATAAATACATTGATTTGTTGTAATTATTATTAACTTTTATTTTATATATATATATATATATATATATATATATATATATATATATATATATATATATATATATATATATATATATATATATATATATATATTATAATTATGATTAACTTTGTTAAATATATGGCTTTTCATAATTTTAAAAAATTAAAGTGGAAGTAAAAATGATGATAATCTCAAAGATTATTGTGTAATGTCAATCTGAAAAAGAAAATTTCACATCATATCTAACCAGTATAATGATATCAATTTGTACTTAAAGTTATATTTTATTAAATTGTTATAAAAATATTTGATGTCATTTCAATGTTAACTTTAAAAAAAATAGTGACCTTTACAATAATTCATTACAAAATTTCACTATTGTTGATTATTACATTTGTCTTTTGGAAATTGAGTACATCTTTTCTATTACCCCTTTTTATTTTCTCAAATATGATATTAAAAATAATTATTTTCTTTTCATTCTTAGAGAAAATTGACTTAAATAATAAATACCAGATGTACCCAGCCTTATGAAAGACAGTTGTTTTGATATGTTTAATTTAGGATCGTTACTTCCTTTGCATTAAATTCTTCTTAATAAAAATTACATATTATTAAATTTAATATTTGTAATTTTTTTTAATTGGTTGCTTTACCAAATTTTTTTCAAGATTTAATGTAAATATATATTTTTTGATTAAACATTGCTGAATATGTCATTCATCTGAACTATATTAGAGAATTGACAGACCATGAAAGCATTTTAATAAAGATAAATTAAAATTTTTAAATATGTTATATTTAACAGCATTATAGAATAACTATATATTTATTGGAGCATTCTATGAATAAAAATAATAATTTTGTTTTGATTTTTCAACAACTCACTATCAAATGTAACAGTTTTTTTTTTTAAATTTTATTAATAGTTATTATTTGGTAATGCTAAAATTCCAGCCATTCAGCCCACTTTTTTTGTAATATTTTTTTATTAAATATAATATTTGTAATATTATTTTCAATTGGTTGCTTTAATAATTTTTTTTAAAGATTTAATAAAAATATGTTTTTTAATAAACATTGCTGAGTATCTCATTCATCTGAACTATATTAGGGGATTAACAGAACATGAAAGTACAGGGTGCCTTAATACTGTTTTACAAATTGGCAGTTGTGGCTGTTTCTGCAATTGGCTGACAATCTTTACAGTAGCTGAGCTAGAATCACTCAGTGACAAAGCCCAAGTAACCTACCAAATGTCATCAAACATGCCAGATGAAACCAATCAAATACTGAAGCAGTGACTGTTCCATGACCATTAGTGAATTTGACTGTGTGATTATGGTATAATGGTGGAACAATTAATCTTTTTTTGTTGAAATATAGGCCTCATTGTGAATTTGACATGTGACATTGGAAAAACATTAATACATTTACCAATCAGAAAACAGAGGAAACAAAGATTATATAAGTTTATTATATAATAAATATAAATTTAGTAGAATTGAATTAATTGGAAAATTAATTCATATTACTTGAAAAATTAATTCATAATGTGAGAAAAAAAATTAAATTTGAAAATGAAAAAATGGTTTTAAATTTTTGGTTTCATTAATGAATATATAAGTCAATAATTACAAAAAATTGATAGAAATATTGTAAAAATAAAGATCTCATTTATTCATTTTATTTTTTTAATCAAATATAATTAGAACAGAAGTATGAAACAATATTATGTAATTTATTTTGTTTAACAAAACACATTTTATTTTTTCTTCTATTTTAATGATTAAATGATTGCTAAAAATATTTGAAAGACAAGGTGATGACTTTAAAGTAGCTATGTTACTGAGAAGGAAATTTATTAATATGTTCTATTTCCTAAGACTATTATTTTTATTGACAAGTTCATTAATTAATAAGAATTAAAATGCTGACTTTGTTGGTTTATAATTTAAATAGAATATTTTATTTAAAATTATTAACTATTATCAGGAAGTTATTAATTTAATTGATTCTGCAAGCTGAAAATAAATTTTATAAAATATAAAAACACCAAATTTACCCAGCCTAAATAGGTTATGTTTTTTTAATTGATTGCTTTAACAAATTTTTTTAAAGATTTAATATAAATTACACAAAACATTTTAATATTACATAAATAAATGTGAGAATTGTTACTCTGGCCTATCACTGTCACTTCGACTTCAATTATATACTAACCAAAACTAAATGTAAATATGTACAGTAGCATCTATTTTTTTCCTCACTCAATATCACATTTCAAACATGAATTTATGCAATGCAATCACATTTTCTTCATGATTTAAATAATATACATATTCAGCTTTGTATGGAGTTAAAAGTGCATTAATTGATTTTTTTCCATGTGTTTTTTATTAATGGTGAAATTACTTCCATTACATACATATCTTTTTCTACTGTAGATTTTTTTAAATTGGTTGCTTTAACAATTTTTTTTTTTTAAAAATTAATGTAAATTAAACAAAACATTTTAATATTATATAAATAAATAAGAGAATTGTATATTGTCCTATCACCATTGTTTGACTTCAATTATATGCTATCCAAAACTAAATGTAAATATATAGCATCTATTTTTGTCCTCACTAAATACAATATTTCAAACATGAATTTATATCATGTAATCCTATTTTCTTCATAATTTAAATACTATATCTATTCAGTTTTGCATTGTAGTTAAAAGTGCATGTATTGACTTTTTTCCATGTTTTTTTTTATTAATGGTGGAATTATTTTCTTTACATTCATAATACTTTTTTTCTACAGTAGTTTTTTTTAATTGGTGCTAAGATTTGCAGAGGTCCCTATTGTCATTTTTTCAGGTGTATAGTCTTAAGGTTATAGCTTTAATATATATTACTTAAAGCACATTGAATACAGGTTAGGGCCTGTTGAAACTATTTACATAAGCTTTCTGTGTGCTCTTTAAATTAATTACTTTTCAATAGTTTAAAGATTTAATGTAAATTAAACAAAATATTTTAATATTATATAAATAAATGTGACAATTGCACACCAGCCTTAAAGACCATCATCTCAACTTCAATTATCCACTAACCAAAACTAAATGTAAATATAGTACTACAGCATCTACTTTCTTCTCTCACTAAATGTCACATTTCAAACATGAATTTATGTATTGTAATCACATTTCCTCCATGATTTAAATACTATAGCTATTTAGTTCTGTATTGTAGTTAAAAACATATGTACTGATTTTTTTCCAATAATTTTTTATTATTGGCCAAATTACATCCTTGCAAACTTTTTAATAGTAGGTGCCAAATTATTTGGAGCCAAGCTTAACTCACCTACCCATGCAACCATTGCCACCATAATTAGGTAAGGAGAATGAATATGTTCCAGGAGAAAAAGTAACCTTTTTAAATCTAAAAATACAATAACCAATACAATTGCATCAAAAGAAGGAAGCTGAACTTAATTACATATTTGTAAAGAAAAAAATTATCACTTTAACAACTATGCAAGAAGAAAATAAAATAAAATGTATACTTTACTTACACTACCAATAATACTAATAGCTTTAAAATACTTTAGCATGTGGATACATTCATTTTAAAAATAAAGAATGAGTTCATTCACTTTACTGACTTTTTTAGTTATTTAATGTAAATGACATTTATTAAATTATTAAGCTAGCACAATAATTTTTCTATTGATTTGCAGATATTCATTTTGAATATATATTTTTTGTTTACATTTGCAATACTTATATTCAAATGTTACATTTTCATTTACCACTGTCAAACTTCCTCCACTCACAACTTTGACACCATCCATTTTAGATAAATATAATAATGATTATTAATAATCGTTTTCAAAACTAGAGATTATCTCTAGTACGGATATAAACTTTAAACCTCAGTTAAAGATTAATATATCTGATTTTTTATTTTATACACACACAAAGTTATTAACCTTTCTCTTTCTCATGTGTAATATCTTATAGATATAACAAACACTTCCATACTCCCCCATTCTTTTTAATTCACATAAATAAAGACAAATGACCCCCAAGCTATTCAGTTTAATTTTTTTTTTAAAGAAAAAGAAATGTAATTGTAGGAATAATATTTTTTTATGTAAAAATATATTTAAAGTGATTGGAATTTTATTAAAAATTTAGAAAAGAAAAATTATTTGGATGACCTGAAGTAGATTTTATTACTTAATAAAAAAATTACTTGTGCTATAAGTACCAATTACTGCCAATAGCTATTTGAGTTGGATAGCTGGGTTTCAAGACATGTAGATGTCTGAAAATTTCAGATTTTCCACTCAATAGATAACTTTTAGATAAGTGCTTGGCTTTGGGTTGGTATTTTTAGATCTAGTGCTTGAACCTACCCTGGAACCTCTCTGAGGACTATGGTCAGAGATTAGGGAGGGTTCCTGACAGAGATATTTTAAATGCTTTCTCTGGCTAAGCATTTATCACAAAGCTTGTTGAGCAATTGACAATGCTCATTGTTTATATCTTACAAGCTTAAGAGATATGGATCATGTGATCTATGACTCTTATTTTGACTGTATTGTAATAAAATATGTAGATAACTGTATTTTTTTCTTATCTTGTCATATTATCAATGTACGGTCTTGAAATTTTGTTATTGACATTTTTTTAGATTATAATTTAGTTTTTTTATTTTTCTTATTTATATATTTGAATATTCTCTACATTACATATGTATGTAAGAACTAAAATTGTGGAGATTTATATTTAAAGTTGTGTTTGGAATTGAGCAGTAAATGGATTAGTAAATTTATGTAACTGTATTCTTATATCAGCCATATCATTTACTATTAACTCAGAAAGTGATACTCTTTACATAAATAATAAATGATCATGTCTTACTCTTATATATATATATATATATATATATATATATATATATATATATATATATATATATATATATATATATATATATATATATATATATATATATATATATATATATATATGTCAGTGATGAGATATAAATATGAAATTTACTTTATCTTAAAGAATAACATATATATGTTTAGAGAATATGGTAGTAAATTTTCACACCATCTTCTCAGAAAAGTATGGTATCTGTTTCATAGCAACTGAGCTCTGATGGAAACCCTTATTAAATTTATAATGTATATAATATACCTATGTGTAGTTTACATAAATAGAGCTTATGTAATCATCTTTTAGAACTAATATATTAAAACATATTTTCATTTAATTTTAGTGGATTAATATGGGGTATGGATGTACTTGTATTATTTTATATGAAATCACTGAAATTCTGTAACAATTTAGTACAATCAAAAGTCTAATTTGTAAACATTTCTGAAATTTTAATCATCTACTGGTTTATACCTAGAAAAAAATGGTTAATTATGAAAGAATCAAACATTTTATGGATATTAAATATGTAAAATTGTTTCCTAATATTATTGATAATTGACAAGGGAATTAAAATAAAGATGAACTGATATGTTTATGGTCATTTTTGAACATTTAATTATATTTTAGCATCACATTCAGCTTATTCATGTTATCAAAGAACATCTAATTACAAAAATACAATAAAATTGACATGTAAATGTTCACCATCACATATGATTTCTATATGCTTTATGAGATAATTAGTACATACAATAGTTTTTAAAATATATAATATAATTATTAACATTAATAAGAGATATAGTATACTTCATTTTCAATTAAGACTATGAGAAATTATTTATTTCTAGAAGTTACCTTTAATGGGATCTTCATTAATTGTGACTTATTGTCTACAAATGTACTATTCATACATTAATTAAATTAGTGTTAGAAATAATTCTGAAAAAGACAGATTTGTAGAAAATATGACTTTTGAAAAAATTAAATTATCAGAGGATAAGGATATCTTTCAGAAAAAAGTAAAATAGATAACAATTAAGATAGGGGAATATATTTTTGAATGATTCAATAATTAGAGAATAAAATAATTAAATGATGATATAAAAAATGTAAGCATAAATCTGTCAGTTGTGTATTTTATATATTATTAAAACGTTTAAAATAAGCAAAGTTAATAATACTGGTGAAGATAAATGATATTATAGCTAGAGGTAAAGAATAAGCAATGAGACAATTTAAAGATATGAATATGTGCTTAAAGAAAATAAACAAGAAGATACAGATGATATGATTATTACCAAGATTTGATAGTGGGTAAATTAAAATATGATTTGATGGATTAATTTGAAACTAAAATGGTGTTATTTTTTTATAGGTGTAAGATGTATTAATTAAAAATAGAAATTTATTTAATTTTATAATTATTACAGAACAAATTAATATTTAGCTCACCAATTAATCTTAACAGCCACTTACTTTTCAAATTCATAATTTATGCGCAGATGAGAAAGCGAATCTGATGAATTTATTTCTCTACTCTAGGCTTATAAATAGATTGTAAATCAAAACAATCATAAATTTAAGAATGAATTTTGACTAAATGTATATTTACAATGTAGTATCAAACCAAACATTGTAATAATTTTGCAAATAATCATCATATACTATAACTAAATACCAAACATGCATAAAGTAGACATATAATGCTGATGATAGAAATAAATAAAAGATATGTTTACATAAAGGAATTGAAAAAATGAATAAAATAGAAATGATGATAAAAAAATGGATGCTATAGAAAACGTAAGTAGTTTTTTTTTTTTTTTTTTTTTTTAGAGGTTCTTGCAAATGATTACAAAAGAATATTTAAATAAAGAGCCAATGACATTAATATAAAATTTAACATTATAGTTATAAAAGACGATTAAAAAAATAAATAAAGAGTATTGGGGGTTTTAGTCATAATTTCAAGTTTCATTTGGAAGTTAAATTGTCTCAGTATCGATAATGTTGAAAAAACATACTTTTCTCTTTGAATAAGCATGAATAAATTATAAAATTGCTTGCTGCAGTGGCAATGCATAATTCATATTGATATATGATCTCATGAATTTGATTTCCCAGAATAGGTTATATCATTTTTATGAACCTTGACAATTATATACATATCACAATGAGTTATGACTTTGTTATAATATTCAATTACATTTAGTTTTCAGCCAGGGTGTTAATTCATTCTTTACATGTATGGTCTTTATATAATATTTCCACCATTTTTTTCTTTCATGGGTTGTCAAACTCTATTTATTATGGTACTATATTTATCCTTATCAGAGATGTCTTTATAATATGTATAAAAGACCTAAGTGTGTTAAACATGAAAGTTGAAATTGTCATATTTTCAAAACTTTATTAATTATACATTGTTTTCTTAATCTTTATCATAAACCATTAATAACCAATATTATGGTTAATATATTCAGTTACTTTTTACTGACGATTGTTATGGAAAGCACTTTTTAAAATATTTTACTTTTCACTGTAGTTCTTCAAATTTTATTACTTGGGATTGTATATAGGATATAAGTATAGTCTATTTTTTATTGCCAATCATAACAGCAATCATGAAGTTATTTATATTAGCACTAGTTGGTGACTAGGTTATTAATTTAGATTTTATGTAAAACACATGCAAATAATTTTTTTTATTTAAAAACTACTAATATTTTTTTCTCAGTGGCAATGTACTTGTAGCAAGGATGTTAACACTGACAATGAATTTTGTTTTTTTATGAAGTAGTTGAATAAGAATTGTTCCTATTTCATTGATTGAAATATATAGGGTATATGAGCACAGACTTTCACATAATGTAATTTTAATGAAGCACCTTAGCTAAATCCATATTAATTATTAATTTATTGATTCAAAGTTAGTTGCCTATTTGAATATTTTATATTTATTTATTAAAAAAAAAATCCCCCAAATAATGTTAGCTCAGGTTGTCTTAAATATTTTTTAAAAAAATTATGTTAGCTACCAATTCTTTTATATTTTTTGCATAATTCCAGGAAATATTATTTTATTTATAAGTAAATCATAATTTTCAAGTTTTACATTATTTTTACATACACATAATTACTATCATTAGGGTAAATAGACAACTACGTGGATGCTGAACTGAAAAATATTAATACTAATCTTAATTTAAGGGTAACTGTTTTATATAAATTAGTTCTTTTAAGAAAGTTTTATGCTTACTTAAAGAGCAAAATTGACCATTTTTGAGAGGAGAAAATGCAAGTACAAGAACTACCTAGAGTGCAAAATAGTCTGACACCAGTCTTGATATTTATCCAAAAATCATCTTTGTAATTTCATATATGTTTTAAGAAATAGTATATATTTGGAATTAGAAATTACATAGAGCAGTAGTTATATCAAAATCTAATTCTAACCAAATACTTAGATTTGTGTCCGTGGTCACTTTTATTATTTGATAATAATCTCTGCTCACTCTAATAAGATATAATATGCTTTTAGATTCACCAACTTATCTTATATTTAGAATAGAATAAATATTATTTAGAAATGTTTTAAATATATCAATATAATTAAATTCATCATACTATTGATGTTCCTATATGTTTTTCTAATTGCTGCAAATGGCTATAATACTATTTATGTACTTTATTTGATCACTTTTTACAATGCAGTTAAATAAAATTTATTATTTGATATTTTTTATTGTTTCAATTTATTAGCAGCTTTCATGTATGATAATATTCTTAATATATTTTAAGCAAATTTTTTCTAATGCCTTTTGTTCAAAGGACTACTTAATTATAAATCAATATATATTTGAATTAAAGTTAGTAATTTTTATATAAAATGTTAACCAATTATTTATCCCAGGGATATTAAATCAATTTCAAGCATTTAAAATAAATAATATATAAAATGTATGAATGCAAAGTTTATTTATTAATTCCAGGTATGATGAATATAAAAAGGAATTTTATTGTACAACACCTTATTTTCTCTATATTTTTAATAGCAATATTAAAATTAAATATTGCATAAAATATAAATACATTTAAATGTAATCTAGTGTCTTAGAAGTATGACTTTTTATTTCATATATATATACAATGATGATAGTTTAAGTAATGACAAAACAGATATAATTAAATTAACATTTGTTTTATTATAAAATATCAAAATATAAACAAAATAAAAATTAGAAACAAATAATAATGAACTTAATTTATTATTAAAATTCTATAAAATAATCAACAAATATTCGTGTTTGTTCTTTAAAAATAATCTAAGCTTGGGATATGACTATATGTAATTTAACAATATTGCAAAGTCATTAGCAGGCTACTGGAGAAGGTTAAACAATATTCGAGCAAATTTTAACTTTAAATACTGGAGGATACAATAATGATAACGTTTTATATTATCCTTAATTAGTTTGTTAACAATAACTAATCAATAGCTAATTATCTTCATTTATAAAACTGAATAGTTCTTTCACTCCTTTAAAGTAAATAAAATATATATGCTTAACACTTCTAAATCATATATAAAATGCATAGCTTTATTTATTATCTCCTTATATCTTTAGAGAAATTATTTGCTATATTTCAATATTATTCAAAGTTGTAACAATTAGATTAAAAATATGTATTTATATATTGGATTATTTTCATCATTTAATGTTCCAATGAACATATGTTTAATTGGATAGAAAGGAAAAGATATAAATAAGACAATTCAAAGAAGCTGCTCACATGACAATGGAAAATAACCCCATAAGTCAATTTAGTGTCACTATACATAATGTATGGAAACCACTAATCAACTTTGTTCTTTGGACAAAGTGGAGAACTTCATAAATAAGTACATAAATTTCTACTGACAGTTGCTTTTGGAAGTATGGCTCAGTTGATTAGAGTATTATCTTAAAATTTAGTAATCAAGAATCTAACAGTCCAGGTTCAATACCTATGCTAGTACTGTCACTGGTCAGGCCAAAAAATCTGAAGAAGAAAGAATAATATTTTTTGAAACTTTATGCATATACTAACTTGTGTGTTATTACTAACAGTTAAATTTAATTAGAAGAATTAAATAAAGTTAAAAAATTTTTACTTAATAATAATCCAGTATATAAATACTACAACTAAGATACTATAATCACAAACTTTCAGAAAACCACTAAGTTAGGAGTACAAGTTTATTAACAAAATATAATTCACTTTATTTAATCATCAGAATGCCTTATTGCATACTATAGCACTTCAAAGTTAAATACAAATATAATAGATATTGTGTACAAAATATTACTTATGGTTTTGAGGCTAAAATTAAGGACTAATAAGACATCATCATCATCATCATCATTGTCAATAATTGTCAATCCACTGCAGGATTAAGGTCTCTCCAAGTTCAATTCATCTTCTCTGATTTCTAGCTTCTCTTCTCTACTTCACCCTGCACCCTTTTGTACTCATCACGTGTATCTTTCTGGTTCTTTACAATCTCTTGGAATACAGTTTAAAATTTCAAATGTCCATTTACTATCATTGCTTCTGGCAATATGTCCAGTCTAACTCCACTTCACTCTCTTAATTCTTTCATATAATGTCAGTAATAACTGTTTGTTCTTTTGCTCCTGTATTTCATTTTTGATCTCTTTTTTTTTCTAATGTAAATATCCTACTTCATTTAGTGGTTTGAAGTCGGTTTTTCTTTTCTGTTAAGGTTCAAATCTTAGATTTGTAATTAAGAATTGGTAACACACATTTATTAAACATCTTCCTTTCCAAACACATAGGTATATTTCCTTTTAATATTAAGTTACTTCTACCAAAATCACCCCAACCAAGTTTAATTCTATGATTAATTTCATTCATTATATTTCAATCTATAGTAATAATCTGACCAAGGTATTTGTAGTTGTTAACTTCTTCCATCTCATCATAATCAAACTTTATTTTCATCTTTTAAAAAAATTCATTGAACATTACTTTAATCTTTTTCAATATTTTACTTTACTCCTACTTTCTTACTTTCATCTGTTAACTCTTGCAACATTTCCTGAAGCTCTAAAGAATTTTTTGCAAAAACAAGTACATTATCTTCAAAATCTAAATGACTTAATAATCTCCATTTATGTTTATTTGTTTAACTTTTCATTTTAATCCACAAAATACTTTTTCAGCACTGCGTAAAATAATTGGGAGATATAGAGTCACTCTGTCTTTCACCCTCCTTAATGTTAACATTCCTAACATAAATTATGTAACATAATTTTTGCTGTTGCATTTTATAAATATTCTTCAGAATATGACAATATCCTGGGTCTATACCTTGATGATCCAATGCTTTAATCATCTGAAGAAATGATTATAGAATCAAATGACTTTTCATAATCTATAAATTCAAAGCATAATGGCAACTCATATTTATTAGTTTTTTCTATAACTTCTCTCAACATTTGGATAAGATCTATTGTACTAAAACCACTCTTAAATCTAACTTGTTCTTTTGGCTGGTTGAAATTCAATGTTCTCTGTAGATGGATTGTAATTATCTTGGTAAAAATTTTGCACAAAACTGATAAAATACTGAAAGATCTGTAATTTTTAATATCTTCTTTATCACCTTTTTAAAATATTAATATTAATACTGCATTCTTCCAATCATCTGGTACATCTTTCTCATTTAGACATTTGGTATATAGCTTTGCCAAAAAATTTTCTATTTCTTCATTTGCTTTTTTTAATATATCAATTATAATTCACTCATTACCTGGAGCTTTTTCCTTCTTCATAAATTTAATTGTATGTCTCACTTCTTCATTGAATATCATGGGAAATTCAGAAGATATACTAGATGTAGGAGGTAGTCATTATTTATTACTATATAATTCTTGATAGAACTCTTCTGCTGCAGAAAGGGGTTTGCTATTAACTGAAAGGAGACCCTTTGATTCCTCTTGGAGACCTTAAAGGAACCGAGCAGAGCAAATTCCAAATGTCCACTCCATACGTTCTTGTCATTGCAGCTGTTATTACTATGTGATTATTCATATTTATACGGACATGGATGGGCTGCTCACCAACACACATTAGCCAGTGTGGTGAGTTTATTGGCTTTTTACCTCTGAGTTTAAGATCAAGAAATACCATTGTCTTTCTTCTCAATGCCTGATAAGGCAGAATGAATGTTTGTGTAAATGATAAATATTTTTCCAATACATATATACAATTATGACAGACAAAAATAAAGCATGGCCCTTATTCCCAGGAGGCTGTAAAGTCACCAACCAAGGCAGCAGTTGGTGGCTGAAGGCAGAGAGTGCTAAGAATCCCCTGATTGTGGACCCAGGCTGCCATTTCATGACAACTTTTTATTTAGGTACTTACAACTGCAGATCACTTTCAAGTGAAGGAAGATTGCAAGAATTAGAAGAAGAACTGTCTTATATTAAATGGGACATTATTGGACTTTGTGAAGTTAGAAGAAAAGGTGAAGAGACAATTGATTTAAAAAGTGGACATATACTCTATTATAAAGGCACAAATATTGGAAATACAAGTGGAGTAGGATTCATTATAAATAAAAAATGGAAGAACAATATTGTGGAGATTGATGGTGTATCGGACAGAGTGGCAAGATTAGTTATACAACTTAATAGCAGATACCAAATGCAGATAATTCAGGTTTATGCCCCAACAAGTTCTCATAGTGATGAAGTAGTAGAAGATTTTTATATGGATGTACAAAAGGCTTTTGATCAGAGTAAACAACATTTTAAAATTGTTATGGGAGATTTTAATGCTAGAATTGGTAAACAAATGAAAGATGAAAGTGCTGTAGGCAATTTTGGTTATGGTAATAGAAATGAGAGAGGACAGAGACTTGTGGAGTTTGCAGAAAAAGAAAAACTTTATATTATGAATTTTTTTTTTGAGAAAAATGTTAAAAGGAAATGGACATGGAAGCATCCAAATGAAGGTACAGCAGAACTGGATTATATTTTGACTAACAGAAAATTCATATTTCAAGATTGTAATGTTCTTAATAAATTTAACACACGAAATGATCATCGATTAGTAAGGTGTAAGATATGTGTTAATGTAAAACTAGAGAGACAAAAATTATTAAGAAAAACAATATTTACAGTTGATATTCCTAATCTTCAGAAACATTCTAATGAATTTAAATTAGAACTTACAAATCGGTTTCAAGTATTAGTAGATTTTGAACATGATTCAGATTTGAATGAAATTAATATGAAAATAACTGATACACTTTTAAAAACTGCAACAAAAATAGCTGGTAGAAAAAAGCAGCAATTGACCAATAAAATTTCTACTGAGACTAGAGAATTGATGAAGAAAAGAAGAAATATGAAGATATACAAAAATGATGCATTAAAAAGGATTGAATATCTCGAATTTTGTAAAATGGTGCGGAAAAGAATTGAAAATGATATAAGAAAGTATAACTGTGAACTAGCAAGGAAAGCTGTAGAAGAAAATAAAAGTCTCAAGAATGTTAAACAACATTTTGGTATTGGTAGGAAATTTATATCTGCAATAAGAAAAAAAGATGGAATTATTACTAAAAAGAGAGATGACATCATGAAATTGGTAGAAGATTTTTATCAAGAATTATATAGTAATAAAGAACAAGTACCTCCTATATCTATTACATCTTCCGAATTGCCCAGAATTTTAAATGAAGAAGTGAGACATGCAATTAAATGTATGAAGAAAGGAAAGGCTCCAGGTAATGATGGAATTATAATTGATGTATTAAAAGAAGCAGGTGAAGAAATAGAATTTTTTTAGCAAAGTTATATACCAAATGTCTAAATGATAAAGATGTACCAGATGATTGGAAGAATGCAGTATTAATATTAATATTTAAAAAAGGTGATAAAGAAGATATTAGAAATTACAGACCTATTAGCCTTTTATCAGTTTTGTATAAAATTTTTACCAAGATAATTACAACTCGTCTACAGAGAACATTGGATTTCCACCAACCAAGAGAACAAGCTGGATTTAAAAGTGGTTTTAGTACAGTAGATCATATCCAGGTATTGAGAGAAGTTATAGAAAGGACAAATGAATATGAGTTGTCATTATGTTTTGGATTTGTAGATTATGAAAAGGCATTTGATTCTATAAACATTTCTTCAGTGATTAAAGCATTGGATCATCAAGGTATAGATCCAGGATATTGTCATATTTTAAAGAATATTTATAAAAATGCAACAGCAACAATTAGATTACATCATGATACTGGGAAAGTCAACATTGAGAAAGGTGTAAGACAAGGTGACTCCATATCTCCAAAACTTTTTACAGCAGTGCTGCAAGAAGTATTTTGTGGATTAAAATGGGAAACTAAAGGAGTGAAAGTAAATGGAGATTATTTAAGTCATTTAGATTTCGCAGATGATGTAGTTGTTTTTGCAAATAATGCTTCAGAGCTGCAGGAAATGTTGCAGGAGTTATCAGATGAAAGTAGGAAAGTAGGACTAAAGATAAATGTTAAAAAGACTAAAGTAATGTTTAATCGATTTGCTCAAAATATGAAAATAAAGATTGATTATGATGAATTAGAAGAAGTTAACAGTTACAAATACCTTGGTCAGATTATTAATACAGATGGAAACATAATGGAGGAAATTAATCATAGAATTAAACTTGGTTGGAGTGCTTTTGGTAGAAATAACTTGATACTAAAAGGAAATATGCCTATGTGTTTGAAAAGAAAGGTTTTTAACAAATGTGTTTTACCAGTTCTTACTTATGGATCTGAGACTTGGACACTTAATAGAAGAGCAATACAGAGATTTCAGACCACTCAAAGAAGTATGGAGAGATGTATGTTGGGAGTAACAAGAAGAGATCGAAAACACAATGTATGGGTAAGAGAACAAACAGGTGTTACTGACCTCATTGAAAAAATTAAAAGATTGAAGTGGAGTTGGGCTGGACATATTGCTAGAAGAGATGATAATAGATGGACAATTGAAATTTTAAACTGGATTCCAAGAGATTGTAAAAGATCCAGAAAGAGACCACATGTGAGATGGATGGATGAAATAAGAAAGTGTTCAGGAGTGGTGTGGAGAAGAGAAGTTAAAGATCAGAGAAGATGGATTAAACTTGGAGAGACCTTCATCTTGCAGTGGATTGATAATGGTTGAAGATGATGATGATGAGAACTCTTCTACCCATTTCATAATGGTGTCTCTCTTTTTAGTAATAGTTTCATTTTTTATTGCAGATATAAGTTTTCTACCAATACCAAAATGTTGTTTTACACTCTTGAGACTTTTATTCTTTTCTACAGCTTTCCTTGCTAGTTCACAGTTATACTTCTATTATTATCAACTTTTTGTGCCATTCTACAAAATTTGAGATATTCAATTTTTCTTAATGCATCATTTTTAAATATCTTCATATTCCTTCCTTTCTTTATAAATTCTCTTATCTTAGTAGAATTTTTTTTGGTCAATTCCTGATTTTTTTTTATTGGCTGTCTTTGTTGAATTATTAAAAGTTTATTAGTTATTTTTTATTAATTTCATTCAAATCTGAATTATGTTCAAAATCTACTAATAATTGAAACTGATTTGCAAGTTCTAATTTAAATTCATTAAAATGTTTTTGAAGATTAGGAATATCAACTGTAAATATTGTTTTTCTTAATTTTTGTCT
Organism: Epiperipatus broadwayi; assembly: GCA_028023455.1. Classification (NCBI taxonomy): domain Eukaryota; kingdom Metazoa; phylum Onychophora; class Udeonychophora; order Euonychophora; family Peripatidae; genus Epiperipatus; species Epiperipatus broadwayi. The sequence continues at coordinate 295,644 of JAQFVV010000402.1, read as the reverse complement.
CTCTAATTTTTCATTAACATCATTTCCTGTGTTGAATTTATTAAGAACATTACAGTCTTGAAATATGTACTTTCTGTTGGTCAAAATATAATCCAAGTCTGCTGTACTTTCATTTGGATGTTTTTATGTCCATTTCCTTTTAACACTTTTCTTAAAGAAGAATTTATAATATAAAGTTTTTCCTTTTCTGCAAACTCCACAAGTCTATGGCTTCTTTCATTTCTATTACCAAAACCAAATTTACCTACAGCACTTTCATCTTTCATTTGTTTACCAATTCTAGCATTAAAGTCTTCCATAACAATTTAAAAATATTTTTTAGTCTAATATAAAAATCTTCTACTGCTTCATCACTATAAGAACGTGTTGAATTATTTGCATTTAGTAGCTGCTATTAATGTCTTATGATAAATTAAATATAACGTGTTTAGATAAGTTTTTAAAAGTTAGTTATATGTTACCTGCAAAATAATTTCTTAGTAATATTTGAAAAACTTTATAAATTCTTTATTTCACTAATAATAACTACAACTAAATAATTATATACTAGAACAAAGTTTATTTAAAGCTATCCAACAGTTTATAATCCAACAGTTATGACCAATTAAAATTTATCATATGATAATTTTACATTTGCACAATATTCCGAAGTTAACTTCAGTTTTTATTAATAATTTTATAATGTTAGAGCAAAGAGCTATATATTGATAAAAACTAGTATACCGTGAATGTGTATGTATTAACCTTAAAGAGAGAATTGGAGATTGTTGGAAAAAAACATAAATATATACAGAGTAATAAAAGAACGAATGTAATTACCATTCAATATTATATTTTAGTGATAATTTTTAAATCTATTCATTTGACCAACCATAGGAAAAAATATGCGTTTAATTGCAAGATATGGATTAAAATTCAATCTATTTACCTAAAATTAGCAAAAAAAAAAATGTCTTGTCTATCAAAACAGTTTTTTTTTATATTTAAAAATAGTTAATAGAAATGTCGGAACGTAGTAAAAGGTAATTAGAAAAGGAATTTCGTTTTAATTGTGTAAGAAAAAAAATACACATACAAATAAATTTTTTTTATTGTATATATTTTTTGTAAAGTACACATTTCTATTCTGCTGTTAAGAGAATATTATTTTGCAGTCAGAAATGTGTACTATATTTGAAATAGATAAAAATAAAATCTGTTTCGTGTTGTAATTTATTTAAAAATTAAATTAAAAGAATATGCTTATTAAAATGATAACTGTGTTGCATTGAATACCCACAGAAATAAAGGGGGGGAAAGGTGTCATAAAATATATGTGTAGGGGATGGCAGGAGGGTATATAAAGTGATCCTCATAGTTTTAAATGAGGTCAATAAAGAAAGAAAAAAAGAAAGAAAATAATATTAATCTACAGAAAGTATTAGGCTGTTTATGATAAACTTATGCTCCAATTGCCTAGAAGTCCAGTGCCATACTAATTGAGACTGAAAGGAGTAATCGTATGGAAGCTCCTACATATATCAGAGAAATGATTGAGATGCATGGCTGAATCCAATATATAATCTGCTGATGTCTTCTTCTGAGCTATTGCTGAAATAATCTTTAATTCAAATCGCTATATCTATATCATGCTTAATGCCTGATTTCATATCGCCAATATCTATATCATGCTTAATGCCTGAACAACCTGATAGATGAATAAATTCCTGAAACACATAGCTGACAAAATAATGGAAAAGGTCAGACTTGAAAACCATGACCATGGCTACATTTTGCAACTTCCATATAATAAAATAAAAATCCATGGTAAGATCTAAAATATATATATATTATAAAAGCCTTCTTTGTTTCTTATTTTATAAAATATACGAAACTAAAACGAACTAAATAGAACTTGATAATGAACTTTCTTGAAGAACTTTATTATTTTTTACTAGTACAACAATGTACTATTATAAATTTATTTAAACGCACATTGATTACGTAAATAATATTCATTAAGGCTGTAGCCTCAAGCACATGCGTATAAAATGCGATAGTAGGGACCTCTACAGGTCTTAAAACCACAAGAGGTCCCTACTATCGCATTTTATACGCATGTGCTTGAGGCTACAGCCTTAATGAATATTATTAATGCGCTATTATGTATTTTTATTATTTTACTAATTCATAAGAGTTATATGTTATATATATGTTCATAGCGTATTCATAGCATGTGAGAAGGTGGAGTGAGTGAAAGTGAATAGATTAGAAATATATTAATTTGTTATTCATTTTATTAAAAGGTTGTTTAATTAAGAAAGTAGAATTTAACAGTCTTTTTAATTCTTTGGAATAAATGTTGATACACTTAATTATCTTGAGATGTTTAGCTTGGGAAAAGATTACCAAATTTATGTAATAAGAAAAAGAAAAAGAGAACGATGAATTAATTAACACTGACACAGAGTATCAATGGAATAATTATTGACGCTACTGCCTGAAAAGTAAAAACTATCTTACATGTAATGGCTGCTATTATACATTACATTATTAATAACTTTTTTTGCAGGAACATATATATTTAATATTCTAATTTATTTTAGGATGTTTATTGATGACTTTGATAATTGTAATATTTTAATATAATGACATCTATAATCCATAATCAATTCTTAAAACACTGATAGTAAATTGTAGTTTATCTTACAAAAAAGAATTGGTTTAATTCTTTAGAAATCACCTGCAAATTTATATTATGATGACTGGCACTATCACTTATTATTAGCAATACATTATTAACCTCTTGATTTACAGAAACTTAATCCATTTGTCTATATACTTCACCATTTTATATTTAATATGGACTAAGCAATAAATTATAAGCCATAAACACACTGACACGTTCATTTTAATTAATAATTCAGCATTTTACCCAAGCTACAAATTTTATATAATTGTATGGATGAATTTTAACTTATTAATTAAAATGTATTTTCACTAATCCATGACAAGATAATATTTCACTATTATTTTGAAAAAATAGACAAGTTGTTTCACAGTTATTTGAATTGAGGAGATAAGCTATGTCATACATATTTATAATGATAAGATAAGCAACGATAATTGAAGTCATTATAAACATTCCACAAACATTTTTACATAGTTTTTATTAAAAGTTGAAAGCAATAAATAATTTTTTTTTTGAAAATAGCATTTAGAAATAATTCTTTTTTTGTAGTTGTTGTTTATCCATTTCACTTTGAGGAGAAAATATTTTTGCCAAGCTAGGCAAAATGCTTTATACTGAGTTAATCTACTCAGTCAAGTAAGCTATCAATTTGACTATTTTAAATTTTTAATTAGTCTAGATTTTAAATGCACTGAAATTTTCTGATGACATATTGGATTTTTCACGCATTAATATTTATAACTTTTGGTCAGCTGATATCTTGATTAGTTAATATTTTCTACTATGCTGTTTTATTTCCATGTTTTTATAGAAAAATTTTAAAGAACTGTCATGATTACAGAGTAAGCAAATGATATAAAGTTGTCTGGGTTTGATTTAAATTGGCAATTTTTTAGACAGGAGGGAAAATAATAAGGAAAATAATTTTACAATTATTTACTTAATTCTTTTAAAGTTCTCAGACATTTATATCTTTGTTAAACTAATTTAACATACCTTTTAATTAAATTATAGTAACAATAATGAAAATTATTTAATTTATTAATTTTACATTTATAAATTGACCAAATTAAAACATATAAAACCTCACACACATTTTCTATTGTTTTAACTAAATATAATCTTAAATATATTCATATATATTAATTTTTTTTATTATCTTCTCTTATACATTTTAATGCAATCTTCTTTTGTAACTCCTTTTTTATTTTGCTTGCAGTTTTGACTGTCCTGCAGTCTTCATCAGATCTACAACATTTAAACACATAATCATATAACCATTATTTTATATACATGTTAGTATACATATTTTATATTATCATTCATAATCATATTTAACTTAACTCTATAACTTTGATTCTCTTATTTCTTGCTTATATTTTATATTTTTTTTACTTTCATTTTATTCCTATTTTTAATTTTATTCTATCTTATCTATCATTCCTCATTTAATCTTTAATATATCATTTTCTTTTTCCATTTTATTTTATATATATATATATATATATATATATATATATATATATATATATATATATATATATATTCCCTAATATCTTTTATTATCTTCTATTATTATACATATTTATTCCTTTATTAATATTCTTATTTTATTCTTACTCTTATCTCTATTTTTATTTTCCTATTCTCATTTTTTATTTTTCCATTTTACCTACCTCTCTAAGTTTCCCTTTTATGTTTACGACTGTAACTGAAATTTTTTTAAAAACTTGTATTAGTTTCTTTTTCATATACTCCTTTCATATAACTCTCTCTATTATCATTTTTTTTTTACTTTTATCCTATTTTTTAAACTTTTATTTTTCCAAAATTTTTTTACATATTTTTATATTAATAATATTTTTTTTTATAATTAATATTTTTATAAAAATAATGTTTTTACCTTCCTCCCAATCTCTATTTAGATTCAGCTTTAACTTTTTAATTAATATAGTCTTGCTTTAATTTTTTATCTTTTCTTTTATTAGTATAATCAATCATTTTCACAACTATCTTTCTCAAATATATGCCCTGTTTCTATAGAATGTATATAAATTGGTAATTTCTTATCATACTTATGGTGCATTAATCTTGTATATATTGAATTTTTTTGTTTCTCCTACATACTTGGTTTTTATCTTATTATTCTTACATGATTTGCATTCTATTTCATATACTCCATTTATATGTTTTTTTTATTTTTTAATATACTTATTATGTAATATATCCATTATATTGCTCCTTACTTATTTCCTATCTTATATTTAATTACATTATTTTATTCTTTATTAATTTTTTAATAATTTTATTAATATTTTTACTACATTAATACTATATGTTTTAACTCCTATATATTCATCCTTTTTATTCTTTCTTTCTTACCTTTTCCTCTCTCTTCCATTCTTTCTTCTTTATTTCTTTCTTCTGCTATTCTTATACTTCTTTCTATTATTGTTTTGTATATCCATTCTCTTTAAACTCTTTATTTATTAATTCTATCTCTTTCTTATATTCTTCCTCATTTGAACAATACTTAATAACTCTATGAACTCTTCAACTAATACTACTTATTATATATTTATTTTCTACATTAGTGTTCCAAAAGCAAAACTATTGCCATCATCTTCTTATAACCTGGATTTACAGTGTGCTGTTGATTGTGCTAGTTTTGCCAGTACAAAAGATGTTTTACAAAATGCTTAAATGTTTTAAATGCAATTTATAAAGACCTTGGTGTATTAATTAATGCTCAAAAATCTCTTAAGTTTTTTTACCAGCACTTGTTAGAAGAAAAATAATCAGAAATTTTTAGTTTTGATAAATATCGACTTGAGAATGTAAATCGATTTAATTATATAAAACAAGTCACATGCAAACGTTTTTTATAACTCACAATAATTAAATAATTGGTATACTGATATTGATAATAATTTTAAAATAAATGTTATCAATAATAAAATTTATAGAGCAATTAAATTATGTTCAAATGAAGATTTATTAAAAAGTGAAATTAATATGATAAAATATGAATGTTTTATAAATGACTATCCATCCTAAGGATGTTATTAATGGTTTATTTTATAATAAAAATATTGAAAAAATGAATAATAAGGTAAGATTAAATAAAAATAAAAATAGTAAGATTAATTTATATTAGTTTTAATGTTTTGAAAGGTTTTTTTGTTAACATTATTAATTCTTTGGCCTGTTTATAAAAAGAAATACAAGTTTAAATTTATTGATTAATAATGATAATAATTATAATAATTTAAAAGTTATGAATTCGATATATATTATATGTTTAGAGTGTATTAAGGATAATAAAGAAATGTCATATGTTGAAACTACAAAAAATAAATTGGAAACAAGATTAAAACAACATTTAAATGATAAAAATTCTTCAGTTTATGAACATATGAATCAATCATATTATGAAAAAATTATAAAAGAGTGTATTCATACAAATGAAATGAAACATGCAATAAATAGATTAATGTAAAAAAAGAAAATAATAGATTGATATAATTAATGTGGAATTTGCAATTAAATAATTATAGGGGGTATTTTAAGAAAGGTATTTAAAAAACGAATGTAATAGAAATTTAAGATTGTTTGTGATAAAAAATTTAAGGTAAAAGTAATTTGTAACTTGTTATATATATTGGACTATAAAGGAATATTTGTATTTATATTCATTATTTTATTTATATATTTCTTAGTGGTTTCTTGAGAAAGACTATAAAAGAATATTGTCAAAACATTGGATTATTATCATAATTTATAATAGTTCTTATATAATAAAATAATATTTTATATAGCACTATGTTTTATAAACAGTAATAATAATCAGCTTATTAAGCTAATGCACACACACTTTGAAGATTTAAATTATAAATGAATACTCTCAATTTCAAACACAAGATAAAGTCTTTTTGAGAAGATAGAATGACTCCATCTATCTTTTCTTACCCAAACGTTTATGTATAGGCAAATCTTAAGCATTTGGAAATGAGAGCATTTGATATTAAATAATCACTTTAAATTACTTTTATTATGCTTGAATAAATAATGCTTGCAAAAATATTTACAATTTACAATATGTTATTTTTATAAAACATAGCGCTATATAAAATATTATTTCATTATATATGTTTAATTTCAAATAAGAGTAACATATCATAAATTGTAAAGATTTTCACAAACGTTATTTATTCAAGCATAGTAAAAGTAATTTAAAATAATTATCTAATATCTCATGTTCTCATTTCCAAATGCTTAAGATTTGCCCATATATAAACGTTTGGGTAAGAAAAGATAGATGGATTCATTCTATCTTTTCAAAAAGACTTTATTTTGTGTCTGAAATTGAGAGTATTCATTAATAGTTCATATAATAAATCAAGATTTATAAAGTAGTTACATGTGACTTGTTTTATATATTGAAATTAATGGGCTATTTTTAAAATTAAAAAAAAATGTGTTTGTTATTAATTTAATTTATTCAGTTTAATTATCTTGATAGTTATATAAGTAGAAAGGTGGGCTTAGGTGTTGAGATCCAGCACAGACATCAATGTGTTGATGCTGTGTTTAACAAGTTAAAAGATATAGTATTTCATCATTGAGAAATAATTACTGTATCAAAGTTAGCTGCCTGGAGAGCTGTTATTTTATCCAATTTATTTTATGGAAGTGAAATGTAACATTATCAATACAATATAAAGATATTAGAAAAGTTTTGTTTAAGGATGCTGCATAAAATTTTAAAAATTAAATGGCAAGATCATAAAACCAATCAATATTTTCTTCAGCCTGCTGGATACAATACTATTGAGTCAATTATTGTAAAGCATCCTTTCATTGAATTAGGCATGTAAAATAAGTAAACAATGAAATACTTCCTAGAAAGCTGTTTTATGGTGAACTTAAATATTGGTTTCATAGGAGAGGTAGATCCTGCTTAAGTTAAAAGAATTATCTCGGCAATATTGGACAGAAGTGCAATGTCAATTATTTTCATTTGAAAAATATATAAAAAATAAAATTCATTGGAGAGTTACAATTAACATGATATTGAAGTGTTGCAGAAAGAAAGGTTTTCTGGAAAGAAATTAAAAGACATCATAAAATGTGAACTAAATAAAATAATTGACCAGTATGTTGTAAATGTGGACATATTTGTAGATCACAAACTGGTTTTGTGTAGTAAGAGCAAAACTCATTTCTAGAGTAGTTTTTTTCTTGGGGTTTTTTGTAGGAGAGAGGGTTGAAATAGACATACTCATTTATGAGTGGCTGTTTATTACATATAAAATAAATGTTGTATGTCTGAATGGCTATAACACAGATATTGGTAAAACTAATTACAGATAATAAGATTAATGGCTGAGTGCATTTGATAAATTTTATATTCTCAGAATCATATGGGCAATAAATATTTAAATTTATGCAAAGGGAGTTAGAATTCTTTTTTACTTAGAGAGTCCATTTTTTGGAGAGAGATTAGCTATAAGCCACACTTCTTTAACTTTATGTTTAGAGTCATGGCACTTTATACAAGCAATAATGGCAAAGATGATTTGAATATATGGCTGATGGACCTTTGGTGTTCCAAGAAGTTGGAAATTTTATTCAGGTTTGTTCAGAGTGCTGAGAGACACAAATGGAGAGAGAGGCACAGGACACAAGATGTGCCATAATATATAGTGCTGCAGCCAGTATGAGGTCACATGATTTATACACCATGTGAAAAGTTAGATCAGAGGGTAAGCAGACTTTTGAGTCATTGATTATTAATTGAAGGGGATAGGTGAAAACATGGCTTGAAAAAATGAGAGAAGGTTTTGACAAAGTTTTTAATGAGGGAATGAATGCATGGAAGAAGCCATAGTTTGTCATCCATGGGAGGATTGGTGTGTAATTTCTGATAAAATTGTTTTACCTTTCCTGTAAGATACCTGAGATTGAATCTGACATTGATGAGATCTTTTATATATTGTTCTATGTTACTTTTGTAAGAGGCTTCAAGTTTACATAAGTGGTGATTATAGAAGAGGAAGGATGACAGACCTGCAAATTTGTGCATGAATGAAGAATTTGATTGAGGATGTGTGTAGTTTAGTTGACCTGTGAATCATTGTATACAGATATAAAGATATTTAATCTCATATATCATGTCTTCCCAAGCAATAGTGAATAATAGAGAGAGTTAACCTGGAGTTCTAATTGCAGACTGGTGATGGATGATTCTGGTTTGGTGACAAACACATCATCGATGTAACAGGTATAGATGAAATTGGGAAGTTATGCCTCATGAGATTAAATATCTAGACATCCACATACAATGATTTACAAGTCACCTAAACTACACTATGTGCATCAAATCTTGAAGTTAGAAGCTACACACATCCTAAATCAAAGCCCCTATTCATGTACAAATTTGCAGGTCTCTCAACATTTCTTTTTCATAATCATCACTTTTGTAAATTTGTAGCATCACACAAAAGTAACATAAAACAATACACAAAAGGCATCATCAACATTGGATTCAATCCCAGGCATCTTACAAAAAAGATAAAAACAATTTTATTGGAAGTTGCACACCAATCCTCCCAAGAATAACAAACCCTGGCTTCTTCATCCCCACATTCATTCCCTCACTAAAAATTTTATCAAAACCTTCTCTCATTCTTTCAAGTTAAGTTTTTGCACACTCCTTCAACTAATAGTCTAATCAATAACTCAAAAGACCACTTACCATCTGATCAAACTCCTCACACAGTGTATAAAATCACATGATCTCAAATCAGCTGCCTCTCTCTCTCTCTCCACTTGCATCTCTTAGCACTGGTACTGTACAAAAACCCTGAAGAAACCTGATCCATCTCCTTGGAACACCAAAGGTCCACTGACCATATATTCAAACTGTTTTCTGCCACCACCACTTGTATAGAGTGCTGTGACTCTAAAAGTAGAGTTAATGAAGCATGGTTTATAGCTAATAACACTCATGCTATAAACTGTAAGGAATCATGCTTCTCTGCCTCAAAAAAATGGACTCTCTAACTCACTTTGCACAAATTTAAATATTTATCGATTATGCTCATTCAACTCTCTGGCTAATATAATGAAAAGATAAAACTCCTTGAAAGCGCTCAGCCATTAATCTTATTATCTATAATTAGCTTCACCAATATCTGCGTTTTAGCGCATTTAGACGTATTACTGTTTAATTGGGAAGTTTAAGTTTTTTTATTATTAAAAATAAATGTAGTAAATTGCTGACTATTCCAAATCTGTAAGTATATTATATTAAATTTAGAAATAGAGTAATTACGTGACAGTATGCTTATAATAACAGTAATTATATTTATACACAAAAATATTTTATAAAATTGTTATTAAAATAAAATTTATTTAAAATTTAGTTGTGGAATTTTGTTCTATAAGAATATTTGTATTTTCAAAAAATGTTTTTCGTGATTACTTGGTCCTGATTGTTTCTTTGTTTCTATACAATTTATTAGAGTATTTATTATAAAATATACTACTGCAGATAAAAAAGAGACTACAGCAAATCCTCGAAACGTTTGTCTTGCTCCATATTTTTCTAATGCAAATCCGCCAAACATATTTCCAACAACTGCTCCTATAAATATTAATAGTATATTAAATTTTCAACATTATTTATTATCAAAAAATAAAAATATATAATGTATATAATCATAATATAATGTTTATAACATATATACAATATAAACAAATCGTCACAAAGCTGCTACTTACATACTAATTATTTATATATATTAAAGATCATTAAAATTGTAAATATAATATTACTGACTACTATGCTCATGCTCTTAGGTTGAAATCTAATCCAAGCAAAAGTTCAAAATATTTTCTAATTAAAAAATTATAGCCATAAAATTTTTGATTTAAGCAATCATCTCACAGATAAGAAATAAAGGTAAGAATAAAAAATCTTATATAATTCATCAACTTATTGTGATATGATGCATGTCTTATAAATGTTTTTTTTTATATCTATAGTCACTCTTAACAGATAAAGTTTAAAATTTTTTATACATTCAAAATTTACTGATAGATGGTAGAAATAATCCACCATATTATCACATCTAATATACCATCATCACTAACCTATAAGCAAATATGATATTTCAAATGTCTAAATGATAAAGATTATCTACTATTAATTTATATAGTGTGAGTAATTTTTATTAAAATTTTCTTATGTATTTTTAATAACCATGTTATAGTTATTATTATTAAATTATTTCTTTTAAATCTATTGTTGTTGTTGTTATTGTACCTATTTTTAAAAAAGGATCTAGAAATTTGGTAAGTGACTATCGGCCTATTTCAGTTCTATATTCTGTTACTTGAATATTTGAAAGATGCTTATATAATAAGATTATCTTTAATGTCAATAAAGTTTTGGCATCAGAGCAGCATGGCTTTTTACCTAATAGATTCATGGAAACAAATTTGTTATCTATTTTTGATCACATTTCCAATTCAATTGAAAACCAGTCTAGGTTGGATGTTATTTATTTTGATATGTCCATAGCTTTTGCTATAGTTAATCATAAAATTCTTCTTGAAAAACTTTGTAGATTAGATTTTTCCAAATTATTAATTAATTGGTTTGATTCCTTTCTTAAAATCAGGATGTCTTGTGCGAAGTTTAATAATAAATTGTAATTACCATATTATTGCTTTACTGAGGTGCCATAAGGTAGTGTTCTTGCACTATTATTATTTAATGTATACAGTGATGACCTAAAAAATTATATAAAATTTTCACATCTTCTATGTTATGCAGATGATTGCAAAAGTTTTAGGCATATTTATTCTATTAATGACTGTTTTTATTACAAAGTTGTAGAGATAATTTTTTCGAATGGTGTAAATATAATTGGATAAACATAAATATGGATGTGATCCATTGTCTCTTACTTTAGGAAATATGAAATCTTAAGGTTTTTCTACTATATTGATAACTCTAAAATCATAACAAATGATCATTAAAGAGATCTAGGAATAATATTTTCCAATAATGGGTTTTTTCCCAAACCACATTAATTTTATGGTGAATAAATCCCTTAAAATTATAGGAGTTATTTACAGATATGGAAAAACATTTAATAAATCTACAAAAAATAAAATTTTTATATCCTTAGTACTTCCCAACTTGGAGTATGGATCATTTATATGGAATCCTCACAATAAGACAGATATCATAAAAATTCAGTTTGTTTTTGACAAATTTTTAAAATTAAATAGTCTAAATAAAGACCATTATATTGATTTAATGCCGAGGTGAAAAACAAGAGATCTTAAATTTTTTTATAAATTTATTTCCCAGAATATTTCTGTATCTAATTTGCTTTCTAGATTAAATATCAAAAAAACAGAATTATAATAATCATACTCACAATATTTTTGAATTTAAAATTTGTAAGTCTGATATATTAAAAGTTTCCCCTTTACTTCGTTTACCCAGAACTTATTTAAAGACTTTGATAATAAAGATATATTTAATTTAGATTTTAAACAATTTAGTAAAATCATCTTAAAAAATATTAGTCTTTATTTCATTTGGTATATTATCTTTTAACTTATTTGTTCATTTTACTGTTTTTCTATTTTATTATTATTATTATTATTATTATTATTATTATTATTATTATTATTATTATTATTATTATTATTATTATTATTATTATTATTATTATTATTATTATTATTATTATTATTATTATTATTATTATTATTATTATTATTATTATTATTATTATTATTATTATTATTAATATTTATTTAGATTTGTATATAATAATTAATTTGCTGTGCAATCTATAATTGGCTAAATGTTGTTGATATGTACATCAAATAAATAAAGAATTGAATTATTATTATTATTATTATTATTATTATTATTAAATTCGTTATTTAAGTTTTAAATAAAAAAATTGATAATTATAAAAGAAAAGCAAATTTTGTTTATATTTTAATGATTTTTGTTTATGTTTTTTATATTTATATATGTTTTAGATTTGTTAGAATAAAGCTAGAGTAAGATTATTTTTTTAATGTTAAAAAGGATTTTTGATCATTACATGTGCTAGAGTGAAAAATACCATTTTTTCCATTTTTTTATGAGAGATATATTACAATTTTTTATAAGCCTGCTATCTTTAATTTTAATAACATAGCAATATTACAAATTACGACTGCTTATTCTATAATTTACTTCCATAAAAATTAAGGAACTAATTTTTTTTTAAGAACATAGTTAAAAGTTAGTATTTCTATTTTTCAAATAATCCAATTTGCATATTAGTATGAAATAAAATTATATATACATAATAAAATATTCTACCAGAGGATGTAGACAATTATCAACTATTAGGTAGTAAATCTTTCATACAAAACAATATTTGTTGCTTTGCTGAGTTAAGTTTTTAATACAGTGGATCTTTGTCAAAGCAGGACTATAGTGAACATTAGCAAATAAAATTGATCGAAAGCCTGGCTCAGTAAAATAACAAATATTGTTTTGTACTAAAGATTTATTATCGTAATAATTGATAATTGTCTACATACTCTGGTCAAGTATATTTCATTACATATTATCTACATATACATATATAATATAGTGGAGTGATTTCTAATTATTATTATAGATTGGAAACATAGCGCTATATAAATAAATAATTCGTTATATATATATATTATGGGTAAAAAGAGCAAAATATTTGTTTACAAAATTATATATATATATTAGAAACAGATTTGTTTCCCGTCCTCTAACCAGAATGTGAGAAAAGAATATATGAAGAAAAATAGACTTCGAATATGATTACAAACACAGAAATTATAGAAACATATTTTTATTATATAAATAATTGTTTATATACTATATATTGCACACTCATAAAGTAAATAGTTACATATAGTTTTATCTTGTTTTATATTTTTATCAGCAGGAAAATAATTTTTAACTTAAATAATTTACAAGTAAGAATTTATTCTTATATAATATTTTAGATAAATAATAAATTAATAGGAAGTGTTTAAAGTTCTCATTCATAATTTTACCTAACTATATGTGATTAACCGATTTCACATTGTAGTTTTTTTTTTTTTTTTATTAACTAAGTATTAAGTAATTATTTTTTTAAATTATACTTTTTTAAACAATTAATCAAAATTAGGTCAGTAAAAACAAAAACTAAATTCTTGTTTTGTTCGGAAATTGATAAATATTGAATCTTTCATACAAAGTCATCAATCTGTTCTTTTTAATGCATTCAACAAAATTAAACATAAGATGATAAAAAATTTGACAGAATGGTATAGGTTTTTTATAATAAGCACCATTACGTGACAACCAATGACTTTGTCTCCTTTATCCATAAAGAGTGCCATACTATAGTAAATCATACCATGACAATGTGACTATTGATCCTTAAGTTAAAGAAATAATAAAAAAATATAGATACATTTTATAAATGTTAAAAGGGCACTTTTTAAAATGTTTACATAAGATCTGCAATTGCAAAAAAAAATTAGTGAACATTTCTAGAAAGCTTATAAACTTTATTTTCAGATATCTAGTTTGTAGAAAATTGCAGCTTGTTATTTAGTTATTAGTTTGTAAATGGTATATAACTAATATTATTAGAAACATAAAATAACTACCAGATATTACACATGGCAAAAGAAAAGTTAATAACTACATGTGTGTGTAGGTTTAAAATTAAAAAATCAGATATATTAATCTTTAATTGAGTTTTAATGTTTATATCTGTGCTAGAGATAATCTCTAGTCTAGTAAATGACTATTAATAATCATTATTGTATTTATCTGAGGTAGATGGTGTCAAAGTTGTGAGTGAAGTAAGTTTGACAGTTTTAAATAAAAATGCAACAATCCATCATTTGTGTAGCTTTGTAAATATTATATTATTTTTTACTATTCTTATATAGAGGAATCTGAAAGTTTTTTTAAACCAAAAATATTTAAAACTGTTTTAATATTTTTACTTATCTATAGGCTGGTTGATTCAAAAAATATGTAAATGATATGTAAACAGGAATACAATAATTGATGCTCTATCTAGAAAAAAACATATAAATACATCAACACTTTATAAAACTTAAAATCATTTAAGTCAATGCATTTGTTAATAGTTTTAAGAAAGGATTTTTTTTGTAATGTCTTCTACATACAATATTTTTAGAAATATGATAACACATAAGAACGAAATATATAAGCGATAAATGTTTCCTTGATTCATAATAACATAAAAATTGAAATAGCATTAGAGAGAATGTTGTTAGATTAAGCAGGATTCTGTAAATATTGAATAAATGATACACATGGATACAAAATTTGCTATCAGTAATAGCATCAGCACAGGCTATACATTTTATCTATAATACTTTTATTCATCAATATTCTTGTAACATGAAACAAAATTTGTGATATTTCATATAACATATATAGAAGAAGAGCACCTTGCTATTCTGCAATTGATTTATAACAAAAAAATGGATTTAATGATTGTTAGCACCTATACAAAATGTTTACTATTCATTGGACATGACATGTATTATTTTTGTTTACCACACTTATCAACTATTACATTTTGACTTTAACTTGCCTTTAGAATCATTAGAAATTATCGAAAAGATTTCTACATTTTATGATAAATTATAGAAATGTTATTCATTATGTAATTAAAATTATAGAAATGTTTGTTTTTATTATTTTTGTCTGCAAAATACTTTTGAAATTATCTTATGGCTCTAATAATGTTTGTTAGTAATATTTTTGAAAAACTATATCAATAATTTTATGCAATTTCTGGCATCTTTTAATAATCATGGTTACAAAACAAGCACAATTTTAATCACACTTTCTGATCATGATTTTCTAAAAGCTATAAAGTTACGAAAAATATTGAATCTTGATAATTATCTTGACCTTTAAACATTAAATATTCAATGTGTTGCTTCACAAATTTAAAATAAAACACGGCTATTCAGATTAGAGTCAAAATTTGTTTATTTATAAATGTTTGCAGCCAGTGCAATTTCTATTCAAAATGGTGATTTGCATGTTTTCATTACTGTATAACATCTGATGATTTGTATATCATTAAAAAATTTCTGGAAAAAAATAACAGTTTTGATCGTTGTATTATAAAAAAATTATTAAAGACAAAAGTGATATAAAATGTATAATTTTCTGCTTTTTAAATTCAAGAGAATTGAAAAAAGGCTAAAAGTAATTTTTCATTATATTTTCAGTCATTAGAATGTGATTTTTTTGCATATAAAATAATCTATGCATCAATTTAGAACAATAATGCCTATGAGATGCATATCACTGATAAGAATAACATTTTTTTAAAGTAACACTTTAACATTTGAATAAACTGAAAACAACGATAATTTGGCTTATTTATCATACATTACTTTCATGAGTATTTATTCTTCTACTTTAATGCCATCTATCAAGCAATTAAGTAGCATAAGCAACTTAAAATATGCTCATATCATGGACTAATTAATTTAAAATTGTTCTATTTATATGATATTAGGAAAGTCAAATTTTATTATCACAACATTATCAGTTATAGATAAAGAGTTCCTATGCTTGAAAGCAAGCAGATATCACCCCTCATCCCTAAGAAAAATTAATGTGTAAATAATAAATTTTGTGAAATGTACCAGATGGGATATTTATGCATAACAGAGAAGTAAATTCAATCACTTATGAAATGTGAGAAACATAATATTTAGGACATTAATTTAATTAATACAATATGCTTCAACATATAAAGATGAAATTACTAAATTCTAAATCTTAATATTGGCTAAGCACTTTCAGAGTCTGTTTGCTCCATATTCATAGGCTCTGAAAGCACTTAGCCAATATTAAGATTTAGAATTTAGAAATTTTGCCTTTATAAGTTGAAACATATTGCATTAATTACAGACAACTGGTGAAACAAATTTATTACAACATTAATTTTAAAAAGTATAAAGTATTTTAATTTAAAAAAGTATGAAGTATTTTTAATTATATAATAAACATATAAGTAAGTGTATTAGTTCTGATTTAGCACAACTTAGAAAAAATTTGATAATGTGATTAAAATGTAAATGAACTTATAAAAACTGTCACTATATACTTGTTGATAATAGTTATTTAAAAAAATTTATCTAAAATAAAAGCAGATAAAAGTAATAATAGGCATACATTTAAAAGTCCATAAATGGTTATTATACCAAAAATTATGTGCTTTTACGCTTGTTAGAGAAGCTATATTTATTAATATTTATTTGCACTTATGTAAAACAGAACTTTTATTGTGATAATGTGTAATAGAATGGAATCTCTAGAAATTGTTACATTGAGAGATAAATTAATCGGAATTGCTCACCAATATTTTATATGATTATATGGGATAAATGTTTTATCATTTTGGATATTATTCTAAACCCTTATATTATGTTACTTTTTTAATATAATAAGCACTTATTTTTTTATTATCAGTATAACAAGAATGTGTATAGAGAGTTGAGGGTTGTGTGAAAGTCTGAGTTCGAATCCCACATACAATACATATATATGCAGGTTTAAGCCTGTATAGTGTATTAATTTACATATTGAAACATAATGCATCAAAGGTCTGCCCATCCCTTGCATATGTATGTAAAAATTGATTATTCTCCTGTACATGAGGAGTCAGAATGACTAAATGTCAACATGGGTAGGATGACCACTTTGGCACTAATGGGACTTGGAATGTTCTATCATCAGATTTTCAATGAAATGGAAGGCTGAGGAGTTGTGGGTTGGAGTAGTTTGAAGCCTGTTTATTAAAGTATGAAAAGTGGCTACTTAATATAAAGCTGAGCACTGTTTGTATATATGTGTAGAGATGATAATCTGCACCAACTGATGAGTGCTGTTTTAGCATGAAATATTTACCGTTTCAACATGTGTATGATTATGTGGGTCAGCAATATGAGATGGCATGAAGAGTTGAGGGTTGTGTAAAAGTCTGAGTTCAAATCCCGCATACATTATATATATATTTTCAAGTTTAAGCCTGTATAGTGTATTAATTTAAATAATTTAATTAGATAATATTGTAAAAAATAGAATGATTATATAATCATATTGTACTAAGATCAAATTCTCTTGATAAATACTATAATTAAATGCATGTATAGACACTTCTTAATAATAATTTATTTAAACATTGTGGATAAAATTGATGACCTAATTTTTAAATAAAGAGATTCTCAGTACTTTTAATTAAGATATCAGATAAACATCTCTAATTCATCAAATTTAGTCATCAATTTTAAAAAGGTAATGTCAAGATTAATGGATGGCATATAAACTTATTTTAAAGTAAGATATTTTAATGCCACAAAAGGAGAAAAACGGGCTTATAAATTTAATGCACTTATGGATGTAAGAAAAAATATCAAGACAATAGATTGAGGGATTAACAGAAAATATCGTTTTATTTTACTTGTATTTTTTTACGTTAATCGAAAATAATCTAAAAAAGAAACTAATGGTACTCAAATTAAAATTGACTTTTTCAACATAAAATCTGAATTATATATATTAAGGTAAATATTTTTATTGGTAGACATAAATATTTATTTTGTGTTTTGAGTATAATGTTCTTTGTTGTTAACACACTTGCCATCATCTGAATTGCAACTGTCACTCAAATGGTTGTTGCAAGACCTGAAAATAAAAAAACTATTGTTTGAGTGATTTTTTTATTTAACAAGGAACCATCTGCGTGGATAAATTCTAACCATGTGTATAAGAAAAAATGCAATTGTAAACATAAATAAGGTACTTACGGATAATTCAACCGATGACATTTTTGACTTACTGATTTTCATTCCGGTAGACATCGACGTTTTTTTGCATGACAATGTTGTCATGGTAACCAAGTGACTGGCATGATTAATCCATCAGAGAGTCAATTTTTTTTTTTACCCGCGAGATTTAAAATTCGTAGAGAGGTTTGGGAAATTTTTTGCTTTTTCTGTCTATTGTGATTTTGCTATCCATGGCATCACAGTTACTTTTTTGAGCTGTTAATTCGGGTAAAGTGTTTTATTTATCAGTTTATTTTAAATTTACAAATATTTTTTGATAATATTTCTACAATTCTCAAACTTACATTGAATTATGTTTAATGTGTAAATAATTTATTCTGGTAAACTGTTTTTTATTTATCTGCTTATTTTAAATTTACAAAAATTTTTTGTTAATATTTCTACAATTCTGAAACTTACATTGAATTACGTTTAATGTGTAAATAATTTATTCCGGTAAAGTGTTTTTTATTTATCTGTTTATTTTAAATTTAAAAAAATTTTTTGTTAATATTTCTACAATTCTGAAACTTACAGTGAATTACGTTTTATGTGTAAATAATTTTCAATAATTTTTTAAAATAAATTTGGGATATACAGCACGTTTTTGAACTTACCGAACACGTTTTTTCCAAGGACACCATTAATACCAGATTCGCATTAATTCGGGTAAAGTGTTTTATTTGTTTATTTTAAATTTATAAAAACTTTTTGTTAATATTCCTACAATTCTCAAATTATTTTTTGTAAATTCATCGGCAATTATAAAAATTACAGCTATGAGAGTAATACAGAGCAACACCATTAATACCAGATTTGCATTAAATCGCATCTTTTTTATTTAGCTGTTTATTTAAAATTTACAAAAATTTTTTGTTAATATTTCTACAATTCTCAAATTTACATTGAATTGCGTTTTAATTTAATTTCTGAATTACAGCTATGAGAGTAATACAAGGTATAGGTGTATGCCAAGCCTTCGGCTTGTCAAAAACACAAAGGGGCCCCCCCACCAACTCTAGCACTACGCGCTGTTTTTTATAATTGAGCATAATATAGGGTGGTTTTATAAATTATAATATAGTTTTTTTAAATTATTTTGACGCATGCATGTATGTACATTTTTATTTTTTATTTATTTTTACTATTTTCCTGATCTGTGTCATAATTTTTTAATTTTTGAATACATTTTATCACATGACCTGGATAATTCAACTGATGATGTATTACCATGAAGGCATATCAGTCTAATCTTGCAATTTTTAACGTACCATGTTCACGTGATCTGCGGACACATTTTAGCGATTACATGTGTCCACAGATCACTTGGAAACATTATCTTAAAAATCGCAAGATCAAACTGATATGCCATCAGGGTAATACGTCATTGGTTGAATTATCCATAACTACCATAAATAATTAGTATCTAAAATTAATTCAATATATATTACAATAACAAATTAAACAATCACTTTCTTCTTTAAAATATATATGTTCTCCAACATTATAAATAACTTCACAAACTTTTAACTTCTTTTCAAAAGCTTTATTTTCATATATTAACTTTATGGACATATATATAATATCACATATTATACATTTCCAGCATTTAAACTGTTTTTTTAGATTAAAAAAATTATGAAGAACATAAATAATAAATATATGGGGGGAAAGTAGATTAATTCTTAAACCTGTATATAAAAAGTAATTTAATTTTGGGAATTTAATTAATAAAACAGAATATCAAGAAATGGAAAAAATGAATGGAAGTTATATTATAGAATGTTTGAATTGTAAGAGGGAGGGGAAAATATATTGGTACAAAAAAAATAGATTAAAAACTAGATTTAAATAACATTTAAATGATAGAAATTCCAATGTATATATACATTATATGGAATTTGGACATAAAAATTTTGATATTAGAATGTTGGAAAAAGTTAAAAACTATAGAGAAAGGATGGTAAAAGAATATTTTTGCATAAAAAATATAAACCTGTTTTAAATAGGATTAATGATGTTAGATAGGAATTTAAAATAAAATGTAATTAATATAGAATGTTTAAATATTATTTAAGTAAATTATTAAAGGATAAAAAAATAATTTATATTAGTTTTTAAATAGATTTAAAAGTATATATAGGAATTGTAGATAATTAATATGGAAGTTAGATAAAATAGTTAAAGGAGGAATAAATTTGTAATTAGGAGTGAGTTAAATAGATTTAAATAGTATTTTGTTTATTAGTGTTTTAGATGGTTTCTAATTTATTTATTTTTAAAATTTATACTTAATATGTAAAAAAGTTTTATAATAAAAGAAAAAAAGGGAGGAAGATATAAGTAAAATATAATAATGTACAGTTAATATGTTTTATTATTGTGAATTTGATACGTTAATGTTCCATATATGAAAGGAATTTGTATTTAGTGTATTATGTAGAGATATGTATTTATTTTGTTATAGATCCTTGAAAATGACTGTAATGGGGAAAAAACAGTTGAAATATTGGAAATGTATACTATGTGATTATATATATATATATTGTAACCAGTTGGATATATTATATATATATATATTGTAACCAGTTGGATTACATAGCACACACTAATATAGTGGGTGTGCATATATATATATAAAGTTGAAAGGAAAACTAGGAATAAACACACAAAAATTATAGTAGATATTTTCTACATTCATTGAAATAAAAAATAAATAAATAATAAATAATAACACTGATTTAAAATATTGTTTTATAAATTAAACTTTTAAAAAGTCTGAATAAATATAAATATTGTATTATTATTATTATTATTATTATTATTATTATTATTATTATTATTATTATTATTATTATTATTCTGATTGTGAAATGTAAAAACACATTTATTTAATTAATTAAAACATGTACGTTTTCAAAGAGATCAGAGAGATAAAAATAAAAACTCTGTTTTCAATCAAGGTGTTATTATCACCTTAGATGATTCTATAAAAAGAGCTGATAACAAAATTAGCTCCAGTCTGGATAGTGATTTTTGAAGAGAGCAGTCTGGATAATAATTTTTGTAAGAACAGTGAGCTGAAAGGTTGGTTACAAAACTTTGTTGCAACTTGATGAAGTGCAGTAAAGCTGACTAAAGAATTTTCTGAAGAGCTACCATAAACTGATGTAGCTGAAGGCAAGATAGTAGACTTTTCTTTAGCATGAGTTTGAATTCACATGGAGAAAATGACCCACTTTTTATGCTGAAATTCATAGCCTTAAATGAGGAAAGGACAGTTGCTGGCCTGAAATCTATTAAACCAAGACAGCTGCTTGCCTGGAACAGTTCTACACAGATGGGAGACCAACTATGAACCAACATTATACATGGATTATACTTTTTCCTGATGATGACAATCCCTAAAACCAAACTTATCAGGGAACCCAAGCTTGCTGAAGAAGCAATTTATATATATATATATATATATATATATATATATATATATATATATACACACACATATACATGCTGACATATCTAAAGACAGAGAAGAACAGATAAAAATATATACAGCTGTGATGAGTAAAGTTATATATGATAACGAAATTTGAATTAATGTCTTTAGTAAAATTACATTTTGAAAGTGATGTGTGAATTTGTACTTTGTATGCTTATGGTGGGTGTATAGTCGAACAGGGCTGTCTGGATGCAGTGTGTTCATTATGCTCCGAAGTATAGTCTTGGTACTGTCTAGACTTAGATGTTGAGCTCCCAGAGTAGTCTAGCAGTAAATATATATAGGCCTCATGAATAGGCCTTGATCTCATGAATAGATCTCTTACCCCTAAGTCTCACAGAGATGAGCAGGGTTGGCTCAATGCCTTTTATTTTTTTCTGGATACTACTCTTTGAGGATGATCTGTCTAGGTACTTAGAAGGGGCAGTGCTTAAAAATGAGGTATTTTCTCATGATGTTGTGGAGCATTGGGTGCTTGATGGTTCATGCTTGGCTATCTACTTATCATGGCATGGGAAGCTGCTGTTCACATATTCGCTTTTCCTACCTCACCTTGCCTACTTCATCAGCATTAACTCATCAAGCAGAAAGATGTTTTAAAATTTATATATATTTTTTTACTCTATAAAATGATATTAGTTTAAAATTGTTTATTAAAGAAGAAGAAACTGTTTAAAGTTATACTTATAATTTAGAAAAAAAATACAAACAAAGTTATAATTAATAGTCAAGAAAAAGATTTCCAAAAATCTTTTAGACTAGGAAAAAGAAAGACATTTTAAATCAATTAACTATCAAAAATTTGGTAGTTCTTATTTTAAAGAGAAAGACTATAATCAGCAAAGAGAATAAATTGTGAAAATAATCTTTCATAATTTTATTATGATAAATACAAATGTTATATAGATAAATTAATGTTTCACACATTTGTGCAAATTATATACACCTGGGTCTCATTTTATGCGGTAGGTAGGTTCCACAGAAAACCTGCATTAAAAAAATTAACACAAAAATAGACTTAACTTACCTTGAAAAATGGGGGATAGGATCTGTAATTTTCAGAATTTGCATAAAAGCAAAGCAACAAGGGGAAATTACTTTAAAATTCACATTAAAAAAATAAGCAATTAAAGTATGACTAATAAAAAATTTCAAATATTTGAAAAAAATTAATAGAAGACAAACTTTTTTTTACTTTTTTTATTACTACAGTATTTAATTTTACATTTTCATACAAATTTTAATCATTACCACTAGCGTTCATTTGTAAACTGGAAAGAAATCAGACTTGATGTGATGTTATGTATTCTAACTTCTCCTTAAATGAATCTCTCAGCAATTATGCCCAGAGAAACCTGTTTGCCACTTTATTTTTATTCATGAGGTGATGAACAACTAGTGCCACTTTCAGTCTTATGTTGGGTTAATGGTTTTTCTGTTTCTATATTTAAAAAAATGAGATTGAAATCAAAACAAAAAGATTATACATTATTATTAGAAAGATTATTTTCAGTTTATAAAATCTTCATTTTTTATTTTAAAAATCTAAAAGATTATTTATTTCTGTTATATATACCAAAATATATGTTTTAAAAGTTTCATTTTTTTTAAATATTTATTGCGATATTTTTATATGTAAGTATAAATCTATTATTATTATTTACTCATTAGTATAAATAGGTTATTTACATAGAAGCTAAAATTCTAAATACAGCTTCAGGCCATATTCATGTTAGCTGCTAATATAATGTTATATACTTGAAAAAAAAGTATTTCAAGTGAAAATAAGTTATTAATAATTTAAATTTCTTGATATCTAATAAATATAGTAAAATATGAAAGATATTAAGAAGAAACATGAATAACATAACTTCAAAATTGCACTAAAATAATCCACATAAAATGAGACCCAGGTGTATACATCATTCAGTAAACCTAATATATATCATTTAACTGAAACTTCAATCATTTATTTTATTTTTACATAACTTAAGATTTTGTTAT
Source organism: Epiperipatus broadwayi (assembly GCA_028023455.1). Classification (NCBI taxonomy): domain Eukaryota; kingdom Metazoa; phylum Onychophora; class Udeonychophora; order Euonychophora; family Peripatidae; genus Epiperipatus; species Epiperipatus broadwayi. Next base: position 271,519 of record JAQFVV010000402.1, on the reverse strand, counting down.
TATTGAATATCAATTGTAATAGATTAATTATATAATAGAAATCATGCATCTGTGCACACATATATGTAAATCATTGTAACAATTTAAATTTTGAATAATAATTATGTAAATTAATGTAATAATTTGAATTTTGTATAGTAATTTTGTAAGTCACAAATATGATAATTTTGTTTATATTGTATATTATTCGAAATCAGGCCTTAAATATTTTTTTTGTTATTAATAAACTTGTATTTAATTGTTAAAATTTGTTTTCATCATCTCTTGGTCTCATACAGTAATAGAGCTTATGTTCTCTGAGCTATATTCATGCACGGGATGGATATATAAATGGAGATATGTATTTAGTGCTTTTGGGGCATCCAGCAATGATAAATCATCATCCTGGTTGGTATATAAGATTATATTCTTTAAAGCCCATGCACTATCTTTTATTATTATTAGGAATTAAGTTTATAGTTGGCCAATACAAGTGGCCTGAGCATTGATTATGATCAGCATATTTTAATATCCCAGCATTATTGTTTAGATATTTCTGATTATTGTGTATTTTAATGGATGGGCACTAAGCTGGTGCATCCAAGTTATGTTTAAATAATTGCCCAAGTGGGCAAAGGCTCAATAGTAAGCCTGGTTTAAAGAAGACCCATTTTCAATCCAGTCACAAGGTTGACTTTTGATTTATATTTTTTATTGTTCACATCCAGCCATAATAGGGACTGTTGATATATTGTACTGATTTGTTTATTCCCATCAATAATGGTGATAAATGATATTTGAATTATACTTACTTTTACTTTATAATGCTGGTTGAATTTATAATTATGTTTTTAGTTGCTCTTCTGAGTTAGCTGGCTGATCTCTCAATGTTCTCTGAGATTATCTAATCTCATACTCTTATATCTTTAAAGATTAATTATATTATACTCTGTAAATTATTAATTTTGTATTTACTGGCGTTGATGATGTTCTACCATCACCCAGTTCAAACCTTTTTTTTGATACCCTCCATCCTGTTACAATATATATATATATATATATATATTATCTAAAATTAAGAAGTCACATATATAATATATAGAGAAGGAAATTGGATTTAACACTTTTATATAGCAATCTCACCTGTGATTTATTAAAAGATATATCTATAGCTTTACAAATAAAATTTAATTAAGTCATTTAGATATAACATTGGCCACACAAAATTGTAGGAACTGCAATAAAAAGAAAGAAAGATGAATTTTTGTCAGCTTTACATTTGAAGAGCAGATTGGTTTATTTATACCCTAAAAGGTATTAAAATAAACAAAAAATAAACTATATTAAGTGGTTTCTTACTAATAATTTGTTGATTCACATGACTTTTAATATATTATAGAAGTGGAATATTTGTTTGTATTTTGATTTTATTTTTCAAAAATGTAATGCATGTATCAGAGTGCCTTTCATTGTTAACAACAAATTTTAATTACTTTAAATTCAATAAAGAATAAATAAATCAAAACACTAAATGAAATTATTAATAATATATGTAGATTATTATACATTTATTTTGGAATTAAAGTAGTTTTTTATTTTTATTTTGCTTTGGTAGTTTGAAACTACAGAATAATTGAAAGCAATGATTTTAGTATTAATTATATTTTCACAGTCTTTTTAATGACACGCAATAAATATTAAATGACTAGATAGATATAAGTAAAAATTGGTACATGCAGATTAAAAAAAATATTGATTCTTTTAATTTTATTTATTTTCTAAATTTTACAAAATAAATTACAGTGTTATCAAAAATTTATGTTCTGCAGTGTATGTTGTGTAAATAAAAGAATCTAGTTTCTTTGAAGCAGTTAACCCTGATAATTAATTTTGTGTCTTTGACTGTTTTCATAGATTTTATGTCAGATCTGCCTACATGTGATATACTGATATGTACGTGATAAAATTCATATTTTGCTTTAGTTTGATTACTTCCTTTTTATATTAAAAACATACATATTCCTTAACAAATTTCTCTTTGGCATGGTGTTGACTCAATCAAAATTCACTGTTAATTTTTATGTCAGAATTTTACCAAAGTTTTTTAGAAAATTACTTGGGGCACAAGATATAAAAAAATATAGTTTTTTCAATGACTTTTAAGAAATACCAATATTTTATTGTAAATAATCTATTATAATCATTAAATTGAAAATCAGAATCACAAAATGAGAACAAATTCTAAAAATTCAGAATATGTGTTTGCTCTAAATAAACAACAATAAAATTACAACCGAACTGACTTAATATCTGCTGAAAAATTGGTTGAATATTTTCCAGTATTTGAAAAAAGGCATATGATATTTCATTATGAGAAAAAGAATGTTATTTTTGATAGATAAAAAACAAGTATTTTATCCGACCCTTTAAAAAAAAATATAATGTTCATTTTTATTATAAAGTTTTTGTGAGTCAACTCATCCAAGTTTACTGTCAGTTTACTAATAATTATTGGTTAAAATTCCAGGGTATATTGTATTTTATATACTTATAGTATGGAGAGATCCTACGAGGATACACAGTTAACAAAAACTTGAAAATGTGTTTGCAAAGCAATTAATAATTTATTTTTCCATATGTTAAAATGAATAGAAACTATATTCTACCTTATGAGAGAGGATATAATGGAAAAATATTGAGATGTCAACAAAGACATAAAAATTCATGTGTTTAATATATCTAATTTGCTTGATGAATAAAGATTATTTATGAAATGAATGCATAGTGAGAAAAGTTGGTTTAAATTTCTATGCTAGCTTATGTTATGATATGGGGGGGGGGTCAATAAATGGATGCACTATCAAAAGATAAAAACATAAAAATAAAGTTATCTTATTGGATTTACTATAAATTATATTATTTATATCTCTATAAATGTTTGTACCATTTCAGATTTACGATAATGAAAGTTATATTCTGCAACATTTTCAAAGTTTATAGTTATAACTATAAAAACTTTTGAGTAAAGAAAAGTTAGAAATTAATAATACATCATCAATTAAATATATTGATTTGATTATTTTATTAACTAATCTATAGTGTTGCTTTTTTTAATTTCATAATTAATTCTATGCTATTAGATCAAGTTATAGTGAGAATGAAATGAAAACAGACACCAATATTTTATACATATTACCAATCTATAAAACTCATTTGATGATTGAAAATAAGTCTTATTGAATGTAAGATTATTTTTTATTGGAAAAATCTATATCATCTGGTCAAACAAAATAATACTGATTCAGTATACGTACATATCTATCTATCTATCTATCTATCTATCTATCTATCTATCTATCTATCTATCTATCTATCTATCTATCTATCTATCTATCTATCTATCTATCTATCTATCTATCTATCTATCTATCTATCTATCTATCTATCTATCTATCTATCTATCTATCTATCTATCTATCTATCTATCTATCTATCTATCTATCTATCTATCTATCTATCTATCTATCTATCTATCTATCTATCTATCTATCTATCTATCTATCTATCTATCTATCTATCTATCTATCTATCTATCTATCTATCTATCTATCTATCTATCTATCTATCTATCTATCTATCTATCTATCTATCTATCTATCTATCTATCTATCTATCTATCTATCTATCTATCTATCTATCTATCTATCTATCTATCTATCTATCTATCTATCTATCTATCTATCTATCTATCTATCTATCTATCTATCTATCTATCTATCTATCTATCTATCTATCTATCTATCTATCTATCTATCTATCTATCTATCTATCTATCTATCTATCTATCTATCTATCTATCTATCTATCTATCTATCTATCTATCTATCTATCTATCTATCTATCTATCTATCTATCTATCTATCTATCTATCTATCTATCTATCTATCTATCTATCTATCTATCTATCTATCTATCTATCTATCTATCTATCTATCTATCTATCTATCTATCTATCTATCTATCTATCTATCTATTTATCGTCTGTCCATTTATCTATGTCACTTCATATTAGGCATTGAAATATATTTATACAAAATATCATCTAAGTTTACTAGACTCTAATTTTTGTAAAAGAAAATAGAGAGAAAACTTGCCAAATACAAATTCTATAATTTACAATTTGAAATACAATATTCATCCATTATTTTTATTGAAAATTATAATGATAAAATACTTATATGTAAATATAATTTGTTTGGACATAATAAAATTAATGATAGAAATTTCATTTTAATTTTTTTTTTATATATTGGAAGTTTTTTTTTTTATTAAATAAATTTTTACATAGTTTCAAAATATAATGGTTTTTCATTCTATTTTATTATTGAGAGTTAAAAATTGTATTGTAAAAAGTTTTGTAAAAGTAAGTTTAAAGCTTTGATAATTATAAAATCGAAAATTTATTAAATATTATACCTTTCGTTTTATATTGAAATGTATACTGTAACGAGCACAGAGGTTCGTTACATTGTTTTTTTTTTATAATTATTAAACAATTAAAAAAAAAAGTTTGATTTAAAATTTTTTTTAAAATTAAAAATTTAAATTTAAATTATTTTGGAAAAAAAAAGAAAGAGGGGGGGGGGAAAAAGGGGGGGGGGGAAAAAAGAGGAAAAAAAAAAAAAAAAAAAAAAAGGGGAAAGGGGGGGGGGGGGGGGAGGGGGGGGGGGGGGGGGAAAGGGAATACAGAGTTTCACTCTTCTTCTTCTCAAAATCCTCATAAGTAGAGTCTTTAGCTTTTTTTTATTTTTATAAACTTACTTTCATTTTTTGTTTGCTTTCTTTTACTTGTTTTGTTTATGTTTTGTAAGAATATTATGATTAATATTTGTTACTCAGCAACAATATATGTTAAAGATGGTAATAATGATGACATTATTAAAATCTTTAGTTGCAATAATATCATTTCAAACTGTGTAGGACAAACCACATAAACTATTCATGATTTTGCACCACCAAGAGTCAATGCTAACTTCAGGTTATCTAATAATAATAATAACAATAATAATAACGATGATGATGATGGTGATGATATTAAAAACTAATAAACTACTACATAGGTAAAAATATGCTAATAAAAAAAATATAATCATTGTCATGTTTAAATAACAAAGTGCTATTTTTATTATATATATATATAATATAAACAAAATGTCTCTTAATTAGAACAAAATTGTAATAATAATAAAAATAACAAATGATAATAAACTATTATAAACAGTCTTTCAATCTGCAGAAGTACTTTCAGTTAATTTCTTAAACCTTCAATTGCCATTAATTTCAAAAACAAAGTGGAAGAAAATATCATCAATTCAAATCCCATGAATCCTGTATTTTAATGTTAGCAGCTTGTCTATTTATTAAATGCATTTTATTCCTATTTATAAAAATTGCTTCCTTAATTTTTTTTTTATTATGGTTTCTCTCTTCATGAAGAATTTTCACACTTTCAATATCAAATTTAAATTTATATTTTCATCTTTTTTCATGATCAAAGAAAACTGCAGCAGTTATTAAATTACCATTATTTTATTTTTTACATGCTTTGACTGATTCAGTTTTCTCTGATCATAAAAAAACATGCAAATATAAATTTAATATTGAAAGCATGAAAATTCTTCATGAAGAGAGAAACCATAATAAAATAAAAAAATAAGGAGGCAATTTTTATAAATAGGAATAAAATGCATTTAATAAATAGACAAGCTGCTAACATTAAAATATGGTATGGATTTGAATTGCTGAGGTTTGCCTTGATTTTTGAATTTAATGGCAGTTGAGGCAGGTTTAAGAAATTAACCAAATACTTCTGCTACTTCTGCAGATTGAAAGACTTTATAAATGTTTATTACTGTTGTATTTATTATTTTATTATGATATATATATATATATGATCAATAGATGGCATTTTACCAAAAACACCGTCAAAGCATATGTTTGTTTACATAAACATCAGAGTAAGCATTTACTATCTCTATCGTTAGTTCCACCTTCAGATCATGATTTCAAGCTGATTTGCTATCCTCAGTGAAGGATAGGAATAAGAAACTAGATCTAAACACTAACTCTGAGCATTTATGAAACAATTTCTATTCAGCTATCTGGCTTGCTATGCTGAGTTTGAAGACATTACATGTCTAAAAAATTCATGCTTGCAAACTGAATAGAAATTGTTTCATAAACACTCAGAGTTAGTGTTTAGATCTAGTTTCTTATTCCTATCCTTCACTGATGATAGCAAATCAGCTTGAAATCATGATCTGAAGGTGGAACTAATGATAGAGATAGTGAATGCTTACTCTGATGTTTATGTAAACAAACATATGCTTTGATGGTGTTTTTGGTAAAATGCCATCTATTGATCATAAATACAAGTGTTAGCAAGTTTAACTTGTTTTTTTGTTTTTCATAAATGTACCTTTGAGGTTTTCTTGCAATGATATATATTGCAGAGGCTTCTACTATGTGGTGATACTGAACTGATATCAGACCCATATAGCTATCTGGCTTGCTATGCTGAGTTTGAAAACATTACATGTCTAAAAAATTCACACTTGCAAGCTGAATAGAAATTGTTCCATAAACGCTCAGAGTTAGTGTTTAGATCTAGTTTCTTATTCCTATCATTCACTGATGATAGCAAATCAGCTTGAAATCATAATCTGAAGGTGGAACTAATGATAGAGATAGTGAATGCTTACTCTGACATTTATGTAAACAAACATACGCTTTGACAGTGTTTTTGGTAAAACGCCATCTATTGATCATACATACAAGTGTTACATATATATATATATATATTGTAAAAGACCAACAAATCCACCTTTATTTTAATAAAGTGTTATTTTTGGTTTTAAAAAAAAATCTCTGTTTATGGATATTAGTTTTAAGTTATTCTCTGTTTATGGATATTAGTTATAGTTATTATTGTTTGGATTTATTATTTTGTTTATTTATTAATGGTACATGGCTTTAATTATTTTTTGTGGTGAGATTTTAAATGGTAATAATGACATATTCTAATTAATATGTGTATATATCAATCTTATAAATAAAAACATATAAATTGTTAATTATAAAAAAAAATATTTTATTTTAAGTGATTATTAAAAAAATACAATGTTATTATTTATTATTTATCTATCTATTTATTTAGTTATTTCTTAAAGCTATCAAATAAATTTTTGATGTAGTATTTTTTATATGATTAATATTTTTTTTATTTCGAATATTATTGCTTAAAAACATATGTCAATAATTGTTGTCAAGACTACTTGTTAAGTGGCATGTGAAAAAAAGACAACAACAACAGAAAGATCCCCATTATTAAAATTATTATTAAAAAAAACTGAAGTAAAAAAATTAATTGTACTTTGTTTTTTCAGAATCGCCATTCTTCAAAATAATTGGATAAACTATTGTACATAAACACATCAATAAGGGTGGGTGAATAGTATATATATTGCAGTTCAAGGGTAACTGTGATCTTTTTTTCTTGATCTTAACTCAATTAAAAAAAAACTAAACAATAACTCAACATATGAATTTACATCGCATCTTAAGCTGAAAATTTAAGATAGCTATCTAAAGATCTACAACAGTAAATTCAATAACAATTTGGAAGCAACTGGAATTAATCTATATATTAAATTTAACATTTCAATTTTTAAGGAAAGAAATCTTGGAAAATAAAACATACATGTGTTTGGGAACTGACAGTTTTTATTAGCATGATATTTTCTTCAAAATTCAACCTGAGCTAGAATGCATTCAGGTATTAAGAAGAAAAAAAGTAAAATAACAAAATAGTTGGCCTTTAAAGGATAATAAATAATTTTATAATTTAAATGATATGTTTATATATATATATATATTTGAGATTGATATTTTTTTAAAAATTTAAAGAAGTGATGTGTTAATTTTAACTATTGATTTTATTCTATTTAAAACATCTTGTTTTAATAAAACAAATATTTTATAAATGTCATAAAATCAATATTAAGTACAAAGAGTATAAATTTTAATTGCATATGAGTTATTATAAACTTCTATAATAAGTTAAAATTTATTTTACAAATTGTACTATCAAAATTTTTATTATTTAAATATCTTAATACTTTTAATATTTTTTTTATTTATTTATTTGATAATTACATGTGTTCTTGGGGATCATGGATCGAATTGATTTATAAAAAGTTATTTTCAGATATTGATAAATATTCTTGTACCTGTCAGAAATTGTCATTATTATTTTTTTTGTGTATGTGTATATATATAAAATAATAAATAAAATATTATGTAAAATGTCACTTATTTATATTAAGTGATAAGTTAACACTAATTGTTTGAATAGTGAAAGAAATATTATATTTATAGGCCTGAGTGAGCCTCATTATAAATAATAAATTTGAGTATTTAATGCTTATAGTAGTAAGCATGGTTCAAAAGTGGATGTAGTATGTAAACCTTTTATAATGATGTGGAGTGAATTTTGATGATTTCTTTAGATGTAATGTTATACAATCGATTAACCTAGCTTTGAGAGCATATCTATTATCTACTTTATTAATTTTATAATATTGTACCAGTCAATTATTTACTTATTTATATATCTATTTTCATTTTAACTTCATCTAATAACTCTTATGCAAAAATATATACATCAATATATAATTTTTTTTGTATCTGTTTTGTGTTTGTACTAATGTATATTTTTTGAGTACAAATATGCCTTTGTTTGTTTAATTAATGCTTATTGTAAGTATATAATATTTTTTATTTTTTTGTATTTGGTTTATATTTTTAAAAAAAATATTAAAATACAGATACTATTTAAAATTCAAACCATGACTTAAAAATAAAGTATGTACCATTTGTTTTTTATAAGCAATGACTTTGTATTTTATTTGGAAATGTATTAATACTTTATTCTTTCTTTTTTAGCACCAGAGTCATTATGAAGTTTAGTAAATTCATAATTTAATGAATAATAATTTTGGTATTTTAGTTATTATTTCATTTTAAAGTCACTTATACAAGTCAGTGTTAGTTAAATATATATATATATATATATATATATATATATATATATATATATATATATAATAGTAATAATAACAAGTCAGATGTCACATGACATATATATAGCTTGCACTTACAAATATGTAAAATTAAGAGCGTGCTAATAGCTCTAAACAAGCTTTTTTTTTTTTTTAATTATGATAAATGCTACTACAAGAAAAGACATTCAAATCATTTTTATCTTGGATTGTCCCCTTCCCCAGACTGGGTTTCGACCTATGGGTCTCTTCAGTGAGGAGTTGGGACATTAGATTTAAAAAAAAAACCAACTAAAGCAAAGCATTTATCTAAAAGTTAATTGTTAGAAGAAGATCTGAAACTTTTAGACATCTACATGTCTTTAAAGTCAGCTCTCCAACTGAAAAAATCATATGGGCCTGAACTTAATTCAGATACTCCATATATTAGTAGGCTTAGCCATTTAATTTATCCAAAGCCACAACAGCAAAATAATAATAGTAATAATAACAAGTCAGATGTCACATGACTTATATATAGCTTGGACTTACAAATATGTAAAATTAAGAGCGTGCTAATAGCTCTAAACCAGCTTTTTTTTTTATATTTATGATAAATGCTACTACAAGAGAAGACATTCAAATCTCTTGTAGTAGCATTTATCATAAATAAAAAAAAAGCTTGTTTAGAGCTATTAGCACACTCTTAATTTTACATATTTGTAAGTGCAAGCTATATATAAGTCATGTGACATCTGACTTGTTATTATTACTATTATTATTTTGCTGTTGTGGCTTTGGCTAAATTAAATGGCTAAGCCTACTAATATATGGAGTATCTGAATTAAGTTCAGGCCCATATGATTTTTTCAGTTGGAGAGCTGACTTTAAAGACATGTAGATGTCTAAAAGTTTCAGATCTTCTTCTAACAATTAACTTTTAGATAAATGCTTTGCTTGAGTTGGTTTTTTTTAAAATCTAATGTCCCAACTCCTCACTGAAGAGACCCATAGGTCAAAACCCTGTCTGGGGATGGGGACAATCCAAGATAAAAATGATTTGAATGTCTTCTCTGTAGTAGCATTTATCATAAATAAAAACAAAAGAAGCGTAGATTGTTTAGAATTATTAGCATATATTTATATATAATATATATATATATATATATATATATATATATATATATATATATATATATATATATATATATATATATATATATATATTGTGACCATCTGAATGGGCACAAGGAATTGAGATACTTTGTATCTGCATTGAATAGTTATATTGTATTAAAAAAAATGAAATAGCCTTAGAATTTTAAATTTTTTTGCTGGAAATTATTTAAAGCTTAGATATAGATTGCTTATGCAGTTGATTGACCACTTATAAGTATTCATTATTATTATTGTGGTTAATGAAGTATTTAATGTAAGGAAGAGGGGTTGTTTATTAATGGAATTGATATATTTTGTCAGAAAGATGCAGTTATTTTATGTTAGTGTAGTATAGGTTGAATGGTTTCAAAATCCTTTATTCATTAATACTTATCCTTTTGTCAACATTAATAGCCATTTCAATTATATTTAGTTAAGATAGTTTAATATTTAGGTTGCAATACAAGTGCATGCATGTATGACTCTGCATCATTTTCATTTCATTTTCATCTTTTAAAAACATTAAGCAATAGTACATTTAACATGAAGACATTTAAGGTGCAGAAATTATCTTTAATAATTTAATAAATATATTTCTTTTCAATGATTAATGGATATATATATATATATATATATATTTAATGTGTATATTAGATTCAATAAAATTCTCTTTGTTTCTAATATATATTTTGTTAGTTAGTCAAATTAACCCTGAGATTAAATTATAATGATAGGTCTTATTATTGCTCTGTATGATTTTGGATTTATTTCATGTATAGATAGTTGGTAGGGCAGATAAAAAATTTATCCAAATATAATTAGATAATGTTATCTATTACATTTTGGTTCCTCAATGATTGGAGCTAATTTATTTCTTTTTATATGTGAAGGGCTTTTATTATGTTTGATCCATAGTATTTGGGATAAAGGATATCAATTGCATTTAACACACGTGTTCAGTGTATTTAGATTCACCACATGTGTATAAATATAATTCATTACATTTGCCACCCAATGATTGAGACAATTTCATTTTTCTTCATTTAAATTATACGATCCATTACATTTAGTTTTCCTAATGATTGGATCCATTTAAATTGTTAAGACCTTTCTTTATATGCATATTCCAATCCATTACAATATATATACACACTAATGATATGTCAATAAATATTTTTTATTTGACAATGGTAGTAATTTCAAATTAGAATAATATATAATTAGATTGACATGCCACTAATTGAAGAACACTGCAAATGAATAAATTATATTTTCACAAGACATGTTTTATCAAAAAGCACCCATCATTTTACCATAGTTTTAAGATTTTAAAAACATTCTTTACCCAATAAAAATAATTAAGCCATGGTAATGATAAATTAGACATATTTATGAAACCATTATTTTAGTTAAATATATCAAAACACCATTAGCTAAAATTGAAACAGTTTGGAGCGCACCAACATTACAATATTAATAATAATTTAATCGATAAAAATAGGATATTTCCATTGCTATATGTGTACAATAAGATCATTAATCTATTTTTTACAGTAATTCTAATTTTCAATTATTGTTATATGAGATCACTTCTACATATTTCTAACAAACATTAATGCAAAAAACATCTAAATTATAGAATAACCGTTCAATAATGTTTGGCCTTTTGATAGAACGTAGTTTGTGAAATATGATTTGTTATTTTGCAGTATTGTTCTGGTTGATAGCATACAGATGTAAGTATATATGAATTACTGTATGGATTATATATAACTTAGTATTACCTTAATTAGTTAGTTTTATAATGCTATTAATATTTAATATCAGAATAACTGATAAAATTATATATATTTACATAGATATAACTTATATAGTAGAGAGAACATCCAATGGATCGTCATACGCGATTTTGTAAATCATTGAAATATCAAATTTTATGAATTACAAGTTCCATATAATATTTTCATATTATTTTTATTTAATCAATTCAAGATATGTAATTGTAGTTTAATAGTCTAGTTGTATATGCTTATTACTTTTATATAGTATACTATAGTCATATATACAATTATAAAAGGGTAGGTAAATACTTTTTTATTTATTTAGATATACTTAAAACTTCTATTTACCACATTTATTTTTAAAAAAATGAATAAAGATAAGTGAAAAAAAAATAACCCGATTTATTTCTAATTAAACGTGCAGGCTCAAATGTCTAATATTTTCATTTTTACATTTAATTTTAATTATATAAATCTCGATGAAAAATCTTGCTCTCTTCACTTTTAAACTTTTCGTACTTATTTTAGAATTGATTTTAATTCTTTTTCAACATATTATATTCCAAAAATAAATGATCACCTTTTTTTTTTTCGGTTTCACGTAATCTATATGGAAGTTCTGGTAAACCCAGTAGTCTTTAACTATCATCAACAGCATAGATAATGGGTGTGCTGAATTCATTAACATATAAGGATCTAAACTGAGATATCAATCTATATAGTAAGTAAAAAAATAGAAAAATATAATGGAGTTAATATTAATACAATTCGGATAGCAGTTATTTATCAAATGATATATTAAACGTTTTTAAAAATGAGCAAATTGTTTAAAAGATTTCTTAAATTTTCCCAATTGAAAAACACAACTGAAAATTTTTATTTAATTTCTTAAATGACACTTTCAAAAATAATATTCACACAGACTTCAGATTGCAATCCTATGAAAATGTAGCAATATGAATGAGTTGTATAATGGTATTCGAAGAAAGATTCCAGAAGTTAAAAATTTAATCATAAGGATTCTTTGTGCTGGGTAGTTTGAATTTGATTGAAATAGTTGTTGTCAGAATCATGCACTGATAACTTAGAACTTTTTTAGAATGTTGCAGAAAATTTATTTTTCTTTGTAATCTCACCATTGAAATAGATAAATTAAAAAAAAAACATATGAAGAAGAAATACCTGTATCTTATATAACTTGTGTGAAACTAGGTTGTCAACTATATATTGCTGCTAAATCATTTTATGATAATTTTGATAAAACTCAGAAGCATTAACAAATATAATTGAGAAAAACAACGATTGAGTATTAAACACAAAGAAAAACTCTTGTTAGAAGATTTGAACATTTTGAACCACCTTTATTGGTGCTATGTCGATGATAAGACATATTTCAAAATATCAATATTATAAATATAGATTTACAACATTCTAGTATTGAATTATGTATTATTATATAATATTTTTTAGTCCAGTCTTTTATCTTATTTAAAAAGTATTAAAAATAAACTTTAATAGTTTGAAAGTTCTGCTAATGAATTTGCAGCAAAATTGAATTTAAGATTGGAAGAAATATTTCATAGTGGAATGAATAGAAAAAAAAAACCCCAAATTATAAAAATATATTCCTTGAATAAATTTTTAATTTAAACGTTTTACCTAATTATAGATAGATTAATAATAAAGCTTAAAAAAATGAAAAGTTGCCTAAAATTTTTTTTATGACAGAATTGACTTATCCATAAATCAATTCAAACACAAAATTGTTTTCTAAAATAAATACTCTAATTCTCATATATGATCAAGATTCAGAAAATTATTTAGGGGTTAAATTTTTATTGTTTTCAAAAATATTTTGGGCTCAACATATATTAGAATTAATACCAGGATAAATTGAACAAAATCTACGTCAAGCTTATCAAATATAAATATTACATATGGATTTATTTATCAATTCTAGGGTCTAATGCCAAAGAGATTGAGTTATAACATTTGCACTCTAGATTAATTCAATAAAAATTATTTTTATCGGTATTAAAACGACCCTCATTGTAGAGAATGTAAAAGAATTTGCAAATAAAAAATGACAAAATAAACATATCTTAATAACCGATCTTATATGTTGAGCTGATTTTTGTATAATAAATGTGATTTTATAGTAACATATTTTTCAAGAATTATTGCTTAGTAAATCTATTTCTATTTTTATATACTTTTATTTATAAGTTTTATGGATAAATATATTGAATATTATTATTTTGAAAAAAAATTTTTTTTTTTCAAAATTACTGTAATTTTTTTTTATTAAGCCTATAAAATAAAAGTCCTAAAATTTTGCCCAAAGGTCCTAATAAATAAGACAACTCAAATAAAAAGTATCTGACAATAAATGGCTTATTTGATTTCACAAGAACGTTTCAAAAACAATGCCAGGAAATAGATTCAATAAGTTTATGCCAAATTGTGAAAAACTACATTATAGGTATATTATAAACAAACTTGAATGAATGTAATCTCCAATCACAGTGCTTAAAATATTTGTTATTCTATGACAATGAATTAGGATGAAATAATAATGAAGAAATAAAGAAAGATTGAAATGACAGATGAGCAGAATGATGATGATGGAAAATGATGTCCAAAACTCTAAATTGATATTAAATTAAATGATAATAAGATAACTAAATAAAATAGGAATTCCAAGCTTACAAAACCAGAATGTTCACTATAAAGTCATAACAAGCTAAACATTTTAAGACAAAAGATGCAATTTACACCTTAAAGTTTGGTTGACTTTTAAAACAGTAAGTATAACATAACTCAAATCCAACTACAATAAATAACTAAATATAAAATTTACCATAAATTCAAATTCTACATTGCAAATTACTAACTTATTCTCTCAGGGTTCAAACAACTTAAAGATTGTTATACAAGATATACTTGGGTCAGTGAAAGGGATTTTACCACTACACAAATATAATGCATAAAATGGCTCTTAAGACAAAATCGAATTAACAAACAATATTTAATAATATTTATTTTTATAAAATGCAAACAGTATTGAAATTAAATTGAGAGACTGCAAACCTTTTATGCTCATCACTATCTAACAGCCAATCAGATCGTAAGTACAAGACAGAGAATTTAACAAAAATAGGGTGGTCCACCCTATTCTTTACTTGTCTTTCTATATATCCAAGCCAGTCTAAAGTACTTAGATCTGAAAGTGTGAATATTAAATATATTCACACTTAACTCACTTAAATTCTCTGTCTTGTATTTATGATCTGATTTGCTGTTAGATAGTGAGGAGCATGAGAGGTTTGCAGTCTCTCAATTTAATTTTAAACAATATTTAGTAATTTCAAAGAAATTTTATAAACTCCTTAACTATTATAACTTTATGCTTCAAGAAATAGGAATAACTCTTCAATAGCTAAACACAATAACTTACCAATTTCCTTTTCTCAAATAAATATTAACAATGTGATCAAGATCAGTGAATGATAGATTTGCAGGTTCAAATAAACTGATTAAACCAATTACATGATCACCATCTCATACTAGCACATAATTGTTGTAAACAAAAGCAAAACTCTCCATACAGTAGTTCCACCCTGTGCTAACCAGAGTAATCAATAGATGCCAGAAGGCTTGTGCATAAAATCCCTATCTAGTACCTACTCATCCAATATCCTCAGACTAGTTTCTGGCTTGTGGCCATCATCAGTGAGGAGCCTTGGATCTGAGAGCACTGCACCTAGATCTTAGGATCTAATGCAACCCTCCAGCAGCCACCGTTTAACTCTACTTTACTACAAAACTATGAGAATAAAATTGAAAACACAAAAATATTTTCAATCTAAGCTCAATAGCTTATATAGTCATATGGGTCTGAACTCAATTCAGCACCCATAGATTTTGGTGTCTTTGGCTCTTAAACAACCATAGCCACCAGTATCCTATTAGGCAGGATTGGTGTTAAACCACTAAACATCACATGATCACCATCTCATACTAGCACATAATTGTTGTAAACAAAAGCAAAACTCTCCATACAGTAGTGCCACCCTGTGCTATTGGATGAGTAGGCACTAGATTGGGATTTTATGCACAAGCCTTCTGGCATCTATTGATTTCTCTGGTTAGCACAGGGTGGTACTATTGTATGGAGAGTTTTGAATCCACTTATTATTTCCAACCCAAATGCTTATATATGGGCAAATCTTAAGTACTGTAAATGAAACCATGAGGATGGGAGTGAAAGTATTCATTTATTATTAACACTCATAAAAAGCGCATGCACAATAGCTTGAAAGGCTGATCTTTAATGTATTACAATTTATAAACATTGTGCTATATATAAAATAAATGCTTATTTACATAGTTAATTATACTATATTGATCGATGATGATTTCAATATAATCAGATGATATGTCGATAGCAACAACAATAATAATGTGTGTGGTGATTAGCAATAAGAATACAGACAACTAAATAAATTTCAACACAACAAGATTTATTTACATTATTTACAAATTTATTTCAGATACATTGCATGAAATAAGACAAATACATTAAATAAAACCAGGGATGGAAAATAATTGGTATCCCATTGACTACACACATATGATATCAGATAAATTAATACAGTGATATTCAGAGTATCACTATCATTATAGGCTATGTTTTTATTGTTATTCTATCCTATAGAATAAGATAGTTAAACTTTATTTAAGCTAAATTAGCATTTAAATTATAAAGCAAAAGTGTATTTAGGTCTTTGGGATATACACAACTTTTTAAATGTAAAACTCAAAGTTATAATTTAGTGTATTAAACTGTAGCTGTTTTATTTATCAGAATATGATAAGGACAATTATCATATTCAGTACAATTAACAATTATTATCATTTACTATAAAAAGATTCATTGTATTAATGTGGGAACAGACATCAGAATGCAAATGCACACATGACACCAAAACATTGCCTATGTCCATAACCTAATCATTTTAATAGTTAACCTATCTTACTGATCCATTGGAAAATCACTGCTTGATGAAGATAAATCAACATTGTCCATGTGTATCTCTTGCTCTTTCATATAGAAGTTCTACAATCACTAATAACTTTTGGTTGGTTTGTTTATAAACTGATGAAGATCCTACAACATCATAAAGACACTATTCCTATTAGGCAAACACTATAGATAGACCAGTGTCCCTTAATCTAACTTTATCTTATCCTTGCTATTTGATTTTGAAATACTAAACTTCACTATACATGGTAGAAAACTAACTATATAACCTCATGAAGGATCAAACAATAAAGGGAGGCTCTATAAAACAACATGATAGTTGTACAATAATATGGCCAATTCTAATACCTTTTCATAGGTATAAAAGTGTGGGCATTTCTTCATCACAGGGAAATAGAATTCAGACCATGGATATCATCCTCTCTTGGGATTAACTGTGCTAACTAAGCACTATTTAATAATCATCCTCGACAAAATCCTCTTATGTAATCAGCAATGGGAGATTCTCCATCAGCCCATGCACAATATTAATATTAATATTACTCTATTTGATGACATTATATGTGGCACATACTTATCAGCTGAAGGCTGTCACAAATCCTTATCAATACAATAGCATGGTAAAATAACACTAACAATAAAAGTGGAAGCATAAATATTCCATTTCATAATGCAGAAACTATTAATGTATTAATAAACAAATCACCAACATATAAGTCAAATGACCATTAATTATTTTAAAATAATGATACTTTTGTTATAGCAAGCCATATACATGTAAACAATGAAGATCAGCTTACATTTTATATTTAAAGTGGACATGTTCATTCATAGACAAAATTAAGAAATGAAAAATGCTTATATTAATTATTTCATATAATAAAACAATTGGGTCATTATGTGTATAACTTTGACAAATTTGGGTCTGTTTGTTTACCCTTCAATAAAATATTAAAATCTTTTAAAAACATGAGAGAGAAATATATATATATATCTCTCTCTGTCTAAATAAATGATATTTAATATTATGTTTTCCCTTAACTGGGAAAATAACAAAAATATGTGTAATAAATGTATATATCTTTATACATCTCTTCATCCTTACTAAATATCTTTTATACCACAAATATATATATATATATATATATATATATATATATATATATATATATATATATATATATATATATATATATATATATATATATATAAGTCCCTGAATAACACATGACAAAAGTATATTATAATACCAAACACAGCATTAACAAAAAAATAAATGAACATTTTCTCCCATTAGATTTCATCCCATTTGTTCAAAGTTTGTTCCATCCTTATGAGCTAAAGTGATAAGAAAACGGATATCCTGAGCAAACATTCCTATGTAACGCATATATATATATATATTATGTTCGATGCTAGTATAGTGAGACAATATTCAAACACTTTTCCAAGTGTATCACAATTAAAAATAGGTTTATCAACATTTTTTTATAGATAATTTTCCTTAAATGAATTTGTAGGTCTATTACGATCTTTAAAACAAACTTTTTAAAATCATTTATTGATTTATTTATCAATGTCAGTATAGTGAGACAATATTTAAACACTTCTGAGTGTAGTACGATTAAAATAGGTTTATCCATACTTTCTGTAGATAATTTTCCTTAAAATGAATTTATAGGTTCATTACAATTATCAAGCTTAACTTTTTTAAATCATTTATTGATTTGTTTATTTTGTTTTTCCATCCGCAGTAACATCTGTAATAATTTTAAATGATCTTGACATTTTTAAAACATTTTAAAATATTATTAATACACATGTTGTACAATAAAGATTAAAAGTAAATATTTATTTATTCATTTCTATCAGCAAAATAATATGTGTTTAATAATGCTAAGAATAATTTATTCAACTGTGAGCAATTATCAATACGATATCTTTGGCATTAATAATCTGTCATTTTTCTATTTTCAATAACTAGGCAAATTCATGCTGAAACACCATTGGGCAGATGAGTTTTCTTCTTTAATGACATTCATGCATTTTTCTTTTTAAACTGATTAAACTTTCTATGACTTTAAAAAAATGAATTTTTAAATTTGTCTACTTGTTATTTTTACACTTTTGTTCAAAAGTGTTTCAAATTATATTTTATAAAGAGTACAATTTATAAGCAAACATATTTTTCTGCTTTATACTTAAGAGCATGGAAACCAAACATTTTAGTCTTTGTTTTTTAAATCTAAATAATTTACATGTCATTTTTTAAATCTGAAAATTGACTAATTTAAACAAAATAAAAGTAATTGCTTACATTTTCTGGAATTGTTCTTCATTTGAAGTAGTATTTGTGAGGCAAATAATTGTCCATAGAGCTGTTACTCCATTTTCTCCAGTATGCATATTAGGAATTATAAAATCAATGGAAAATAGTGTTGAAATAATACAAGGTTTTAAGGTTTTTTTTTACTTCATACTTTTAACTATACATTATTTTGTAATTTTGTTCAATTTAATCCACAAGGTTGTTACTTTTCAGCTTGTTCTTTTTACTTTATTTTATAAGTGTAAGAATTGAAGTCTTCTTATTCTGATTTTCTTCTTCTAATAGCCCCCCCCTACAAACTTTGTTATATTATTTATACCTTGTATTACATTGCATGATGGTACTAAATGGGCCAATAACTGAACAGTGTGAATAAATTAATATCTGTTTCTCTAGTGATGGCTACCTAGAATGTTTTATATCAATTTAAATTGCAATAGACTATATTTGAAGATTGTTTACAAAATTTAGAAGAATTATAAATTGATTTTTTTAATTATTGTTTAATAATAATAATAATAATAATAATAATAATAATAATAATAATAATAATAATAATAATAATAATAATAATAATAATAATAATAATAATAATAATAATAATAATAATAATAATAATAATAATAATAATAAAGTGCTAAATATTTTCATACTTCCAAATTGGTTTTATACTATTAAAATATTATTTGAAATAGAGCTGCCACTAGACCTTCTGATAAAAATGTTTATGAGATTTATATCTACTCTATCAGATTTTCTAGTGCATCACAAACAGTCCAAGCCATCATAACTCTCAGGATATTTATTGGTAAGCTTTTTCTTAATTTGAAAATTATACTCCAACAAGCCTTTCAATCTACAACTGATTTTTACACATTGATTTTCAATATATTCATAAATTATTACTAATTAAAATTTAAAATTTTACATAATGGATCACTTGAATAAAGCTTAATATCATTGAGCCAAACCATATGGTTACAATATATATATATATATATATATATATATATATATATATATATATATATATATATATTGTAACTGTGAACCCCTCCCCCCAACATGAAAATATAAAAACCTTTTTACTACTTATATTAAGTCTAATTACTTATTATTTTAAATCTACTTCTAATTAAATTGTATTTAAACATATTAATTTTTAATATGACCTTTTAAGAGGACCTTGTTACTCATGCAGAGGAGTAAATATGATTAATATTTATATATCAATCATACCTCTGGTCAGACTGAGATTTAATAAAATATTAAACCAACAATCACTTTTCCAGACTAAGGTAACTCTCTCCAGCTGCATGAAATGTGAAACACCTCATGGGGATTATTTATAAAAGGTTTAAACCCAGGGTACCATCCAATACTTACACTAGAACCCATGAAATGTCACTAACACATTTCAAGTGTTTGACCCATGGTTAGTTTTTAAACATGAGACCAGCAACATATTTACTTGGATAAATGGAGAGAGAAAGAAATGTAAACAACACTAATAATATACATCAATTTATTGACAGACAATAACTGTGTAAAAAAATAATACAATATAAAACACATGGAGATATTATACATTTAACAAATACGCATGCTTATGATATGAGTTCTATTTAGAGAATGATTTTAACTTTTAATACTAGTATTTAAATTTTAAGTTTTAATAATGACATCACAGATAATAGTTACCTAGATATAAGTACAGCACAGTTTCTGATATATATATATATTGTGCCGGTCAAAATTGTGTATTCATTCAACAAGCCCAATAATCCAAGCAAAAGTACCTTGAATCCAACCATGCACAAGATACATAAGTCAGGACAAGGATGAATCCTAACCTATTTGCCTAAACTATTGCCTCTCTGACTAATGGATAACGTTTGTGATGACACTAGCAGTGCTTGGTTTTATTCCATCCCAGCTGGAGGTCATGGTTCACAGAGACTCAAAATAATAAAGGGTTTATATGAAAAATTAATGATTTAATGGATTCTGATGATTGTAGAATGGTACAGATATAATTTGATCGATTACTAATGGTTTAAACCGTAATAATGATAATTCTTTATGGCAATATTACAAAGAAGTGAATTTAAATCAAAGAAATATTTAAATAAATAGAGTAATTAACCTTAGAGATTGGGAGTGATGATAAACTAAGCTTATTTAAGATAACAGTATTATAGGAATTTATTAAGGAATTTAGTACAAAATAAGTTATCTTTGTTTATACAACTTGGTTATTTTCTTTAATTCGTTTTGATGCGGCTTTGACAAACAATGTAAAAGTTTGTTAATTGGTTGGCCAAAACCAATCAGCAATAAAATATTATTAGCCCTCTTCAAGATATTACAAATAAATCTTTATATATATATTACAAGATGTGAAAGATGTGCATTTAAAACATTATTACATTTAAAATCATTTGTATATAATGAGTGTGGGAAGCAAAATAGTTCTTAAATAAATAATTAACAATTATACAGTCAGATTTATTTAATTACGAAATTTGTTTGTGAAGGACATGCCATCATGGCAGAGAGCATTTCAGGTTTGCTAAATAAATATATATATATATAATGATGAAAAAGGCAGTATGCTATTATAGATTACAACAAAATAAATGAAGTCTGTTAAGAACCTCTGAGTGGCTTTACTAAAAGAAATTCCTGATATGTACAGGTAGATAAGAGAAATGTTGGCCCTCCAGCCAAAGCATGTCTCTGAATAATAATAATAAATGTGATGTGCTGGAATTCCCAAACACATATTAATGACAATTCCTGAAAATGGATCCCTTGGTATGAACTACGTCTACTTTGAGGGAGTGTGAAAGATTGGACTGGTCAGTTAAATTTCCGTAGGTCCTAAGAGGTAATTAGCAAAGCAAAATAATAAATGAATAGTTGTAGCTATAAATACATAATGCCTTGGACGTTTATAGATAGATAATGTATCACTAACAAAATTAATAACTTAATTTCTAATTAAACTATCTCCCTGCAATAATGGAAGGTCCCAGAAAACTTTAGGCCTTTATTAAATGGATCATAATTTACAATACAAAAGGACGGCAAAAATTAAAACTAAAATATAAATTGCTTTCCACACTTCCAAATATTTCATTTATCAATAAAGTTATTAAATAGTTTATGAAATATTACAAAATAAGACTTTTAATTAACATAGATGGGACATTGAATATCAAACTCACTTCTGATGAAGTTTGACAATATAAAGCATAATAAATTATACATCGATTTTTTTTTTACTATTTTGACAAATAAAAATATATATGTATGAAACATATACTGACAAATTGCTATAATAGATTTTATTTAATTGATTCACTAAAATTCTTTATTCTTTCAGAAATGATTACAGGGCTATTTTAAATTGGAGGCAATAGTAAGATACTTTTAAAATAATTTCAATCATTCAAAATATATTGATATATGATCTACAAAACTGAATGAGCTTTCTATTAATTAATTTACAGGAACTAAGTCTCCTGTAATGATTTTGACTGGAAAATAAGAGGGAGAGAATTTAAAGTTAATAGCTCATTGAATTTTGGACTTGGAAATTTCAGTAAGTCAAATATTCTAAATACACCAAAAATTAATTTAATTTTGCCGCATCAAAATAATATGATTTTATAAGAATTGATATTTTAAATTTAATAAAATTAAAAGACGCATTTTAAACCAAGCCGTATAAACATTACACAGATATATAAAATATAAATTAATATTGATTTGGAAAACAAGTAAATATAATCAATGACTTGTGGCAAATTGGACATTACCTCAGAATCAATCGGTAGGCATTCCATGGCTTGAAACAGCAGTTACAATCAGATCATTCAGCAGGCTTCCTTGACAGTATCGTCTCGGGCTAGGTCTTGAGAGCACCAGAAAAGCATGGTGTTGAGGTGCTGGAACAGACATCTGAGAAGCAAACGACCAATCTTTTCACCCCATCATTTCTTTAGGCATGATATATATATAGATTAATCACTTCTCTCCTGTAAACTCAATAATAATCTCTCTTATCAAAGATCCACTATTTATGTGATCTGGCTTTATCTAAAGGATTAAATCTACACTGACCTCCACCGATTGTAATCATTCTAAGCAGTTCTGTGAGGTTAGTGCCTGCTTTGGAGGGAAAAATCTCTAACTCTGCATGAACATGCCCCAAGGGTTGATTTGCTAATTAAAAAAAAACAACAACAAGCATATTAAGTTTACCAGTCATTGTACTAACAAAATCTATTTAATTAAGGTTTAGATTAACAAAAATGTAGATTTTATTCAGAAAAATTTTAGGAATTTGGTACAATGACTTTCAAACATATTTGACATAAACTTAAGCAGAAATTTACAAAATATTTCTTAAAAATATTACATTGTTTAAATAATTGACTCTCAAGTGTACATTGATTAAAAGATAAATATAAAATGTTACCCACTAATTAATTGAAGAAAATGAACTTTAATAAAGAATTTGAAATATTTGTAACATTTTATAGATATCTAGGATTTAATTCAATTTAATAAAATAAACATAATATACATTTTTACAAATATAAAATAAATAAACTAATATAAAAGGTTAGTTTTAATTATAAAATAAGATTAATAAAATATAAGATTATAATATTGCTTAAAATATACTACCACCTAATATGAGATGGGTGTCAGTTAATAATAAGTGGGGTTCAAACCCAGACTAGTGCTGATGACATTGGCATTAGGTAAAGCAGAAATATGTACTATATTTCCAGCTTCAATATATATATATAATAAATAAAGTTTGATATCTGTATTCGTTTCACAATATATGTAATATACAAATCAATATCTATATATATCAAAATACAGTACAATTTACATAAATTATATTCTTTTAGAAGTATTATACACTTTGTAGTCTTTATCAACTATATAACATTGATAAAGACTACAAAGTGTATAGTCGAAAGTACTTCTAAAAGAATATAATTTATGTAAATTGTACTGTATTTTGATATATATATATTGATTTGTATATTATATATATATATATATATATATATATATATATATATATATATATATATATATATATATATATATATATATATATATATATATATTGTGCCCTTATCTATAGGTCATAATAAGGTAGAATGGTCAATTACTAAAAAATTTTAAATTTTAAGATATGTTTGTATGACATATAAATAATAGTAGGATAATTAGATTTTATAGTACAATTAAGGCTGAAAATACCTGGTATATAAAAGTGTAATGGATTATTTTAAAAGGAACAGTTAAATAAAGCTTAATTATATCCTTGCTTATGGTTGTAAAAGCTGGCCATATAAAATAACACAGCTATAAATAGTTAAAAGTATATTAATAATTCGAGTATAATATTTTAAAACTAATAAATTAAATAAATGCTATATGTAATATTATAATTATAGTTAATATTCAAATTTAATCTAATATATTTTAAGATAAACTTTAGGATGGTGAGAATTATATTTAGTTCTACAAGTTTAAATTATTTTCCAAATTTTTTATAAAATATATCAGTTTTGGTAATTTAGACTGAGACGTAAATTAAAAATCATCTGATAAAGTTAGTAATCATGTGACTGTATATTATATACCTTCATACACATGCTTGTTAGAATAATAATAAAGTTTGTGAATTATAAAACTAAATATAATTGCTATCGATCCTTAAAGTAAAAGTTGGAATATTAAATATTATTTTAATAATTATTTTAAAGTTTAAATGATTTTGATAAAACTATAATTGAATTTGAAAATACTATTCTAAGTAATATTTAAGACATGACATCATAAATTCTTTATTTTAAAGGGTTTAATCTATTATAAAACTAAAATGTGTAAATTTGTTCGCGCTAAAAAAGTCATTAACCAATCAACGGAGGTATTTTAGCAGACAAAATATAAGAATTAGACGAAGCGGGAGAAAGTAATGTGTAAGTGAAGGAGGGAGTAACATATTTTTTTAGCTGGATAAGATCGTAAGCTAGAAAAGGGATATAATTTTAAAATTTTGTATTTATTTTAAAAGTTTTTTTTTAATATAGTATTTTGAACTGCCTTTACATGAAGGGCTAATTTTAAAAGTTTTCTTGCCAGTAATTTTATTCAAGTTTAGCCAAAACCTTGCAGTAAAAATGGAAGTACTAAAGGAAAAAATACCTAAAAATATTGCTAAAGGAAAAATATTTATAAAGTGCCTCGATACAGCTTTATTTATGCTCAACCAGAAACTTATTATTGTAACTCAGAGGAATATAATTTGGATGCTATACGAAAACTTAAAAGAGAAGTTATTTGCCGTCAGGAAAAAATTATGACGCACAAATTTATAAGGCTACTCTAATTTTTTTTTATTATTCTTCTCTATGGAAAAATTAAGATGCGTTTATTATATAGAAAAAAAAAAATTATGTAAAAGTTATAATGAGTAAAAAGAATGTTTATCTTTTTAAAGGAAACATTACAAAAATATAGTACCAGAATTTTAAAAGAAGGAAAAAAGTTACAGAATAATAAGATGAAAGAGCTATTGTGTTTTATGGAAAAGTAACAGAAAACTTTCTCTAAGAAGAATTGAAAAAAATATTATAAAGTGTTCATTGGAGAAATGCTTGATTAAGAAAATATAATTTTAAATTACTTAATAAAATGGATCCATGGAAACAGAAAATTTTTATTGAATATTTAAATCAAAGTACCTAGAAGATGCATCGTAAAAGTCGCGCGGGAAAATCTTAGCAGAAAATATTAGAAGAGAATATGTAGACGTTTTTCTTTACGGGATTAACTAATATCATAATTAATAATTGTATTAAATATTATGAAAAACCAAGGATTGTCATCTATGAATATTTATTAAACAGAACAATAATTGTTTTGCCTTAAAATTGAACAAGCAAGGAGAAGAACATTAAGTGACTGAAGAAGAAATAATAAACATTTTTTTTTTAGCTTTAATATGAACGGTTTTCAAGAAAGTTTGATAAAGAAGTACAGTAAATATAGTTTAAATATTTTACTAATTTATTTAGAATATAAAATGTTATGTAAGATTAGGGAAAACATATAAACATAAATTTAGTAATATTAAAATTTAAATATAATAGCTTGATAAAATTATAGAAATATTGTTTAAAATAAAGTGTATGGATGTGAATATTATATCTACAAGGATCAATGGGATGGTGAAGCATACGGAACGCGATCAAGAAGATAAAGATCGTTTGGTAATTTTGATATTTATTTATAATGCATAATGTATTTTTTTTAGATCATCTATTGATTAAGAATGAAGTGTGAAAGTTTAAATTATATGTACACATTTTATACAACATTTTAACATATTATGAGATAGGAGTAATTTGGAATATGCATGCAATAATTTATTTAAAGTATATTAATAATATAATTTAACAGAACAATTGTGTGATTCTTTTGAACTTTCATGTGATAAAGTATTCAGATATTTTAAAATAGTTTGTATATGATTAAATATACGAGAAAAGTAGTAAGCAAGCTGTCTTATAGAACAGTGGAATAGTTTTGAAATAAATGAATTTTATTATTGTTAGAAATGCAGATATGTATTTGTCGATGTACAGTATAGAAAAATCTTAAGAAATAAGATCGGATAGTGACTTGGAAGTACTAGTGGAGAGGAAACCAAGATGATGTTTTTTTTAAGAAATAGGAAAAATAAAGGATTTGGATCATATTTAGTTTTGTGTGATTTCAGTATAGTTAACTAAGCCCTATGACTGAACACATATAGTTTGGACAGTGTTTTTGCATATCTTTAAATTTTTGATGTTATAATAAAGCTGAAGAAATAGCTTTAACATCGTTCCTATAATAGAGGTTGGGAGACAGGTAAAGGTCACTCCTCTATAGTGTCTTTTAATTCACTGTGCCATGATTGTCAAGGTTTATGACGAGTAATATTCTAGTTATATTTTGATCCTATGCATCTATCTTCGCTATCCTTATTTTGTGAATCTGCATTGGTCAGAAAGATATTTTCAGAGAAATAATGAATAAAATATAACTGAAGATAAGTTATCGTTTATGTAAGAATAGTTTATTTGCTGGAATGTATAAAATTGTGTAACTTTAAAATTGAAAGTCCAAAATATCATAAAGAGAGAAAGAATCATATAATACATTGTAAAATTAATTCGGAAATGAATATAAGATTTTTTGAAAAGAAATCTAAACCAAGTATTTAAAAGTGATAATAAAATTTGAATGAATTTTATTTTTAAATAATATTTAGAAAATAAGTGTTGCATATTTATTAAGAAAATAGTTCAATAATGTGTAATAAACATATACTTGTGCATGGTATATTAATAGTTGTAATTATATCATCCGAAGTAAGGCTTGAATGAGAATATTAGGATTAATAAACATCGGATAATGAACAATAAAAAATCTAATACCGAATGTAGAACAATGTTTTGATTTTGTAAGATTCCATACAACCAATATAAAACTAGAAATTTGTTAGTTTGTAGAATTTTACTACGAATGTAAATTTTGTAATTAAAAATATAATTTTAATAATATTAGGGATGCAAAGTGTTTGTGATAAGCATATAAAAAATGCATTTTGTAACAAGCTAACCATGATAATAAATCAAGTAATAATACTGTATTTTCTTAAGTGTTAAAAAGATAAGATTTAACTAGAAAAAATAAATAGTATTTGGATTTCATTTTATAAACATTTGAGAGTAAGGGATATCCAATGTATATAATGTAAAATATTGTTAATTTATTTATGTTGTTAATAAACTTTGTTTTAAATTTATTTTAAAGTTTTGTGTCCGCGTTGTTATTTCTCCACATGGATGCATGAAATCACGATACACTTATAATTGAAACAGACATATCAATTTTGCACAAAGAGGTAAACATAAAAGTGTTATAATAATTTTGAGAATTTATTGGTATGTTAAAATTAAAAGATAATTTTATATCATTTATTGGTCATAAGTCGGTTGCCACAATATTACATTAAATTATATGCTAATGTTGCCACATGTATTCTGTTGTCAGATTATTAAAATATTACCATGTACGTATTTATTTATTTCATTTAGGAAGAAATAAGATTATAGTATATTATTATTGTTATTATTATTTTATTATTGTTAGTTGCTGTGTAGTAGATTATGACATAAAATTCCCTTTTCATATTTTACTACCGTAATTTTAAATCAGTTAGAATACAATTTATGAACCTGAGATTTTATTTTATTTTATTTTACTTCATTTTATTTAATTAAACTAGATTCTTGTTATAAAGAAGATTAAGATATGATTATTATTTTAATCGTAGTGAATAGAGCTTAGAAAGTCGTAAGAATACTATGAGTTAGTTATTTGGTATAGTAAAAGTAAAAAAAAGGGATAGTGTTCTTATGCTATTGAGGTAGTATCGTATGGATAATGTCTCAATGTAGTCTATCTCGTTCCCCATATTGTCACTCCATGTCTCATGAAAATAGTAAATATTTGTTAATTCATTTTAAAATTGAATCGAATTTGTATTTTAAAAATTGGAGCTAGTAATCATTTTAATTAATGCTGAATATTTCATTTATTTATTTGTTAACTGAACTAGAACCCGTAATATTAGTAGTAAACAATAATTTTGGGGTGAGAACGCGCAGGGGGAGGGTAGAATATATATATATGCAGTTTGAACACAGTCTTTGGTTTCCATGAGCAGTTTAAATACAGTCTCTAAGTTTTCATAGGTGTGTTAAGCACAGTCTTTTGTTTTTTTATGTGGGTGATCACCTTTTCTTCAGATCTGGTCAGATTCTTGGTAAGTGTATTTGTAATATCAACGCAGATTCCTGATGGTGTGTCTGGTTTTCTTAATTTGATGGAGCAGGTTTAAACATTGGCAGAAGTCAAGTCAGAGTAAACTATCATGACATTTTGTTAATGGCACACAGGAGACAGCCGAACACCAGCATTTGGATCTAGCCACTCCTGTCCTTTTAAACAATAATAATACCAATAACTAATAATCTATTAAAAACTAATCCAATAATAATAAGACAATAGAGAATGTCAGCTTTTTATACTACTCTGACCCCACTGTAACCACACTATCAATTCATTCAATCTTTTAATTAAAAATTACATTCCTTTATTTTTTTATTTTAATTAATCTAAAATTAGCTATATTGTTCAACTAATCAGTCTGGAATCTTAATCTCCAGAGCCTGATTAGTTTTGTACGACTTATTTTAATTAATCATAAGAATTTTTCTTTTAATTAAAAATATTTTTTTACAAAGTATTTTTGACAGAGTTATACAAAAAAAAAAGTACATAAAAGAAAGATAAGTTATAATTAATAATTAATTTCTAACTTATTTCTAAATTTTCTTTCTATTTTAATTGCTACTCTTTTTAAACTATTAATTCTTGATATTTTTCTATTTCAAAATCTTATATTTTATTATTTTAAAAAAAATAATAAGTACATCGTGTAACTCGTATATATACACGCACTTACATAATGTATGTATATACAAACCATTACATCACATATTGACCACTTTAAATTCTCATTTTTAACAACTTTGGAAGTGTATGAGAGTTTTTGTTTTTATTATTAAACAATAAATAGTAATATCAAGAGAAGTAGACAGTAAAGTATTAGGCAATTCAACACACATCGATTTTGGGCTGATTAAACCAACTTTTAATTTCTTGCAGAAGTCGTAACTACAGCACGTGCATTTTTGTGCATAATAGATCATGAACATGGACTTTAAGATTGTGAATGGCAGGATTACTTTGACTGCCCATTCAACATACAGAATATTTCTTTAAATTAGTTACTGGGAATTTTTCTTCCAGATATATTATTTATTATCTGACAGGACTTCCTCTACTGGCGCATCATCAACATTATTATCTAATCTTTGCATTACCCATCTGTAGAACAAAGTCACTGCAAGAAAATGCTTAATCTAATCCAAAATCGATTCTAAAATTTATATGTTTGCCCAAATACTCACACTTACCTCAATCTTAATTTAACATTTTTTTCTTTTTTTTTTTACTTTTGATAATGATTTATTTCCATTATTACTGCTACATTAGTTTCACGTTTATTTATTTGACTTTTATTTTGATGCATTGTTTTATTTTATTTTATCTTTTTCACAAAAAGAAACTTTTAGTTTTTACATATTTATTTAAGTCATGCTCCACAGTTTTTTACAGAGTTATGAGTTGGGTTTGCCACAACAATAAAGTAGACATAATCAAGGGGTTACATTGACTATAACTTGTTTTGACATTTTCAAAACACTAAGTTCTTTTAAGAATTTATTTTTATTATTTATCATTTTTTTAAAGACTAATTTTAATCATTTTCCTATTCAAAAATCTCTGGGCATTATTTATTAGGTCAAGCTGGTGAATCTGTCAGATTGTATATCTAGTTTTTATCTGGTGGTTCTTTATTTTTTCTTTTAAGTGCCTATCCACTCATTCTGGGGATTGTGAATCACCCCTGGTCCTTCTATGAGTGATCTTTTGGGGTTATTGGTACAATGTCTTCTTCAGGATCCACTTACTGAATTTATTCTGTGGCAATATCTTATGGCATTTATAGCTGGCTCTCTAAGTTGGGGTTTGAATCATCTATCTTTGACATCAAAAGTTGGTCTAGCACTGTTGAAAGTGCTCAACAATTCCATCATTTGTTCTACTGTTTTCCTCTCGGTGCCTATGAGCATTTTCTTGATGTTGTAAGAGAAATTATGGCAAACTATCCTTATAATTTATTGTTTGGATAGTGGGTCTGCTGCTAAGGAGTGCAATTTCACCACCTGCCTCTTGAAGAATGGAGTGAACAGTTCACTGGGTCACCATTTTTCTTGCAAACCTGGTGATGAATATTTTCATGATGATCTTCACTCCAATAGCTAGCCAATAGAATCTTTTTATATTCATTGAAAGTAATGGATTTTCTATATAATGAGTCCCACTAAGTTTGAGACCCCCTTTGTAGATGGCTATATGCTCTTGCAGCCATGGCCTTTTCATTTATTTGATTGAAGATAAAATATCACTCTGAACTTTCTAGATGTTCTGTCAGAATTTCACTCAAGTGACAAAAAATAATCGAATTTTTAGAAATTGGTTTAGAACAGGCAGATTATTTATAACGTGCATGTTTGCACTCAGCTGGTCAGGCATTTTTATGTTTC
This sequence comes from Epiperipatus broadwayi, assembly GCA_028023455.1. NCBI lineage: Eukaryota > Metazoa > Onychophora > Udeonychophora > Euonychophora > Peripatidae > Epiperipatus > Epiperipatus broadwayi. The sequence goes on along the minus strand of JAQFVV010000402.1, from coordinate 239,804 downwards.
TTAGTGTGTTTTTTCAATCTACTATGTCAGCTTGTCCAGTATTTTTACTAATGTTTACTTTATTTATTTTTTCTGCTAAGCGATTGACTTCAGCTTTCATATGGTTTATTGCTCTGCTGTTTTTTAACTTGGTTTCCTCTACTGCTACTTGCACTAGCTCAACATTTGCTTCACATTCTATTTTATTTGTTTCTATTATATTATACATGGTCCCTATTTGATTTTCTATTTGTTTTTTAGTGTCATTTACTTCTTTCATAATTTCTCTCTTCACTTTGTGACAATCTAATTCGATTAATTATTTTTAATGTTTCAATCATTTCACTATTTTGTTTTCTAAGGTCTTCAGCTAATTTTTTATTTTCTTCTGCCACTTCTTTTTGTTTTTTCAAGTACACTTGTTATTAATGCTATGATCTCACTTTTTTTTTTCATTGGGAATATTCTCTACTTCTTTTGCTTGAGTCTCCTTTTTTTTCACTGGGGACCGTTTCTATTTCTTTTGCTTCAGCCTCCATTTTTGCTTTCTTCCTTGTAATCATTTAATATTTTTAACACTTTTTATATTATTCTTTTAAATACCATATTTCTATTTCTTTTGCTTCAGCCTCCATTTTTGCTTTATTCCTTGTAATTATTTAATATTTTCAACACTTTTTATATTATTCTTTTTAATAGCATATTTTATTCACACCAATAGGTTTACTAAATTATTTATTACTTTTATTTAATCGCTTACTAGTTTCTTATCTTATTTAATTTCTAATTAAACATAAGCGTTCGGTCAATTTTCTCCACAACATTCCCCCTAATACCTTTTGCATGCAATTTCTAACCTAATGCCAATACCCACTTGCACTTATTTACTTATATCTACAATAAACATCACATGACCACCTCCTCTTATGCTTGTGTATAACTGTTGTTAAAACAGGCAAAACTCACTATATATATTTGCCACTCACAGCAAGCTAGAGTAATCAATGGACACCAGAAGGCTTGTGCACAAAATCCCCATCTAATGTCTACTCATCCAATATCCCCAGATTAGTTTCTGGCTTATGGCCTTCATCAGTGAGGAGCCTTGGATCTGAGAGCAATGCATCTAGATCTTAGGATCTAATGCAACCCTCCAGCAACCACCTTTTATCTCCATTTAACTACAAAACTATGAGTCTTAAACTGAAAATGCCTTAATGTTTTCAATCCAAGCCCACCAGCTTATATAGTCATGTGGGCCTGAACCCAGTTCAGTACCCATACATTTGGCATCTTTGGTTCTTTAATAACCATAGCCACCACTATCCTATTAGGCAGGATTGATTTTAAGCCAATAAACATCACATGACCACCTCTGCTTATGCTTGTGTATAACTGTTGTTAAAACAGGCAAAACTCACTATATATATATATATATATATATATATATATATATATATATTTGCCACACACAGCAAGCTAGAGTATTTTATCAATGGATGCCAGAAGGTTTGTGCATAAAATCCCCATCTAGTGCCTTACACATCCAATATCCCCAGACTAGTTTCTGGCTTATGGCCTTCATCAGTGAGGAGCCTTGGATCTGAGAGCACTGCATCTAGATCTTAGGATCTAATGCAACCTTCCAGCAAACACCTTTTATCTCCATATAACTACAAAACTATGAATCTTAAACTTAAAACACCTTAATGTTTTCAATCCAAACCCACCAGCTTATATAGTCATATGGGTCTAAACCCAGTTCAGTACCCATACATTTGGTATCTTGGGTTCTTTAATAACCATAGCCACCACTATCCTATTAGGCAGGATTGGTTGTAAGCCAATAAACCTCACATGACCACCTTCTCTTATGCTTGGGTATAACTGTTATTAAAACAGGCAAAACTCACTGTATATATTTGCCACACACAGCAAGCTAGAGTAATCAACGGACACCAGAAGGTTTATGCTTGTGTATAACTGTTGTTAAAACCTGCAAAACTCACTATATATATATATATATATATATATATATATGCCACACCCAGCAAGCTAGATTAATCAATGGATGCCGCATAAAATCCCCATCTAGTGCCTACTCACCCAATATCCCCAGACTAGTTTCTGGCTTATGGCCTTCGTCAGTGAGGAGCCGTGGATCTGAGAGCACTGCATCTAGATCATAGGATCTAATGCAAGCCTCCAGCAACCACCTTTTTTTTTCCCCATATGTCATAGCATCAGCCAGGACGTGAACCCACAACCGTCTGCAACCAACTACTTGCTTGCATGGCGGCTGCGATACCTCTCGGCTAACAACGCAAGACAGCAACCACCTTTTATCTCCATTTTAACTACAAAACTATGAGTCTTAAACTGAAAACACCTTATTGTTTTCAGTCAAAGCCCACAAGTTTATATAGTCATATGGGTCTGAACCCAGTTCAGTACCCATACATTTTGGTGTCTTTGGTTCTTTAATAACCATAGCCACCACTATCCTATTAGGCAGGATTGGTTTTAAGCCAATAAACATCACATGACCACCTCCTCTTATGCCTGTGTATAACTGTTGTTAAAACAGGCAAAACTCACTATATACATTTGCCACACACAACAAGCTAGAATAATCAATGGACAACAGAAGGTTGTGCATAAAATCCCTATCTAGTGCCTACTCATTCAATATCACCTGACTAGTTTCTGGCTTACAGCCTTCAACAGTGATGAGTCTTGGATCTGAGAGCACTGCATCTAGATCTTAGGATCTAATGCAACTCTCCATCACCCACCTTTTATCTCCATTTAACTACAAAACTATGAGTCTTAAACTGAAAACACTTTAATGTTTTCAATCCAAGCCCACCAGCTTATTTAGTCATATGGGTCTGAACCCAGATGAGTGGGCACTAGATGGGAATTTTATGCACAAGCCTTCTGGCATCCATTGATTACTATAGCTTGCTGTGTGTGGCGAATATATATATAGTGAGTTTTGCTTGTTTTAACAACAGTTATACACAAGCATAAGAAGAGGTGGTCATGTGATGTTTATTTGCTTAAAACCAATCCTGCCTAATAGGATAGTGGTGGCTATGGTTATTAAAGAACCAAAGACACCAAAATGTATGGATATTGAACTGGGTTCATACCCATATGACTATATAAGCTGGTGAGCTTGGATTGAAAACATTAAGGTGTTTTCAGTTTAAGACTCATAGTTTTGTAGTTAAATGGAGATAAAAGGTGGTTGCTGGAGGGTTGCATTAGATACTAAGATCTAGATGCAGTGCTTTCAGATCCAAGGATCCTCACTGATGAAGGCCATAAGCCAGAAACTAGTCTGGGGATATTGGATGAGTAGGCACTAGATGGGGATTTTATGCACAAGCCTTCTGGCATCCATTGATTACTCTAGCTTGCTGTGTGTGGCAAATATATATAGTGAGTTTTGCCTGTTTTAACAATAGTTATACACAACCATAAGAGGAGGTGGTCATGTGATGTTTATTGGCTTAAAACCAATCTTCTCTAATAGGATAGTGGTGGCTATGGTTAGTAAAGAACCAAAGACACCAGTATGTATGGGTACTGAACTGGGTTCAGACCCATATGACTATATAAGCTGGTGGGCTTGGATTGAAAACATTAAAGTGTTTTCAGTTTAAGACTCATAGTTTTGCTGTTAAATAGAGATAAAAGGTGGTGCTGGAGGGTTGCATTAGATTCTAAGATAATAATAGCAAAAGTAATTTCTAGGATTTCAGAAAATTAGAAAATACTTCATCTACGATTTTTATTCCGAAACAAATACAAAAAAAGTGTAATAATTTAAAATGCAAACTGATTCATTTTATACTTTCTTCACTAAGCAATTAAGTTTTTTTTTTTTTCATTTTGTGTCAGTTGTTTTTGTAATAGTTTATAGCAGTTTCTAAATAGGATTCAAAATGCATTATCCATTTTGATAAAAGAATTATCTAATTCTAATCTATCAAAAATAAAACAAATATGTTTGAATTAAAAATTTATTACTTGCTGATAAGTATGCATTTTGCATAGAATGATCTATAAAATATTTTTTATGTCCTGAATGCAACTTACAAAGATTTTATTTTAGTAAATAAGCTTCAAAAAAAACTCAGATACGTAATGATATAAAATTTCCAGTAACTTTTCATTTAATTGGTTTTCATTTTCAAAATGTGATACAAATAATGTTATTCGTTTTTTTAGTAAAAGGGTCAATTTACTTGCTAAAAATCAGCATATTCTCCAATTTGTTGATAGTACATTTAACAAGGTAAAAGATAATGTATTTTATCAGTGTGATAAAAATATTTCAACAAAATTTGTTCTATATGGGTCTGTTGCTCCATTAAATTTATTATATAAAAGGCAGACTTTTTATAAAAATAACATAGGAATATACAATTTTTCTATCTCAGAATGCTTAATAATAATAAGATAATATATTTAATGGATAACCATAAAATACATCAATCTGCTATGCTTTCAAGGCATTACAATATTGAAAGTATGAATATAGAAGCATATCTTTATTGAATTATTAATATGAATCACATTGGGTATAGTCTTTACAAAAACAAATTTTATAAAAAAATTGATTTGTCATTTTTATCTAATAAATATTTTCTAGAGATATTCTAATGGTCTCTAATGCATAATAATACTCTTTTATTGGAAAGTATGACTGACATAACAATAAATAAATTAGGAAAATACTTTATATATTTCAGAAAAGAAATTTTTTCTGTAAAACAAGTTAAAATATGTAATTTTAAAATATCAAATAAATATACAAAAAACTAGCATATCTAGATAAATGCAAGTATTTGTAACTCATAGATTGGTTTATATAAATATGAAAAAACTCACATTATCTTATTGTTTTTTGTTTACAATTATATAATTTATTCTTCCATGCTTAGTCTCATATTATTATTCACATAAAAGATACACTAACACATACATATATTTAATATTAGAAAATTTTATTTGGAGTGAAATATAAATAATATTAAAATCTTGCAGAAACTCATGTCTAATGACCAAACAGACAGAATGATTCTACTTAATTTGCAACCAAAGATCTTATATTGATGAAAATTTAGATAATGATAACTCTTAAGAATAAAAATTTTAATTATTATACATATAAACAATGCATTGAAACTGACACAGTTTAATATCCCAAATCATAAAATTGCTAAATATTTACTTTGCAAAAAAGTTTGCCTTAATATTAATACTAAAACATTTACTGCATGAAATATATTAATATATTGAGATGAAAATCTATCCAACTGTCCTCCGTATACTAATAACATTAAAAATCTCTTTAGCACTCTCATATAGAGTCATTTTTAATTGAAAAGCAACAAATAAAATGAGTTCATATTGCTTGCAGTCCAAAAAGTTTTATATTTGGATAGCCTAAGTTCATATTAGATTTTATAAGATTATAAAGGACTTAAAAAGAAATTCCAGGTTACAGTGATGAACGTAATATGTCTTGAGTTAACAGAACAAAAGAAGCAATGATTAAGAACAGTAAAGTAACATGGACAGATTTTTCTTCTCAATGTACTGATAATACTGTATTTGAAAACTATATGTGTATGTATAATATTACATTTTTTTTGTTAAAACCAGATTTTAAACTGTTAATTAAAAAGTCAATGTTAAATTCATGCATTATAAACTACATATCAAACTTTATACTGTTTATCTACTGTTCTATGAATCTATTTATCTTTTATATACAGATGAAAGTCTGTATAGATGTACATGTCTATATGTATGCATGTATCTATCTATATATCTGTCTGCCCATATCTGTTTGTTATCTGTCTATCTATACATCTATCTTTCAGTCTGCCCATATATTATTTATCTGTTATCTATCTATCTGTATTCCTAGCAATTTACTTATCTACCTCCCTATACGTCTATCCATCCATCCATCATCTATATCTATCTGTTTGTTTCCATCTATTCATATATTTACATACCCGTGTATCTATCTATTTGTTTGCCTCTATAACTATCTATCCATCTATAAATCTGATTAAGTTATGTCTGTCTGTACATACATACAGTAGTCCCCTTCTCATGTCAACGATCTTCATATTCACGATTTCAGTTATTCACTTTGAAAAATTAAGAAAGTTAGAGATTAATAATAAATTAAACAAATATTTCAATTTTGAAAATGCTATTTTTTTTTTATTGTTGTTTGTTTATAATGCATTTACTAGATACTTCTAAATATTATAAATAAATAATCGAAATTAATTTTTCCCTAGTTTAAATTATCTGACTTAATACAATCACCATAACTTATATTTTTCATTTTTTGAGAACAAAAATTTTAACAATGTTTTTTGCCTTTTAAGTAGTTGATTGACCTAATTAAAAAACATTGATTGAACTTTTCAATCGTTATTAATAAGTTATTATTTTTTAAATATTTGTAGTACAATATGAAAATGTAAAGTTAGCAGTTAATTTTGGATTTGATTTATGCATCCAAACTTCTTTCATATTTTTAAAAATAAATAAGTTTCGAGCAAATGTGTGTGTATATTAATATATATATCGGATTTTTTCAAGTTTGTTTTCATGTAATTATATTTACATTTAAGCAATAATGTAATTAAATTGAGTATAAAATGAGAATAAATAAATAATCGGAGGAAAATTTATAAGCTACATTCCTACATGAAGAGAACTGCCATACTGTACATTTAAAACAAACAAAACATTTTACATTGGAAAGAAATAACGTTTCAACGCTTAAAAGCTTTTTATCATTTAAAAATTCCAATTTATAAACGCACCACCTATTTCAGACAAACCAGCACTGTTCGATTACGTAATTAAATTTCTAGTTTGTTAATAATTATATTTTAGAGTTGAATGTTCTTTCTTGTGTTTTTTTTTTTTTTAATGCTCGAGGTATTGCTTAAGTCTTATATTTAAATCATAATTACTTTTATCTTAAATTAAAAAATAAATAATTTTATTAAATTAGTATATTTTGTTGAATGAAAAGAGAGTACAAAATAAGTGAAAATTATTGATATTGTATGTAAATTTCAATTATATAATAACAAATATCAAAACTAATAATTTTGAGGTGAAAAAACTAGAAATATTAGTAGCATTTATTCTACCTTAAAAACATAGAAAAATAGAATGATTTCCTTTGCAGAAAACTTGTTAATTACGTCACTTAATTAATAACTAGCTAGAAAGTAATTCTTATCTAAAGTTACTTGCTTATAAATTAATTTTATGTATTTGACAAAAATTGTAAGCTTCAAGTCAAAGTTTAACATGTGCTAAAATACATACAGTTCATATTAACAAAATTTATTCGTTTCACATATATTTAGTCATAGATAAATGGTTATTAAAGGCTCAGTATTGATTTACAGAATCAAGAAATACTATATAGTTTTTGTTACCAGCCAATAAACATCATATGATCACCATTTCTATATGACTATATAAGCTAATGAGTTTGGATTGAAAATATTATAGTATTTTCAATTTAAGACTCATAGTTTTGTAGTTAAGTAGAGATAAAAGGTGGCTGGTGGAGGGTTGCATTAGATCTAAGTTCTAGGTGCAGTGCTCTCAGATCCAAGGCTCTTCACTAATGAAGGCCACAATCCAGGAACTAGTCTGGGCATATTGGATGAGTAGGTACTAGATGGGGATTTTATGCACAAGCCTTCTGGCATCCATTGATTATTCTAGCTTGCAGAGAATGGCAATACGCATAGTGAGTTTTGCCTGTTTTAATTTTTAGTTTTTGTTACCATGAACAATGCATGTAATTCAATTAATCAAATAGATCTTTGTTACTGTTTGAAATTGAATAGTTGTCCACAAAAGTTTATTTGTTATTATTCTGCTTCTATATTATAAAATAAGAGGAAATGTTGTGCATATGGAAGATCTGAAGCATTTGCAAGAATATATATTAACTCCAACTTTCTTAAGCAGGCATTAAAATGTATAAAGATTTTTTAATGGAGTTTTTATTTTTTAATGATTAAAAGCAAAAAACAAAAACATTTGTTTTTCTTTTAAATTACAGTATGCTAAAGATTGTGATAACCTTACCAGTTTTTTTTAAAAAAAAACAATCTACAGAATATATTTAATGTTTTGATTATAATAGATATGACTCTATTTTAGTGATTAATTTAAATAAGCCAGTAGTGGGAAAAAACTCCACTAATGTTTAAATAAGATGGTTATCAACTAAAGAATATAAGCTTACTGAAATATCTCAGTAGCTTTTTAAGTTAAAGATAAGCTTAGATGTTGAGTTGCAAGATAAAATTCTATATGCAGCCATTTTTAACCAATTATGATATATAATATTTGATTACAATTATGTAACAACTGAAACTGAAAGGTGTACATAGTTCTTATTTTACTTAATTTATTGTATAAAGATGAGATTTGCATGTGACACAAGAACATTAACTTTTTTTTATTTCAAAATATTTCCTAAAATTATATTATAGTTTATTATGGCAAAATCATGTGTTTGCTGGTTTGATTATGTGAAATGAATAGTGAGAAACTTCCTAAAAATATATTTTATAGTAAGCATAAGCATGGTTTTTGTGGTAGAGGCAGATTCTGTTTACATTATAAATAGTATCTCAAAGACAATCTAAAAAAGTACAATATTGTTGCCTTATTGGGAAATCATGATTAAAGATGAAATACATTGGAAAATCACAATTAAATAAGATGTGGAAGTCTTTTGGAAAAAAAAAATTATGCAGAAGGTAGAAGAAGTTAAAAGTTATCACAAAATATTAAATAACCAGAATAATATGTCAATGTATTTTATATGTGGATGTGTTTGTACACAGATTGATTCACACAATAATTAGAAATCTCCTTTCTAATATATTATTATTTCTATTTCTTTTTGTCTTTCTATATATTTTTGCTTCTTAAAGTAGAAATAATCATTTTCACTTGGGAATGACTGCTGCAGATGACTTTTAGTGTTATTAAATTTTTTTTTTTTAAAAAAGAAATGGGTGAGAAATATATCCACAAAAATATATATTCATCCAATAATCATTCACAAAAAGAATTACTCATAGAATAAAATTGGATAATAATACATATAAGTGCATAGTTGGAAAATAAAATCCATTATAATGTTTCAAGGAATAAAAATACCAACAACTTACATTTAACTATTGCTAAATTCATTTAAAAAGAGAGAAAATATTTGTAGATCTTTTTTAAAATAAAATATCCAAATTAGTTATACACTAGTTTAATAATAATAAAAAAAGTTCTAAATAAACAAAGTTTACATTAGATGTAATAGCAATAATAGAATAATAAAAAATTACAAAACAAGCTTCTAGATGCATATTTAAATAATGCTTTAATCTTTATACAGGAACAAAGATATGAAAGTGAATTTATTTGATAAATATTTTAATGGAAGCTGTGCACATTAGAGTTTTTAAACTCCAGTAAATATTTACGAAACACTAACTGACTGAGAATCAATACTAAAATTCAGTAACATTACTTTTCAGCATTAATCTTATGGCTGATAATTCTGACAGAGTGACACTGGCATTGAAATCCTATTTAAAGGGATTTAATCAAGTCAATTTGTTGCATTTATTTAAGTGTTGCATTCATTTGATGGCAACAACTAGAACTAAGACGTGTTTTTATTGATTTTAATTCTAATTAAAATATCTAGCAATAAATATAATATCAATGAAAAGTTAATTGAAGATTAGTTGTTTTCTTTTTATTAGAAGGTAATAAACATGCTTGCGTGACTTTGAGTTTTGTGAAACAACAATACAACTTTATACATCATGTATTTATTTATAGTTATTTTTTTAAAATTAAATTAAATATTTGTTTTTCAGTAAAATTTTTTATCCAGCTTGAATGTGTATATATATATATATTGCAACAGGATGGGATAATAAGGGATTTGAAGCAGCATGATGGAAAATCATCATCACTCCCAGTCAATTTTATATTTCAAATAATAAAATTTACAAAAAAGTATATTATTATTAAAGTAAGGTTTTTAAATAATGAGATAAAAGATTATATTTAAGTAAGATATTATTTAAAAAATGTTAAAGTAATGTTTAACATCAATAAATATATAATAAATTTTATATATTAAAGAAAAATCTCAGTGTGAGATCAGCCAGCTACTCAGATCAGAAGAGATCAGTTAGTTAATTCCTTAGAGCAGCTACAAGTATAATTATAAATCCATAAGCATTATCAGTAAGTATAAGTAATAAATAATACTCAAAATACTATTCATCATTATGAATGATCAATCAATATATATCAGAATAAAATCAACAGTCCATCTTGTGGCTGAATTTAAAATGAATCTTCTATAGACCAGGCTAACTATTGAGCCATTGTCATCTTGAAGCAATTATTTAAACAATAATTTGGATGCACCAGCTTAAGTGCTCATCCATCAGAAAATATAATAATCAAAACAATAATGCTGGGGCTCAATGCTCTGGCTATTTAGTACTACTAATGTATTGGCCAACTATAAACTTAATTTCTAATAGAGATTAAACTAAATAAAATGTAGTGCACAGGCTTTAAAAAGTATTATCTTTTGTGCTAACCAGGATAATGATTGATCATCTCTGGATGCCCAAAGCATGAATATATACCCCCATTTATATATCAGCCATTATACATTAATCTAGCTCAGAAGAACACAAGCTCTATTAGTGTATGTGCCCAAGAGATGATGGAAACAGATATTCTAAAAATATTTAGAACCACTGGAATAATTTTCATAATTGAACACAAGTTTATTAACAATAAAAAATGATATCAAGGTCTAGAATAAGGCTATGCAGATCATTAAGTCTTCTGATTTTTATTAACACATAATAACAAATTATTACATTGTGATTTATATATGTGATTATTACAAAATTCAAGTTATTACATGGTGGTTTACATATATATATATATAAGCACAGATGCTTGATTTATAATATACAATTAATATATTTCAATTGATATGCAATAATGACAAAAAATGATTAAATATTACATATATGTCCTATTTGACAAGCATTGACATATATACACGCACATAAATATGCAGTACCATTTAGAAATGGATATATTTAAATAGTCATACAATAATACAGGATTAAATGTTTAAGTTACTATATGGTAGTTTACATATAACACACACACACACACATATATATATATATATGCACACAGCTGCACATTTTACTATTACATGAATATATTTATATTTGTCAAAACAATAGAATTACTAATTTTTATACCACATAATTAATATATATGTTTGTGCACATAGAAATGTATGTGCACATAGACATTTATATATTTTAATTTGTCACAATATATTTTCATAATTAATCCAATATTGACAGTATATATATATATATATATAAAACATTGTTCAATTCTTTCATAACAGTTTAATATGTTTTTTTTCTTTCTTAAAATATGAATTTCTTGACTGCTGATAAAAGTTAAATCCTCCAGCAGATATATTTTATTATTTAATATTTTTTTGACAGATTACTCTAAAAAAGATCTGTTTTTCATCAGGTTACTCTTAACTAATTATAATCAATTTTATGACAGGTCACTTTTTGATTGTTGATTAATTAATTATCAATCCTTTTAAATTAATCTAAAAGATTTGCTTTTTGATTTTAATTCAAACAAAATTATGAATGCATTATTTTTTAAAAAAATAGATTTTAAAATAATATTTTTCTATATATGTCTCAGATCACAAATTGCTTCTGTAAAAGATTTTAAAATATATTTTAACTGTTAATTCGATTCTTAGCTTTTTTAATCCAAGGAGAGTTATTTATTTAGCAGAGTTATTTATTTGGCTTACTTTTTCTTTAAAAAATATAGAGTTTAAACAATTTAAGATAATCCTGTTCTATATTATATATTTCTAATTTTTAACATGTCATTTCAGACCAAAGAATATCAAAATGAAATAACTTACTGTACATACAGGTGATGTGTTTATCTGTGGTTCCTTATAGGTATAGATAAACAGCAGCATACATCTACCAATTCTTTGGCAAGCTGATGCATAAATATCATCATCAGGGAAGTGGAGTTCAGGCAATTGTCAGCATTGGGAAAGTATTATCAGGTATGTTGGCATTCTCTCCTCTGTCTTGGATTTGTTGAGCTTCAGACCAGCAAACTGTCTTCCAGAACACATTTATATAGGATAATTGATCTATTTTAAGATGACCCAGTCTTCAAGTGAATCAAAACTCCAGTATGTAGAACTAATAGACTGCTCACTTCTGGATCTACTGGCTTGACTTTAGTTACATCTTCATTGGAGCTATTTTTATTTTCATAACTCTCCAAACACCAATTCTTCTAGCCAACTGCTTTACAAAAATATTAAGACAAGAACTGTCTTAAAAAAAAATTACTATTCAAACTAAAATATTTCTTTTATCCAAACCTTTTACAGACTTGGATTGGGGTTGATAACAACACATTGCCAACTGGTTTAATATGTCCAATTCTTTTAAAAACAAGTTTGAAGTTTTATCAAAAATATGACTGGAAAAAGTTAGTTTCAATTAACTTTAATTCTTTGGAATTTGACCAAAGGTGTGATCTACATGTTTTTACTTGGATAGAGAATTATATATAAGCAAATTAAATGAATTTCAAAGATAGATATTTTTACAATTATTAATATACATGCTTTTTTTATATTTCAAAATCAGAATTCAATATTAAGTTATTTATTAGACCTTTTTAAATATTTAATTTTATAATAAAATATTATAAAATATAGTGAAATAAATTATGTACTAATAATATACCAGTCATTCAGGTTTGAACCCAAATTCAATGATATAAACAATATATATATAATATTTTGTGTTTAGTAAGTATGAATACATAGTTATAATGGAGTAATATTCCTATATATATCTGAGAATCATATAAAACATGGTTTAAATTTATATCATTAAATTCAACTACAGGGATGATGATGGTGGTTTTATTATCACAATTACTCTAAAGTATTATATTTGTTTTCAGTTTCTATTGAAAGAAACTCCAGGCACCAAACCTTTACTTAGAATTATGTAAGATAACAACCATCATTATTTATCAAATCATTACCATGACACCCCAGCACATCCTTCAGTGGTTCACATGTTCTCAGCATTGAAGATACTTTTATGAACTATTAACTTATAATATTTAAAATTATAAAAAATAAATAAAATGAATTAATAAAACAATTTAACCATTCATTAATAAAACAAAACATATGTACTTTGGTTCTAATTTTGTAATAATAATAATTCCAAATGTAACTCTCAAATTGGGCCTATAATACTTAATATAATTTTAATCACTAGTTCATATATTTCAATTCCATCTTATTTCATGTATAGATATAACCTCAATCTTATAATAATTAATATATTTTTAACAAATAGTTCCTAGATTTTTAGTTTTACTTCTGTACCTAATTAATATCTTTTAGTTTGAGTTCATACTTGTAATTCACAATGTAAACCTATGTGATAACATCACAGTAATTCATTTTCTTTTTTTCATTGTCATAGAATAAAGAGCTTATTATCTTACCAGTAAAAAAACAAAAACAAGTATGTAACATCTACATCTTGGGTTTCCAATATCAGTTTTCTTCTCTTGAATAACCATTGTCAGTTATCTTCATAAATTTTGTTAGTGTATATTGTAATGATAAGAAAAGTAGAGCTGCTTTAACTTAACCTACAGATATAGGCAGAAGGGTTCAAACCTCACCTATTCCTCCAGATTACTAGCAAGCAACTTACTCCCTAACCTCACAAGAAATAATTCTTTAATGTATGCCTCTGATGATAATCATATATATATATATATATATATATATATATATATATATATATATATATATATATATATATATATATATAATGTAGATCTTACCTGTATATGTGTGCACACATGAAGAAATGTGGGAGATTCACATTGTGACAATAGTGATCAGGGATAACTATTAAGAAAAAAATGAATTGTGATATAACTTAGTATTTTAAATTTAGTTAAAATATTATCAGGACCTTAGTTAAAGTGTACTAATCATTAAAATTTTATTTTATGGGTGTCTAATAGTGGGAGAGGAAGGTGGACAATATCAGGAGTTGTTAGTATGAGAGCTAAATTAGTAGGAATGTTTGTCTGTAAGACCATAACAGCTGTTTGTTCATTAGTTGTCTAACTCACTGTCTATTTCCATTCCTGTATATGTTAAAATATTTAATCATCTTATATCACATATGAACTTTTTTTAAAAACAAACATGTTTTAAAATCTATTACCCTTAGGGTGATAAATAACTTTTCACTGGAAATATTTTATTTTTAATCTTTTAGATGATTCCAGGAATATAATACTTTTTATTCTTTAAATTTTAAATCAAGTAATACAGTAAATAAAAAAAAATTGTTATATTTCAATTTGTTTTTTGGAATTTATATATAATAAAAGAATTTATCTATTTGCTTAAATGTAAGCTTATGATGTAATTTTAATACTGTGTACATGTATAATTTATTTTTAAATTAAAATTTCATAAAATTTATAAAGAAAACTATTTTATTTAAATATGTACAATATTATTAAAAATAAATATGTATATAGCTTTATTTATATAAAACATATATCTAGATTCTTTGCAGCTTAAGGTTTTCACCATCTTGAGATTTCTTTTAAAATTTCCTAAAAATAAATAAATATTTATAATAAATATATTTGATTTCTACTATTCAGACATATGTATAATAATTTATTGTATGTTTACATTATTTATATATGCTATTTAAAATAAAAATGAGTTTTATTAATATAAAGAATTAAAATTAAATGAATATACATAAATATTTTAATAGATAAAATCGATCTATATCTCATTAATCGATAACTTCTTATGATGAACTTATTAAGAACCCTATTATCTTGAAATACATATTTTTGATTAGTCAAAATATAATCCAATTATGCTATACCTATATTTGAATGCTTCCATGTCAATTTTTATTTAACATTTTTTGCAAAAAAAAAAAGATTTCATAATATAACGTTTTTTTCTTTTTCTGCAAACTTCTCAAGTCTATGATCTCTCTCATTTCTAACACTACGCACAGCATTTGCATCTTTCAATTGTTTACCAATTCTAACATTAAAGTCTCCCATAACAAACTTAAAATATTGTTTTATTTGATTAAAAGCCATTTGTACATCTATATAAAAATTCCCTAATTCGTCATCATAATGAGAACTTAATGAGGCATAAACTCAAGTTATCTGCAGTTTATATCTTTATATAGTTGAATCACCAACTAATCTTGCCATTCTCTCCAATATACCATAAATTTTCATAATGCTATTCGTCCACTTTTTATTTATAATGAATCCTACTCCACTTGTACTTCAAATGTCTGTACCTTTGTAGTACAGTACATGTCCACTTTTTAAATCAGTTGCCTTTTCATTTTCTATTCTAACTTCACAAAGTCTATTAATGCCCCATTTAATATGAGACAGTTCTTTTTTGAATTCTTGCAATTTTTCTTCATTTGAAGGTCATCTAAAATTATATGTAAGTACCTAAACAAAATGTCATCAAATGGCAATCTGGGTTCACAACCAGAAGATTCATAGCACTCTTGGTCTTTGATCACCAACTGCTGCCTTGGATGACAACATTACAAACTCATGGGAATAAAAGCCATGATTTATTTTTGTTTGTCATAATTAGAAATATCTATTATATAAAAAAATTCATTCACACACATATTCATTCTGTCTTCAAGAAAACTCAATTGATTTTAATTAAAAGCTATCAGGCAACTGAGAGGAAAAACCATGGTGATTTTTGATCTTAAACTCAGAGATAAAAAGCCAATACACTCTCCATATTGGATAATGCATGTTGGTGAGCAATCTATTCATGTTCGTATACTATAAGAATAATCACATAGTAATAACAGCTGCAATGACAAGAACATATGGAGTAGGTATTTGGAATTTGTTCTGCTCTATTCCTTTAAGACCTCCAAGAGGTATCAAATGTTTTTTTTTCAGTTAACAGGAAATTCATTTGTTTATATACCCATGTATCTATCTGGCTTGCTATGCTGAGTTTGAAGACATTAACGTGTCTAAAAGATTCACGCTTGCAAGCTGAATAGAAACTGCTTCATAAATGCTCAGAGTTTGTGTTTAGATCTAGTTTCTTATTCCTGTCTTTCACTGACGATAGAAAATAGCTTGAAGTCATGGTCTGAAAGTGGAATTAAAGTTAGAGATAGTGAATGCTTGCTCTGATATTTATGTAAACAGAAAACTACGCTTGATGGGGTTTTTGGTAGAACGCCATCTGTTATCATAAATACAAGTGTTAGCAAGTTTTTTAACTTGTGTTTTTTTGTTTTTCATAAATGTACCTTTGATGTCTTTCTTGCAATGATGTATATTGCAGAGGCTTCTACTATATGGTGATGCTGAACTGAGATCAGACCCATGTAGCTATCTGGCTTGCTATGCTGAGTTTGAAGACATTAACGTGTCTAAAAGATTCACGCTTGCAAGCTGAATAGAAACTGTTTCATAAATGCTCAGAGTTTGTGTTTAGATATAGTTTCTTATTCCTGTCTTTCACTGATGATAGCAAATAGCTTGAAATCATGGTCTGAAAGTGGAATTAAAGTTAGAGATAGTGAATGCTCGCTCTGACATTTATGTAAACAGAAAACTATGCTTGATGGTGTTTTTGGTAGAACACCATCTGTTATCATAAACACAAGCGTTAGCAAGTTTTTTAACTTGTGTTTTTTTGTTTTTCATATATATATATAGTATCATTTATTCATTTTATTTTGGCATTTGATTTAATTTCCAAAGTAAGAACTTTTATACAATTTTAACAATTAATATTTTTCTAGATAAATATATCTATTTTATTAAGAATTACTCATGAAGCTAAAGACCTATTTTTATTATTAGCTGAGATATATTATAACGGTCAGGGTATTGTACATTGGAGTCTTACCGCATCTGTCATACAGGGTGTCACCAGGCTACTGGAACCTGGAAAATTTATATAGTAGGCAGATACTTACAGTAAGATCTAACTTTACCCTATACTGACCGTTATGCCCCAATCACTAGCTTGCAGAGCATCAGAGATAATGTATATTTTATTTTTAAAGAAAGATAATAAAAAATAAGGTTAAATCACTGTGAGATTACACAGAAATATTTATTTTGCAAATATATAAAATTTAGAATTATTTTAGTATAATGTTTACTTTAGAATTTAATTTACATTTTAACTTTTTATTTTAGAAGTTCGCACAGATGAATTTATTAATATTTTATTAAAGTGTCGAGTATGGATAGACTACATAGATTGCACTTGAAAAAGAAAATATTCTATATCCCTTATTTAACCCTAGGCCAAAAGTTTGCAGTCAAACTAGTGTCAATCTATCTGATATATTGATGTATTCAATGCAGCAAGAATACAACAGCACAATACCATACTGTCAGAAATGCACATCTGAACAGCATGGTTATAGAGAAGAAATTGTCTCTCATCCAGTACAGGAATGTTACATCTGTCTGGCAAGAAGAACAATAAAAACAAAACTCCATAGAAAGGGATTGCAGTCCTTTTTGCTGTCTTACTATCCCATTCCATAGGCTAAAGGGGTGATCCAAGTAGCAGGGAATACTGTCTGCTTCCAATGGTCAGTGAGAAATTGGACTTATTTTGCCCAAGTACAGTGTATAATGTGATCCTGCACATAGTGGATCTTCATGCTACATTTACTAATTACACCAATACATCCAATACATTGACCCAATTTAATTGCAAAACAAATAACCTAAGATTTACTCTCCCTTAAACTAATATAACTTTGCGAATATATGCAGCTATTCATGCCAACTTAAATTTAACATTTATTAAAAGTTTAGCTTAACAAAAAAAAAATCATAATAAATACTTAAAAGAATGGGAAAAATAAATTAATGAAAAGGATTTTAAAAAAAGAAATATATTCAATAAAAATTATTAATAAATGATTTGGTTTGGTCAGATAGGAATTTCTATTTAAATACTGGAAAAGTTTTAGAATTAAAGTTCACTAGTTAGAGTTCTTACTGTTTTAAAAAGTCCATACTTTTTAGTTGCTTGTAATTTGAAAGGTGTTAATTCCAACAACATCCTGAGGAGATTGGTATGCAGTTAGCTGTTGGTCCTTTACTGTAGCTGGTATAGCTTTACATGATCTTTTATTGTGGGACCATAATGTTCTGGGATCCACAATATAGGAAAACAATATTTCATTTATGTTTTTAGAAAAACTGAAGGGATTAAAAATATGTCTTTTCAATCCCTTCTCCTTCAACTCTCCCTGCACTAACACATATAACACACATCAAATTTTATTTTCATTTTTTTCTTTTTAAACTAAATTTGTGGATTAACTCAACATTACGTCAGGATAATGATGATCCTTTCGCTGAGTTCCATTTCCTGAGGGATTTCTTTTATTGGCTATTCTGTTCCTATTGTTTTTTCTCTTCTATCTGACCTTTACTTATAAATTTTGAGATGCCCAAGGACTAGTTTACTTTAACTAATTGAAAATAATTAATTCTATTTTATACAATAACATTAATTAAATTATATACATTCTTAAAGATATATTTTTATCTTTAAATCTTTAAGTTTTTTTCTGAAAATTTAATTTTAAAATACTTTTTTTTTTTAATAAAGTTTTCTTTTAATAATTTTTCATCTGTGCAATTGTATATATATTCAAGTTTAGATGAATTTTAATTTTCAGTTTTTTAAAAACAAATTTTTCTTTGCGATCATTTTATTTTTAATTTTATTTATTAGAATGTAACAGCATGTGTGCCCATTACAGTATATTCTAAATGTAATTAAAATTCAATATATATATATATATATATATATATATATATATATATATATATATATATATATATATATATATATATATATATATATATATGTATATATATATATATATATATATAAGCTAATAATAATTTAATACTTTCTAACTAATAAATATCTAGCAACATAATTATATATACATAAATACAGTTATGCACTATTAATATTGTGGAAGAGTAAAAGTACAAAGCCACAAAGATGATAGCAAACTGGTTGACATGAGAAATAGGATTCGGAGAGTATACAATATAATTATTGTATGAATACATCAATACATTTAAAAATATGAAGTTAGATGTGAAACATAAAACAGCATCACTAGATATTAAATAATTATGAGATTTGGTCCCAAAATCTAAATCCATTGATATAGTTAATAAATTACTGCAAAATTAAGATTATGACTCAAACAAAAAAAAATTATTGTTGAATTGCTAAAATAGATAGACAGAGATATTACAGTGATTGCAAATGAAAAATATTATAAGATGGTTCATGGATGACTGATAGTTCTTCCTATGGGTGGCATTATATGTAGCTTGTATCTTACAAAATTTGAAAAAAACTATAATCCCAAAATATTTGTCACCAAACATGGACACAATTTACATGAGGTACATTGATGATAGATTCATCTGTTTAATGGATACATGGATTGCAAATATATATCATGAATTAGAGCAAATGTTGGAATTATGTTGAATGATGGAAAGAAAAGACAAAGAGAAAAACATAAAATTCTTGGGCATGCATATCTAGAGAAATAATAATACATTGAACTACAGAATGATTCTAAAACTGATAAACACCAAAGGGGTGATCCACTGTAAGTCTTTAACTCCAATGGCACATAAACACGTTGGACTGACAGATTTCTTTTATATAAAAATAATAAATTGAGCAAATTTGATGCTGATAAAAAATAATATAAATGCATACATTAAGGACTTAAAAAGAGTTAGGGTATAACTACAATCACATCATTAAATCAGATGAAAGATTTTGTAATAAATTAAAAAAAACCCTCTCACCTAATAGAGAATAAAACATGGATTCGTTTTCCTTATATTCCAAAAATCTCACAAAAATTAAAAATAAACTGTAAAAATACATATAAATTTTTGAACTTCCTCATCATTAAATAAACTATTAAACAATTCCAATGATAAATTACTTGCAAAGTCAGCACACCAAACTGTTTACAAAATTCAATGCAACAAACCTAAGTGCAATGTTACATATTTTGGTGAATTACGGATGAATTTATCAGCTAAACTAGCCCAACACAGATATTTATATAATAGGCACAGGAGAACAAAAATACACATCCATATTAATGAAGTAGGATCATAATTTAGCCATAAGTTTGATTTCCCTACTGTCAGAATTGTATGGATAGAAAGAGAAGACAGAAAACACAAAATTATAGAAAACTGGGAAACTGCATGAGATTATAAATAAAAAATATTCATGCATATCACTTTCAAAGAAATACATTATTTAAATAAATTTGAATAAATAGAATATATTTTAAAATAAATAAATAAATAGAATATATTTTAAATATTAAATAATAATTGAAAAATTATATAATTATGAACACTAAATAAACTTAGGTTGGTATAATTACAATATATCTATGTCAAAAGCATGCTTAGCACGAATAAAGTATATGATATACAAATGTCTATCTTTTCTGCTAAATGTACTCAATATTTATATATGGTAATAATATATTATAAAAAGTATTATAATCCACAGAAGTACTTTCACTTAATCATTTAATTTTCTTCAACTATCATTGAATTGTAATGACAGTTTAAGATGGTTATGTGATTAACTGAAAGTACTTCTGCGTATTATAATATTTTTATATAAATTCTAAGCATCATCTATATCAGGGATAGTCAAATATTTAAACATTGTGGGTTACTTTTTTGATGAAAGTGTACCTGAGGGCTACTACATTTTTTTTTTCAGAGATTTAAACCGGAAACTGGGAAAGCATTTTTGTTGAATGAAAAAAAAATAACAGTTTGAAGTCCTGTTTTTTTAATGTATTTATGAATTGGTGTTTCTTTTTATGTAAGGGCTTTTTAAGTACTCACAAATATTGGTGAATTTTTCGAAGATACTTATGAACTGATGATTTTTTTTTCAATAAGAAATGAACTATCAAAGATATTTTACTATGACTACTATTAAATTATCTCAGCTCCCTTTAGTATTATAATTTGCCCATGTCACTTTATAAAATATTTATTAAATCACTATTATTAAATTATCTATAAATAATTATTTTTTAGAGCTGGTCCTAAATTTTAAAAATAATTCAAGAAAATATAAGAGAAAAAAAAGAAAATTATTGTTTTAGAATTTTATTAAAATAAATTAGATGCAAATTTTACAAGCAAAAAAAAAATATTACAAAATAAAAACAAAATATTTTTTTCTTATTTTGATGACACTTGACATTGCATAGTTTTCACAAATTTGTCAAAATTTGGCTCATATGAACTCAAACTATTTCTTAAACAAGATTCTAAATGTAGATCCAATAACTGTGACCTATATTTAGTTTTTATCGCATCCATGCAGGAAAATGCTGATTCATACAAATATGTTGAATCAAAAAATGCATTGAAACATTCAGAAATTCTCCAAATATTTGGATATTTATCCTTGCTTATTTGAAGCCATTGATTTTAAATGTATATTACATTTAATATTTACTTTTTTTTTCCAGGCGCACTGGCTCTGTATATATAAATTCACTTAATTTCATAGTGATATCAATATTGATATTAATATTAAATGGATAAAACAAAAACGAGTGATATCCTCAAGTTTGTCAAATTCCATCAATCTTTCTTCAAATTTCTTTATGAGGAGTATTATATTTTAAACATATTTATTGTAGATTAGTTTCTTTCTATCTTTAGACTTTTCAGCCATATTTTTGAAATATTTTAATTCACAATGCTTCAGTTGCATTACAAATATACTTAATTTTTTCTTGAATGAATTTAAAGTGCTTATCATAACTATTATTGTTTTATCTTTTACTTGTAGTTCTACATTTAAGTTATTTAGTTTTTCTGCAATATCACAGAAAAAGATGAGGTCAAGAAGCCATTCTTTGTCATTCAGTTCTGAATATGAATCATCTTTAGTTTCCAAAAATGATCTTATTTGTGGTAGAAATTCTCTGAATCTGATTAAAAATGTTGCTCGCTTAACCACCTTACATCAGTATGTTATAATAATTCGCTATATTCACTCTCACATTCCTTTAGCAAATACTGAAATTGGCAATGTAACAAGCTTTTTGATCTTATTTTATCAACAATTTTGAAGGCAACACTCATAACATGATTCAATTTCAATATTTTTGAACACAATTATGATGATGTATAATAATACAATAATAATTCATAAAACTATATCATTATCATTTCTCCTCTGATTACAAAGTCAAAACAATAATGTGGAAAGATATTGCAGAAACTGGCATATCAGATAATACTCCTAAATAAAGATAAGTGAAGTGAAGTTTGTACACAGTACATACATTACTTACTTCAGTTAATAAACAATAAAGCAGTCTCTCTGAACATTGGTTTGTGTCTAATCAGCACTCTAGTCAATAAATAAAATTTCATGCCTTTTTCTAGGAAGGCAATAAAGTACTTTCTTTTTGAAATATTATGAAACTACTAAGAGCACAACTTGAGTAACCAGTATCAGAAGTTGTACTTTTATCTGTGAAAAATTATATGGTACACATAGACATTATGGTTATCTGCACAAATACATAATTTGAACCCAGTTCATAATAGCTATCTTCCACAGAACCATCATTTGAAATAACTTTTGTGGTTTTGAATGACATTATTAAATGTTAACTGTAATTGAAAATTTCTTAATAGTTTTATCAACTATACCACTCTATATATCTGGTACACAGTTCTAAAGGTTACATCGCAATGGTCGTGTTTACATATATAACTGTGGCCGCACGTAAATATCTAATTGGCTAAATTTTATTGCAATTTTTACTTTTAATATTTGGACTTTTTATTGTTAAAATTTAGACAAGAAAATATACAAAAGGAATATCATAAATGATTTTTTTAACTATTTTTCTATAGAATAATAACTATAAAAAAATGCTTAGGAGTGATTGAAAATCTGGTAATAACGTTAAATTGCCAAAAGTCTAATTCAGCAGAAAAAAGATCGTGAGATAAAGATAATCTCTATATTTATGAACAAAGATGGCTTGTTAATTTTTTTTTAGACATTATAATTGCTTTTACTTTTAAGAAATCATTAGCAAAAATTATGAGAGAAGCTTAGTTTGTCAGTCTATCTCTCTCTCTTTATATATATATATACTATTTATTCATTCATCTATCTGTTTATCTATTCATTTATCAATTTATTTATATATTCATTTGCCATTCCTTATCTGTTTATCTAACTAGTTAATTATTTATGTTATTTATATGTACATCCCTACCCAGCTCTCTATCTATCTATCAGTTTACGTATTGATAACTCTCTTTTTGTCTTGCCAGTCTATATTTCTATATATTATTATATCTATCTTTCTGATTATTTAAATTTATTTGTATCTTTCTATTCTAATAATAAGAGGAAAATGTTGATAATAAATAATGATGACAAAAGATGCTTGGCCATTTTTTCTTTAAACTATCTTTGTTGTGTTCATAAACATATATACTTATGTGTCAATAACAATATATAAGTTACTTAAAAGATTTAAATATAGAGGATTTAAACTCAGACTTTCAAGCCCTTTCACTATTCACACTAATAAGAATTTTCAGAACTATAATCTTTATTAAATATGTTTATTGATGGGATAACGTTTATTATAATTAATGCAACCTGTAAAAAATATCTGCTTTCTCATTAAGATTTTATAAACTTGTTTTCAAACTTTACAGAACAACTTTAACTTAACTCAAAATTAACATAACAATGAAGATATATTTGGTTAACGAGTTAAAATATAATAGTGAAGTAAGTTAAAAAGATGATCGCCCCCTCCCCATATATCTTTTATTTATTTTAGTTTTTGTTATAAATTTAGGTTAGCCATAACTCACAAATAATGAATAGTGTAGTGGAATGATTTTAGCAGATAATAAAAATACAAAAAAAAAAATTGTATCTGATCAAAAGCAGTCTCTACCTAAAAAAAATAGATATTATTAAAAGCTAGGTATTATTTTTGGGTGAAACTATCTTTTCTGTCATCTTTGTTTTATTGTCTTTCTTCTAGCAGTAAGTTAGTAAGTACTTCATAGAGTTATCATGATTTCTTCAAGCTATTTGTCTTTTTTCTGCACTAATTGTTAGAATGAGATTGTGTATTCTTGTAATGATATTTTTATCCATTAACTTTTACAGAATAATTTTGAAGATTTTTTAAAATTAAATTCATATTTTTAGAATAATCTTTTTAATAATGAGGTTAGACTGAACAGTTTAAAGTCATTAGTTATGATTTTGTATGAAACAGAATGGTGGGTTATTTTTGAACTCAACAATTAACTTCTCTGACTTGTATGAACGCTGAATATTTAAATATGGTTGATTTTATAAAGTTTAATTAGGTTACCATGACTTATGCATTGCTTATTAAAGCAGACAAAACATTTCATTACCAGTAATAATAATTGTAAAAATAATAAAGATGATGTTATAATAATGACATTTTTTTCTTCTAAATATAGATATATTTGAATGTTGACAATCTTGATTATGAAAAAAAAAATTGAGACTTGAATGAGGATTGTACTTGTATCAAGAAACTATCAAGATTGATGTAAATGAAAATAGTTTCCTATCAATAGAAAGTTTAAATGAAAGAGATAGTGATTACAAATTATTTTGTAAGAATAGATCATAAAAGAAAAGGATACTACATGATATTAGATTTACTATGAGATCTTATTAGGTATCTTCTATTATTATAACTTCTTGATGTATACAAAATAGCGCCTGCAGCAATTTAATAAATGCAATATACTTCAATATTCTTTTGAAAAAGATAAAAAAAGATGATTTTTATTTTTTGTTAAATATAATTATTATAGAGATATCAATAAAAGACTATATGTATATATACATTTGCAGAATTTAATTTATATATTATTAGAAATAGGAAACTCTGATTTAAAGATTTAAAATGTGCTATTGAAACTGTGTGTATAAATTGTTTGCTATACATTTTACAACATTGTGTTAACTTTTACTAATAACTTTTATGTGTGTGTGTGGGGAGGGGGGGTTCAATAAATAAAAGTGGATACATATATCCACATTTAAAATAATAGCATATAATGGAATATATTAAAAATCAAAGGTAAAAACTGTCAATATTATTTGAGTAATTAAATTTACAGATTACCAGAAGATTAGAGATTCACATGCTTTATTGTAATAATAATAGTTGCATTTAAAAAAATCCTATTCCAGAAGTATTGATAAAAATTAGCAGCTTGATATTTAGACTCTTTATTTCCAGTTCACTGTGTGTACTATAAATGTAAAAATAATTAGTCTCAAAAATTGGGCAACTTATTAATTTTTCACTAAATCTGTACAGAATGCCAAAATTGCCATGATTTTTCAGCATGGATTATTACCATAAGTAAATCAGCCACCTCAAAAAATTCAGGGCTAATTCTTTGGCAATTCATTACATTATCAGTCTCTAGATTTAAAAAAAAATTAAGTAGCATTTTTTATTAGTGGAAGAATAACGAAGAGGGAGTTTTCTAAACATATATAATGATAAAGACAGATATCAAACCACTATACGAGATCTCAGTTTTTTTTTAAAAAAAATGGCTGCTTTCAGTTATAAATGGATTATTACCATTAAACCTAATATAATTTTAAACAATTGCAAAATAAGTGTTACAATTAAACTTAAAATTTATACACTGCTTTTATAAATTTAATCAAAAAAATTAATCGAAAAATATGAAACAGGTACTTTAAAAAAAGGTAGTTTTAAATAAGCTGTTAATTGAATCGAAAGAATGCAGTTTCTTTTATAGATGAAGAAAAATCTAAGCCATTTCAAATAAAAAGTACTGGTAGAAAAGAACTTGTGCTATATTCAATTTTAAAATGATACTGATAACATTTTATAGATACTTTCATAAATTAAGCATAAAGATGCTTGTGGATTTGTCAGTGAGATTTTTATTTGAATTGATTAAAAGTACATGACAGAATTGTAAAATCCAGAACTGATCACCTTGATTTTCGAATTTACAATATGCTAATGAATGCTATTTCTCTAAATATACTATAGAATATTTTTAATATTTTGAATGCAGTTTGTAAAGAGTTTGATTGAATAATTAATCTTCAAAAACTTACTAACTTTATTAATCAGTGATGAAAAACACATATTTTAGAAACTTTTAATCTGTATAGTTTATGAATCATTTAAATATCTTAGAACTCTTAGATAAATGCTATTTTGGGTTGGTATTTTTAGATGCAGTGTCTGAATCTATCCTAGTGCTCTAGCTTGCTGTGTGTGGCAATACGTATAGTGAATTTTGCCTGTTTTAACAATAGTTATAAGCAAGCATAAGAAATGGTGATTATGTGATGTTCATTGGCCTAGAACTTTTTGAAAAGTGCTGTGCTAAAGCACTAAACTATTGATCAGGGGTTTGGGTAAGGTTGCTGATAGATATTTTAAATGCTTTCTCTTGCTAAGCATTTATCACAAAGCTTGTTGAGCAGTTAGCAAATCTCTATGTTGAGAAGTATTTATTATTTGGCGCAATTTATTGTAAGAAAGTGAGGTATAAACAAAGTACCGAATATATTTATTTAAAAAACGGTTGCATAAAACTCTAAAATCCCCACGACATTATCTTGAACTTTTTGACAGAAATGCTATGAAATCTACTATTGTAAATGTGTTATTTTTATTGAATGAAAAATAATCATAAACTTGACGATTTTCTTTTAAAAAAACGTATTTAAGAGATAAAGATTGTTGATAGCCATTCTAAGAAAGTGCAATGTTAATTGCTTCTATTGAGAAAATATGAAAGTTTCAATTGGACAAATTATTAAAGACATTAAAAAACAAATTCACTATAGAAATTGAAAGATAGCAGTATAAGATGTTTAATAAAGAAACTAAAGGATTAACATTTAATTTTGTATTTGATAGATTTGTTTGAAGTTACAACAAAACTCATCTTCTCAAGCGTTGTTAGCCGAGATGTAATCGCAACCGCCTTGCAAGTAGTTGGTTGTAGACGGTTGGGGGTTCGGGTCCCGGCCGGTGCTATGACATATGAAAAAAAAGAAGAAAAAAAACTCATCTTTAACTTTTTTATTTTTTAACTTTCCATTTTTATTTTTATTATATACCTAGAATTAGAATGTCCACACAATGTTTAATTATGATATGATAATTTAGAAATTGAGACACTTTTTAAATTAAATTTTTATTTTTTACAATTTTTTTTAAATATCTATCTATCTACCTGTCTGTCTGCCTATCTGTATATCTATCTATCTATTCATCTATTTTTCCATTCAATCTATCTATTTTATCAATTTTACTATCCATTCATTATCTATCCATCTGTCCATTGTATCTATGCATTCTATTTATTCATCTATATACCATCCATTTATTTATCTATCCATCTGTTCTTCCAATCTATCCATTCATCCATCCATCTATCCATTCATTCTATTTATCATATGTATCTATAATATCAATCAATCCAATCCATATTTCCAATTATCTATTTATCCATCTTATTCATTCTTTTTTCATACTATCCATTCATTCTATCTATCCATACTATTTATCTAATCTATCTATCTATCTATCTATCTATCTATCTATCTATCTATCTATCTATCTATCTATCTATCTATCTATCTATCTATCTATCTGTCTGTCTGTCTATCTATCTATCTATCTATCTATCTATCTATCTATCTATCTATCTATCTATCTATGTCTGTCTGTCTGTTTATCTATCTATCTATCTATCTATATATCTATCTGTCTATCTATCTATCTATCTATCTATCTATCTATCTATCTATCTATCTATCTATCTATCTATCTATCTATCTATCTATCTATCTATCTATCTCTGTCTGTCTGTCTGTCTGTCTGCCTGCCTGCCTGCCTGCCTGCCTGCCTGCCTGTCTGTCTGACTGTCTGTCTGTCTGTCTGTCTATCTATCTATCTATATTGAATTTAAATCCAGACCAAATAAATTAATTTTTTCAAATAGCTTTGGGATCTTTTTTTTGGAAAGATAGTTAAATTATTTTTTAACACATCACAAGTTTTGTTTGAAAAAATAACAAAAATATTTGTTATAAAATACATTTTATACAAATTGAATAAATTACTATATATATATATGTGCTCTGCGCACAGATAATAAAGCTATTAACTGTATGTGAAATTATAAAATTTACTGCCAAGCGCTTTCGGGACAGTTTATAGTCCCATATTCATGGCAACTTGTATTTGATTAATAGCTATAATATTAATGCAAAATTTATGCAAATTCATATGCAGGTGTTACGTGGACCATTTTTGAGATAGAGAAAAGCAGCCCTCTCTTCTCTATCTCAAAAATGGTCCATGTAACATCTACATATGAATTTGCATTAATATTATAGTTATTAATCAAATACAAGTCACCATGAATATGGGACTATAAACTATCCCAAAAGCACTTGGCGGTAAATTTTTTAATTTCACATACAATTAATAGCTTCATTATCTGTGTGCAGAGCATATATATATTAATTTATTTCAAACGCTAATGAAGTAAGATTTTAACTATAAATTGAGTAAATAACATATTTGTTTTAGAGTTGTGATCACAAGACTGTGGAAACTGGTATTTGGATTTCTTTGGCTTAAATTCTTTCTCCAATGGCTGCATTTAGCATTTATGTATCAGTTTTGTGTTTTCTAATGGCAAAAACTGGAACTAAAATAATATTGATTTAATACTTTTGAATACTTTTAAAAAACTTCTAAGATATAATTATCATACAAAAAAACCTAATGCAAAAAAGCTGACAATGCTGCTAATTGGTACTTTCTTTGCTTCTTCTTTAAGAACATTTGCAATAAACTTTCATAGCTCTTATTCTTTTGTTTAAATTTTGAAAATGAAAATGCATATCTTGTGTAGTCTGTTTGTATATCATTATTTTTGCAAAATATTTGGGAATATTTATTTTTTGACAAAATTATTTATGAATAAACTCAGATTTTGTTCAGAAATATTTGCTTTAAAAGAAAAAGAGAAATAGTAATAATGAAAGTAAGCAAATCATAATTGGCTGAAAAATAAATGCCTTCATAATTATTTTTTGTCATTTTTACAAATAATTATTAGTGTAATTTTAAA
This sequence comes from Epiperipatus broadwayi, assembly GCA_028023455.1. Taxonomy (NCBI): domain Eukaryota; kingdom Metazoa; phylum Onychophora; class Udeonychophora; order Euonychophora; family Peripatidae; genus Epiperipatus; species Epiperipatus broadwayi. Next base: position 210,212 of record JAQFVV010000402.1, on the reverse strand, counting down.
TTTTAAAACAGAATTTTATAACTTCATGTAATCTTAACAATTTGTTTAAATTTTAAAGATAAGAGGTAGATTTATTTACTTTATTCAACATTTTCATCATAAACTAACAAAAAGCTTCAATTTATTACTTTTTTTCTATATTTGCAAAGTTGAAATATTATTTTTAAGTAAGATTTTTGTTTCTAAACTTACTGTCTAAAATATAATTTGAAATTGTGAAAACATAATAAAGTCTGAAAATTAATTTATTAAAATAAAATATTGAAAATTCACTTTAAATAGCCATTAGAAGCTGTTAAAAATCCAAAGCTTTAAAAAGAATATTGTGCATTTTAATAGCCTTCTGGCAGTTAATTTGCTAATGAGTCATGTTTTTTATTTTAGCAAATAAATTTTTATTCTTCATCATATGTTTACACTTTTTTAATCTTTCCTCCATATTCTCTGATTTTAGTCATAAACAGCTTTAACTCACTCTCAAACAAGTATTTTTTACATTATTTTTTCAGTTTTACACTTATTTTATCAATAAAAACATACCTTATGATGCTGCCCTCTTTAGAACTATTTTACAATTAAAAAAATCAATAATATTTAAATTTAAAGTTATATCAATGATGTAAAGCTTGCCTTCCAAGATGCTGATTGGTTGTTTCTCATTATCTACAAAAGGGAGCACTTGCCAACAATTTTGACAGGTGTAAGTTCTTTGTTTTGATAATTATTTTCATAAAATATATGTGAAAATATAATTATTTTAGAAGAATAGTTCAAATTTTAGTAAAAATTATTTACTTTTACATGAAAATAAAATGAGAAGAAATCAATGGTATAGGCTGCTTTTTGTAATAGATTACAAAATGTACATTTTATGTTGTTCACTATAGATTATTTTTATCAAATATAAATATAAATTTATTTTTGAAAAAACTTTCATTTACTTTAACAATCTGGAAAATTATTAATTTACTTTTTAGACAGTAAACTAAAATGAGTATAATTTTAAAAGACAAATATATTTTATTGCTGATTGTATAATTGACCAATCAAATGTGTAGAACTTTAATTCACTTGGCCAATAGGAATATTTTCAGTTAAGATACATGGAAAAGGTTAATATTTAATATAACAGTAAGTTTAAAAAATATTTTAAAAATAATTTTTAAATTTTTAAACATATTAGAAAAAATAATAAAATGAAATATGTAGTTAGAACAATAGGTTTTTATTCTTGGTGACAGTCAAACAAAATTTATTTAAATTCTATTTTTATTACTAAAACTAATTTTTGTAAAAAGCTGCAAAATTATACTTTAAAATTTCAAATTCTGCTTTTTATTTTTAAAAAAATCACAAAAATAACAATTATGTGTATTCTCATAAGTTATTTTGAAAGTGATAATGCCCTGTTTGACATTATTATACTTTCATTAAATTGGTGTTTTGTTTTTGTTTGTTTTTTAAAAAAGAACAAATATATTAAATAAAATAATGTTATCAAATCATTTTATTTTCATTAAATGTTTTAAAAATAAAAATAGATATATACAAAACTGCTGTAAATTTATGATTTTAATTTCAATTTTTAAACAAAGGTGAGTTCATGCAAATGCAATCATTACTTTGAAAATAAAGGCTCTTTTTTTTTGAAGTAATATCTACTACTTTTGGAATCCCACTAACTGTCTTTTGTTAAACTTTTCTCCATATTATAGTAGAATTTTGAGAGTTTAGTTAGAATTAATAAATCAATATACATTTTAATTCAAATTTTTATTATTAAATAAATGCAATACCAGAAGACAAATATTACAAGTATTCTCAATTCAGCTACTGTAAGCTGAGTGACTGCAGCACCAAAACAAACTAAATGCTTTCACAATATTTATACATATAATTAAAATCAAGACCAAAAAGTTATTATATGGAACTAATTGATGATTTTATTGCATTTCCTTGCAACATTAAAAATAATGATATTTTAGCTATTTACATGGAAGTAGATCTACACTTTGTTTACATTATAATAAATCCATGAAAATATTTTATTTGACACACACACACACACACACACATATATATATATATACACAAAGGAAAGTAACTATAACCCCCCCCATGAGCTATGTATAAATAAGTCACCATCAATCAATAAAAAGATTAGAATTACATCACTTATTCATTTACCTCTGATAGTATTTAAGCATACATTTATAACTTTATTGACATAATATAATGCAGAGCATTAGCTCTATTTGTTAACCTGATTTAAATATAATAGAAATTATTCTGAAATCACCATTAAATACTCAGAGAATATATATTGTATATATATATATATAAATCATTTGCCATATACTGTATGTATATGTACAATATATATATATATAGATATATACACACACAAGTATATGTAAACTGCAAACAATATAACATAAATGTGTTTTTGCTAAGGGAAAATGTTTAAAAAATTTTATGACTACCTGTCAAGTAGATGTTCACACTGGCAACTCATCCACAGCTTCATTTTCTTTGTCTTCCAGTAATTTATTAATTTGTTCTTCATGTTGCATTGAAGCAGATGATGATGATGATGATGAAGAAGATGAATTTTCAACGTAACCATTAACATTTTTCATATCATAAGGTAAACTTGAGTCATCTATTTAAAATAATCATAATTTTAAAAAAATGTCAGGGTATTACATAGGTTTTGTTTTTTTAATAGTAAAATTTATTTTAAAAAATGTTAACTAAAGAAATAAACATAATAATAGAAATAAATTATGCATTTATTAATTTATTTGATTGTGGTTATTGCTTAAATTAAAGAATTTTTTTAGCAATTACAAATGTGTTGAATTATATTTCGGCTTTAAAGGTATATTTTGTAGGAATCACTCAATAGTATTTATAACCCAGTTTGTCAAATATTAACTTATTAATGTCGTCGGGTTATATCCTATGCAAGATAGCGACATTGCTGTATTCTAATTAAATCATTAATATTAAAAAGAACAGGTGTTAAATCCTGATTTACGTTATGAAGGCAATTGCTTTTTCTCGAGATAAAAGATTCTTATGCAATCTTACAAATAATTTTTGAAGTACTTTTTACTACCTACATTGGAGGTTTCCGAAGCAAAATATCGTATTTCATAGATTTTCCAACAGTGTCAGATAAAAATAAGTATAACAATAACTACATATAGATATGGATACCAATTATTTAATGCAATTGTTTATTTTAGAGAATTGTCTTAAACGTATGTAAAATACAACTTATAGTTGTTGTTTTTTTTAATATTTAATCGTCTTATAAATTACATTACACTTTTCTACTATTAGTTTATCAACTTATTTTTAGCTTAAATCTTGTAGTACATATCTTAAAATGATTGTCAAAACTGATTTACTTTGACGTTTTTAAAGCATTGAACTAAACTAAAAATAAGCTGCGTTTTTGATGAATTGGTTAATTCTATGCAGATATATGAGATTTATTTTGAAAATTATCATCGAAAATTTATAATTTAATACATTTTGATTTCATTTTTATTTTTAAAAATAAGATTTTTATAGTATTGTAGAAATATTTGAGATAACAAGAGAACTTACAAAGAAAAACACTTCCACTATTTGAAAAGTGAAAGGAATTTTGAGTCTTTTAATTAATCAACTTAATTTATAAATGGGGTCTTCTTCATGTTTACAGCAATGCCTTTATTTCCAATTGTTTTTATCTGTTATAAACATTACAGTAAAAGATCTTTCAATCAATGAAATTTTATAGAATTCTCAAAACTTATTAATCATTGCACCCTATTTAAATGCATGAAAACAATATTTGTTGTGAGAAACAATACAATAATATTTCAGCATCTCACAACTAGTCTCATATTAATGAGATTATGATCAAATATCTAAACAAAGCTGGTAGTAGCAATACTTTCAATCACAAAAAGCCTTATCACAAAAAAATTAACCATGTTTATTGTATAATAAAAATAAAGATATCATGCATTGCATGCCATTTACTAGCATTTTTAATGTTTTATTATTAATAATAAATTATTTGCAAAGTACATGTAATCTTTAAAAACAGCTCTAAGTATGATGATATATTGTTGATATAGATTCAGATTTCTTTATAAAAGTTTTGTAAAAAGGAGACCCACTATAAATTTCATAAGAATATATTCAGCGCTTTTAGCAATTTGTCCCCTGGTGAAGTTTTCCACAAGTATTATATAATGCATATTTTTCTGTATATTTTATTATATAAGAATTTCATTCAAAAAATTATGATAGATGGCAGGAAAATAAAAAAAACTGCCAATCAAAAGAAAATAAGTCTTGCCCTGACATGTTCATCTATTGTCAAGGCAAGGCCATAAAATGTTTGGCATTTTATGATATTGTTTAAAGAAAATAGTTCCAATGACCAAAAACGTGTTTATTAGAAAATTTATTATGCTTTTAGATATTTTTTATAATAATTTACACTGTATTTATTAGACATCAAGAAATATAAATTATTAATAACTTATTTTGGCTGGAAATACTTTGTTTTCAAAAATGTTATATTAGCAGCTAACATGAATATGGCCTGAAGCTATTTAAAAGCTTAACTATCTAATTATACTTATGAGTATGAAAATATCACAATTTTGCAATAAATATCCAAACATTTTAAACTTTTAAAGCATAATTTGTTTGATATAACAGAAATAAATAAATATACCTTCAGATTTTTAAAAATAATCAGAAATAATAAAAGATTTTGATGATTTTGTATATTGAATAATCTTTCTGAAATGGTAACATGTAATCTTTTTTGCTTTGATTACAATCTCATTTTTTAAATATTTATAGAAACAAAATGTGAACATTTAAAATTTATTTCAGTAGTAAACAAAAATATCTATCAAATGAAGTCAAATTTATTATTTACTGATAAGTAATAATCATTTAATCATATATTTTACATTCATGTGTGAGACAAAGAAAAATGTCAAAAAAAGCTGCAAAATTAAAGGATTAAAGAAGACAATCTTAAAAATATTCAGTCTTTGCCTACAAGATAACACAATTTAATAGTTTTAAAGCAAGAACTCTAAATTCTGAAATAAATACTCTTTCTTTATTAACTCTTAGGTAGTTAATTTGTGAACAATTAAATCTTTTTTCCTGATGGTGATAGTTAATGCATGAAATAAATTTATTTTTAATATAAAATCTACATTTATTTTATATAAATAATATGTATCTTAATAAAGTTAAATTTACCAAAAAATGTAAGATTACATTGTATTATTTATTTACTTAAATATTAATTATAAGCAATATTTTTATTTATTTATTTTAATCAAGAGTTATTTATTGTATTCCTGAGTAATTGATATAATCAAAATAGGCTCTGGATTATAAAAACAGGACAATTTCTTGTTTCTTCTGTAGATATTAAAAATAAGCAGAGGTTATGTGATGCTTTGATATTTCACACACACACACATATATATATATAAAGTATTCTAATAGCTCTAAACCAGCTCATTTTTATGATAAATGCTACAGACCACATTCAAAATCTTTATTTAGGATTGTCCCCATCCCCAGACTGGTTTCAAGCTATGGATCTCTTCAGTGAGGAGCTAGGACACCAGATTCAAAATACTAACTCAAGCTAAGCATTTATCTAATAGTTAACTTTTAAAAAGAAGATCTGAAATTTTCAGACATTTACATATTCAGCTCTCAAACTAAAATAATCATATAGGTCTGAACTTAATTCAAATACACTAAATATTAATAGTCATAGCAATTTAATTTAGTCAAAGTTCCAACAGACAAATAATAATAGTAATAAAATCGAGTCATATATATTATGTCTTATATAGCTCATATTTACAAATATGTAAAATAAAGAGCGTGCTAATAGCTCTAAAGAAGCCTTTTTAATGATAAATGCTACAAGAGAACATTCAAAACTTTTATCTAGAATTGTCCCCATGCCCAGACCAGTTTTGAGTTATGGCCTACTAATATATGGTGTAACTGAATTAAGTTCAGGCCCATATGATTATTTCAGTGGGAGAGATGAATTTAAAAACGTGTAAATGTCTGAAAATTTGAGATCTTCTTAAAAGTTAATTATTAGATAAATGCTTGGTTTGAGTTGGTATTTTGAATCTGGTGTCCTAGTTTCTCACTAGAGAGAGCCACAGCTTGAAACTAGTCTGGTGATAAGGACAATTCTAGTCTCTTGTAGCATTTATCATTAAAAAAAGCTTGTTTAGAGCAATTAGAAAGCTCTTTGTTACATGACTTGACTTTATTACTATTATTATTTGGCTGTTGGAGCTTCAGCTAAATTAAATTGCTAAGCCTATTAATAAATGGTGAATCTGAATTAAGTTCAGGCCAATATGATTATTTAAGTTGGAGAACTGAATTTAAAAACATGTAGATATCTGAAAATTTCAGATTTCATTCTTAAGAGTTAACTATTAGATAAATGTTTAGCTTTAATTGGTATTTTGAACCTGGTGTCCTGGCTCCTCAATGAAAAGAGCCATAGCTTAAAATGGGAATGGTGACAATCGTAGATAAAGATTTCAAATGCTTTCTGTTCTCTTGTAACATTTATCATATAAAAATAAGCTTGTTTACATATTTGTAAATGCAGGTTATACAAGCCATTTAATATATGACATGATTTTATTAATATATATATATAAATAATTCAAACAAATATATTTAACACAGTATTCAAAATTAAATAATATATTCTTTACCAGAAGTACTTTCAATTGTTTCACTGACAATCTTTATCAACTGTTAATACAAACGTTCTGGTAAAGAATGCATATATTTGGCTAAGCTCCCTCTAGCTGTAAAATAGCTAAACAAACCTACTACCTTTTCATTAGCAAATTATAGAAAAAGTAGAGGCATTGTTTTGTTATTTAAGTTAGAGGGGGTTAAATTAACTCTAATTATTTTATATATATTAATACAGTGCAAATTTTATTATTATATGTATCAAATTTAATCCTCAAGTACCAAATTTTTTGCACATTTGTATTTAAAATCCATTGATTATTTTTAATCATTTATTAAATTAAAGATTATCAAAGCATTTTTATTCAATATAAAGGCTTTAAACTTAAAGATTAATCTATGTATTCTTATTAAATACAACAATATTTTCTCCCTCTTTCTCATGTATAACATCTTAGATATACTTAAATCACTCATTTTACCATACACATTTTAACCACCTTCAATAAAGATAGTGACAAGCACTGAATAAACTGCTAAAAACAAATGAAATGCCATGAATCTGGACCAAATGAAAAGTTGTTGAATCAAACAGTAATACTTCTGAGATGGCATTTGTTTTTTTAACATCATTATTTATATATTTGATAACTAAATGGACTGTTTCAAAATTCCTTATTTAAAAGATTAATAAATCATTTAATTACTTAGCTTACATAATGTATGATAAAACATGTGCAACTCTTTACTCTAGTGATAACAATGGTAACCTTGAGAAAATCAGAGAATAATAGAAGGTAATGCATTTGAATAATAAAATACAATTAAAGGTAGGTGTGCTAGATACATAATTGAATCATTTTAAGCATTAAGTCCTAAGCCTCATTAGTAAAGACAAAAGTTAGAAAACAGTCTGATGGTAAACATTTAAATGCACTGCCATTTCCTAGTCATTGATTACTCAAGCATTCTATAGGTGGCACTTAAATTCAGAACTGATTTTGTTTTATCATAATATAAAAAAATAATGATGTCCATAGAGAAACTTTTATATTGTAAAATTTTAATATTATTTTTTCTTTTTGTGTAAATTTGGTAGGAAGAAATGAAAATATTTTTTTGTGGTTCTCATTATTATAGTAATACAATTCTTTCATAGTAGCAGTTCACTGGCAATTTAATATTTCTCAATAGTTCATAGGATAATATCAAAATATATAAGCTAATTATACCATAAATAGTTTTGCTATTCTTAGGCTCATTATATAACTATTCATTTTCATCTAGATAAGCATTGAAACAGAAACATTTTCCCATCAGGAAATATTACTAAATTAAAAATAATGAGTTGCTCAGAAGATTATACCTGTTAAGAGTTTTGCCTGTTTTAAGATTATTTTATGTGACCTTTCAGCATCTGTAAAGGCAGCTTTACTCCAAGAATTTCTAACTCTATAATCTTAACCTCAACAGAGCATGTTAAACATTGGTATTCTTTTAGAAGATTAATAAGAATAATTAATTTGATATAATTTGCAATCGATTATTTGAATAATTTGTGTAAAGAAGCAGAGTAGAAGATAAAACAGACAAGATTTTAAATCAATTGCATTGTTTCAATGTGCACTATGAATAATTATTATGGTAATTATTAGATTGCATGGAAATAGATTTTTTTACTTCCACTATACTATCTATCTCTCAGTTATTCGTTATAAAATATTATTTTAATAATCTATATATATATATATCTTTTTAAATGCATTAAGATGATAAAATACTTTAATTAGTGCTCTATCTTTTTCTCGCATTTTATCTCTCTTTATATATATATATTTCAGAGTAGTTAATATTATGTAATACACTAGATTAACACCCCAACACTAGTTTATTAAGTACAGTAAATGAAATATTGTTCTTTAAATTGAGAATATTTCATTTACTTAATAAATTGGTGTTGGGTTACATGTGTATGGGTGTATATATATATAATAAAACTATACAATTCTCTACAAAGCTAGTTTAATATTTTAAACAAAAGACTGTTGAAAACCAGTTTTCTGATTGAAATATTAAAATGACTGTAAAGAAGTAATTGTGTTTTTATTTTTTTATATTTCTTTTAGTCAGTTAATATATTTATTATTGTATATATATATAAAAACTGCAAAACATCTTTCATTTGTAAAATCCCTTATGTTTTTTCATTTACAAATAATAATAAATTCCTAGTGATTAAATATTAAAATGGAAATAACTACAATTCTCATTGAGTTATGCTTAACCAGTAATACATATTAATAAACTGTAAAAAAAAGTGGAATTATAAAAACAAATTGCTATATTTCTTTTTCATTTAAATACAAACTTTTTATCCACAACAACAGTTATTGTTTTAGCCAAAACCAATTGATCAATCCCAGAATTAACTATTGTTTATTAACTTACCAAGTCACGTAACATAATGCATCTTATTATACCATCAACTTTTAAATCAGATAGTATATGAAGCAATAAATTAATAAATAATAATAATAAATTAATAAATGTAATATTAACTAGGTGGCGCTGTGCTTCAAAGAAGATCAAAACATACTCTTACATACCCGCTTCTATTTTCCTTTGCAATTATATCCCCACATTCTCTAATTAGTGAATCTTCTATCAATACTGTCTCATAATCTACTTTCTCTACTCCATCTGTAAAATTTTCTATCATCTTCTGGACCTCCTTATCATTCCTGCTCAATAATTCCTTTATCTGCCCACACTTCTACATTCTTCACTTCTTCCTCTATCTTACTTATTCTCTGGCTAACCATCTTCATTGCACTACTACCTTCTTCATCCATATCTCCTGACACTCCATAAAAACCATACTCTGTCCTATCTTCCTTAACTACATTTTGCTCCCTTTTCCCTGACTTTCTCTGTAGACTACCTACACTTAGAAACCACTTTCTCACCTCTTTTATCACATTTACACACTGACTACATAATCAGAAACCTGTTACATCCTTCCTATTCTTATTCAAGCATTTCAAGTAATAAACCTCAGCCCACACTGTACTCTCTACCAGAGCATGCCTAATTCCTTTCTGCAAATTATATACACATTGTGTAATACAAATGCATTCCATATTCTTATTTTCCAAATCACCTATTCCATATTTGACTTTTACAATATCTCTCCTATTCTTCAAACCATTTTACATGGAATGATAAAAATTTTTACTTTCTTTCAAAACTGATCAAACTATAATCACGTTTTCTGACCTTGGGCCTCCAAAATGTTATCTTTTTTCTCAAAATAAATGACTGTTTTAAAGTTTTAAAAAACCTTTAGTAACAAATTTACTAAAAATGAATTAATTTTACATACAACTTTGTTATAAATATCCTTACACTAACACACATTCAACAAAATAACTTTTTTTAAAAACTTCTATATATAAAATGGTGAACGAAAACCTTTCAAACAATTAAACAAAACAATTTTCAATCTTTCAAATAACTCACTCTCTTGATTACAATTTATACTTTCATGCACAATATTCAGTCTTTATAGTGATGCTCTCAGATAATCGATCATATATGCATGAAAAGAATAGCCAAATTAGTATTTAATTGTATTATGAGTAAAGGGCAGGCAACAAGATGGGCGAAAAAGATAATGTGGTATGCAAAAGATTTGGCTAAAGAATTTATATCCGTATACTTGTATAAAGGTGGGATTATTGTGTTAGGAGGATTGTTGAGTGTGTTATAGTGGTAAGGAATGAGATAAAAGAATAGATGCATTAATAAAGATTAGGGAGTTGGAGAGCTGGAGAACTAGTATGGAGAGTAAAAAGAGTTTCATTATATATAGAAGTAAACATAATATTGGGTATGAGTTAATTTATGATAATAGCAAGGAAAGTAGTTTATTGTTTAAGGTGCAAATGGTGTCTTTAACAATAAGAGAATATACATATATATGGGAAAATATGGGCGCTTTAGTCTGCAAATTGTATAAGGAAGGCCTAGAAAATATTAGACAACTGTTGATTGAATGTAAATGATTGAAAGCAGAAAGGGTACAAATAATGAAGTTATGGAAGAATAAATATGAACAAAGTGATTATACAGAAAGTGGGTTATTGGTTTTTATGCTGGGTTTGGGAAAGATAAAGAGGGATTTAGATATAAAGGCCATAGAGTTAACAAAAATTATGTTGTGGAAATGAGATGGAGCATATTATGGGAAAGTTTAGGGTAGGGAATGGAAGAAGAAAATAAAGTGGCTAACAGATTTCTTTGGGCATAGTTGCTGAGAGATTCCCGACTCCATTTAAAGAAAAGTTTCAGTACATCACATCACATATACTTTGTCAGGTCTTTTTTTTAGATAATATATTTTTGTATGCAGAAAGAAGAGAAGATATGGAAGTTATGCTGAGGACATGTGCAAGGGGTGGGTAAAAAGATGGGGATTAAACTTAGTGAAGAAAAATCAAATATAATGATGGTTAATACTGGGGAAAGAGAAGATGTAGAATTTTTGTTGGGAGATATAAAGTTAAGTGTGGTGAATAGATATAGTTATTTGGGAATTATCTTAAATAATCAGAAAAATTGTTTGGATAAATGAGAGAAAAAATTGATAATGAAACAAAGAAAAAAAAAAGGATCGATAAAGAAATTAAGTGTTTTCATATAATAAATATGATATAGCTAGAATTATATGGGAGTTGTAGTAGCAGAATTAACATATGATAATGATACATTATGTGTTAGTATCATAGAAAGACATACATTGGATGCAGATGTATGGATGGTAAGGAAGCAATTCAAGGAGAAATGGGATGGTCAAGTTTTTATATGAAAGATGCAAAAAGTAAAATAAAAATGTTTAGAAGATTTCAGTTTATGGATAATAAAAGAATAGTCAAAATAGTATTTAATTGGGTTATGAGTAAAGGGCAGGCAAAAAGATGGGTGAGAAAGGTACTGTGGTATGCAAAAGATTTGGTTAAAAATTTATGTCAGTATATTTGTACAAAAGATGGCATGATTGTGTTAGGAGGATTGTTGAATGTTATAGTGGTAAAAAATGGGATAAAAGAATAGATTTATTAATAAAGAATAGGGAGTTAGAGAGATAGAGAACTAGTATGGAGAGTAAAAAGAGTTTAAATATATATAGAAGTAAACAGAATATTAGGTACGACTTAATATATGATAATAGTAAGGAAAGTAGTTTATTGTTTAAAGCTCGAATGGGATCTTTAGCAACAAGAGAATATACATGTAAATAAAAAAATACAGGTGATTTAGTCTGTAAATTGTGTAATAATGAATAGAAAATATTAGGCATCTGTTAATTGAATGTAATTGCTTGAAAACAGAAAGGGTAAAAATAGTAAAATTATGAAAGAACAAATATGAAAAAAGTGATTATATAGAAAGTGGATTATTGGTTTTTATGCTGGGTTTGGGAAAAGATAAGGGGGATTTAGATATAAAGGCCATAGAGTTAACAAAGATTATATGGTGGAAATGGGATGGAGTAGAATATGGGAAAACTTAGAATGGGGAATGAAAGGTAAAGTGGCTAACAGGTTTTTCTGGGTATAGTTGATGAGAGTTCCTGTCTCCATTTAAGGAGAAGTCACAATACATCACATCATATTAATGAGGACATAGGCAAGGGTGAGTAAAGAGATGGGAATTAAATTTAATGAAGAAAAATCAAATATAATGATGGTTAATGCTGGAGAAAGAGACAATAAAGAATTTTTATTGGGGGATATAAAGTTAAGTGTGGTGAATAGATATAGTTATTTGGGAATCATTCTACATAATCAGGAAAAATTGCTTGAATGAATGGGAGGAAAAATTGGTAAATGAAGCAAAGAAAAGAAAGAAATTAACAGTGTTTTCGTATAATAAATATGATGTAGCTAGAATTGTATGGAAGGGAGTTGCAGTAGCAGGGTTAACATATGGTAATGATGCATTATGTGTTAGTAAGGGGATATTAGATTACTTAGAAAAAGTGCAAAGGAAAGTAGGAAGATGTGCATTAGATGCACATGTGTGGACAGCAAAGGAGGCAATTCAAGGAAAAAATGGGATAGTCAAGTTTTTATTTGAGAGAAGAAAAAAGCAAAATGAAAATGTTCAGTAGATTGCAGTTTATGGATAATAAAAGAATAGCCAAATTAGTATTTAATTGGGTTAAAAGTAAAGGGCAGGCAACAAGATGGGTGAGAAAGGTAATGCGGTATGTAGAAGATTTGGATAAAGAATTTATATCAGTATAATTGTACAAAAGGTAGGATTACTGTGTTAGGAGGATTTTTGGGTGTTATTGTGGTAAAGAATGGGATAGAAGAATAGATGCATTAATAAAGAATAGGAAGTTGGAGAGATGAAAAACTAGTATGTAGAGTAAAGAAAGTTTAAGCATATATGGAAGTAAACAAAACATTGGGTGCAAGTTAATTTATAATAATAGCAAGAAAAGTAGTTTATTGTTTAAGGCTTAAATGGGATCTTTAGAAACAAGGGAATATACATATAAATGAAAAAATATGGTGATTTATTCTGCAAGTTATGTAAGAAAGGCATCTGTTAATTCAAAATAAACGCTTGAAAGCAGAAAGGGTACAAATAATGAAGTTATGGAAGAATAAATAAGAACAAAGTGATTATACAGAAAGTGGGTTATTGGTTTTTATGCTGGGTTTGGGAAAATATAAGGGGGATTTAGATAAGAAGGCCATGGAGTTGACAAAAATTATGTTGTGGAAATGGGATAGAGCAGATTATGGGGAAACTTAGGATGGAGAATAAAAAGGGAAGGTAAAGTGGCTAATATCTCTGGGTATAGTTGCTGAGAGATTCCTGACTTTGTATAAGGAGAAGTCACAGTGCATCACATCCTATCACATCAAGCAAAATGGGTGACAGAAAATAATATAGTGGGGAAAATGCAAGAAGGTTTTCAATCAGATAGGCATATAGGAGGTAGTTTATTTGTAGTTACCCAACTTATTGATATGAGTAGGAATACAGGTTGACAGTTATATATGGTTTTTATAGATATATGGAAGTCATGTGATAGAGTAAATAGAAATAGATTATGGGTACGTTTTGCAATGGGTAGGGCTTTAGTGATATTATTAAGAAATTATATGAAATAATTACTATATGTATCATTTAGGAAATATAGAATCAGTTAAAGTTAAAAATGAGATGGGATTAAGACAAGGATGCTCTATGTCACCTATTTTGTTTTTGTTGTATTTGAGAGACATAGAGAGAGTAATAGAAAGACTAGAAAGAGGAATAAATAGGTGGCAAGAAAGTATATACATTGTCAGGCCCTTTTATTTGCAAATGATGACTTTTTGTGTGGAAAAAAGAAAGGAAGATATGGAAGTTATGCTGAGGACATGTGCAAGGGTGGGTGAAAAGATGGGGATTAAATTTAATGAAGAAAAATTAAAAATAATCATGATTAATACTGGGGAAAAAGAAGACAAAGAATTTTTATTGGTGGATATAAAGTTAAGTGTGGCGAATAGATATAATTATTTGGGAATCATCTTAAGTAATCAGAGAAATTGCTTGGATAAATAGGAGAAAAAATTGATAAATGAAACAAAAAAAGGGATTGATAAATAAATTAATAGTGTTCTCATATAATAAGTATGATGTATGATGTACCTAGAATTATATGGAAGGGAGTGGCAGTAATAGAGTTAGCATATGGTAATGATGCATTACGTGTTAGTAAAGGGTTATTAGATTACTTAGAAAAAGTACAAAGAAAAGTATGAAGACATGCATTAGATGCAGATGTGTAGATAGCAAAGGAGGCAATTCAAGGAGAAATGGGATGGTCCAGTTTTTATATGAGAAATGCAAAAAGCAAAATAAAAATGTTCAGTAGATTGCAGTTTATGGATAATAAAAGAATAGCCAAAATAGTATTTAATTGGCCTATGAATAAAGGTAGGCAACTAGATGGGTAAGAAAGGTAATGTGATATGCAGAAGATTTGGATAAAGAATTTATGTCAACATACTTATATAAAAGGTAGAATGATTGTGTTACAGTGTTAAGGAATGGGATAGAAGAATAGATACATTAATAAAAAAAATAGGGAGTTGGAGAACTAGTAAGGAGAGTAAACAGAGTTTAAATATATATAAAAGTAAACAGAATATTGAGTGCGCGTTAATTTATGATAATAGCAAAGTAAGTAGTTTACTGTTTAAGGCTTGAACGGGATCTTTAGCAACAAAGTAATATACACATAAATGGGAAAATGTGGGTGATTTAGTCTGCAAGTTGTGTAATAAAGACATAGAAAATATTAGGCATATATTAATTAAATGTAAATGCCTGAAAGCAGAAAGGGTACAAATAATGAAGTTGTGGAATGATTATACAGAAAGTGGGTTATTGGTTTTTATGTGGGGTTTGGAAAAATATAAGGGGAATTCAGATATAAAGGCCGTGGAGTTGACAAAGATTATGTGGTGGAAATGGGATGCAGCAGGATAGAGAAGAATATGAAAAAACATAGGAAGGGGAATAGAAAGGGAAGTTAAAGTGACTAACAGGTTTTTCTGGACATAGTTGATGAGAGATTATTGACTCCGTATAAGGAGAAGTCACAGTGCATCACATCACACATCAAGTCACATCACAGTGCATGTTTATCCCATTTTTAATTTTCAAAATTGACTAGTTATGCATAAATAACATTATTGCTGATTCATTGAACTTATACAGGATTATTTGATATATAAATCAATACTTAAATAGCAAAAGATTCATTAATATTCATTACACTAATATCAAAGTATGTGTAATATATCCATAGCATGGAATGCACATGTAACAAAGGTTATTCATATGCACACAAGTAACCAAAAAAAAGACTGATCAAAAAAATAGTAGTGAGTATGGAGATAATGTCTGAAGTAAAATTAATCATACTCAAAGATTTCATCGATTGAAAGTAATTGATTTATTAGAGTTGAATTTATTTATATCTTCATGGGACTTTATGTTATTGGAATCAAATGAAGCATGGACTGAAGAATGCTTAAAAATATCGAATTGTTTAATGTAATTATCCTGAGATAATGATATGGTTCATTTAAATATTTCTTACTGAAAAATCAGTAGGCATTGCTATCACTGATAAATTCTGTAGTTCATTTAAATTTCCAAAAGAAATATTATTTGATTTGCTATCAGTGAAAAAAATATGGAGTACAATTGTTCATATAGTGGATCATCCAAACCCTAAATATATTATTCTAGAATTTGGAACAAAAGAACTATGTGATAATTTTAAGAAAGAGATCAAGATGTTGGTCTCCTATGCGTTCATAGTAATTAATCCAAAAAAAAAATATTATAAATGGTATTTTGAAAAATCTCTATCTAAATTACACAGCTGAAGACTATTAAATTAATGGAACCACCAGCCAATTCTACTTTCAAATACACCACTACCTATATGTGGGAATGGCTATACATTTAAAGTTAAGCTTCATAAAAATGTTGAACCAAAGGATATATGATATACTATTGCAAATAACTGACAAAGAAACAATGTTATGCATGATAATTACAGAAATAAAGTCTCAATTTTATCACTGTAACATTGGCCTAGATTGCAATTCATGAAATCTAAAATGAAAATGACCCCAATGCATTTTGAAAATAAACAATGAATTGTTTCTAAATGAATGAAAAATATCCCACAGAAGAAATAACAGAGATTGGAAATGATATTCAATCATTACAATTGATAAATGCTGAGAAGGACAAATGGAAAAAAATCACTCACAATTCTGATTTTAACCCGAGTAATCATAGTTAAATATTAAAACTAAAACAGCACCTGAAATTAAGGAATCACTTATTGGTTGCTGAAAATGTAAAATTCAAATACCATAATCAAGTGGAAGCATGGTTGTTTATCTGAAAGAAAATAATTTGTAACAGCAGACATCTGATAATGAAAAGACTGAAGCTGATTACATTATGTATGACGAACTACATTAAAGTCAAACCCTATATTAATAATGACAAATTTTCACTCCACATATTCTGGCAAGAAAGACATTAATCCTATGGAGGAAGTGTGTCATGCTGAAATGCTTCAAATAAATATAATTCTTGTTTAATACCAGTAATTTCTCATCAAATAATGTAATATTATCAACTTCAGTAATTAATTAGTGAAATGTATATTTTTAGGCTTCTTTTCGAGTGTATTATTAGAATATTTTTATGTGTGTGTGTGTGTTTTTTTTCTAGTTGAAATATAGTGATAGTTTTTAGTGTTATTAATGAAAATCAAAATTGCATTTTGAACATTAGAGATCTTATCTCCATCAATAAAACTTTTCTTCTAAATCAATGGTATAATATTATTCAACTGTATCTTATAGACCTTTGGAAATCAAAATGTATATAGGTTCACTTATTGACACTTTTGATTATTTTGTAAATAAAGGGTTTTCAACTTTCTCCAAATCATCTGATGTCCCTTTAGCATGTACAGGTCTTACTATTGATAATGTAAGACCTTTCAACTCCTTCAAAATTTTGTACATTGATAGCAGTAGTGTTAAATATAATCTTCATTTACATTCTTTCTAGATCTCAACTTATCTTCATTTTATTATTGGAGACTTTAGCATTTCTTATGGCAAAATTATTAAAATGTCTACATCTACTTTCTTTTCCATTTATAAGGGAGGAATGTTTTTTTATTACAGAGGTATATCTCCTTTAATAATGGAATACATTCTTCCCTAATATATATAATGCTATATTCCCTCTCAATTCTTCATCTTATTAATTTTGAACTAAAAATACACCATACTCTGATCATGCAGCTGCTACATATATTGACCTTGATTTCAATAATAAAAATTTAATTTTAACTGGTTGTACTATTAGAATATTACTCCAATCTCAAACAATTGAATTTATATATATATATATATATGAATTTTTATTTTCATATATATATATATATGCTCTCCAGGTTGTATATAAAATTTCATGTCGTGCCCCATCTTATAGCTCTAAGTATTAATGTGAATCCTAACAGATCGGTAAGAGTCACCAAGCACACATATGTATATCATAAAGCTAGGTTAAATTGTGAATACAAACAGATATTTTTTGATCATGAGCTGGCTATGGAACACAACTTTTGTCTCTCTAATGAAAGAACAGTATGTACTGAGAAGGACAATAAGAAAAAATTATAAAGAGGCTTGGGCTACTGTAAGAGATCCTCTTTCAATCAATAGAAAAGATTCCTGTGTCCTGTTATTAAAAAATGGAATATCTAATTTACATACTGGGCTTGATAGTCTTCATCACTATATTTACATATTTTTAACAGGACAGTTCTATTCAGCACTATAATTCTGGCAGCAATCTGCTGAAAACTGACTCGGTGCTTTTAAAACTTTCTTATTAGTTTTATTTTGCAGTTTCATATTAACTTGATCAATATGAGTTTGATAGAATCACATAATTGTATAAAAAGTGTATATACTATTGAGATTTATATTTATATATCTCTTGTAAAGATTTTTTTCACATGTATATACCACTATTTTTTGTTATATATGCAATATAATGTACAAGATGCATATTTGTTTACAATAACAATCCAAAAAGTCACCAAATACATTTAGAAATAAGTTTGAAATAATAAGAGAAAGTGGCAAAATACAAAGTATAAATAGAAACCAGGTCAATTCTCTTAATATTCAAAGCTACAACACGATACTCTTACTTCATTTAAAAGCTTAAAAAATTATGTATATATGTAATTGCTGTAAAGCACATGTAATCTCTGGGTTTGTACATATAGTTCTGATTCCTGTGTAATAATTGAATATTTTGTTTTTTAAAAATTGGGTTTAACATTGGATATTATATCTGAAGATAAGCAAATGTAATCTATGGTTATCAAAGAATGAATAAAGTACATTTTAAGGATGATGATAATAATGATGATGCTGCTGATGATAATAAATCATAATAATCTCCAAGTAAGAACAATGGAATTTGTAAAAACATTATTTGCTAGTGGGAATAACATTTTTCTTTTCAAAAATATCAAATACACCTGGGTCTCTTTTTACGCAGACTTATTTAACACGATTTTGAAGTTACGCAATTCGTGTTTCAACAGAAGTCGACCTCCGATAATTGTAACAGTCAGAATCTTCTATCTCGCTAACACACTGCAGAATTCAAATCCCACACATGAAACTGAACATGCTAGGAGGCTTTGCCTTCTAGATATACTAAATTCGAATCTAAAGTCCAAATTTCACAGCACCACCTACATGATAACGCATCTGATGCTACTACTAGTATAACCTTTTACCAGTGCCTGGTGATCAGGGAGAAACAAAAATACTCTATACTAAGATAATATGGGTTGCTAATTAACGTCTATGGATGTACAAAAGAAATGCAGAAAATAGATATATAGGCCGAGACAGTGATAGGAATCAATAAAATAAAAGATCAAAATTAGTTTTAAATGATTTCAAAATTTATTTATATATATATATATATATATATATATATATAATGCCACTGTCTGCTTATATGAGACAGAAACGCTTACTAAATAATTGTTAGCATTACATTCCAATAAATGACAAAAAAGTTTTAAAGCAAAATTATATATTCTATCCCTCGGGCTTTCTATCCCTCTAATATAATATTATGATAATGTGCTTGAAAAAAGATGGGAACATGTGCAAGGTGTTTCAGTAATTATAAAAGCTTAATAAAATATTTGATATTACAGGTTATATAATATTTATTGATTTCGAGAATAGCATGGACAAAAGCTTACTAAGCAATAAAGTGAGGATGTGATCAAGGCATTTATTTGATAATAATAATTAAAGCAGATGGGAGGTCAGTATTGCTAGTAATGAATTTATTAAAGGATGGAGGGTGTGACATGTTTAAGTCACGGATGCTTTGTAAAAATAAATATATAAATAAAACAATAGTGAAATATTTGGAATGACTACGGAGGGCAGCTCGCTGCTAACCCATAGGAAAGTGTTGTCATGAACAGCCGAAACTTAGCGACTGGGTAATGACTGCATTTAATTCCCAGGTGTGACATTTGAGTACACACTCTGCCTGGGAACCGCAGGAAGTGAAGAGAATGGACTTGGCCATGTAAAAATCCTTGGAAAAGCAAAACAAAGTGGTCTCAACAACCAATTCATTTACCAGCAATACTAGACTAGTGTATATAAAACATACTAAATGGGTTTTACTTGGATTAAGAGAAATGCCCAATCAAATTCCCAGAGATTCATTTAAAAGGGTCCACACATTCTTGACATCAATGATGAACTTTGTAATTAAAGTAGAACACAGTATTTAAAAATAGGAAAATGCATGCTTGCAGGTTTGAAAAGAAAGCATAGGTTTATTTACGCAATCATGCATTTGGGGACACATTTAAATCATTGACCTCGCACATACTCTCATATTAGGTTAAAATCAATAACATGTAGATTTTAAATTATGTGATTATTATATATATTAAAGAAGATTAGAATCGCCCTCGAACGAGTGATTTGCAAGATAATAAAATTGGGAATTATTATAAATTTAAAATATGCCTTAATAGCGGTGTCTTACTTTCAACAAAAGAAATAATTCACTTGGTCAAAGATGATTCTGACACATTATTATAATAAAGTAAAAGAAAGCTTAATAAATAGAAAATATTAACCCAAGGATAGAGAGCAAAACTGTTGATTATATTTGAACACGTTAAAGAAGTACATAATAAAGTTATGTGAAATAAAAGAAAAACAATTTAAAATAGCTATAGCATGTTAGTTAGGAATCACAAGAGCTCTTGGGTTAATTTGGGTTACCTCTGGAGATGCATTTGCAGGTAGATTGATGGTCAGCAGGTTTTGATATAATTCAGCAGCAAAATCTGAAATTGTTCATATTTTTGGCGGCAGCAGCAGTTTCAGGGTTCCTTATGTGATAGCTTCCGATGGTCTAGAGCAGCAGCTGGCCATTCCCAAGGAGAAATAGCCTTCTTGCTGGTTCTACTCAGTCATGTCACAGTTAGAAATAGGTGTGGTAAACATGGTGAGTTAATTTGGAGATGAAAACTCGGCTTCAAATATAAGTTCTCAGGTACATAGCTAAACTCTCAGGAAAATATATTTTGAAGAATATTTTTACTAGAATATTACTCGAATCATTTCATTAGCAACACCAGAATAATTTTGGTTAGAAACATTTTATCAGCAAAAACTAGAATAATTTTGGTTAGAAACATTTCATCAGCAAATGACCAGAATGGAGAACAAAAGAAAACCCTTCCTTTTATAGTGGAATTGAAACAATAGAACTGCCCTGGAGCTTTACAAAAATATATCGGACTTATCAGCTGTAATTAAACCCATCCGAATGTCTAAAGGAATTCAACAAAATTTTAATTAATTTCTATTGTTAATTTCCTTGTCGACATTCGAATTACAAACTAGATTTAATTAAAAATTACTTTTACTAATTAAAGAAAACCTTAAGTGGACATCTGCTGTATTTTTAGATAAGCTTCTATAACATTAAATAATTAAACTATTGTCCCTCATTTATTTTAACAGAAATATTTGGAATGACTTTTATTAAATTAAAAGAAAATTATTTTACTTTTTAAATTGCAATATTTGAATCTATTTACTAAATGAATATGAATTTTATTTTAAATCAAAAATATATTACGACTGTAATATATTTTTGTAAATAGATTCAAACAAAATAACTTTAATTAACAATTTATAATTTTGATATGTTTTAAAATGCATATCATAGTGTGTGTGCAATTATGACCTATATAACCTACTTTTAAATAAATCTAAATTATGTGAACATATACATAATCCATAATATTTTATTTATTTGGGCATGAGTTATACTTATATATAATACGAGCATTGTACTCATGGTTTAAAATTAGGTGGGATTTTCAGTATATAAATGTATTGCAGACACAGTTCAACTAAGGTATGAGGGTAGGAAATAGGTGAGAAAAGGTGAAACAAAGATCTGCAAAGCAGACCTTACTGTTTCACATTCCCTTAGTGACGGAACAAAAAAAAATTGTAAAAAAAAAAGATCTTACAACAGGTGTCCACCTATGAAGCCTGCATAAAAAAAAATTTACAAGATAACCCATAATGTACAGTATATAAATATAATGAAGAAACAAAACTGAATTATACACCCGGATCATATAAAAAAAATAATCTACCATCTAGCGAACATTTTCTATTATCTTCCCTTTCCACAAATTTTATTTAATATTTTAAAAGTTTAACATTGGTTTATCCAATCTCCTTTCTCGTTTATCCTGTGACACGTCCATTCCTTCTTTTTTTTGTTTTAAAAAAACTTAACTATAATCCTGGGTCTGGCAGGTGATAACTGCCTTTATATTTTAATAATTGCAGTCTCAGATTATCAGGCCTCTTTATATTGTCTGGTGGTTGATATACATGGGGTTTCAAACTGCTGGTTGTTAATAACTGTAGCTTTAGGCTGTCGAAAATCATTTTCCTTATCTGGTGGCTCCTTGGCCCATGGGCTGAAATCCAGTGCCATTATTGTTTTCACTATTTCTTCATGCGGTTGATATATTCTTGCTATATCAGGTGGGATATTTTCCTCATTTTCTTTAAGTACTTTGATATTGGTGGTAAACTTGGTTAGCTGGGTTTGAGGCCTTAGGTCTCGTACATCATTGGCTGGAAATATCTTGTCTAAATACAGTTGGGGACATTATTTTACCTCATGAAAAGTTTTTATGTGAAGAAGCTTGGTTAGCTGGGCTTGAGGTCCTATGTCCCGTACCTCATTTGCTGGAGCTATTCTTGCTAAATCAAGTTGTGGGCATTTTTTGATTTCGTGAAAGATCTTAATGTTGATGAGCTTGGTTGGCTGAGTTCGAGGTCCCTGGTCTGGTGTATCAGTTTTCTTTGTGGAATCATTTGTCTCTATTTTCTGGATTAGGGATTCGTCTGTCAATGACCCTACTGAGTTCAGGTCTGTTTTATCTTTTCTTGGTTCAATGACCTTTTGATTGTTTTTCGTGCAGCATTTTTTAAATGCAAGTTGGAGGGCTTTCTGTCCCTCTCTCACTTGTGCCAATTCATGGATGAGTTTGGTCAACACTCTACATTCCTCAGCTCTCCTTCGGATTTGTTCTTCTTCCCATCTTTTTGCTCTTTCTTCACTTTGCTTCCACATCTCTATAATATTCTGGAAATGGATCTCATTATCATCTGTATTTTCCATGGCCTTGGATGATTATCATGATCAATGATGATGATGACTTTTTATTTTACTGCTAACTATTTAATATATCAAATAAACAGCACTGAAAAAACAACACTTTTAAACTGTTTTATGCTTGAATTCACTAAAACTAATATAGTTTAAAAATACTATTATTTTATTTTTCTTGTTTGACTCTGCGATTACTATTACGTTTGATTTCAAATTTTATCAATGGCTAAGCAGCTATCCCCCTCTCGGTTCTGTTGGCCTAATTGCTGCTTTTACATTTATCACTAAAACCCCAACTACTGCCCTCTTACTACTGCTAACATTTCATGTTTAATTCTGCTGCTAACATATATATTTTTAACTGCCCGTATATATAGAAAATTTCTTAAATTCTACCTGTCAAATTATTCCGCTAACATATATATTTTTAAACTCAAGCAATTTTATTTATATATATTAACATTCGTTAGATCCGGGTATACTTATTTCGTTCCTACTTATTTAAGATTAACATACATATATATTTATTTACATTATAATTATTGATCCGATTCACGTCTCATTATTTGGTCTAAGAAAAATTTATACACGTTGAAAAAAAAACAAATTACATACAAAAGAATTTAGCCTGGTGACAAAATTTATTTTAGAAGTAACTCCGTTTAGTGAAATTACCCTTGGGCGCCATGTCACCAGTTAAAAATATCCATAGACTGTTAGCTTCCCAAAATTAATTTTAAATTATTCCATTTAACTATGGGCACTCATTAAAACATTCGCATTTTTATTGATTACAAAATTTTATTTATTATTACATTTCTGAATTCCATATGATAGCCTATTATATCTAGGTCATTACCGTACAAAATTATTATTATGCTATCTTGCGCGTTGAGCCGATAAAACTTTATTTTGAGAGTAAAATACAAGATTTGAAATATACATAGATTGTCACAATATTCACTTGGGACAATATTTCAGTAATTTATGCTATGCATACATAGCATGCTTTAAGTGAAACAATAAATATAAATGGCTTGTATCGCACTATAGCAAGTTTGGACAGGTTCAGATTATATAGTATACGTAATTGAATGCCCGAGTCAAACAAAATATATGAAATATATATGCAAATAAACAATATAGCTAATATAGAGTTTGAAAATATTATATATATCAAAACATAAGGGATTTGAGTGATTAAATATGAACAAAATGCTAAAATTAAGCTACAGGGATGTGGGCGTTTAAATAATTAAGATCTACAGGGATGTGGGTGTTTAAATAATCGAGGCTCCACATTTGGGCAAGCCATGGATCCGCAAAAAAAAAATACTATGTAACAGTCAGAATCATCTATCTCGCTAACACACTGCAGAATTCAAACCCCACACACAAAACTGAACATTCTAGGAGTGGTTGCCTTCTAGATATACTAAGTTTGAATCTAAAGTCCAAATTTCACAGCTCCACCTATGTGATAACGCATCTGATGCTACTACTAGTATAACCTTTTACCGGTGCCTGGTGATCAGGGAGAAACAAAAAGACTATACTAATATAAGTTTGGATTGCTAATTAACATCTATGGATGTACAAAAGAAATGCAGAAAATAGATATATAGACTGAGACAGTGATAGGAATCAATAAAATAAAAGATCAAAATTAGTTTTAAATGATTTCAAAATTTATTTATATAGAAATATATATATAATGCCACTGTCTCCTTATATGAGACAGGGACACTTACTAAATAATTGTTGGCAATACATTCCAATAAATGACAAAAAGGTTTTAAAGCAAAATTATATATTCTATCCCTCGGGCTAATATAATATTATGATAACGTGCTTGAAAAGAGATGGGGACATGTGCAAGGTGTTTCAGTAATTATAAAAGTTTAATAAAATATTTGATATTACAGGTTATATAATATTTATTGATTTCGAGAATAGCATGGACAAAAGCTTACTAAGCAATAAAGTGAGGATGTGATCAAGGCATTTATTTGATAATAATAATTAAAGCAGATGGGAGGTCAGTATTGCTAGTAATGAATTTATTAAAGGATGGAGGGTGTGACACGTTTAAGTCACAGATGCTTTGTAAAAATAAATATATAAATAAAATAATAGTGAATATTTGATTTGACTGTGGAGGGCAGCTCTCCGCTAATGCATAGGAAAGTGTTATCATGAACAGCCGAAACTTAGCAACTGGGTGACGACTGCGTTTAATTCCCAGGTGTGACATTTGAATACACACTCTGCCTGGGAACCACAGGAAGTGAAGAGAATGGACTTGGCCATGTAAAAATACTTGGAAAAGCAAAACAAAGTGGTCTCAACAACCAATTCATTTACCAGTAATACTAGACTAGTGTATATAAAACATACTAAATGGATTTTACTTGGATTAAAAGAAATGCCCAATCAAATTCCCAGAAATTCATTTAAAAGGGTCCGCACATTCTCGATGTCAATGATGAACTTTGTAATTAAATTAGAACACAGTATTTAAAAATAGGAAAATGCATGCTTGCGGGTTTGAAAAGAAAGCATAGGTTTATTTGCACAATCATGCATTTGGGGACACGTTTAAATCATTGACCTCGCACATACTCTCATATTAGGTTAAAATCAATAACATGTAGATTTTAAACTATGTGATTATTATATATATTAAAGAAGATTAGAATCGCCCTCAAACGAGTGATTTGCAAGATAATAAAATTGGGAATTATTATAAATTTAAAATATGCCTTAATAGCGGCATCTTATTTTCAACAAAGGGAATAATTCACTTGGTCAAAGACGATTCTGACACATTATCATAATAAAATAAAAGAAAGCTTAATAAATAGAAAATATTAACCCAAGGATAGAGAGCAAAACTGTTGATTATATTTGATCACGTTAAAGAAGTACATAATAAAGTTATGTGAAATAAAAGAAAAGCAATTTAAAATAGCTATAGCATGTTAGTTAGGAATCACAAGAGCTCTTGGGTTAATTTAGGTTACCTCTGGAGACGCATTTGCAGGTAGATTGATGTTCGGCAGGTTTTGATATAATTCAGCAGCAAAATCTGGAATTGTTCATATTTTTGGCAGCAGCAGCAGTTCCGGGGTTCCTTATGTGATAGCTTCCGATGGTCTAGAGCAGCAGCTGGCCATTCCCAAGGAGAAATAGCCTTCTTTCCAGTTCTACTCAGTCATGTCACAGTTAGCAATAGGTGTGGTAAACATGGTGAGTTAATTTGGAGGTGAAAACTCACCTTCAAATATAAGTTCGCAGGTACGTAGCTAACCTCTCAGGAAAATATATTTTGAAGAATATTTTTACTAGAATATCACTCGAATAATTTCATTAGCAACACCAGAATAATTTTGGTTAGAAACATTTCATCAGCAAATGATCAGAATAAAGAACAAAAGAAAACCCTTCCTTTTACAGTGGAATTGAAACAATAGAACTGCCCTTGAGCATTACAAAAATATATCAGACTTATCAGCTGTAATTAAATCTATCTGAATGTCTAAAGGAATTCAACAAAATTTTAATTAATTTCTATTGTTAATTTCCTTGTTGACATTCGAATTACAAACTAGATTTAATTAAAAATTACTTTTACTAATTAAAGAAAACCTTAAGTGGACATCTGCTGTATTTTTAGATAAGCTTCTATAACATTAAATAATTAAACTATTGTCCCTCATTTATTTTAACAGAAATATTTGGACTGACTTTTATTAAATTAAAAGAAAATTATTTTACTTTTAAATCTCAATATTTGAATCTATCTACTAAATGAATATGAATTTTATTTTAAATCAAAAATATATTACGACTGTAATATATTTTGTAAATAGATTCAAACAAAATAACTTTAATTAACAATTTATAATTTTGATATGTTTTAAAATGCATATCATAGTGTGTGCACAATTATGACCTATATAACCTACTTTTAAATAAATCTAAATTATGTGAATATATACATAATCCATAATATTTTATTTATTTGGGCATGAGTTATACTTATATATAATACGAGCATTGTACTCGTGGTTTAAAATTAGGCGGGATTTTCGGTATATAAGCATATTGCAGACACCCTACGATTGATTGGGGTTCAAACTAAGGTATGAGGGTAGGAAATATGTTAGAAAAGGTGAAACAAAGATCTGCAAAGCAGACCTTACTGTTTCATAATGCACTATTACTTTAAATAATAAATTTCGCACCCTTACATCATATTGAAAGTAATAGCACATTATTGGAATTCTACTTTCATCTTAGTAATTTCAATATTTTCAATGCTTTATAATAGTAAGATTTTATGCAATAATGAAATTAAAATCATGATTTCCACATTTTATGTATACACACATTAAATTTTACAAGATTATAATGTAAATTTGTTCAAACATTGTACATGTTAATTTTGCATTTGAAATCACATTCTGTTTTTGCTTTTTAAAAAAGAACGTAATCAATTATTAATCATTTATTGTCCACAAGTTTATTTTTAAAAGGTCAGTAATAGCAGTGGGCACAATTAAAAATTAAAATCTGATTTTTAATTATAATTAACAATTTAAAAATTACTTATGGGCGACTTGAAATTAATATGATGTAAAGCGAAATTTGATTTTTAAACGGAATTGAAAATTAAAGACAAAAATAAGAATTTAATTTTTAATTGTTAGTTTTAATTAAATTTTTCCCAGCAGTGGTGAATAAATGTCTTTTTATTATCATAAGTCTAAGTTCATAAACAATTATTAAAATCATCATAGTCGTCAACAGAAAACCATTAACACAACATGAGAGTGAACTTGGCACTAGTTGTATTTCCTCTTGTGAGAATAATTGCTGAGATATTATTGACTTTGTTTAAGGAGAAGCCAAATACATCACATCACGAGAATCTGATTTTTTACTAGTTTGCAAATGAACATGTTTTGGGGCAAATAGCGATAATAATTAAAACGTGTATAAAAAAATGTAAACTACTGTACTGTAAATTATGCATAAAAATATATTATTTTGAATAAAATTAAATATTATAGTTAAAAAAAAGTTTGTCTTGTATCAATTTTTTTCAAATTTGAAATTTTTTATTAGTCATATTTTATTTCCTTATTTTTTTTTTTGCGTGAATTTTAAAGTAATTTTATGTGGGTGCTTTGCTTTTACACAAATGTTGAAAAATCACAGACTGCATCCCCTCTTTTTCAATGTAAGTTACGTCTATTTTTGCACGATTTCATTTGTGCGTGTTTTCTGAGGAACCTATCTATCGCATAAAACAAGACCCAGGAACAATAGTTTATCTTTATAATTAGAGATTAAAATTATGTTGATATACACACATATCTAAAGCTGTGTAAAACACATACACATTAGGCTTAACTTTGCATGCTACTTCTAGATAGAAAACCTGGACTATAATGATAATATTTTTACTGTATAACTCAGTAGTATTAATTGTGATACTTCTTTTTTAAAATGTAGCACAATTATCAGGTAAAAGTTTAGTGCTCTAATTTTCTCAATTTATCAGAAAAAATGACCATAACAATTAAAAGTGGGTTTGAAGAACATTTGCAAAGAAAATTAAGACTAAAATATTATTTTTAATTCTTTGATTGAACTTAACCTTTCAACTGCTAATTATATTATTGGTCGTGTGATGTAAAAATCAAAACTTTTAATTGACCAATTCACAAACTTTAACAAAGTCAATTGTAGCACACCCTAACAGGTTATACATGCAATAGAATTAAAATATGCTTTTTATTGTATATATTCATCACAGTCCTAACTTTATATAACTAACATATGTTTTATTAGATAAATCAGCTAATGAATGAAATATTAAAATGAGTAAAAATGAACTTTACCATATAAAGTTTTTCATTATTATTATTATTATTATTATTATTATTATTATTATTATTATTATTATTATTATTATTATTATTATTATTATTATTATTATTATTATTATTATTATTATTATTATTATTATTATTATTATTATTATTATTATTATTATTATTATTATTATTATTATTATTATTATTATTATTATTATTATTATTATTATTCTGCTGTCTCTTGTAGAAGTAGGACGTGTTTTTTTTCTCTTAAGACTTATTGGAATTTTTAGTTTTGTTAACAAGCCTCTCGTTTTTTTTTTTTATCAGCATTGCTGGATATTATATAAGGATTAATGTGCGCATATTTTTTGTGGAATTAGTTGGATCAAAAGATTTTTTTTTTTTAAAAAAAAAAATAGATTTTCAGCATTTCTATTATTCTAATATAATTGAAAACTGCTTTGACGTCAAATTATTTAATGGAATAGTTTGTTTTATTTGTTTCTATTTAATGTTCTTTTGACTTGCTTGCTAAGAAAACAAGTAAATGGATTTATTAGTCTTTTTTTTTTTTTGTAAGTGATCTGCACTTAAAACTGTCTAGAGAATGTTATTACTAAACCTTATATTACCTTATTTTTAGAAACTTGTTTGAGGATTCACTTTATACGACTGAAAATATCTTTTATTTTATTTTTATCGTTTATTGGTGTCATAGGATTTATTGATTTTTGTATAGGATTATACAGAAATTTACTATGAAGATTTAATTATATTATATTTACATATGATAACATTTCACTTTATTTTTAATGGACTTATGAGTTATCTCAAGTTTTTTTTTTTAACATGGTTTTTTTTAATATCTGTGTGTTCATTTGGATTTTTAAAGGAAAAACAAAAACTGTGGATATGAAGAAAGAGAAAAGAAGTTAACAATTTAATATATTTAATAACATGATCGTATAAATGTACAGATACTTGAACATTTTTTCTTCTGAGTTTTTTTTTTATCATCATTGTCTTATTTATGTGTGTGTTCATTTGGATTTTTAAAGGAAAAATGAAAACTGTGAATATTAAGAGAGAGAAAAGAATTTAAACTCTAAATCAATTAACAATTTAATATATTTAATAACATGATGGTATAAATGTACAGATATTATCAACATTTTTTCTTCTGAGTTTTTTTTTTTTTGAGTCATCATTGTTTTATATATTTTGCTTAATATTTTTGTTTTTATCATGCCTCCCTATTCCTTTCCCTGTCTAATTTGTCAATCTGTTTTTTATGGAAGGCAAAAATCTTTGAAATGCTCTGGGCCTTGTGGTTTGAAATATCACTTTGACTGTTTTAATTCTGTTAATAATAAAGATTGTAGTGGGTCTGTTTTTATGTGTGATTGTTGTAAGATTTCTCTTAATAATGATGCAGCCTTTTCTTCTCAATCATCTTTTTCAAATTCATAAATTTCTGATTCGGATCATTCTTCTGTAAATGCTATAACTGGTCAGCTTATTTCTGATAAAGATGGTATTCCAGATGTTACCTTTTGTCGTGGTTGTTCTTTGATTATTTTTGATATGGCCATGAGGATTAAGTGTTCTGGTCAATGTCAGGAGTATTTTCATTTGTCTTGTACTAAGCTGTCTAAATATGATGCTATTATTTTTCAAACAATTGGTAATGGATTTTTAAATGTCAGGCTTGTAATAATATAACTTTAAATATGAAGTTTCCAGATGTTGATAATGAACTTCTTGATGAATTGGTAATAGATAATGACTCAACAGAGTCATTGGACAATAACATCATGGCTTTAGATTCTGAAGACAATGAGTGTAACTTGGTCAAACCTATGGTCTCTGATGGTCATATTACTAAGGAAAATTCAGATTTGATAATAGTGTCTTCTTCTGATAATACTTCAGTTCAGATTGTTAGGGAAGATTTTCATGATTCTAGTGAATTAAATAATATTTCTAAATCTAATACTAGATTATCAGATGTTGTGGAGACAGGTATTAATTCTACTATTGCATCCACAGGAACATTTGAATCTTTTTCTGTTGATTTAAACTGCATGGATAAATGTCTTAATGATATCATTTCACAACCTGAACATTTTACTTTAGAGGTTTTACAATCTTATTCTATGTCACAAATTCATTCTCTAATTATTAAGATGTCTCAACTTTGTAATAAATCATTGAATTGTTTTTCTAATTTTAGCAAAGGTATTCAATGCTCTCTTCCTTCTGTCAGGTCAACTTGTTTTTCCAAAGTGAGTTCACATAAAACCAGAATATTTTACAATAAAAACTTTCATAATAAATATCATGAAAAGCATGATACTAGTAATAATATTAGTTTATATGCTAGCAAGAGTTACAATAATATAAAAAATGTTGTACACAATAATACTGGTTCAGAGTCTCAATCATTTGTTGAGAAAGATAAAACTTGTTATGAGACTGGAGTGAAAGATCTAGGTTCTTCTATAAATCATAGGGATGATTTACTTTTCAAGAAACACATTAAAAGAAAAAATGATTTTGGGCAGAATATTTCTAAAGAGAATAAAGAACTTGGGCTTAAAGGTCCAATTTCTTATAGATGTCCTAATAATTCTAATATATCTTATAAATGGTGGCCTTCCAGTTCTGTTTCATCAATATATTCTTTTAATACCTCTTCTCTTTTTCAGCAATTTTCTAATAGAAAATTATCAGTTAGGCAGCTTGGCAAACAGGATAGTTTACCTCATAATTTTAGACTAAATTCAAATAAATTTTTTAATAAAAAATTTAATAATTATTCTTCTAATTTTGGACAGGATATTTCTAAAGATAGGTGAAAAACTTAGGTTTAAAGATCCAATTTCTTATAGAAGTCCTAATAATGGTAACAGTTCATTATTAATTAAGGATAATGATAAATATTATAAATATTTGGTTTCAAATTTTCCAATAGATGCTAATTCTTCTGATGTACAGAGATTTTTGGAAGACAAACTTCAGGTTAAAGTCATATGTATTAAGATTAATATGTTTAATTCTAATATTAGTAGTTTTTTTGTTTCAATTCCCAAACATAAGCATTTGGAGTTTATTTCAAATCATTTATGGCCTTGCGGTACTACATTAAAATTTTTTTATGGCTCTTTGGCTAGTTCATTAATACTTTCTGATTAATTTCTTTTGCCCATATCGTCCTTTATTAACATTTTTTTTTCTCTTGATTATTGTTTGTTTTTATATATTTTTTGATATTATGTTTGGAATTTATTGTTTTTATATAAACATTCATGGGATGAGAACTAAGACTGCAAAAATTAAGCAATTCTTCAGTTCTGAAAATTTTGATATTGTTTTTATTTCAGAAACTTGGCTTACTCAACACATTTCAGATGATTTTTTATGGACAATAGATATAAAGTACTTCGAACAGATAGATCTTCTGATGTTGCTTCCAAAGGTGGAGGCACACTCATTGCTTTTAAATGTAATTTTATACATAAGTATATTCCTATTTCATCATCATCTTGTGAAGCTACATGGTGTGAAATATGTTTGAAAAATAGTGTCAAGGTTCTTTTGGGTACTATCTACATAAATCCAACATTATCCTTTTTAGAGTTTAATGAGTTTCTTTCTATTCTTGAAGATTTTTTAATCAAATATGAATCATATATACTTATTACTGGTGATTTTAATATTCCTGATTTATATTTAGATACTACTATCATAGATTCAGTCTTTTTTTCACATAAAGCATTGAGAATGATTCATTTTTGCAATTTGTTAAATTTAAAACAATTTAATCCATACACCAATTTTAATGATCACACGTTGGATTATATTCTTAGTAATTTTCCTACAATTGAATGTTTAACTACTACTTCTCTTCCTTTTTCCATTGATTTGCATCATCCTCCCTTAGAATTTTATATTAATATTAAATTTAATAGACTTTGTCCTTTTAAAATTATGAAAAGAAACTACAAAAAAGGAAATTATTTGGGTCTTTGTTTACAATTATCTAATTTTAACTGTAAAAATTTGTATTCTTCATCTGATGTAGATTTCTGTATGAAGTTTTTTGAATAATCATTTAATGAACTAATTGACAAATACATTCCTAAGGGAAAAATTTTAACTAACCATTTTCCTCTCTGGTTTTCAGTTTCTCTTAAAGAAATTATTAAAAGGAAATCATTTCATCATCGCAATATTGGAAAACTAAGAACTTAAATTATTATAACAATTTTATTAATTATAGAAGATTGTCAAATGTTATATATCATAGAGATTTTCAAAAATTTATACAAAACACTGAAAGTCATATTTCTGATAATCCTTTGCAATTTTGTCTCTGGTTAAGGATTTAGGTATTACAAAAAAAAATTACAGAGTAATAATTCTAATCTAGATGCTGATGATTTTTCTCATTATTTCTCAGAGCTTTTTAAACAATCTCAGTCTTTTACTAATTTAACTGCAAATAATGATCTAGTTGAAGTAAAAATAACATGTGACTCATTTATTGAATCTGATGTTGTTTTTGCTATTATGCAGCTTAAATTACATTCTAGTGTGGGCCTTGATAACATTCCAGCTTTCATTTATAAAGGCTGTGCTGAATACATTGCTTCTCCTCTTTTGCATATTTTTAATTGCTCTTTAACAAATGGTACTTTTCTTACATTCCTTAAAATTGCTAAATTTGTTCCTATTTTTAAGAAAGGATCTAGAGATTTGGTGACTATAGGCCTATTTCAATTCTACACACTGTTGCTCGAATATTTGAAAGATGTTTATATAATAGAATTATCTTGGATGTCTCTAAGGTTTTGGCAGCAGAGCAGCAAGGATTTTTGCCTAATAGGTCCATTGAAACAAATTTTCTAACTATTTTTGATCACATTTCAAACTCAATTGAGAATCAATCTAGGTTAGATGTTATTTATTTTTATATGTCCAAGGCTTTTGATAGAGTTAATTATAAAATTCTTCTTCAGAAGCTTTGTAGGTTAGGTTTTTCCAAATTATTAATTAATTGGTCTGACTCTTTTCTTAAGGATAGAATGTTTTGTGTGAGGTTTAATAATAAATTGTCATTACCATATTATTGCTTCACTGGGGTGCCTCAAGGAAGTGTTCTTGCACCTTTATTATTTAATGTATACATTGATGACCTAAAAACATGCATTAAATTTTCACATCTTCTATGTTATGCAGATGATT
The DNA here is from genome assembly GCA_028023455.1 of Epiperipatus broadwayi. Classification (NCBI taxonomy): domain Eukaryota; kingdom Metazoa; phylum Onychophora; class Udeonychophora; order Euonychophora; family Peripatidae; genus Epiperipatus; species Epiperipatus broadwayi. The sequence goes on along the minus strand of JAQFVV010000402.1, from coordinate 175,902 downwards.
GCAAAATTTTTAGGCATATTTATTCTACTAATGACTGTTTTTTTTACTTCAAAGTGATATAGATAATTTCTTGAATTGGTGTGAATGTAATTATATAGATATAAATATGGATAAGTGCTCCATTGTCTCTTACTCTAGAAAATCTGAAATTTTAAGGTTTTCCTACTATATTGGTGATTCTAAAATTATAACAAATGATCATCAAAAATATCTAGGAATAATATTTTCCAATAATGGGTCTTTTCATAATCACATTAATTTTATGGTGAATAAATCTCTTAAAATTGTAGGAGCTATTTACAGATATGGAAAAGCATTTAATAAATTTACAAAGATTAAACTTTTTATATCTTTAGTTCTTCCCATCTTGGAGTATGGTTCAATTATATGGAGTCCTTATAACAGGACAGATATCATAAGAATTCAGTCTGTTTTTGACAAATTTGCAAAATTGAATAGTTTAGGTAATGAATACTATATTGATTTACTGCTGAGACGAAAAACAAGAGATCTCAAGCTTTTTCATAAATTTATTTCCCAGAATATTTCTGTATCTAATTTGCTTTCTAATTTAGGTATTAAGAAACAGAATTATAATACTTGTACTCACAATATTTTTGAACTGAAAATTTGTAAATCTGATGTATTAAGATTTCCCCCTTTATTTCGTTTACCTAGAACTTATAACAAAGATTTTGGTAATGATGATGTTTTTTTTTTTTTTTTTTAAGTGTCATAGCATCGGCCGGGACGCGAACCCGCAACCCGGGCAACTGCCTGCAAGTGCAAGGCAGTCGCGCTGACCTCTCGACCAACTGGATTTTAAACAATTTTCATAAAAAAAATAGTATCCTTAATTTCATTTGATATATTGCCTTTTTAATTATTTGTGCATTTTATTGTTATTATATTTTATTTGTATTATTATTATTATTTTTAATGCTTATTTAGATTTGTATATGATAATGAAATTACTGTGCAATCTATAAGTGGCTAAATGCTGTTGATATGTACATTAAATAAATAAAGAATTGAATTGAATTATTATTATTATTATTATTAATTGTGATATAAAATTTCATTATTATTATTAATTGTGATATAAAATTTCAACCCTATTAGCGTAATTTTTTAAATTGTTTTATTTTTATTTTTATAAGAGCTAAAGTTTCTAGTGTAAAAATTTACTTTAACATTTCGTGGCTATCTAATAAATAAAGCAATATAATGATCTTGATAGAACTAGAAAAAATAATAATTTATGATTTATATATATATGCGTGTGTTTGGGTGTTCTAATAAATACCAATCATCCCTGCCTATGAGATATTTTTATATTAAAAATATATTTTCTATGTTTATTTATATGGGAAGTTGGATTATTGTTTTTATTGGCAGATTTTACATGTTTAAACACTTAACTCGTCTGAAAAATAATTGTTTCTGTGAAATATATATAAATCAACACACCTATATATATAGTAAGGGACAGAAACGTCGCACAGAAAATTTCTCAGGGGAAATGGGCAAAGCTTGAAGATAAGTAATTACAGCAACAAAAAAATTATTTAATTATCCCCCTCTTGCCACAAATAGATTGCACAATGCAGAGTTGCATCGATACTTAAAACATAAATAATATATATAAATTTACAAGTAAAAGGAAACAAGAATTAATATATATATGTAGTATACAATAACATTAACAATCACGTACTTCAGACACTTTTACGATTATAATTTATGGATTTTTTTATTCAAGCCCAGAAAATCAAGTGTCGCTTTTTTCGGTGAACGTTAGAATAAAAAGAATGAATTTGATATCTTTTTCATTGGTTCGGTAACTTACTAATGTTTTTAAGAACTCTGAGATATATTTATTTTACATCTATCTATAGACTATACAGAAAGTATCCAAGTGAAAAATTATTAGAGCCTAAGTGATTTGCTTAATTATATGTTTTAAAAAACTATTGACCTTAGAATCAGGAAAAAAAAAAGATCATTACGCAATATCTAAAAAAACCTCCGAGCTAAACATAGTTAACCGGATTAAAATCAAAGTGAAAATTATAAAATAAAATACTAACTTATTATTTACAAACATACACTCTTATATCTATCTATCAGTTTAACATAAGTGACAGCATTAAAAATTATAGACATAATATTTTCTTTTTTTTAGTATCATGCGATTTCAGAACAATAATGTCCTTTTATTTTAAACATTTGTTTTTTACATTGTTTTTTTATATATATTCTCAATTGTAGATCAGATCATTTTCTGTAAGTTCTAAGCTTAAATGCATGTGGAGTAACTACCTGAGCAAATAACTACCACGATCAAGGAATAATACTTTATCATTGTCAGTTTGCCATTATTTCTTAGCCTTTTAACGATTCATTAATTTTAATTATATAGTTGCATAATATATTTTAATGACCATACATTGTGATGTTTTGGATTACAAATAAATAAATAAAAACTTTAAAATTAATATTATAATATGTTTTGAGCTTTGACTATCAATTTTTGTGACTTTCTAAATTTATACATATACATTTTAAATTTATATTTTTATAATACTACCCATCGTAATTTAAATTATACAATAAAATCAGGTATTAAAATGATTAAAATTAACTAAAATATAGTATAAGGTTATTATATTTTATTCTTATTTACGATCAAAGATGAGTTATTAGCTGAAAATAAGCTTCTTTGTGAAGAACAATTCTATCCCTATTTATCATAATTATTGTTTTAAGTTTGATTATTGATAGTGACTTTTTATGATTATATACATAATCGCTCAAATGAAAATCAAGCATATACTCACTAAAAATATTTGTATCTTAATTAAAAATTCATTTATAATTCATATCGTAAAAAAAAAAAAAAAACAAGTAATATATGTAAACTTTTACTGAAGAAAATTATTAAAGTTTTTTTTTTTTCCATATGTAATAGCATCGCCGGGAGGCGAACCCACAACCATCTGCAACCAACTACTTGCTTGCAAGATAGCTGCGATGATCTCTCGGCTAACAAGTTAGAAAAACAAAAAGTAGATCGATTCAAAATACAGTTTTAGCTGTAGAAAATTTAATTGAAAAAGTCACAAATTGATTTAAAATAACTATACATAAAATGTTTTGTTAAAGTGAACATGTAAAATGTTTTACTTGGAAAAACAAACAAAAAATTAAGAGGAGTTTTATAAGTAATGCCAGAATTTAAATACATTCCACAAAAAATATTTTGTGGAATAAAACTGCAAAAGAAATATAGACATTTTTTGATGAAATCTTTAATTGTGAATATTTTAATATAATTTTAAAAAAAGTTGAATACTGAAGTCAAAATTCAAGTGATTCATCATAATAGTATATTTATCCAACCCAACTTTTTAAATTTAAGCAATGCATGTTTTGTGTCATACACTTTACTCAACTGTTTGCAATCTTGCAAATGGAAACATTGAAGGACCTGGTATAATATTTAAAAATATATGAACTATGAACGTTGTGATTCTATTATCCCAATTTGTAGAACTTAAAGAAAATGAAAAATAAAAGGGGAAATTATTGAGGAATAACATTATTATTTATTACAATAAAAGTATTCTCAATAATTTTGTTAAATAAATTGTTTCAATTAATAGATTGATTACCAAATATTCATTGTGATTTTGGAAAATCAAAAAAAACATTACAGAAATGAACTTGTGCCCCACAAAGGTAAATAAAATATTATAAGAAATCAATTAATTTATGTACTACTTTTATTTATTTGCTGGATCAAAAAGATTGTGGCATTGTTTGGAGATTAACTGGTTGAGCACCAAAGGTTATTCATATTATATAAGCTTCTGAATAATGAAATAAAAGATTTATTAATGTTAATGAAAGGTAGGAGTCATTTGAAATGAATACTGATGTTAAAATAGTAATAAATATTAGCTCCAACTTGAATTTACACTTTGATTACATTTGCTTTTGGAATAGCTTATTGGCAGCTTTACAGTTTGAAGATAAAGTATAATCAAAAATAAGAACATCCTACTTTTATATTGTAAATTAAAATAATATAATAATTGTGCTACTGTTGTCAATTCATAGATGATCTACAGAATACATTTTCAATGTTTTGAATAATGATTTATAAACACCCTTTTAATAACTAATTTTTAAAAATAAACTCAATTGCATCATCAATTTTTAGTTTGGATGATTATTGTTTTGAGAATATAAACATTTTAAATATCTTGATAGCTTTTAAGTTAGAAAGCTTTTGTGAATTTTTAAATAAATCCTGGACTCCAATATACCTCTGTTATACTTAACAAGTTAAAAGATAGATATATCATAATAATGATATAACTATCTCAACTCATTTACTTAACTGCAAGTCAGATTTATTTTCAATTTATTATATAAAAGGAATATATCTAAGATTTTAAAAGTTAATCAAATTTGCATTAAATATACTGCTACTGAATCATCATCATTAGATTTATTATGTGAAATGAATAAATGGCAATAATTTCCAAACATATTTAAAGTAATCTTGTGACAAAAGTAAACTGTTCTTACACTACAAAAATGGTCTCAGATACCTTTAATGTATGCAATAATTATTGCTTTGATTAGAAGTGTATGGCTGGGAACAAAATCCAAGGTAATAGTTAACAATGTATTAAATTTTTCAAGCAGAAAGTTTGCTGCTAAAGAAATAAAAGACAACATTGCATCATGTCAATTAAACAAACTAAATGTTGAATAGAAAACTTATTATGAATCATGAATGTACCCTTTATTTTTCTTTGTTTTTACTTGTATTACCTAAAATGAAAAGCCACATTTATTGCTAATAGTGATAATGAGTACAGAAAGTTTAATATACTATTATATATTACTTTTCTTTAAAAATAGGATTATTTTATTTTTTATCTGTTTAAAATTAGATCTATATGGTATTTTTTTGTTGTGAAAGATCTCATATAAACATTTGTAATAATTTATTATTTGGGAAAAGTGATCTAAGATCTCAAAAGGTAAAAATTGATTTCTAGGTTTGTATATTAAACAAGTCATTATTATTTTAGTTCAGGATTTTATATTTCTTATGAAAATATAGATTTACACACATAAGCCAAAAATCATTTGAAAATATAAAAAGAAGTCTAGAATAAATTATTTAAATGTCTAAAATAAAATTAAAAAGACTTAATTAATTAAAATTCTTAATAAATATTTTTAATTCATTCTTCATTTTATTGGATTAAAATTCCTTAAGGCAGATATGAACATAGAATATAGAAAAGTTCAAATTTATGACAATACTTAATTCCTCTTTTAGAGCAATATAGTATAGCCATTGCATAATTTTTTTACATTAAAAACAAATTATTATATACTGGAATTTTGATAATTTTTATATAGTAATTTTAATATTTTTAAAAATAATTTACATATTAAACTGATCAAAAAAATACATGTAAAAGTATAGTTATATCATTCATATTTCATTAATGCTGCATTTATTATTAAACAATTTATCAATGTAAGTATTAAATTCTGTGTCAAACATTAATAAGACAATGTGATCTATAATTAATGATATTATTATATATGATTAGAACCATATTTGTGTCATAGAGACTTAAGACAATATCATATATTATAATTAAGATGTCAGTCATTTAATAAACTATGCAGATAAACTAAAAAATGGAGACCCCCTGTTAGTCATAGGATTATTCTTAAATATAATCTTGCCCACAGTTAAAATAAAAGAGTAAAGATTGATAAACATTTTAATAAGTTGAATATCATTAGAGATTATTTTTGAAGTTAAATAATATTCGTTCTCTATGAAAACTTTTTATAGAACTGAAAAGTCTTTTTTATATTATTCTATTATTTCCTGTTAATATTTAATCCTCAAATTATTCTTTCAGCAATAACATTATTTTTTCTTTATTTTACTTTAATTAAAGATGTTTAATTATTTCCAATATCGATTTTCATGATTTCATTATAATCATAAAAATTGTAATAAAATACCAATTTTTTTTTTATCTTTTAATTTTTCTTCACCTCTTTGCAGATTTAATTTTTTATAAATTAATCCCATCCTTTTTTAGTTTTCTACAGTCCAAAAATACATATTAAATATTCTTTCATCTATCCATAAAACCAAACAAAAAAGACTTCATTGTTTAAGTTTGAACATAAATTTAAAATGACTTAAAAACTGTTTAAATTAGCTGAATATATCTCAAACTACAGTATGTTTTAATTCTAAGCGTGAAGAATTTAAGTTGTTGAATTGTTTTAAATCTTTTGACTAGTATTAAGAGACTTTTTTTGCTTTATTGCTTATTTTTTAATGACTTAAAAGTATGAGATGTCCTCTGCTGATCTTTATATAAAAATAATATCAACATATCAACTATAATTCTTGTAAAAATATAGTGGAATAATGTAAAGAACTTCAGCCAAAATAAACTATAATTTCATATATGTATTGTAAAAGCTAACTTTACACATATATGACATCAAAGTTATAAATCTAATTAATCAAATACTTTATATAAATATTATATACTTAATTATATATATTCTAAGTTTATATTTCATTTAAACATGCTGCTTTTCCTGATAATAGTGGGTTTTTTTATATGTCATAGCATCGGCCGGGAGGCGAACCCACGACCGTCTGCAACCAACTACTTGCTTACAAGGCGGCTGCGATGACCTCTCAGCTAACAACGCTTGACCTGACAGTAGTGGTTGTGTGGATAAGTATGCATTATTTATATACAAACGTTAATATTTACTGCATTATTTTATTGTTAGCTCTATTTTTACACATACACCTATATATATATTACTTATTTGGATAATTCAAACTGTATCCTGTCAAATAAATTATAATAGTAAAATAGTATACTATTTTACTATTATAATTTAAGTGCCATTTCCAGATTGAATAATATATATATATATAGATTTTAGTATTTATAAAAGTATTACATTAACATATGTATATAATCAAAATAATTTTTAAGCGTGAAGATATGTGCATAATTAAAACAACTTTTAAGCTCATTTTTATAATATTTGTATATTAAACTTTAGTTTAAATTCTTTTAAATAATTTTATTCAATCAATTTTCCGTTGTACAAAATTTTTTTTTAAATACTAGATCAAAGCAGTTATTATTTATATATAATAAGATCGGGGCTGCATATTTTTTAATTAGCATTAAAAATGGAATCTCCAAGTATTAAAATATTTACCATATATATATATATATTAAATTCAAGTTTATTGCATATTAAAATCTTAGTGCAAGCTAATATCTTATAATTTTTTGCAATATATATATATAAATATTAAAAAATTAGCTGAAAGCTAGCTGCTTTTATGATTTTAAAGCCTCCCTTGGCAAAAAAATATTGAGATTCAATATTATATATTATATATAACAATCATATTTATAGATTCAATAATGTATTTTTCATAAGATCTAAAATTATAAGATGTAAACAAAAAATCATAAAACGTAAATTTGATTTCGATACATGTATATATCGGATGCAGAATCAATTTACATTTTATTTAAATAAATTATAAAATTCTTTATATATTTATTTTGTTATATTATTTTTATATTTATTATTATTGTGGTTAATCGTTTTCTGGAATATATGGATGGATGAATGCTAAAGTCTTTACCTTAAGATTTGTAAAATAACTAGACAATAGAATGGTATAACCAAAATTTAGTACTTTTTAAAAAAAAAAAAATTATTCTATTGCTATATTGAATGCTACAAATACAAAATTGACATCAATTATATATCTATTTGAAGCAAAGTAGATCCAACCTTCTCCCATGTTGTTCTTGTGATATAGCTTGGAGCAATTAGTCGGTCCCTCTTCATAATTTTCTCCATGCCGTTCTTGAATTTAGTTCCGTGTATGTCTTGATCGTAATAACTGGTTAATTGACGATTGTCTTTCATTTTCTTTACTCAATTTATTTTAAAATTTGAATATCAAAATGAAATCATAAACTTTATTAAACATTTATGTTACAACAATACATAGAGGGATAAGAAAAATTTTAAATTTAGGTCCAAAGTTGGAAAATTTACTCATCTTACTTAATATGAGAACAACATCAGAAGATTCATTATTTGCGTTTATTTATTATATTAAATTAAGCACTTTATATTAAATGATAAAATAATCAATTAACTTTTTTTCAAGTTTATCGTATTTATGTTTAGTTCGTATGAGCTTTGTAAGTAGGAGTATATTATAATTTAGCATTCCAAAAACTTAACAACAATTAATTCACATACCATATATATGGTTTTAATTATGGCAAAGTACGTTTTAACAAATATTTTTCATTGAAATAATATTAAAAGTTTTTTAATTAAAAAGAAAAAATGTTCTCTTATGAGAAATGTGGAATTTTACAATAAAATATTTGTTGTTGTCAAGATAGTTTTATTTTTATTCGATTAATATATTCTTAATTTATATGAATTTGCATCATTTGAGAATGATTGTTTTTTCAGATGAAGAAATGAATAAATGTTTGCTTTTAGTGATATTTCTTTGAATAAAAAAACTTTGATAAAATCGTTATGCATCACTTCAATATACACATGACCTGTGTTTAAACCAGATTAAAAAGAAGTGAATTATTTTTCAATAGGCTTGTAACATTTTCAATTAGCTGGCCTATATCCAACTTATCTATCAAGTAAATGAATATGTAGTTATTTTATATAGAAATAAACTAAGAAAAGAAAATTGCTCAAACTCACTATCTGTAATTGCCAAGTCTGATGAAAACTACTTTTTATTATTTCTCTATGAGAGGCTATTGTAAGACTTTTTCCTTCAAATGGGCTATTTAACATCTGTTTTATGTTATTATAATTTTGAAAGTAGCGTTTTTAATATCAAAGTGAGATCTGTAACATGTCTACATTAATAATAGTATTTTAATCATTGCCTATTTACAACATGTGTTGATAATTAAAGTAAAATATAGTTCCTTACATAAATCCAACTCATATTTGTTTTTGAATATTAATAATCATAAAGTATATTTAAGCCCCATTCCATAATTAATAGCAACAAATATATCAAAAATATTAACCAAAGAGCTTATTTATCAAGTTTTGCTATTGAAATAACTAAATCAAATGCAACAATAAGAGAAGAAATAAAAATGTAACTTTAAATCTAAAAGGAGAATAGATCTCACCTTTGTCTAGTTAAGTTTGCTAATTTATTATAACATGACAAATTATTTAATGATTATGATGAAGATTTCTCTAATTTAAAAAGCAGAGATAGAGTACATTTTAACCCACAACAACTATAACATGATATAGTAACATTCTGACAATAAATGATACAATCATATTTTTTCTAACATATAATTTGATATTTTTATAAGCATTATTTACAATAAATATTAAATTATTTGTATAAAAAAATTAAAAACATATAGCAATAAAATCACAAAAATAAAATTACTTTTATTTAACAGTATTCAGTTGACAGCTTTTTAAAATAATCAGTTGATTGTTTTTTTATAATCAGATATTATAATGACATAAATTTGCTTCTTGTTAGTGTTGCCATTAATTACAATAAATTTTATTATATGTTTATTTAAAAGTAAAAAAAAAAAAAAAGCAATTTTTTTGCAGAAGACAATTTAAATTTACAAATATCTAGACTATATCCAGTATGATATGCTATTAAAATAGAAGGGGGGGTATAAATTTAAATCTGTAAGCTAAATTCAAACTAATTTTTGCATAGTAAAGATATATTTAGAAAGGTACTGAGATGGATACCTGCTTAATTAAAAAAATTATAGGAACTTACAATACTTAAAAATTTATAGTACTATATGTGGAAAAAAATTATTATGTCTCAGCCTCTTTCACTAAAACATTGTCATATAATATTATTGTTATGAAAGTATAAATGCACCATTATTTATTGACAAAATATCAGATTGAATTATAAAAGTATTTATTTTATTTAAATGGGATATTTTATAAAATAACTTAAACTTGTAATGTGTTCTAATATACTTATATTTTATGTAGAGTCTAAATTCTATTTATTTATATTTGTGGTGCATGTACAACTTGTAAAAATGTACAAGACAACCAGAACTAGATTTAGTCACTATAACTCTAATAGACTATTATCTGTCATCACTAAAATAATCAATTTAGACTTTAATACTGTGGTGCAACAATATTAAAATAATTGCATTTAATAAATACACAAAGAAAAACAAATAATTTGATATAAAACAAATTATTCATTAACAGAATGTATGAAAAATATAAATTTGAACTGAGAACAAATAAAAAGAGAATGTATTATCAATCATCAGTTCAAGCAGAATGTAAAGATTAAAAATAAACTTTTTATTTGCATTAAAAATCATTAAAAGTTTCATTTAAAAAAGTGTTGGTGTTCTGCACCTTTAATTTGTAGTTTTAATGTTATCCTAAATGATAACAACTCATAGTTTTTTTTAAAAGTAGATTATAATGTAAATATTTTATTGATATTAAAGTTGAAAAAAAATTCTGACCACTTCAGAATTTTATGGATGGTGATTAAGATCAAAAGACTTCTACTTTGTTCTTAGTCAGAAGGAAATGCCCAAAGGGTATTAGCATTCTCCTGGTCTAGTCTTTCTGCAAAGATTTTAAACTATAATGAAATATAATTTTTTTCTTGTTTATAAAGGATTTTTGATTATTTTTACACACTAATTTGTAAATTATTATAAAGAAATATATAGGTAAACTTTCAATTTAATTATTTATGTTTTATTTTTAAAAATAGAAGTTAATAAACTTAACCTTACTATAAAAAATGTCAGTGTCTATTATATCATTATCTGTTAGAAAACTGATTTGGTGTTAACATCTTTTAAAATATTGAAAATTTTGTAAGAAAATATCAAATTTTAAAGCAGAATTTGTTAGAGTTATAAATCTATCTTTATAAAAACTTAATGTAACAACAAATTTATTAATTTTTAGTTTTAATATTTTTATAAATATTTGTGATGACATTTGTGGTATATTGTTATATGTATACCTCACTTTTTAAATACTTAAAATAATCAAACATGATTTTTTTAGAAAATTGTTTGCTTATAAAATTAAATTGAAAGTTAAATCAATTGTGTTTTAATATAAAATAAAGATTTTATAAGAACAGAAAGATTAAGCATTTTCAAAACTCTCACCAGTTGGAGCAATAAAAAATATCAGAAACCCAAAGTTAACAAAAAATAATTTCTAAACATTTATATTCACAATGGAAATATTTAAAAAATTTTAATAATTATTTACTACATTGAAGTGTGTGTCTAAAATATAAATGTTCATATATACATGTGTAATGGGCACATACGTACGTTACATTATTTTTTATTAGTAAACATAAAAAAAAAAGTTTGCCAATAAAAATTTCTTTTTTAAGAATTAAATACTGAAAATTAAAAAATCATCTTAAACTCGCATATATATAAAATCGCACAGATAAATAATTATTAAAATAAAACTTTATTAAAAAAAGAGTAGTTTAAAACTAAATTTTCAGAAAAGATTTAGAGATAAAAATATATGTTTAAGTTTGAAAACAAATTAATTAATCTTTTGTAAAATGGAAATGATTATTTTAATTAGTAAACTAGCCTTTGGGCATTTAAATGTATAAGCATCGGTCAGATAGGAAAACAATAGAAACTTTTAGCAAATGAAAGAAATCCATCGGGAAATCGGACCTCAACGAAAAGGTTTTCACCATCATGACGTAATGTTGAGTTAATCCACAAAATTATTATAAAAGGAAAGGTTTGAAAATAAAAGAGTTAATTAGTTATTATGATGTGACTATATGTGTTAGTGTGGAGTTGAAGGAGAAGGGATTGAAAAGATGCACTCTTCAATCCCTTCAGTTTTGTTAAAAAAAAAAAAAAAGAGAAATGACATCGTTTTTTTTTTCTACATTAAGGACCAACTAAACTAAAAGACCTCCGGATAAATAAATAAAAAAACAATGGCTAACTCAACCAATCTTTTTAGGATGGCATGGGAATTCATGTTCAAATGGCAAGCAACAGATAAAGATGAACTGTTTTAAACTGTAAGAACTTTATAATTAATGAACATTAAATTAAAAACTTTCCGTATTTAAAATAATTAAGAAATAGAATCCTATCTGACCAACGTTATTTATTAATTAGTTATAATTTTATTTAATGTATTTCTTTTGTAAAATCATTTCCATTTATTTATTTATTTGTTCTTTAAGTTTTATTATGATTTCTGTTTTTCATTAAACTAGTTATATAAATATTAAACTTAAGTCGGGCGTGAATGGCTATATAGATTTGTAAAGTTATATTAGGGGAGGGTAATCTTAGGTTATTCGTTTCGTAGTTGAATTAGGTCAATGGATTGGATATATTGGTGTAATTAGTAGATGTAGTACGAGATTCGCTAGGGGCAGAATCGCTATTATACGCCGCACACACTCGTTTTGCCTATGGGAGGAATTATAAGACGGAGACCGCAGTTCCTTCCTATGGAGTTTTTTTTTATTGCTCTCATTGTCAGATAGATGTAATATTCCTATCTGACGAGAAGCAGTTTCTTCTCTTAACCTAATTGTGCTGCCGTATTCGTATTACATTGAACACATCGATATATCAGATGGATTGAAGTTTGGTTTGACTGTGAACCTTTGGCCTAAGGTTAAACAAGGATTGAATATTTTCTTTTCAAATGCAAATCTATGTAGTCTATTCATACTCGACACTCTAAATAAAGATGCATTAAATTTAAGTTGGGTATAGATGCTTGCATGGGTTCGTTACCGGTTGATTATGTTTTTGGTTTTCATATTCGATCAAAATATATATAGACATTCGGTAAATACTGATACCTTATGGTGAGTATCTAAAATGTATTTATTCGGATGTCTTTTAAGTTATTGGTGTTAATGCAAGCATCTTATGGTGAATGCTATTGGGTTACTTATAAATTTCCCTCTGCAATTGATGGTATCAATGATTTTGTATTTTGATCGTTTATGTTTATTTTGAAATGTTTTTGACCGTGGAATCTATGTAACCGATCTATACTCAACATTTTTAAACAAATCTGTGTGAACTAATAATAGTATAAAATTTAAAATGTAAATTAAAAATCTAAAATAAAAGTAAAAATAATGTTAAATCTTATATATATATGTGCGTAAATAAATTTTTGTATGTTAATTACTGGCAGTGGCTTATTTTATTTATTTTTTAATATTGAAATATAATTAGATAAGATATTATATTATTAAATCTCTGCTACTCCCTGAGCTAGTGACATGGGCTAATGACCGGATATCAAAATATATAAATAAAATAAAAAAAAATTTTTTTTTTGACTTACGTATCTGCCTACTTTATAAATTTTTCTAGGTTCAAATGCCTAGATGGCGCCCTGTAGTGCAGATTACGTTAAGTATTATTCTCCGGATCGTTATAACTGGCTACCCAACTTGGGCCGATCTTTAATAAACTACCAGGGCCCTGAGTAAATTTCTTTTTTCAAAATGAAATATTTTTATCTGTTACATAAAGTCGTATACTTTAAATCTTATAAAAGCACTGCCAGAAGAAATTGCGCATATATATTAAACATGAGAAAGTATAAATAATTTTAAAACTAATTTTTGTTAAAAAAAAAAGTCAAAAGGTTGCAATAAATATGTTTTTTTGTTTGTTGATATATATTATGCTTTAACGTGTATAGGCGCGCACAGCCACGTAAGTTTATGATCGAAATGTGGTACCTTACGATGAGTACCGTTGGGAATTTACTTCAGTGTAATCCTATTTAAGCATTTTAATCAGTCATAAATAAGTTGGTGGTATTTATAATTGTGCTGCAAATATACACGTATAAATCCATTATCTTTCAAAACGTATTTAGTTCAATGCAACCTTCTTAAATAAATAATTTAAATAACTTGCTTGTCATGCCATGTGTAAAAATAAAATGTATAAAAAAAATAATAGAACTCTTGTGGGGAGGAGGTGTAGACGTGGATGGTCCTTAGGAAAACGATAGTCAACATTTTTTTTTGTATATAGTCTTTATACTAACCGAATGTTTTGTAAATTTTGTTAATCGTGTACCGTAATTACTAACCCTAAGTAAAATATTTTTTTTTGTTCATTTTTTTTTAAGCAAGTTTACTGATATGTAACGGGCACATACGTACGTTACATTATTTTTTATTAGTAAACATAAAAAAAAAAAGTTCGCCAATAAAAATTTCTTTTTTAAGAATTAAAAACTGAAAATTAAAAAATCATCTTAAACTCGCATATATATAAAATCGCACAGATAAATAATTATTAAAATAAAACTTTATTAAAAAAAGAGTAGTTTAAAACTAAATTTTCAGAAAAGATTTAGAGATAAAAATATATGTTTAAGTTTGAAAACAAATTAATTAATCTTTTGTAAAATGGAAATGATTATTTTAATTAGTAAACTAGCCTTTGGGCATTTAAATGTATAAGCATCGGTCAGATAGGAAAACAATAGAAACTTTTAGCAAATGAAAGAAATCCATCGGGAAATCGGACCTCAATGAAAAGGTTTTCACCATCATGACGTAATGTTGAGTTAATCCACAAAATTATTATAAAAGGAAAGGTTTGAAAATAAAAGAATTAGTTATTACGATGTGACTATATGTGTTAGTGTGGAGTTGAAGGAGAAGGGATTGAAAAGACGCACTCTTCAATCCCTTCAGTTTTGTTAAAAAAAAAAAAAGAGAAATGACATCGTTTTTTTTTCTACATTAAGGACCAACTAAACTAAAAGACCTCCGGATAAATAAATAAAAAACAATGGCTAACTCAACCAATCTTTTTAGGATGGCATGGGAATTCATGTTCAAATGGCAAGCAACAGATAAAGATGAACTGTTTTAAACCGTAAGAACTTTATAATTAATGAACATTAAATTAAAAACTTTCCGTATTTAAAATAATTAAGAAATAGAATCCTATCTGACCAACATTATTTATTAATTAGTTATAATTTTATTTAATGTATTTCTTTTGTAAAATCATTTCCATTTATTTATTTATTTGTTCTTTAAGTTTTATTATGATTTCTGTTTTTCATTAAACTAGTTATATAAATATTAAACTTAAGTCGGGCGTGAATGGCTATATAGATTTGTAAAGTTATATTAGGGGAGGGTAATCTTAGGTTATTCGTTTCGTAGTTGAATTAGGTCAATGGATTGGATATATTGGTGTAATTAGTAGATGTAGTATGAGATTCGCTATGGGCAGAATCGCTATTATATGCCGCACACACTCATTTTGCCTATGGGAGGAATTATAAGATGGAGACCACAGTTCCTTCCTATGGAGTTTTTTTTTATTGCTCTCATCATCAGATAGATGTAATATTCCTATCTGACGAGAAGCAGTTTCTTCTCTTAACCTAATTGTGCTGCCGTATTCGTATTACATTGAACACATCGATATATCAGATGGATTGAAGTTTGGTTTGACTGCGAACCTTTGGCCTAAGGTTAAACAAGGATTGAATATTTTCTTTTCAAATGCAAATCTATGTAGTCTATTCATACTCGACACTCTAAATAAAGATGCATTAAATTTAAGTTGGGTATAGATGCTTGCATGGGTTCGTTACCGGTTGATTATGTTTTTGGTTTTCATATTCGATCAAAATATATATAGACATTCGGTAAATACTGATACCTTACGGTGAGTATCTAAAATGTATTTATTCGGATGTCTTTTAAGTTATTGGTGTTAATGCAAGCATCTTATGGTGAATGCTATTGGGTTACTTATAAATTTCCCTCTGCAATTGACGGTATCAATGATTTTGTATTTTGATCGTTTATGTTTATTTTGAAATGTTTTTGACCGTGGAATCTATGTAACCGATCTATACTCAACATTTTTAAACAAATCTGTGTGAACTAATAATAGTATAAAATTTAAAATGTAAATTAAAAATCTAAAATAAAAGTAAAAATAATGTTAAATCTTATATATATATGTGCGTAAATAAATTTTTGTATGTTAATTACTGGCAGTGGCTTATTTTATTTATTTTTTTAATATTGAAATATAATTAGATAAGATATTATATTATTAAATCTCTGCTACTCCCTGAGCTAGTGACATGGGCTAATGACCGGATATCAAAATATATAAATAAATAAAAAAAAATTTTTTTTGACTTACGTAGCTGCCTACTTTATAAATTTTTCTAGGTTCAAATGCCTAGATGGCGCCCTGTAGTGCAGATTACATTAAGAATTATTCTCCGGATCGTTATACATGTAATCATAGAACATACATGTTTGTCCTTGGCTAATAATAGATTAAAGCTACGATATGGACATATAAAAATAATATTAGTTCATAATACATATTGGAATCTATGACTGTCAAATGTATTACAAATGAGAAGAGTTTTTGCAAACTGTACATGGTATTTTTAAAGATTGCCTTGGCTTAATATCAAATATTATGCTATATATAAAACTTTACATAGTTCAAAATACATAAATTCAAAATATTGGAGGCAATAATATATTAGTGTTTCCAAAAGATACACATATTTTATTTTTAATACATTTCAACCTAATAAGTGGCAATAATATTACAAACTCAATAATATAATGGCTACATGTGTAAAATTGGATGTCCCAGATGTTTCACAGTAAAAAGTAATTTTGGAGGAAATCCCTCCCAAAAGTATCCACTTTTATATCAAAAATATGAATCTTTTGTCATAGAACTACTGAATAAAAAGCTTTATAAGTTTTCAAGTAAAGGCAAGAAAATATTTTTAAAAAATCATTATATAACTATTTAAATTTGATACTTACTAAAGTTTTTGTAACCGCTGAAATCTCCAGATATAACTTAATGTTGGTAAAACTTAAACTTTTAGTTATAAAAATGTTGATAATATTTTAATAAATAATTTCTTTTATTTAACAAAAAGTTTATTATGATTTTCATTTAAAACATTAATACACATAAACACTTATTTGAAAAACTTTATTTTGTTTAATCTAAAATTCCTTATTAAAATTTAAATAACTGATTGAATCGACAAAATATAATATTCAACAAGATTTTAGGTATCTAAAATTTATTATCCTTTTATTATTTTTTTAATTATTTTTTTTCTGAACATGTTATTTATTTTTATAATTTTTAAAGAGAAAAACATCTTTTTTTACATATGATTATTCTTGAAAGAAAAAATGTTCATATTTATACACATAAGAGCAGGATAAATGAAGATATCTGGGGAAAATTTGAAGTAAAACATCATTCACAGTAATAAATCATATAGTAACTTGTTAAAAATTGTAAAAAGTAGTCTCTTGGAAGTTTTATAAGTACATAGATAACTGGTATTTTATAAAGGGTTTGAATTTTTTTTTCTATCATATGGAAGTCATAGTAATTTTACAAAAAAAAGTATCTATAGAAAATTTATAATGCATTTTTATAATAATCAATTAACTTACTGATATAATTATTTCAATATTGATAAATCCTGATTGGTTTCATTGATGATGATAAATTAATTAATAGAATGAAACATGACAGAATTAGTAAAATCAAAATTCAATCTATTAAATATCAGGTTAATATAAAATATTAAATAGTTCTCTATTCTTTACTTTGGCTAATTATTAATTTTGCTTTAAGTTTGTTGAAGTTTACACTTTTTATAACTTAAGTTGACTAAATAGAGAAGCAAACTGAGAACTTAAATATAAACTTGAGATAACAACAAAGTAAAAATGAAGAACAAATAAGCAAAAAAATTTGAGTTTATTTTGTGAAATTCTAAGACAGTTTTAAAAAAGTTATCTTCTTCATGGAATAAATAATTTCATTTAATTGTAGCACCATGGTATCTGAATGTGAGACAAAATACCGAACTATTCAGGTAGTAGAAATTTGAATTTAATTCCTTCATCTTCACATGTCATACATTTCACATAATTTAGTTAGTCGAATTTGGATATCTGCCTATATAAAGAGAAACTAGACCGTTTAAAATCTTTGGTTGGAGTCGTATGAACTTTGAATATCATTTGATGTAATCAGAAATTCTGGCTGTTTAGGTGTGGATTATTTAAATCTTGAATAGATATTTATAAAAAAAAAAAAAAAAAATAGATAAAAAAATTTAAATAACTTTAGTATTTTTATTTTTGACAAATATCACAGAAATTTATATATAAAAAGACATATTATCTAAAACTGCATAAAATGAGATAATCTCTACGTTATTATCTTAACTATTGTTTAATTAACAGGCTCTAAAGAGATTATTCTCTTAAATTAAACAAGCTAATTTGTTCAAGATATAATTGCATTTACAATTCATAATCGGCATGCACATTATTTTGTATATATATATTTAATAAAATATTTATTTTTTAAAGTTATCAAAGATAAAATTCATGCATGCATTCTTAATCTATTATTTTAAAGTGTATACTTTTCTTTATATTTAAAAATGTACGTGTGGGAATATATTGTATATGTTTTACATTAAGCATATATTTATCGATATGTGTATGTTTATATATAATAAATTCAACTAAATTTACTTTTAATTTTTTTTTATTACTAGCTTAACGTAACCTTTTTTTTTTTTTTGCCACTAAATAAGGCAGTAGTCATAAATAAAAAGAAAGACTTAAATATTAAAACTACTATTTTTCTAATAAAATATTTTCTTTTTTTTTTAATTAGCATACATCGATTTTTTTGTGCGTGTATATATATATATTGTAAGCGAAAAATCCACCCGGATCGTAACAGACAAATTTAATAATGTAACACAAGACTGTCACGGTATAATCCTGTCGCGGCCAGATTACACCGCGAAGACCCATCGCAGCATTACATGAGGGTACATTAAATTACCCCAAATAAATTGCGTGACTATTGAACTAATTATCATTCTCACCAATGACTGTATCTTAAAAACTACACTTCAAAACCCTTATTTACGATTTTTATTTACGTGATACCTTATGGCCGACCATGAACAAGATGGTATGATCTATAAAACTACTAAAAATTACTCTATCAGGATTCAATATATAATCCATTACATCAATATCAACTATCATATGGTGTATACAGGTCATTTAACAAGACAGCAAAAGTTATGGTCAGCCCCGCAGCATGATTGGCTGTAGCCAGATATACTCAAGATTTTAGTACAGAAATGCCATGTAGAGTATTTGCTTTGCAATAAAATGTAAGCATATAAACTTTAGGTTTTTTCATCATTAATTCAAATTTCTAATTAAATCAATAGCAATGAGGGCTTATTGTAATAGATAAATCATAAATTATAATATTAGAAAATAGGTTCCATTATAATATTGGCTAGCAAACTTATTTATTAGTTTAGATCCTAATATTGGCAGACATCAATAGTAGTAACAAATTGTGGATTATATTCTAGAATTAAAAAAGCAAAGGCGATGATGATATAGGAGGAAAATGGGATTTTATTATACACTGTACATCACTAGTTACCCAAAAACAAATGCATTAAGATAGTCTTTTATAATTTCAGTAAACCTTGCATACATTATCAGGATCACTATGACAAATAGAAATGGCATAATTAAATTAAATTATAAAATCATTTATTTATGACTCAATCAATACTAAATAAATGATTGATTAATACAATGTTCACAAAATTAGATAAATAAATAAATAAAATAAAAGACCATAACATATACTTATTTCTATGCATGGATAATGTACATGAATTAGATAAATAAATAAATATAATAAAATAAAAGACCATCACATGTACTTGTTTTTATACATGGATAATGTACATGAATTGCAAATAAACACAATGTAAGATTTTTTCACAAATGGATTTGATTTCAGCCTCTTATAGGAGAATAGATGGGTTCAAACACCTAGTCAATAACATCTCCAATATATCAATATCAGAACCAATGCATCCATGCCCCAGATTTATAATAATAACAACCTTTTGTATTGATAAACCTGTGAAAGTTGACCATAATGAGATAATGAATCAAAGAAGGAATTTGAACCTCAACTCAGCTGGGAATTTCATATAATTGACCTATAATAAATTATGAAAATAATTCATTTGAATGCCTCCTTTATAGCTGGTAACTGAACATCCAATATCAATTTAAAGACAAAGGAAACAATGTAAACATCATAGTGTATGGAGACTCTGCTCAAACATACATTTATACAACACAGAGAAATGATATTCCTATGGATGTATTCCTCCATGCAAAGAAATAACAAAGCATTAAAGTACTCTGTGGGGTTTTTTTTTCTTTTTTTTATGTGTCAAAGCATCGGCCAGGAAGTGAACCCGGGATAACTGTTTTTAAGGTAACTGTGCTGACCACTCGGCCATCAACATTTGACTAAAGTGCTCTGTGGGTTTTTTAACCTTCATCCCACAAAAACCAAAAAAACCTAAAGTACTCTGTGGGTTTTTTTAACCATCATCCCACAAAAACCAAAAAAACCTAAAGTGCTCTGTGGGTTTTTTAACCATCATCAGAGTGACAAGTGCACTTACAGACTGTTCCTTGGATTAACCACCAGTGCAGAAATGAATATAAAGAATGTAATAAAATGGCAAACAATTATTTTGTAGATTAGACCACCACCACAGAATAATGCAATATAACATTATAAAGGAGCATTAACATTTACTTCTGAAATAAAAGAAAAAGAAAATTATCTTCATCAATAAATCTTTTAAATTAGGAGGCACTGCAGTCTTACTAATGTGAATTAAGACATAAAATGAACTAAAAACTTTAGTATAGGAAACAACTGAGATAATGGCCTAATCTGCCTAAAACATGGGCTAAATAATAATACATAGTAAACATAATATGAGTATAGCCACAGAACCCTGAGAAGTCATACAAGACTAAGCTATGTGGTATTGTTGCATGTTAAATAATCATTAAACCTTTACGCAAACGTTGTTCCCTAATAATTAACTCTTTTCAATCCCTTTATCATATGTTCATTCCCATGAATTTAAATTGATAAATAATTATTTTAGGACTATATATATATATATTGTATGTATAAGATAATATGAAAATAGAAATCAAAATAAAATACAGACTTGTTTAAATAACTACACTAAATTAAAATACATAATATTTTGAATATAGTGACTATTCATCAATAAAATCAATAGCACATTTTTTTAACATTTAATGTACAACACATATAAATTAAATAGTTTTCAATTACAACATATAGAATCTTATGAATTTGATTGTATTCTTCTTCGTTTCCACTCATAATGAATATTTCATAATTAATTGATTCATGGATAGGCTCTAAATATTCAAGATATTTTTAAAAGATAGGACATGTATAATTTTAATTAGAATTCCTCAAAAGTTAATAAACTGTATTACTTATATTTTAGGTGTTACTCCAAAGTTAAAATATTTTCATTGCCTTTCATTTATTTAGTCAGTTTAAAAGACTAAGAATGATTATCTGAGCAAACAAATATCCTACAATTGCTATGACAGTTATAAAATAATTTTCTAGTTAGCTGTTATTTTCTTTCAACCATTACTATTATTGTTTTAATAATAAGATAACTCACATAGCAGAAAGTTATCTGTAATATAAGTTCAAAGTGGGGTGTAGCTAATTCTTTATCATTCAGACACTGGCACACAAAAGGTTAATATAGCATTTTACTCTGCACATATATAATATAGCTATATGTGTTAAAGTCATGAAAGTAAAATTTTATATCCAAGGTTAATTTAGTATTTCACTCCACATGTATATGGTATAATTATATAATTTAAAATCATAAAAGTAAAATATCATATCCAAGATTAATATAGTCTGTAATCAATAGAGAATTTTTAGGTAGACTGAACTTTAAAATTGTTATTTCCATTTTTACAGTTGATAATTCCAGTACATTTCAATTATAGGCATTTTGGGAAGATAATCAGTAGTTAGATTTTCAGTTAGAGGACTCAAACAAATTTGTTTAAATTTAGCTACACATATTGTTATTAGCACATAATAATATCACAAATTTGAATTATATAAAAAAAGTTTTAATTTAACTTGTTTCTTTGTCCTTAAAATTTTTTATTGGCTTTTTAAAGAGTAGCTTTTGTATTCATTATATGTTTAACAGAAGAAAAAAATTTTCTTCACATTACATACTTGTTGATACTATCACAGTTTTAAAAAATAAAAATAAAAATCCCTGAATGTTCTCTTTCTCTCTCTCCTCCCAGTCATATTTCTCCTCATTTACATATTTCTGTTAAAATGAAAGACAAGAGAGAGAAAAAAATGCATTTATCATATTTTACCAACTAATTCAAGTTAAATTAACCAAATCATTTTAACCAAACTAAAGTTATTTTTTAGGATTAATTAAAAAAAAACAAAACAAATAATAATGATTATTATTATTAACCATTTTACTAAATTTGATATAATACATTGTTGGGTTTTTTTTTTCAGTTAAACACAGCTTGTCCAATTCAGTGATTGGAAAAGGGCAAAAATATAAGCAAAGCAAAAAAAAATGAAACTACATAATCTCATCATTGAATTAATTTGAATACAAGTATCAAGTATATACAAAGTGCTAGCTATGATAATCAAATCATTTAGAAGACAGAGAAATTTTAAATCAGTTCCACCAAATTTTATATTTTGCACCAAAATATAAGATTACAATATATATACATAATTAAAATTATCCCTGAATTCAAAACTAAAACATCAAACTAACACAAACACTATAACACAACCATTAGTTTCACTGCTAAAAGCAGTGCAAAAGATTGAAATATATCAACAAATATATACTTACTATTACCCACAATTACCAATTATATCCCTCAAGATCTTAATATTAAATAAATTCTTTAAACAAGTTAATTGCTTCAGAATCATACATTTTTAATAATACTAATAGTTGGCAAATAATAATTGGCATAATACACAAAAAGTTAATTATTAATTTCATTATATTAATTATAATTTTATACTAATATATATATATTGTGCCAGACGAAAGATTTTACTTTCGTCTATCAATCTATTCTGATACAGAGGGCGCCACCAGACCACTACGTGTCTGGAAAATTTGTTTACTGTGATCAGAATAGATGATGATGATGGTTTGCGCCGACTAGACTCATGGAGAAACAAGAGATCTTAAATTGTTTAGACAATTGAGACAAAAGCACAAAGACAAATGTCAGCCAAATTAAGTTTAAACAAATTCTAAAATTTATTAAGAGAAAATTAACTTATAAGAAAAGTTTATAAGTTAACAAATATGATTAGCTCAGGCATGTACCAGAAAGACTAAATGCTATGCTCTGGCAGATCTACTGATTCTCTAATAAACAAATTTAAAAGGGAGGAAGCAAATTTCTTTCAGCAGAGGATTCACTCAAACATTGGTTTTCACCCTCAGATACTTAAACAATACGTCCTTGAAATAGATCAAAGCCACCAGCGCTGATGAGCTTTTCAAGATCCAAAATTTGGTCAGACCCCGAATGTCCTTATATCAGTATGAGCTGCACCTATTACTATGTTTAAAATAACAGTGATTGATCCACCTCAAGAACAACTAAAAAATATGATTGAAACGGAGTAAAACAATTAAAATTGGTGAATCCCAGTCAAATGATTGGCGAAAATTACTTTAAAATTAATAATTAAAGTCTCAATAAGGGACAAGTAAATAATTAGAAAAATAGTTACATCTGCCCCAGCATTTAAAGAAAATAAACTTACAAACAAATTCTGAGTACACGCTCTGATAAATTTAAAGCACACATAATAAATACAAACAGAAATTTATCGGAGAGTGCACATGAGTACGAAAATATTAAAAGTTTAAATACTTTAGCAGACGAAAGTATTGCTCACCTGTAATTTAAAAAAAATGGATAAATTTTATCTTTATGCTAATGACTTATAAAATTACAAAGAAAAAACAATTCTAATTTCCACTTTTAGAGATATAAAAATGAAATCTCCACCTGCGGAAAATTAGACAATAAAGTCGCCAGCCAAAAGATTTTTGGAGGTTTAGCAATAGGGCAAACATAGAGTTTAAAATTAATTATTGAGTAATAACATAATTACAGGTAAGCATTTAAAATGCATGACTGCTAAAGCATTTATAAAAAGTGAGGCATAAAATATAAATACTCATTCATCACTCTCCAATAAACAAAACTGAAAGCAAATTGGGAATCTTAAAACTAAGATTCCAAAACCCATTACAAAAATACAAGAAAACACAATAAAGATTAAATGTGAATATAAATATTACTTAAAGTTTATGAATACAGACTTTTATGATTAGACTGAGCAGAGATTTCATGAGAATTAATTTACCCTGGGAAGAATAAAAAGGAAATAGTTACCTTTCGGTAAAAGCAATGTTCACATAGAGTGCGCACTTTTACTTAAGTTCATTTTCAGGTCTTTAGACCATGGCAAGGTAAATGTAAAGAGGTTCCGGCTTCTTTTAGGGGTTTAAGGCATTTCTGGAACAAACTTGGAAGTCAGGGATCCGTCTTTTGTTGAGTTAGCAAGCTATTCGGGTGGTGACAACACGTATAGAATTTTTCATCTTGTTGCAAGCAAAAGTATTTAATAACAGCTGATGTCCTTTAAGAATTTAAATGTCTGTGCTGATATAAACTTTCACTTGAGAAACAGCTTGTCTAGTTACGAATAATGAATTAACTGACACTCCAAATTTTCGAGGCTATTTATACGTTGCTCCATTTCCTGCGAAACACTTTCCTTGTTGTCCAATTTCTATGCCTTAGGCAGGGCAAATATTAATCTCCCGTTCAATCTAATCTAGGAATTCTACCCAGGGATTATTGAAATGAAAACAACTACATAAAAATCAAATCTCCGCTATTAAAATAAAAGCCACAGGAATGTAATTAGCTAGGTTGCTTGTTTTTTAATTAATTGATTTAAAGTAAAAACAAGCGGTATATGAAAACTATTTTAAAATAAATCGATAAACATTGAAATGAAGCATTTTACATATAAACGCTTGTGTATTTTGATACACGTATTCTTTTTTAAATAATAATAAAATTTAAACATTAAACGTTTAATGAAAATTAAAAGCTTAATAAATATTTTTGGTAATAACACCATTGAAACGGATTTCAATTCGGTTCAATATATATATATATATATATATATGTGTGTGTAAGGTTAAATTAAATAGCACTAAATAATATAAAATTTAATTGGAGAGATAAATTTCAAAATTCAATGCATTGATTTTCTTTAATATGATTTCATACAGTTTCAAACTATCAAATGCAAAGAATGAAAATAAACCACTTTCATTATTTACCAACTCTTGTACTGGATATGAAAATCAAAATACAATACTAAAGAGTTGAAAATTTAAATTAGGAAAATTGCTCAAAACTTTACATTTTAATTTGCAAAGACAGGGTTAATTGCTGCATGGACATCTCATATTGATTTATATTTCATATTGCTGCTGATTTAGTCTTGTCTAGATATTCATATAAGAACGTGATAAATAACTTAAAGTGATTCATTTCCATTTTTTGCATATGATAGTTTTAACAGTGGAAGTCATTGAATAAAGTTGACCAGCACAGTGAAGTTAGAAATTTATCTCTTCAATAATTGAATACCTGGTCTTTCTAAATATGTTCTCCATTTTGTTTTGTTTAAAATTATATTGAAGGCAAAATATGCTATACAGGCAGTGATCATTCCTATAGAAAATCCTCTATAAGTTTTAACAGCTCCATATTTGTGATAAGCTAAACCACCAAGTAAACTTCCTAAAGCACTTCCTACAAGGTAAGCACAGAATATATTTAAAAAATAAAAATAAAATGATATGATTAATAGTAGAACATAAATACAATCATGTTAAAAAAATTATGCTAAATGTAAATATTAATTAAATTATAAATATTATAAAAATATAATGTCTGAGAAACAATGAAGTAAGTCAGTTACCACTTATAATTTCTCTATGTAAGATAATATTCCCAACAAATGTATAATAAAAACAGCAAATTTAAACAAAAGTTAATAATATATGAGAGCAAACAGAAATAAATATTTGGCAGTATTGAGAATATGCTATATAAGAAAGTGAAAACAAAAAATCTTTACATTTCTCACAGAAACCTTAAAAATACTAAATCAGGTTTCTAGTACCCCCTCATATGTCTTCATATGTCTTTATTGTTATAATGTAATTATAGTATAAATGTTTACACGATAAATGAGATGCTTACCAGAAGTACGTTTTTTTGTAATGTGAGTTTACAGCTAATTCATATCTAAGTTTAGGAATAAATACATTATAGATATAATCAATTTTAGTAGTAGTGAATGTACAACAGTCTCCTACAATCACACACATTTTATTACAAGCTACGTTGCAGAAATCAAATTCATGAACTTTATACATACATAAGTAAAAGTGATAAACTTATACACTATAAAATAAAATATATATATTTAATTTTTTTTATTTTTTTCTCTAAAGATAAAAAATATTTGAAATTTGAATATATGTGAGATTGTTACAAATCATAATTCTATTTACTTTACTTATACCTATATTAGAAAACAAATTATTGTTTGTATTCATTGGATACCAAAAAGCTATCAGTCATGGAAATGATTAGCAATCACAGGCAAAAGATGGGAGTACTATTTGATAATATTAACATCCATTACCTGAAAATCAAATCACTTTCAAATAATAATAATAATAAAACCATGGATATAAAAGTTTTTCACATATTAATTGGAATATAGTCATATTTTATGAAAGTAGAAAAAAAAGATGAAAAATTAATTGATTCGAAATAGAAATTATTATAAATAAAAAAATGAAAGAACAACAACCTGGAAACTGATTTATTTCAAAGAAAAACAACATTATTTAATCTAGAAATAGAAATATACGTACTGCAGATAATTCATATTTATGGTTCAATTATATAAGTTTTGGTGATATAAAAGGTGTTTATATATATATACAGAATAACTTTTGAATGAATCAAACAACTGTGTAAAACTTCCATGAAGTTTTAAATTCTATGCAAATGTAAATATAAAAAAATGGATATGGATCCAGAATGGAAGAGTATATAAAGCGTTGTGAATTCACAAAGTTATATGTAGTGAATTAATCTATTCAGAATATATATATATATATGGAGACTTCCAAATGAATCTATTCAGAATATATATATATATATGGAGACTTCCAAATGAAGGCATATTAGAGTTTTAAATGCAAATTTATATATATATGATAAAGCAAAGATTTTTATATGTTAACCATAAAACATAAATTTTAACTGCTAAATGCTGCTCAGAATGTCATAATATGTCATAAACTGGTTATAGCTATTTTTATTGATATACTGAATATTATAGAGTTTATTCTAGAGTTTTTTGTACAATAATCTATAAAAGAATGCTTGGTGGAATTACCAGAGAGGAAAATACAGTTTTAAATAAACTAACAAATTTAGATATACATATTTTCATATAAAAATGATAGATAATTAAAGTCTTAAATTGAATTTTAAAAGATCTTAAAACGTGTAGTGGACAAAACATATCCAAAATATAGGAAATTATTCCAATATTATTTAAAAAAAGAATGTATGAATTAGAAGTATTGGAATATATAGAGAGAGCGTTTTTCTGTAGTAGTTCATCACTAATAGTTACAAATATTATAAATAAAAATTAATTCATGCAGTAGACAGTGTCTAATATTTTCAGTAGTCATTCTTATTTGGTTTTGGAATGAAAGAACTTTTATTTATGCTACTGCATAATACAGTAATAACTTATATTAGGTCATCAAAATCATTAATTTGGCCAAATTATTCTACATAAACAAAAAATGATATTCAGAACGAATATTTTAAAAATTGATATCTGCAATGTAGAGTATTGTAATATTGTTGGCATTTATATGTTTTGTTTATTTATCACTCTGTTGAATATTGTTGAATAATTAGAATTACTGGTTGTGTTAAGTTTGTATTGAGATGCTTCTTAATATTACTTGTTATATTATAATTAATATGGCTAATACAAAAACGACAATAAAAAAGGGCAATATTTTATAAAATAATGACAGTTATTTAGAATTAAAATAAAAGCTAAATAAATTAAGCAATAAAATGATAAATAAAGGAAGGTAAGTATTTGAATAAAAAAATAATAAAGTGAAACTATATAAATTATAAAATAAATAACTGAAGAATAAATCAATAAAATATGTATATGAATTCAAAAAAATATTTGGGCAAAAATAAATATATAATTATATAATAGAATAAACAAATAAATAAGAAAGAAAAATATATAAGATAAAAGCATTCTCACAAACTATTTTATAGAATTTATATATATATGCAAGATATAAATTTAGTTAATTTAAGTATCTTACCTACACCTTGAAATGTTGCTCCAAATATTTCTTGTATTGTTGCTAATGTTCCAGGAAGTGCAACTTTTTTGGCAAAAGATGTCATGTTTGCATAAAATAAAGCAAAGCAGATTCCGTGAAATATTTCATTCGGTAAAAAAAGCCAAGGATTTGTGATAACTGAATAAAGTAATAATCGCAAAGACCAGGTTGAGAAAACAACATACAGAACGTTATTATGACCAATCTTTTTAATGACATTTCCAGAAAAGTAAAAAAATGGAACTTCACTCATACACATTATAAATATAGACAGTCCCATATTTAAATGATTAGCTCCAAGTTCTTGCAAATACCAAAAATTAAATGTTCCTATAAATGTGTGTGTCATTCCATCAAAAAATATCATGAAAACAAAAGCAGTTATCTGTGGTATTAGAAAAAGTTTTTTAATATCTTTTAAAATGTTTCTAGATTTTGGAGGAATAGTGGCTTGAGCAAATATTCCTAATAATAAAAAGCTCAAAGCATATAATACAGCAAAAGAATAAAATCCAATCCCATAATCCTTTTTGTGTTTAGTTTCAGAGAAAACATCATTTAACCTACCAAAAATAACACTAGCAATTCCATATCCAAGAGAACCCATTAATCGAGTTTTTCCAAAATGATTTGGTTTATCTTTTAGTTTTTCTAAAGTTATTGCATCTCCCATACCATTGCCTGCAGCATTGCAAACTTCTAAAATAATTCTACAAAATAAAAATAATAAGAATTGATAAGTAATTAAAATACCATCATGTTCTTTACGTTGATTTTCCTCAGGTATATCTTTATTACAGTCACTAGGTGTGCAGACTCCATGGAAAGCATTTGTGCACTTTTCACTTTCAATATAATGAGATTTATCGAAATCAAATTTATTGTAGGTAAATCCAAATATAAAATGAAGTGGTCTAAATGTAATTCTTTCTTCCGAAATATTTTCTTTATGATATAGTGTCTTAAAGAAATTAATTTCTTCCATTTTAAGAATATTTTCATTCCCATTTGCTAATTCACAAGAAAAATTGCAAGTTGTGTTAGAATTTTGAGTTTCATTATCAATATTTTTTGCTGAAGGATTCATTAAATATAAACCACTATTATTGCATTCTAAAGAAACCCTTAAAGTGTTGTTGAATTTTATTGGTGGTAAATAATAAATAGGTAAAGCAAATCCAATTTGAACAAGAATGAGTATTATGAGAGTTAATTTATGACTTTGAAATTTATCTGCTATGGCACCAAATAGAGGATTTGTAATAATAATAAGAACAGGAAATATACCATATACTAAAGCTACTTCTTCTGTTGTTAATCCTATGGATTTAGCAAAAATTGGCAAATAAGGAAAAATTGCAGCTTGAGCTAAAATAAAAAACAAAATTCATGGTATCATTTAATTGTGCAGTTAATAAAAGATTCGTCAAATAATAATAATAATAAAATAAAAAGTATAAAATTATAAATAGTACATAACTCATCAAGAAGGAAGAAAGGAAACACACACACACAAGGAAGTTTTTTTCTATCAAAAAGGTAAAAAAAATTACTTTTATTATATAAAACTAAGTTAGAACAAAAAAGCAAGCATGGCGTCAGGAGGTAAAAAAATTACATTATCTAACGTATGAGAAATTAGCACAAATTCAAACAATGCAGGAAATGCTAAAACGTATGCAAATGTGATAAAAACAAATCTATCTTTCAAAAAATATATAGAATCAACACAAACTACAAGATTCAGAAGAGCTAACAAAAATGACATTGACGATTTAATCCAAGGCAATGAAAATTATAATGAACCGGAATTCCAAACGTGGACTAAAGAAGATTTGGCAGAGATCAATTCAAAATTCAATGAAACCATACCTAAAAAATTATTTAAAACATTTAATAATTTCTTTTCGAATAAATCTGTAGTATTAGCAGTTACTGACAAAAATTTAACTTTATATAAATTCCCAAGGGATCTCTTATATGAAGAAATAGATGAGAAAAAATGTGGCATGCTATACAAACAATCGAAGACCACCCAAATTCTAGATATATAGCGGTTGATTTCTTTAACGAAAAGCAATGTGCAGATTTTCAAGAAAAAATTAAAGTACTACAAAATTATGCTCTCATTATAGTAGATAAAAATTTACAAAATTATTACACAGGAACATTGAAAAATACCTACTTCGGCTATAATATGCAAGATTTTACAAAGTTAATACAGCCATTTGGTCAACCGATATATATCAAACCGATTTACTGTGCAGACACATCTATCCCAATCTACACCAACAGCTTTCATTTTAAAATTAAGTTAAATGACAATATCAATCCTGAAAACATCCCTAATCAAATAATAGACCAGGAAGCTATTTTGACTCTGCAAATAAAAGGCCTGAGACCACAATGCTATGGTTGTGGAATCAGAGGGCATCTAGCTGTAAACTGCCCAAACAATAAAAACAACTTGACCTCAGCTGATCTGTCTCAAGAGAAACCAGAGCAGGGAACAGATCTGGGATCTACCATGAAAGATGAGGCAAAGCTATTAGACAGACCACAAAATAATGCTAAGCAGACAATAAATAAGATAGGAAAGATGAATGAAGAACTACTAAATATAGAAAATAGTGAATATACAGATATCAATAAGGAAAAAAAATAGACATAGAAACAGAAAAAAACAAAAAGAAAAAAAACCCATCTAATAATATAAATATATCAAACTCAGAAAATCAAATGAGTGTGCAGGAATCAGATCAACCAAACACCCAAAATATGATAATAAGCACAAATTCACAAATTGATGACCAAGCACCAAATATAGTGAATAATAAACCTCCAGCACAAGGCAAAGAGACTCGACAATTAGATAAATAAAAAGAAAGCAAAAACAAAACAGCAATGAATGAAACACAGTTACTCAATAATAGCAAAATAAATAATGAGGGGAATATATTGTAAACATCAAAAATAATAAACAAGACTAGCACACAAATCATAAAAGAAATAACTATAGATACATCACAAAATATATCAGTAGAAGTAGAACAAAAAAGAAAGCCAGGCCGACCCCCAAATAAGAATAGACGTATAAAAAAAATAAAAACTGAAGAACAAGACAATGATCAAACCAACCCATTTTGTCAACCAGGTGAATTTTCTGATGAAGAAATAGAGCTGGACTATGTAGATGCATCTGAGATACTATCAATGAACAACAGCAATTAAAGTAATACACTCCAACAAAATAATTATGATAATAAAAATAGCAGCAATTAATGTTAGAGGATTAAATGCGATCTCCAAATTGTACAAAATTAAAAACTGGATCAAAGAGACAAGCCAACACATTATAGGGCTGCTAGAAACCAAGATATATGCAGCATCAAAAGTAGATCCCAGCAGATATCTAAATGCTGAGGGGTTTTGTGCATGCTCCAAGGATACCATGTTCACCATGGCAGGGACTGGCCTAGTAATTACCAATATCTGCCCATTCATAACTTTCAAAATAATTCATATAGATTCACACTTACTAATTGTTACCTTTTATCACAAAATCATCACAATCAATATAGTCTTTATCTACATGCCAATACAAAAAACAAAAATTGAGACAATAATATCAACCATAAATTCAAGGCTAGCAACCACGGGAAACCCAACAATTCTAGTTGGTGACTGTAATGCATCCTACCAGGAATTTACAAAGAAATGGATGCACAGAATATCAGTTCCTCTTATGAGTGGCCAAGGTTTCCTGCCAGCAGATGCAATATCATTTCACAATGGCCGGTTTGCATCTTTAATTGATCTATGTTTTTATTCACTGGTATTGCATCATTTCATCAAGATTAAACTTACCCCAACAACATTTTTCGATCACTCTGGGCAAATGATCACAATCAGCATGAATAATATACAGACATCCTCACTTCCACTCACAAGAACAATCAGAATCTTACTGCCTGCAACTACAACTGAATTTCTGTTTTCAGAATCCTATATAATGTTAAACAAAATTCAAACAATGAATCTAGACCCTATACAACAGTATCAAGCTTTCATAAACATACTATCATTTAACATCAACCACCTGGTTAGAAATCATCTACTGCCATCAAAAATCTTAGAATATGGTGAACAACTCCACAGAAGAATAACTGCAATTATGCCAACACAAAATACACAACAGTATATATATATATATAAACTAAAATATGCCTATGATAAGGCTTGTGATGCTCTCAAAGATTATTTAAAAATCAAGAAAAGTAAGATCTGTATCACAGAACAACACACACTTGGACACAGAAATATATCAAATGGGCACTGGGATATGCACCTGCCATAAAAGTGCCATTAGCTATTCGATGTAATAATGATAATTTTGCCGGGCATAACATGATTCTGCCGATATTTAATTATTTTAAAAACAAATTGCAAGCAAAACAACTCAATATGGCAATCAAATGTTTGGCACAATCGAAGACCAACCCATATTCAAAGAAGATATCTTCATTAAAAAAATGGAAAATATGAGCAACTCATGCCACCCTGGATCCCCTGGAATATCATTATTTGTGCTAAAGCACTTAAGATGGTTTACAGCAAATTACCTTACTAATCTGGCCAACTATCTGACCCAAGAGGTTATACAAATGCAGGGGGTCTATCCCATTGCAATAGTTCCATATAACAAAAAAAAGACAAGTATTCCACCCTAGATGAATTAAGACACATCTCAATGGGCCCTTTACCAATAAAAATTCTAGAAAAGGTAATAAAAGACACGATAGAGCCATACCTACTACCCATCATCTCAAAAACACAATTTGCAAAAAAAGCTTCATCAACGCTACAGGCAGCCTTCCTATTTAAAGCTTTAATGATAACTATCTGAGAAAAAAAGAAATATAGTCCAGTGGTGGTGCAAATGGATATAGCATTGACATTTGACTCAGTTAAAATTCAGTCCTATTGCAGATGCTCAAACAGACAGACATTCCTAGGAAGCTATTATACATAACAGTAAATCTCTTATTGAACCGTGAAATACATATCACGGTTAATGGAAGAAACTCACCATGTTTTGTCCCCACTCAATCACTATCACAAGAGTCCCCCCTTAGTGCATTGCTGTTTGCCTTCTACCTTAACACTCTCATTGAGAAAATCAATCAAACATTTGAGGGGATCAACATACCAGCAACAATGCAACAAGTGACATCCCTAGCTTACATGGATGATATCATGGTCTTCTTGCTTTCCAAAAAACAGATACCTAAGCTACAAAAGATAATTGATAATTATTCAATAGAATATGGGCTTAAAATTAATACAACAAAAACATCAGCCTGGTCTGTATACACAGGAAAGCAGTGTGAATCCATATACAAGGGAAAGCCAAGCCCATTCCTGGGGTTCCCATTTTATATGGGAGCCACGTGAATGAGATGCTACATACAGAACAAGCTGAAAAAAGAAATTGAAAACATTACAAAATCCCTAGCAAAAGCATATCTATCAATACATTCAAAAATACAATTGATTAATAAATTAATTACAACTAAAATAGAATATTATATACCAATAATTTCTTTTTCCAATGCATTCAAATCCAAGATAAACTCAATGTGCAATCAACTTATTTGGTCCAGAAAAACAGTCACCATTTCCATAAAAAAACTTAGAAGACCAACAGATATAGGTGGACTGGGCCTACATGATATCACCATCTTTCACATGCAAAAACTTAGAAATGTAATAATCACAACAATCAATCAATTTCCCAAACTGAAACCTCTAATACAAATAATCCCTACAGACAGACCACCACTCAAGGGATCATATATTGAACTAATGATATACCAATGTAAAATAGAAAAGAAAATCCCAGATCAATACATACAAAAATACAAATACTGGGAAATATACAATCTAATACACACAAACAACAATGGAGAAAATAACACAACACCAATAATAGGAATAACCAACAAGAAAATGATAAAAGAATATAAAAAATGGAAACAGGAACCAAATTTTTTTGATTTGTTCTGAAAATTAACCTGGATGCACTACCGACTACCAATTTTCTATTCCACAGAAGGATGTACATATCTATTGATCCTTTCTGTGGATTATGTCATGAAACAGAAGAAACATGGAAGCACATAATGGACCACTGTAGAGGACTAAATCAAATAAGAGACATAATACATAATATATACAGGAAAAATAATACCAGGATAGAACAATTAATGGAAGCTTACAAGGGCAAATCAATACCCACCAACAGAGCAGCAACATTTCTACTGTATACTCTGTGGTGCATCAGATGCAAATTTCTAATTGGGAAAAACACTAGACAACACCCTTCAACATTTCAAAACAAGCTAATGCAGATACAAAATAGGGACAAATTGATCACATCCCCAGACATATATGCAGCAACTTGGTCCCTGATCAAGCAAAGATCAAGGCTATAGCAGAGCTTTAGATTACAAAACTATAAACAAAGACTATGCATTTGTAACCTACTTATTGTCCAATAAAGTATATTGTTGAATAATAATAATAATAATAATAATAATAATAATAATAATAATAATAATAATAATAATAATAATAATAATAATAATAATAATAATAATAATAATAATAATAATAATAAT
Organism: Epiperipatus broadwayi; assembly: GCA_028023455.1. Classification (NCBI taxonomy): domain Eukaryota; kingdom Metazoa; phylum Onychophora; class Udeonychophora; order Euonychophora; family Peripatidae; genus Epiperipatus; species Epiperipatus broadwayi. The sequence continues at coordinate 140,464 of JAQFVV010000402.1, read as the reverse complement.
AATAATAATAATAATAATAATAATAATAATAATAATAATAATAATAATAATAATAATAATAATAATAATAATAATAATAATAATAATAATAATAATAATAATAATAATAATAATAAAAAATAAATAAAAAAAAGTATGTATCTTATTTAATAGTGAATGTTTTTAATTGACAAGAGGCTTTTCACATTTTCAAAACTGGTCACTTTTTTGCTAAAAAATAAATATTTTCTAATATAAGTAAAACTAAGTAAATAAATAAATTTTATGTGAAATTGCGTTTCAATTTTTCAAAAACTAAAGTTAATTTTTTTTTTAAAAAAGTGATTGTCACATATACACATGAAATAATACTGCAATCTTTGAACTTTTTGAATTATTTGTTCACTGAATAATGTGAGTAACCAAGCATTTTAATTGAAATTAATATTAACAAACAAATTTGCCAATATATAACATGAAACCATAAATGAATGATATGGATAGGAGAAAATAAAGTTCTACAAGTTTCATACAGCCCTAATAAAATGTAACATCAAAATTGCAGAATGTTTCTCTCTCTCTTAAAAGAAAAATGCTCTATGTACTAAAAGGAAAAAATAAAATCTGTGTTAAAATAAGTAGTCTCCAAAAATTAGTAAAAAGGAGCAGTTAGGCAATGGACTTTATTATAATCATTTTTAAAAAAATACTGGATTTATTTAAAGTTAAAAAAATATGCTGGTATCTTCTATTGAAAATTGAAAGCTGAAGTCTATAATAAACAATTCTATAATTAAAAATGATACATTTGAAGAATATTCTACATTGGATTTAATAACATAAAAACTTCACAACTGAATTTTCAAAAAGGCTTCAAGGTTAATACAGATTTAAAGGTAGAAAAAGTAAACTTTCTGAAATAAATATTTAAATTACAGCTGCCTGTATTCTTGGAGTTTAAAGAAAATTTTAAGAAAACATGAACTTATTAAGGAATAATATCAAAAACTGTAGATTGCATTTATTAAAAAAACTTTTTCCCATTTTTTTTCTATCAAAGAATTTTTTAAAATTTGTCTAAAGTAATGATTATATTTGCATTATTACAATAACAATAATGAAGTGTACAAGAAAAAATATTATACAAAAAAGATTGTTTATACAGAAATTATATATATATGTATCTCAGTCCCACATAAATATATTTTTAAATTAAAAAAAATGATTTTATATGTATGTAGATTTGTGTGTGAGTGTTATATATATAGTTAATAAACAATAGTTATTAATAGGCAGTAATAAAGAGAAAATGTTATAAGAAATAATATTTAATATATTATTCTCTTATTATTAAATAAAACATTCAGTTATTTAGCTCTAATTTTTAAAATAAAATAGACTGTTTTTTATGTTATCTGGATTTAGATTGTCCAAAGAAAAGGGAAAAAATGCTTTGACAAAAGTAGATAAGATAATTATTAATTTTCTTATTAATTACTTTGGATCATCAACTTGTGAGGATCTGATTGCTATCTCCAAAATGACAGTTATTTTTGGTAGGAGGAGATTTTTTTTAATCAGAAAGATGATATAAAGAATGACACAATATTAATTAAGGAGTTAAAAAAAGTTTAAGGCAGTTAAAAGTTAAAGAGATGGGCAGTTAAAGTTAAAAGTTTTGGCAGTGAAAAAGGCAAAAGGCAGTTTGCAGTTAGCAGCAGTTTTTTCATCTGTTTCTTTTAGGCTCAGGATGAACTGTTATTTTTTTCTTGAAAAAGTAAAAGAAGATGTGCAGCTATATAAGTAATCTCACAGCTAAATTAATCTAAAGAGATGGATTAAAATTTAATCTCTTAAAAAAATTGGTGAAATAATATGAAAAATTGTATTTATATATTTTGGCTGTTTGTAAAACAATGAAGATGCAGTGCTAATTTTTGCCATTTTGTTCCTTGATGCCTCATATCATGGGTTAAACTCGCCAATCTATCTGTGGACTCATATACAGGTCTTTAATAACCAAAGAATGGCCACATTTAAACCAACCACATATGCCATCTGTGAGGCTTCTTTTTTGTCTCCTGGCCTATTAAAGGATCATCATCTTTGAAGAGAGGAAGAAGAGGGAAAAAGAGAAGAAAGAAGATGTATAATAAAGCCATGTAGCCAATCTCAATTAATCTATAAATCAGTTTTTAAAAAAATGTTTTCTTCATATTTATCAAAAGTGCCTGCAATAACTTTTTTTCAAAATGGTAGGAACAAGCAAACCCACCAGTTCATATTTATCAAAAGTGTCTGCAATAACTTTTAAAATGGTAGGAACAAGCAAACCAACTAGTTGAAGCTATAAATAAGAAAATGGTCTGATATTTGAACATGGGACATTTAATAAGAACTGAAAATGGATTGGGTAACTTTAAAATTTAATTAAATTTTTTTTTTATTTACTTATTAGAAGTAAACTTTAATTTCTACAGTCAAGCATTTTTTTTTCCTTTTTGACATATAAATATTAAGAGTTTGTTTATTGAGTGTTTTTATCAATACTGCATAACATTACACACATATATAGTTTAAAATTCATTAATATTAATTTTTCATAATCTTTTGATATATATTTATATATTGTAATAATAAAATGTCTTTTTATTATTGTTGTTTATTCAGCATGATAATTGAGCAATCTATCAATATATGCTTTATGATGTTGTTTTTTTTACTTATCTATTTGCATATTAAATTTGATATAATTTATTTTTGCTCAAGGTTTTAATAATTTTTTTTTTTTTATATATGTGATTTATGTATCAATGTATAATATAGAGGGACACATTTTAATATAATATATATGTTGGCATATCACAGGGTGTGTGCGTGTGTGACTGCTTATACCAACCAGTCAAAAATAGGTTACACATAGTTATTTTAAGGTAGCAAATTAAAGAGAAGGATTTCACACATGTATGAAAGTAAAAAAAAATAACACACACATTGCATTAAAATTTACCTTTATGACATACATAATAAGTAGGGAAGATATTGAATAAGCATTCAATGGAATATTTTTTATGTCATTTTAAGCTAACTTACTTCAAAATATGTAGTAACATGAGCAGATATATAAAATTAGTGTGTTACACATATAGTATTAAAATATTTTGTTTAATTATGTATTTAATTGAGTCAATTGTATAATTAGTAAGACGATTTATTGAAAGGAAGAGTGTGAATAAATATAATTATAACGTATGTAGTTTCCGAGTTATTATTAATAGTATTGTTAATATTTTTTTTATTTTAATCTTGTTTGGATTATAATGAATCATCATCACTTGTAAATGTTAAGCTTTGGATATGGACTTACATATAATAATGTTTTAGATCACACTTGACATATAATCAAGTTTTGAGTAATTATAAGTTAAGAGTAAAAAGCTAAAATTTTATGTTGTGCCTAAGAGTTTGGATCATCCTCATCAACAATGGATATTATATTACTGGTTCAATCATCGATTAAGCATAATACTGTTCAAGTAAATAATTATGGATTTATCAGAATCTAAATTTTATAATATAAGATTAGTTATGATCACCATCATCGCTAAGTAAATGGTAATAATTAAATCCAATCTTAAATGTAATTAATATGTTTAGTAAATAGGAGTTTATAAAAAGTTGGATATCATGTGGTGAAATTCATGATGATCATTTATCATCACTGGTGAAGATTGATAATTGAGTCATAATTTTAACTATAAAAGTATTTTAATTAAATAACAATAAACATATATAAGTGCTAGGGAGTATTGTGATTAGAATCTCAGTTTAAACATAATATGATTTTCAGAAAGTTCCTATATGCTTATAAAGATAATTTGTTGTTATGAGTTCATTATAATGCTGTGGATGGAATCATCACCATCATCATCATCATTATATTATGATGATAATGCTGTGGATGGAATCATCATCACCATCATCATTATATTATGATGAATAATTAAATTAAATAACTAGGTTTAATGGCCATATATGTAAGTAATAGTCTTCACTATATGTGTTTGGAAGCCATTAATAAGAGTATACTTGCATCTGTACATCAATATACTTAAACTGAGCTAGTAATATCTATAGGAGTATTGGATATATAAATTTTATGGTATTGGGATCTTATAATTCTATTGACATGGATAAAATATAAGAATGCCATTTTTGTTGTTATTCATCCAAATGCATGTGTAGTAAAGAAAGTACCGAATGGGTTTGAACCCGGTACATTATGGACAGATAATATTTATCTAGGTTTAAAACAATCTAGTGGCGCCTGGGGAAAACACATGTACTTAGCTAAACTGAATAAAAGTGATCAAGTCCCTTTTCCAACTTATTAACTTTCTTTGATATTTTTTTAAGTTGTTATAAATAGCGTCAGTGTGTGCGTGTGACCATGAATGGTCTTATATATATGGAAAGAAGAATGGGAAGGATTCTTTGTTGAAAGAACCTATTATTGGAGATTAGCGTAATGCACTCCATGGATTTCATTATAATTTTATTCAGTTGTTATAGCTAATATTAGTTTATCTGATGACAATGGCTAGTGTATTTTGTTGGTTAAAATAACTTCCCAATATCGAAATATTTTAAATCTTAAATGATGACAGTGATGAATTTTCATTTTTATTTCTGTGTGTTGAGAAATGGGATAATTTATTTATCTCATTATTGGCGTGACTAAATTAATGTTTATCATAGTTGCAAACGGGCTATGGTGTTATATTTAATTAATTACAAATGGACGCCCAAATAAAGCATGATATTATTACCATATTCTTATTCATAGATTAGCATATTCCTTATTTAGTTACAAATTATAGCGGCTATCATTGTAAATGCATTTTTTATTTGGTTACTATATATATGAGACTTGAATATTAATTAAAATATATTCTTAAACCTTTAATTCCTATGTGTAGGTTTTACAAATTCTTTACTTATTTTGCTTATTACTGCCAAGTAAGTAAAAAAAAAAAATTAGCCCAGATTATTATTATTATTATCGTTGCTACTGCTTATGCATGAATAACATTGTATATATGTTCTAGTCTTGAAGAGTGCAGCTATGGGATTAAATATATTGGTGGCATTTTTTAAACTTAAACAATTTAATTAATTGCTTAATAAAAGAATTTGGAGCTGAAAAGTGATTTAAACCTGATCTTTTATTTTAATGTGCTTGTATCATTACAATATTTTTTGAATTCTCAATAAGTGAATAACAAAATTGTATCTCATACTCTAAGTCATATTATTTTCCAACTGAGTGAATCAAAATGAATTGTTAACTAAGAGAAATTTCATATCAATAGTTATATATATATATATATATATATATATATATATATATATATGATATCAAGCACCAGTATATATATATATATATATATATATACTGGTGCTTGGAAAAACATATTATAGCTGCTCATTCTGTGGAGCAATATTAATTATTTTGAAATGGAAGTTAATAGTCTCAGACCATGATAAATATCTTTAATCACTCATAACACCAAATAAATACTACTTAACATTGTTTATTAGTGAAAAGGAGTATTAGTAACATATGGAAGATATTACTTTTCATTTAAGAAGAATGTATGAGAATTGTTTCTAGAGGACACTTTATTATATTTATGATTAGCCATAGCAAATGGATAGTCTCTTTTCTTTCCTTTCTTAACTGTCTTTTATCATTATTATTCCTAGAGAACTTTTAAAATTAGTTTGCTATTTAGTTTGGTCTTATAATTAAAATCATCCATTTTCTCATCTAAAACAAGAGTATTAATTTTGAAGTAGACTACTACATTTAATGCCATACTAGTAATGCATAGTGAAATAAATGACTTGTATTCCCAGAGATTTTTTATGGATGTGCCATAATATATGGTGATGTGAAAAATAAAAACCACACAATATGCATTAAAAATAATACAGTCAAAATCTAGTCTGTGTTCCATTTACAAGAATCTATAGATAGCATCAGATGTATTTCAAAATGTTATAATATAAAAACAGCATTTACTATTAAAAACAAAAATTAGTAATGTTCTGTCCAAACTTTGGTTTTAATCACTCTTGAAGCCCATGAAGTTTATAAAATTTCATGTAGTGGTTGTAAAGCATTTTATGTGGGTATGAACAATCACCACATCAGTTCTAAGAGAGAAGAGCATGCTAATACAATTAAGTAACATTTATCATTATCAGCACTTTCATTCCATGATATAGCTACAAGTCATAATATTGATTTCTCAAGCATCAAGATTTTGTCCAAATGTGACACTATTACCAATGCAAGATTAGAGAAACCATTGATATCCTTAAGCAGCCAGACTATATTAATAAAGTGATGATATATATAAACTCCCTTTTATTTGGAAGAATTTTAACCCCCCCTACTAATATGAATAGCTTCTGATTTTTTACCCTTTTACTCCACACTCACTTTTATTATTTTTAATTTTCTTTACCTGTTTTTTATTACTAGAACTTTCAATTTTGTTATAGATTAATACTTTCAGTGCCCCTACAGTTGTCTTCTATAATATTCATTACCCAGTTGGTGATTAGTGTAATTTAACCCAAAACATTGGTATGTTAATAATATGAATCATATATGGATGTAATGCCATTTATGTATATATAAATTTTGATTAAGACATTGCATACATATTATTATAAAAATAGGTCAAATAACATGTTTACATTAGTATTTTATTATGTTATATTACATTAAAATGGAAAAACAGTATTAGAAAGTACATTCAAAGATGGTAAAGTGTATCTTATAGAGAATTGATGTTAGTTTAATAATTATACATGACAAAATATTGAATATCAAAATTTAATAAAGTTCAATCTTTATGTTCATGGAATTGTCTAATATTTCATGATACACAGTCATAGCATTGAATATGATAATATACACTAGAAAGAAAAATCTTTATATTATGATCCAATGTACCTCCAAATTATGGCTTTATCCAGATTCAGGATACATCACAATAAACCAATGAATTAATAAATAGCTGAATTAACCATTGACAGAAATAGATCAATAGAGAAAAATATTCAGCAAATTCACAATCCCACTTTAAAGAAAGTGTCCTAACTATAAAATGTCAGTCTTTTTAGAGATCAAGTCAGACAACAATGAATACTGGTTGTCCATATTCATATGAAATGAACAAGGCCAACAATAAAACCAGAAGCGGCTGAAATATAAACCTTACATGAAGTGAGCTATCATAATAAAGCTGGTAGTTTTAGGAACTCTGCTAAGGTTCCAAACCTGATATTAGATAAGCTTCTATGTAATCTGGAAATGTTAACATAGTTAGAAAGGCAGCTGAAGATCCTTGCTTCAATAGTTGTGCAATAATACTTTGCCTAAATATTAATAGCATTTTGTTTTCGATAAATATTTAAATGTTGTGTGTTTGTGTTTATCACAATAACCTTTATTACCATATATGACATAATCAATGCTTATTTAATTAAATCCAATAAATATTTTGAAGATATCATAATTATTCTTGATTTTAAACATGTAAATATATCTCAACAAAAGTGGAAACTACAACTTATTATTATAATATTTTAGTTTTTGCAATCTGTGCAACAACATTCATCTGTCTAATTAAGCTTAAAATATCCCACAATTAAAAATATCTAAAGACTCATTTATTAATCAAAATTTGATGACTAAACAGTTTAGCTACAAGATAAATTCTGAAAAGCAAATTTTATTTAAATTTAAGCCCTATGTTATAGTTATGACATGTAAAAAACTAAACACTACATTAAGAAACCCTTCTATATCATCAAGAATTGTTATCAAATCATAAAAACACTATAGAAATAATTGCACATCTAAGTATTCTATTATCTATTGAAACAGTGTTTATACTGATCTATAGGATCTAATACTACAAATATCCAAATTGGCAATTGCACAAAGTTTCCCAAAAAATATAAAAAATATAAAAAAAGTGCAAAATGGAAAAATATTTTGATAAAGGCAGTTCATATATAATAGTTGCACACTATCAAATAAAACAAAATCTATAATTATTCTTCCTGGTAACAAAGGCAATGCAACAGTTGTAATGGATACAATTAATTATGGCAACAAAATACAATAACTTATCATATCAGGCCAATACAGAAAAGTGGCAAAAAATCTGATATCAGGTACAAAAACAAAGTTATAAGCATTACTCAGAAAACATCACAGGTACTTCAGTGATCCAGAAAAAGTATAATAACCTTCATACTTCAGCAAAGTTTTTTATTTTTATGGTCTACCTAAAATCCATAAGGATCATATTTCATTAAGATCTATTGTTAGTTCTAGAAATTTACCTTGTCAAAATTTATCAATATTTCTTCTTAAAGTTCTTAGTCCTTTGGTATACAAGACCCAGTTCTCTGTCAGAGATTCTAGACATTTTGTAGAATTAATCAAGAACATGAAATTCGAAACAACTGACTTACTGGTAAAGTTTGATATGGAAAGTTTATTAATAAATCTACCATGTGAAAAAGCATTGTCATATTGTAAAAAAAAATTGATGATAATAGCTTGCAAACCAGAACAGCTCTTCCTATTAGTAGCATAATGGAATTACTAACATTCTGCATAAAAACAACCTACTTTCAATATAACACAGAATTCTTCCAACAAAATCAAGGAAGGGCTATGGGCTCACTAATTTCATCCCTGATTAGCAATATTTACATGGAGGAACATAAAACCACAGCCATATAAACTACTCCATGTCCACCTAAAATTTGGATTCACTATGTATATGATATCCACAATAGAATCAGAACAAGAACAAAAATTGGCATTCTTAGATGTTCTTGTGACAAGACTCCCTTATGGCAAAATCAAAACTACAGACTGAAACCTATACATACAGGAAAATATTTAGCCTATATATGCAATCACACCAGAAACACAAAACATGGTGTTATACTATCACTATAAAACAGAGCAAAAGAAGTTTGATCAGAAATCAGTGATTTGAAAAAAGAAAATATTTATATAGAACAACCTCTTATGAAAAATAGTTATACATCAGCTGTTATTAAGAAAACCTTAAATAGACAACAAAAAGAACCAACAAGAGAAAAAAACAATTATTGGTACTGTAGTGTACTCATACATACCAAAAATAATAGACAAATTAAAGGAAATTGCAATCAGGATAACATCAGAACATCTTTCCAGAGCCATACCACATTACAAGGAATTCTAACATCTACAAAGCCTAAACATGAAACACTGAAAAAAAAACTGTATCTATGAAATACCATGTGAATATGGAAGAAGTATATTAGTGAGATCAGTCATCACACTTGAAAGCACTTGCAAGAACACAAATTGATGATTAGAGGACAGAAAACATGTATCTAAGGTTGCAGACCATGTATGTACCAATTGGGAAAATGCAAAAAATATTGAGTAGAGAAGAAAAGATACAAAAAATAAAATTTAAAGAAGCTGCTCACATGACAATGACAAACAATCCCACAAGTCAACATAGTGTGACTATACATAATGTATGGAAACCACTAATAAAATTTGCTCATAGGAAAAAGTGGAGACAACAAAAAGAATCTCAAAGATATCTGAAATTTTTACTGACTTTTTTTCAGTTGGTTAGAGCATTACTTTTAAATTCACTATTCAAGAATCTAATGATCCAGATTCAATTCTTATGTTAGTAATGTCATTGGTCAGGCCAGCAACACCTGAAGAAGAGGGGGAAATAATATTTCTTGAAATCTTGTACATATATTAACCCGTGTGCTAACAGTTGAATATATTTGAGTATTTAAATAAGTTAAATTTTTCTAAAGACATTCAATACTCATATTATATGATGGAAATAGTCTAATATATAAATACAACTAAATGACCATCATCACAAACATTCGGGAAAATATGTAATACATATTTCATAAATAGAAAATATTTCATTTTCTAAAACAGACACTATACATTAGATAAGTTAAATACAACCTTTCTATCAGGAAAAGACACAAAAAGTAAATATCAATTCAAAGATGGAAAAAACCCAATAATCTTATAGGGGACATTGCATGGAAAAACTTTAGTTGCTTTTTGTTTGTTATGCTTATGGCTATAAAAAATAAAAATTCTACTCTCAAACATGATAATGCCACTCTAAATATTATAGGCATAACAGATAGAAAGCAACTATTTAGAAACTTTAAGCTATCCAACAAACAGTATATCAATTTCTATTTATTCATGAAAATAAATGATAAAAAATAAAATTAATAAATCAGTGCAGAATAAAATCCTTCCAGAATCTCTCCATAGAAAACTAGTATCACATATATTTAATCCTCTATCTAATATCATCATTTTTTTCTTTTATTTAAATGTGATAGTGTTTCTTGTGTTTACCATTTGTAATCTAAGTGTAATGTATGTGTATTTTCTATTCAATTAATTGTGGAATTTATTTATATAACAATTAATTGTGTTTACAATTATGTATTATATATTTAACTCTGTTTAACCAATAACACATTGAAATAAAACAATTTAACTTGAGTTTCATAGCAGAACATTTATGCCTAAACTATCATTTCAAAATCACTGTTTTCTAGTATAAATACTATTATGATATTAATGTGTTGATCAGAATTATAAAAAAACTATACTATAAATAACTGGAAGCATGTCATGTATGGTCATGTAAATTACAATTTAATTTTTTACAGCTATGTGAAGCTTTTTGTGTTATAATACCAAAAATAGTTTATAATCTTGACTAATTTCTTAATTATAAAAATGTGGTGTTAAATTAGTTATTATTTAATCCAATCATTATTTTGAATGTGCACATAATAGCTAGAAAATCAAATTTATTTTATAATATAAACATTGTTTCCAAATAATTCTGACATTCTCTGAAATAATAATATATTTTAATGAATTTATAGAGTTGTGAACTCAAGAACCAAAGATCATTGGATTGAGACTCAATTATGAAATTTTCAGTGCTGGATTGTCTTACAGTCTGGTAACACATTTTATTATACTTGTTTTAATTAATGTTTAAAGAATGAGAAAAAATAATGTAAAAAAATTACTCCTGATCTTTCAGCTATATGCTTTAATAATTACTTAGTCATTGTGTCCCAGTTTTAAATCTTGGGTGAAAAGTCAATATTCTCCATCTATATTTTTCCCAAAAACTTTTTCCCATAAATATGAGGTTAATATTTACCTAGATATGTATTAAGTACACAAATTTTGCTACAGATTTTATTTCCATGATGCAGCTCTAAATATCTCTATATGTTAATTAAATATGTTTACAGATCTACAGATGATAAAAACATTTTAATAAATGGAAATTTCATACTAAAGTCTAGTTAAAATTCCCAGTTAAGATATAATTATAATAAATACAAGAGTCAAATTTTCTACACTCCCATTGTCCACTGATTATGATTAATTATTTACTAGACTTAAAATTATCATATTATTCTTAATCCACATATGATTTTAAGCTCAGATAAGTGTTATTACATCTGTCTTTATTAATAACTACATGGTATTATTAATCCAAATTTATCTCTTGTTTTTTATAGTATGATCTTATTAGATATAATTAAATTTACTTTTCCAGATATATTTTTAAAACATATAAATAAAGCCATTTGAAAATGTCATGATGCATTTCATATTAAACCAATACTCTTCAGTTGGACTAGATCATTCAGTATTTATTAATATAAAGCTTCTCCAATTTGATCCATGAGTGCCATGATTCCAACAGTCACTTCTTTTATTCCATTAATTTTAGTTAAATATGATAAGGATTACTACTAATCATTTATTAGGATAGAAGTTTATTATATTTTTCTTATTTCAATATAAACATTAAACTCAATTAAAGATTAACATATTTGTTTTTTTATTAAACATAACTATTCAATAATGTTAATCCAAATGAAGATTGTTGATTCACTATAAATTGGATGTTGGAGATCAGTCGCCTTTTATAGACATCATTATTAATATGTTTTATGAATGGATTACGGAATATAAGTTTTAATTATATATATATAATTTATTAAAAGATATGCAAATGTTTAATTCTAAGTAGTTTTTTTTTAATTAGGCTAGCGCTAGATCTGGCCAGTTATTTATTTTTATAATTGGTTTTAGTTCAATCTTAAATAAGTAAATTTTTTTTTCCGTCTTCTGGACGCTAAATTAAACAACTTTACTTTTTTAATAAAGTATTCTAAATTTATATTAAATTATCCAATTTTGATTTAGATCTTACTTTATTATTTAATATTTTTCGTTCTGTTTTTAAATCAAGTTTTTTCTTGTTTTTTTTTTTTTTTTGCTAAAGATTTCTGAATTAATTAAAATGGCTTATACTAGGTTGCTAAATAAAATGTTTAATTTTGTTTTTTTAAACTTGAAATTTTTTTTTTTTCACTTATAATTTATAAATATATTTGTTTGTTTACAAATCAGTAGATTAGAATGTCATGTCGAGCAATAAAATTAAGCGAACGACAACAACAATTTTATTCAGTTAAAATATTTGTGGTATAACATCTTAAACAAAAGAATGAAGTTTATATTTCCTAGAAAATTTTCTATAGTGAATTTAATTTATATAACAGCATATTTTTTATAATAGTGTTTCAATGTTATTAATTACCTTTACAAAAAATGTTGATCTAAATTTTAGTTTTCATTTTATTTTTTTAAAAACGTTTTTACAATTATTATTTTTTCATTTTATTTCAGATAAAAAAGTAGTCGAATAGTGACAGACTTGGGCCAAGAGCCATATACCTAAGCTCCAGTTGTCGAGAATTTTGGCCAAATCAGGCAAAGAATTTTAGATAAATAATGAATATTTTATATAAAAAAATATTATATAGGGTATATGAGCACAGACTTTCACATGATCCACCACTCTATCTCATAACACTGATACACTTGAACACATATATGTCAAAGATAAATAATGATAAATATACGTAACCAGCAATCATCAGTTGGTCCAGATTATCATCTCTACACATATATGCAATAAGTGCTCAGATATATATTAAGATAGCCAATCTTCATACTTTAATGGACAGGCTTCAATCCACTCCACACCCCAACTATTCAACCATCCATCCAATTGAAAATCTGATGATGGAACTCTCAAAGGCCACCCTGAGGCTAAGATTCTACACTCATGTTGACTTAAAGTCAATCTGACCCTTCATGTACAGGACATAATCCATTTAATACATATGCGAGGAATGGGCTGACTTTAGGTCAACATGCATGTGACGAGAATCTCATTAGTTTTCACTTTATTTTTATCTGTATAAGCTACCTTTGTGCGGTTTTTCTCAATGAATAGAATGAATGTCTCTCAAACTTAGGTTTAATCTGCATTTCTGGATCCGAAGCCATATGACCTCCTACAAGTTAATCAACCGATTTTTATTTATTTGTATGTGTAATCTCTTAGCCATTATCAATTGTATTTGGAAATTATTTAGGTATATATAAATTAGTGTTTTTTATATTGGTAACATGAATATTTATTACTATATTTCTGATAAAAAATTAGATTATGCTAAAAAAAAAATATTGACTAAGTTCAATTTTAATAAACAATTGATAAAAGAAATAGAAGGCATTATTTGTATAAGTTCTTTATTTAAAAATAAACATATTTTTTTATTTATTTTGTTTGTTTTATAGAAGAACTTCCTATTTTTTTCTGATTATACTCAATATATTAAATAATAAATGTTTAGAATAAAAATAATCTTACCAGACATCAAAAGAAAATAATATCCTTTGAGCGGAAGTAGAGCTCTATTTAATGCTAACTTCATTTTGGGCAATCTAAAATAAATGGAAAAGTTGATAAAGCAATTTCTGCAGTTATTAATAATAATAAATTAAAACTTAATATTTAAATATACAATCTTAAAACGTACTTCAATTTCGGACTTTTAATAAAATAATTAATATTTGTGTATTCCTTCCTCCCCCCCCCCCCTTCTTCTTTCTTCTTTAAAAAATGATACGACTCCATAATAAACCAAGATTAGTATATATAAGTTATAAATTTTTAATATATTTCAAAATAATTATATAAGAAAACAAAATTATATTTCAAGACAATTCTTTGTAACAAGTATGTAGTCATAAATACAATTAAAAATTTATCTTAAAAATAAAATCTAGTGATTTATACACATATTTAAATTAATGTTATGACAAGCAAAATTTACATAATTATAAACAAAAAAATAAAGTAACAGTAAACATTTTTTATAAGAAAGATAGATCAGACAAATGTGATGTTAGAAGTTTAACCAAGCTCTATATAACAGGGAATATGACAGGTGGAGTAAGTGTCTGATCTCTGAATTTGATTTTTTTTTCTAATTTATTTAAGAAAACAAATTGCAGTTTTTTTTAAGATATTGGATTAAAGTAAAAATAATACCTCAGCAAAAAGGTGGAAAAAGTAAAAGCTATTATTTGAGTGTTTAAAAATAAACTTTTACTTATATTTTCACTTTAATATATTAAGAAAGGAAACTTGAGCAAAAGTAATTGATTAAATCATATTGAAAAATATTTGTAGAGTAAAGAGTTACAGTGCGTCTCTACCTTAGAACACAAAAGACAAATGGCATTAAACTTTGCAGTTGTCACTTTTTAGGATGATTAAAAATTATTTAGTAAAGTTTTCAGATTTTGTTTTATTAAAAAACCTAAGTAGTTTGTTTCCAAATGCGAAAAACAGAACTTCATAATGATATGTCTATTATTTGAGTCGATGAGCAATGACGGTTTATGTTTAATATTATTGACGCAATCAAAACCTTCCCAGAATTTAATTTCTTTGGAGAAAGTAGAAATTAATAGTTTATTTATTTTTACATAAGCTTAATGACATTTAAAAATATTTGTGTGTTTGCAGACATACTCTAATTGACATAAGTTCTTTCTTTGTACCTTGGTGAATGAAATTACTTAGTCATTTCGTTAATAGTTCTCTGTAGCTGGAACATACTGATATTTTGAATGAGTGTCATTGTAACTAGAATCTTTTTATTTCAATAATATTAATAGTGACCATATTCTTGATTTATGTTAATTTAGTGCATGAATATTTCCCTCTATAAATAAAGATATTAGTATATTTAATAACAAGTTCAATAAATAGTTTTGGGAAATATCTGAAAATTTATTAGGGAAATCTTTGCATGAATAGATATTTAAATTTTGACAAAAGAGTGTATAGTGTTTTCTATTGATTCTTTTAATTTCTTTAGTACTATTATTCTTCTGTCATTATATGAAAAGTGCACCAGAAAAATTTAATAAACAGGATCGAAGAGGACAGAAAGCTGATAATATAATTTTCCTGTGAGATTTTTTAAAATGAGACACTTTTGATTACTGAAATTCAGAAAATATTTTTCAGACGCTTATTTCTAAGGTTACAGCCTTAGTAAATTATTACTTAATATAATAATGGGCGTTTGATAAAAAAAAATTATTATTATTATTATTTAAAAATAATAAGATTAATCAAAAAAATATTAAGGATGTGTTAGTTATAGGATAAATTGGTGATAAGTATTCCATGATAGAATTGGTAAAAAAAAAAAAAAAGAAGCTATAGATCATAGTGACTTGTATGAATTGACCAATTAAAAAGAGAATTGAAGATATTTTTGAAAATAAAATTTAAAAAAAAAGAAGAAGTAACAAACAATCATTATATCTGCATAAATAGGAGTATAATACTTTTGCTTCAGTGGTGAAAACCTTCTCATATTTAAATTATAGTTTTGTGTTTATAGTCAGTGCACGTTCATCTGTCAACACAAATTATATTTTGATTTTTATTAATAAAAAATATATATACTCGGATCATAAATAGATGGCTAGATAAATTGTCTATGAACTTGTTACCTGAAAGCAAAATCATTTCTTATTTTTTATAATTTATAAAAAATTAAACTATTAAATAAAAACAAGTAAAATATTTCTTCAGAATAGATTATCTTATATCATAATATTACAATTTCAAACATACTGACAGAAGAAAGATATTAATGTAAAGGCTGTAGATAACAGAAATCTTATTCCTTAAATACTGATGGAATTTTTTTTTCTTTTGGATTATGTAATATTATACTAGTTTAAACAGTCAGAAGCTAAAGCAATTGTTCTCTATGTTCAAAATTAATTTGGGGAGGGAAGATTGCAGCTATCAGCTTGAGAGTTCTACAGAAGCCAATCAAGCTAAACGGGCTGTCACTGCATTCAATCTTATGTTCTAGAAGTTATATAATGCCATCTGCAGACTCTGTCTCTTTTATCCAAGTGTGGAACTTTTCTTCAAAGTTGATCCAATGTACAGACCTCTGCCCAAAAGAGGAAAAATTAATAACCTCAATGTGTAACACATTGGGCAATTTCATCCAGTTGATTAGCCATCAATTCATAGAGAAGACAAAGTTCTGGGAGGCATATTGTCTGATGAGTACCATTATGAATCTGGAACCAGTAATATTAAAGACAATTAACAAAAAAAGCTAATTACAAGGTTTAGCTATTGGACACTGGAGCCAAAATACTTGGATTTTTTAATCAAGTCAATCTGGGAGCCCTCCCAACTAATTTTTTTTTTTTGGCATATAGGAGGAGTATTAATAAGATAGATCTTATGTGTGGTCTTTGTAAGAGAACAGAGGAAACTATTTCACATGTCTTATTTACATGTCCAGCACTTCAGAGCCTTAGCATATGGATTGATTTCTTCTTGAAATCTAATTGTTTCCCACTAATTCTAATAGCAGAATGTATTGCAAGAGGTTTTACTCCATCCATTAGGTTTTCAGTGTTCCTACTGTTTGCCATCTGGTGTGTGAGATGTAAATCAATATTGCTCAGAACAAATATCAATTTGTCTAGAGAATTTAAAAGAATAATATGTAAGATCAGACATGGAGATAAAATGCTAGCTTCAACAGAAATTTACATAGCGATACGGAGTGTGTTTGCATGGTCTGATAATTAGTAAAATGATGACTTGCAGTTTTTCATTACTGGTATCAGGTTAGACTGTGAATAAGTATGAAAAGGAAGCATTGGATGGGATGTCATGGAGTGTTTTTCTGTTACTTTCTTGAAGATTAGTATGAACTATGTTTCTCTATGTGAATCTTTGATGGAAGGGGAGCTGTGAAGCTGTAGTTCAATACTAGTATTAAGGTCTCTGTGAATGATGTAAATATTAGTGTATAATTTTGATATCAATGTTAAACTGTAAATTGCTTGTAAATTAATGTTTGAATAAAGTTTAAATTTAATTAAAAAAAAAAAAATCTTAAAAAAAAGAAGAAAGAATTATTAATAACCCTTTGAAAAAATGATTAAAAAATAAAATAGAATCATTAGAATACAAAATTTATTATTTTATTCTTATAAAAAAATCTTAAATAAATCACCCCAGTAACGTATAATCTATGACGTATTCCTAGTATATAAATAATTATAGTTCCCCATACCCCTTCCCCTAATCCCCAATAAAAACTGACACGTAAGCTTTTTTTTTTTTTTTTAATTAATGAACGCGGTACTCTAAGCCAGTCTCTAATGAAAATTATCAAACCACGTTCTTTACTTTTTATCAATATCACTTTTAAAATGAGTACATTTTAAAGACTCTCACTAAATTATTATCTCAGTCAATTATTGAAAAAATTGAAATAAGATATTAGATAAAAAATAAAAAACTTAATTCACATTGCTTATGGTTGTTTTACATGAGTTCATGTATAAGATCTAATTATAATCAAAACAACTTTTACATTATTAAAAATAAATCACATTCCACTAGTCTTCGTTAAAAATTTGTATATTTATTTGAATATTTGTTACAAATCAATATTTATAGAAAGCACAATAAACTTATAAGATATTTTCTAAAAACAAATGTGTTAATTAAAATTAAAGGTTATGCAATTGATATTATGCAGACGCAATACACAAGTAGTTGATCGTTATTCATGCTGATTTGACATTCGCTACATTTAAGTTTTGATAAAATGCTTAACAATAATATGAATAGTTTCACGGTAAATGATGTTCATGTGTTATGATAGGCAAAATTCTATTTTTCTATTTGTATGACTTTATGGTTGTCAAGGAATCCCGGCATCCTTATCCAATTTTAAATTAAGCCTTTTTTTTTTTTAAGTGTTGTCAAAATTTGACAGTTAAAACTCAAAATACTTACGTTTAATGTAAAAATTGAGCATTTCGAAAAATACTTACATTAACAAATTAATAATAACGAACGTAGACAATAATTACAAATCCAAATTATATTTTGACTATATAAAAGATCTGCAAATTGGAATAATTGAGTAATGACAGAATCAGTTAATTTTTAAAGGAAAATAAAAATGCTTGAAAATTGTATTTTATTTTATGGAAGTATATTCATAATTTTTTTTACTAGTTTTAAGTTTCTTGGGATATCATCTATTACAATTATCGAATACCTAATCAGTCTTTCCATATTGGACCTTAGACATGTTTTAATTAGTTCCAGTTTTAAAAATAATCATTCCCATTTATTACTAAAATTGGACATGTCAAAAATATAAAAAAAAAATTGTTAAAGAAGTTTTCGAATGATATAGGTACTTATATGATGTTTTGTAGTTTAAATTATCAATGTTCTATATGTAATATATGGGATATATGAGTACAGTCATTCACACGACCCACCACTCTTCCTTACAACACATATGTTAAAAAGATAACTAATCACCAATACACGTATTTCATGCTAAACCAGCAATTATCAGTTGGTCCAGATTATCATCTCTACACATATATGCAATAAGTGCTCAGATATATATTAAGATAGCCAATCTTTATACTTTAATGGGTAGGCCTCAATCCATTCCACCCTCCAACTCTTCAGCCATCCTTCCAATTGAAAATCTGAAGATGGAGTGCCCAAAGGCCACCCCAAGGCTGAAATTCTCTTCACATCCATGTTGACCTAAAGTCAATCTGACCCCTCGTGTACAGGACATAATCCATTTAATACATATACAAAAGATTGGCAGACATCTCTACTATGTAATAACTGAAATACATGCTTATTATATACCTGTATCAATATATGTAATATATAGGGTTCTATATGATGTAGCATGAGCAGCTTTACTCATATATGTGTTTGGTTCGGGGAATAACGTATAAGTGCAAATATTTATCTATATATAAAATTTCAAGATTTAAAAAAAACAACTGATATTTTTAAAAATCTACATTAATTTCAAATTTAATTATAATATATGAGTACTAAGACAATAAAATCAATTACTTAAGGCTTTAATAGGTTTATAAACGTAGATGATGACAGTTAACCCTTAAGCTTGTAGGTTGCCTTGATTACAGGTTGAGATTGTTGGTAGCTTAAGAGTTAATTGTTAAAATATATGAGTACATATTAAAAAATTGTTTTAATCTAAGTCAGTATTGATGCAATGTCTGAATGAGTGAATTTACATAAAAGCTTCAAGTCATTGAATATTTAGCAAAAGATTGTTTTACCAATTTTTTGCCTTGAAAAGACTTTGAAGAAAATGTGAAGGTGATTTTATTTATAATATTACTTGACAGACTATTTTACTTTGTAAAATTTGTTTTAAATTTGCTGAATCTAATTTATTACTTTTATGTTCTCAAAATGGCACCCTACAAGTTTCAAAATGTTTTACAAATTTACTTGCTATTCAAGAATATTGTTAATGTGAAGAGGCTTTCGTAACAAAATTATATGGGGGTATAGCAATTTTATCAAAACTTAAATTTTGCAGATGGTATAATTGTTTTGTTTATCTTGCTTCAAAATTCTAGAAAATATACAAAAGTAAACAAATTAATTTTTAAAAAAAAAGTTTGAAAATAAATACTTAAAAACAAAGTACTAAAGTTCAATGTCGTTCCAAAAAAAAAAAAAAAAGAAAAGAAAAAAACGATAAACAGGAATTAGAAAAATTAATAACAATAAATATCTTGATCTAATTATTAATACAAACAAAAACATAATAGTTGAAACTAATTACAGTATTAAACTTGGAAGAAATGCTTTTGGTAAATATTATTAACTTGAAACATTAAATATATATATATACCTATGTTCTTCAAAGGAAAAGTTTTTTTAATGAAATTCACAAGCTCTTGTTTATAAATATGAGACTTAGATATAGCAAAATATGAAAAGATTCATGTCAAAAATAACAATAAGAGATCAAAAATAAAATGGATTATTGATATCATTAAAAGAATTATTAGACGGAAGTAGATTTAGATATGTCAGTAGCAAAGAAGTCCTTGGATAACTGAGGTCTTGAAAAAATCTCAAAAATTTTAAAAATATATAAAATAGCCACATGTGAATAAATGGATGAGGGTTATATGGAAAAAAAAGAAATTACAATATGAAGAAAATGGATTAAATGTGGAATGACTATCACTCTGTAGAGATAGATAATATTTGACAATGAAAAAAAAAAGTAAATACAAAATATATAATGATGAAAGGACATTGTGTAAAAAGTTGTTGCAAAATTTTGTCTTACTACTAGAGATGGTAGATTGATAGATTCTGGAGGTTACAGTCCATGGATTTTTGTCAATTTCGGTACTAGATCCCAAGCAATACAAGCATTGTATTGTTTTTTTTAATGCTATAGATCAATATTATTTAAATGTATATTAGCTTAAAATTAAAACAGTTTAAATTACAACTTGAAGATTTCATCCACTAGATGTCAAGCCATGTTATTTCACATAAAATTGTTGAAAGCACATAATAATGGTATATTAAAGGTGATAATACATTGGACTATTTCCATCATCTATTAGTAAATGTTGAATGTATAAAAAAATTTAAACTTTATTTAAAATTTTCAAATACAAACAGTTAGTAATAACACACAAATAGACAACACAGGTTAGTAATTACACAATGTACTTCCAGCAGTATTATTGCCCACTCTTCTTTTTCAGATGTTGCTGGCCTTTGACAATAGGTTAGTTGGTTAGAGTATTTACTTTAAATTCAATATTCGAGAATCTTTAGAATCTAAAGACGATAGTTCGGTTATGCCAATATTGTCACTGGTCAGGCTAGCAACACGTGAAGATGAATGGAGAATAATACTACTTGAAACGTTGTGTAATTACTAACCTGTGTTATCTATTTGTGTGTTATTACTAACAAGTTGCTTGTATTTGAAAAGTTTAAATAAAGTTTAAAATTTTCAATGCATTCAACATTTACTGATAGATGATGGAAATAGTCCAACACATTATCACACATAATATTTTAAAATTCTTACTGCAACTCAGATGTTATTTAAATAGTTTCAGCTCAAATTACACTAGATTTATTTATACAAGATAAATGTAATGACTTAAATTTTAGTTAAAAGTCATCTTGCAATAAAAATCCGAAAATGCTTATATGTAAAACTATAAATGAAGTGCAGTTAGATGAACAGCATAAGTAGTACATGTTAAATGCTGTAAATAAACATTATTTAAAGGACTGTACACTTTCCATTAAAGATGAAATATTAATAATATATATAATTTAATTATAATAATAACACTAGGTATTGGCAGGATCGATAATTATTAGATTGTTTACATGAAATTCGAATTCTGAATGAATTCTTTGGATTACCTTTTAGTTCAATGTTTTTTTTTTAAAATGTGGTTGTTAAAATTACTTATTTAATGGTGCTTTATTATATTTATATAGTAGAAATTTTATAGCATGAAACATTTTTATATGCTGTATGTAGCGTTTGGAGATGTCTGTTTGAAATACAGTATATATATATAATAAGGAGTGAAATTTCATTCTAACTTCCAAAATCGCCAAGCAGTCGTCAGAATTTTTATGCCATACTAATGATTATGTTGAAATAAAACTGACAGTACACTATATGTGTATATGTATCTCTGAGTGTATAAATAATATTAATATTGTTATCGGATGAAATTAGAAATAGCATGTATATGTAAAAGGCACTTTTGTAAAATTAAATTATAATACGTGCAAAAAATTATCTTAAATCGAAAATTAGAAAATTTTATATTTACCGAAAATATTGAATCACTGTGTAAAAATATAGTTTATATGCTGTTTTTTAAGTAACTCTTATTTCATTGTTCTATTACTTATCTTTAGATCCATTTAGTAACTGTTCTATTTTATTGCAAGAAACATTTCTGATTTTAAAAGTTTTTTTTTTCTGATTTTAAAAATTAATTGACTTTCTCATTTTTTAAAAACATGTTTATATTTATATTAATCAACAGAGAAGTCCCTTAGAGTGGGCATTTTTAGTTTATGTATTCATAAAAATTTATGTATTTTTTTATTTTAACTTTCCCAATTTATTTAACATTAGTTTCCTCGATAAAAAGTTATTGTTAAAAACTGGCTTAGAAAAAGAGTTTGATTGCAGTTTATTCAAGACAGCAAATGTACCTTCAATACTTCTTATTAAATAGATCAAAGGAAATTGCTTTTTTACTTATTCAATATAGTTTTGGAAAGTCAAGGAGCAATAGCGACAAAGTTTCCGTTGTTAGAAGTGAAAGAATAAGTATTTATAGCAAAAACATTATTTATATTGATTAGTTCATGGTATTTAGAGACAATGTTCAAGATTAATTAGTAATTATCAAAGTTTATTTATATTATATAGTTTATAAGTGATCCCAAGTATAGAAAAATTATTACTATGATGAAATATCTTCTTTATTTAAGATAAAATTGGTGTCGAATATACAATGTATTAGTTTCAACTTTGGCTTTTATTTTTATGGCAGTAATGTATAAATTGTAAGCAGATAAAGTCACAAATTAGATAGGCATCAGAAAGTCATGCAGGATCACTGATGAAGTTTTTAATTGGAGCTAATTAAAAAAGAAACTAAAAAAACTTTTTTTTAAAAAAAAACAAAAACAAATTATCTATGTCGTTGCTGGTGTTGTCTCCCCATGTTAAAATATGATTTATAGAATGACTATATTACATAATGAATGTGATATTTAGTAATTAAAGTAAATGTTTTAAAAAATCATTATTTTTAGCTTGAATAGACTTCGTTATACTCCTAATGCACTTAAAATGATTAGGGATCTCTCAGAGTACTTTATTTTAACTAAATTAATTGGATACAGAAATATCATTGTATTAAATTTATTGTATAAAAATATTATATAGATTTCCTATCTATATTATTTAGAAGCACTAAAAACGTTCTTGTAAAAATCTTTAAATAATCTAAAAATTTTAATTGCAAGACTATAATGTTAATTAGTATGTTCTTCAGAAATAAGATGATAATGGGCTTATTAACATAAAAGCATATCTTTATTGAATTGGTCATATGAAGATGAGAAATAATAATATACTAGTAAATAAATCATTTTATATTTGAACATAATTTTTATGAAAAAGATAGATTTCATTTGTATTATAAAAAATTTCAATATTTTAGAGAGGTTTTATATTGTTTGTTTTTATTGAAAAAAGTAGGATTGAAAATACGATACAAAGAGAGCAATAAGAACACAAAGTGATTACATCTTTCAGAAAAAAATCTTGAGACATAAAGAATTAAAAGTCAGGCTGTCCATACTTACTTAAACAGACTAAAGGAACAGCATGTGATGTAACTGACTGAATTTGTGTTTCACTGATTGTTTTGTATAATCATTTTTTTGTTCTTCATTTTCTGTATCTTTTTTTGTCTGGAATTACAGCTGCACTACTAGTTTAGGATTGGAGGTTAATATTGTTAATTATTAAGAAAATAATTATAACTTTAGAATTATTTGTGTTACTGTGGTTTATTTTTGCCCATGAATTATATGGTGAATTACAGAAAATTATCACAAACAAGTAATAATAAAAAAAGATAATCACTTTTATCTGATGACATTTTTTTAACTCCTTTAATATTTGAAATACAGGTATTTTTCATATATCTGGAGCTTAATTGTAAATATAGGAGATTTGAACTCAGACTTTCAAGCACCCTTCAACTATCCATGCTATCTCATACTACAGGTGTGTAGTCATGTGTATCAGTAGTATGAGGTAGAGTGGATAGTTGAAGGGTGCTTGAAGTCTGAATTCGAATCTCCTATTTTTATTTTCTTTAATAAATATTTCATTTTCGAATTATTTTTGACATTATTAAATTGCTGCATAAAATATACTTTGTTTTTTTTTGTTGAGAAAAAAAGTTTTAATTATATTTTTTTAAGATCCCACAAAATTGTAAAGCGTCTCTGATTGTTTATCTAAAATAGAATTTTTTCCATAGTTGTAGCTATATTAAATTTCACTTATAAAAACATTGCTTTATGTTACAAACAAGAATTATTGGTACATTTGAATAAAAGAAGAGAAAAAAGTATGCACCTGAATTAAATTTTAAAATGAAATTACAAAATATGTCTCATCATAAATAGAACTGAAAACTGTTTTATAAAAATGTTAATTAATTTTATTACGTTATAACAAAAGTTTTGCATTATTTAATGCTATAATGATTATAAAGATTGCAAATAATAAAGCTACAGTTTTATTCTGGGGAAAAAATAAAATTATATGTCATTTGATTTCGAAAGCAACTAATTTATGGGAACAAGGATAGAAATTCTAGAGTATTTGAATAATTATTTGAAAAAAAATATCGTACAAAATAGAATAAAAAATAAAATATATGAAAATTTGTTATAATTTTAATAAAAAAACTGTTGATCAATTTTACTTAGCCCAATATGCTTTTATCATTAATTTGTAAAAACTTGTAGACAATATTCTTGTTTCATTTAAGTGCAATGAAAGGTGGTATTTTGAGATAACGTGTTACTTGTTTCTGTAGTTCTGGGTAATTTAGTGTAGTGGTATAATGGAAGATTAAAATGATCTTTGATTTTTGAGTGACATTTTAAAAAATCTAAGTTTGATAACTAAATTAGAATGTTTGACTGAAACTTCCAACTGACTACACAATTGTATATATGAAATATTGTGAAAAGAAATTCTTCCACATATTCGCTATAAAATAGACACACATTCTTCCCGGTCAATGTTTTAAAAGCACAGATGGTCCGCCTTTGCTTAGAGCCTATTCTTTTTTAAGTAAACCAACATTTGCTATTAGTACTTAGATTTACGATTTGATCTTACTGGA
The DNA here is from genome assembly GCA_028023455.1 of Epiperipatus broadwayi. Lineage (NCBI taxonomy): Eukaryota > Metazoa > Onychophora > Udeonychophora > Euonychophora > Peripatidae > Epiperipatus > Epiperipatus broadwayi. The sequence goes on along the minus strand of JAQFVV010000402.1, from coordinate 115,062 downwards.
AGTCTGATTTTTAAATCGACAAATTACTTGCACAAGTTAAGATTTGAAGATAAATTTTCTCATTTTAACTACCTACGATAGCGAACCTTGTGTATAATTCGCTGTATTATTAATTATTACATACACCTATATACACGTATATATATAGATTTAAATTGTTTCTAAGTACTGTAATTGTAAATGTATAATATCGTTATCCAACATTCAGCCAGAAAATCAGCCTATTACTTTCTTACTATATATGTGTTCTAACAGAAACTTCCTTTATCAATTGTGAAATATGAATAAATACTTGATAAGTCGTCTAAAACTATTGATTTTAATCTTATTTAAATACTTAAAAAGCTAATCATTTGATTTTAAAGTGGAAAAAAAAATCAACCTTAAATAATGTTATCACGGACTATTGAGATATACACCTAGGTCTACAAAAAACAGAGACATTCTGTTTTTCATTTATAGGAGGTAAAGATCACCATTTCTAAAAGAAACATGCATAATAAAAAGTAATAATTATTCTAGAAGTTAACAAAATTGCAGATTTTAGCCACTCTTAAGTAAGTGTAAATCTATAAAATCGAAAATATCCCGCAAATCTTCTTTTAACGTGAAAACAATGAGATAAAGTAGTAATTAATCATTCACACATTTCATAATATTTTATTATATAACTTTTTTTTTCTTAAATGGTAAAGAAAATAATGATATTGATCAAGTTTTTGGAGGAATTCCTGTAATAAAAAAAGGTATTTAAATCTTCTACATCTAATAAATAATTCTTAAAATATACTTGAAACAAGTAGATACTTATTTTCACATACTTATTTATGATTAGATTTTTTTCACCTGACTCTTAAATAAAATGCATTAATTGTATTCAGTTCAAAATTGGGTGTGGATCATTTCTAGATAAATTTCATTCATGAAACCACATTAAATATCTAAATTCTATTTAGTTTATTTGGCAGGTATTGAAAATTTAATTTATTTTTTGCTCTAGAAATTGGAACATCCAATATGTGAGGTCCACTTTTAAATGTGGATTTCTTCCGTAGGTGGCTTAACAAGATTTTCTCCTGAGTCTTAAGTTTAAAAACATAGAGGAACATTGTAAGATAAATAAAAAAAAATTAATTTCCAATTTTGAAACTTCATTTAAAATCCTTTTATGATCGATAATCAAATAATTCATGCCATGACTAATTGATTATAGGAATCACCATTTAACAAACCCAGTGAACCTTTTGTTCTTTTACAGCAATTTTTTTATAAACTTCTTTGACAGTTTTCATAACAATAGAAGTATTTTTTTCCCATTACACATTTCTGATTGGTTATATTAACTTACAATTATATCTATTACTTAACAGATATATTTATTCTATTCCTTGTAATATTTACTTGCATAATGGTTTGAAAATGAGAAAGAAATTATTTCTGATTAGAGTTACTAGTATGCTTCTTATCATGAAATTTACAAATATTTATATTAAACTTTAAAACCAAACTAATGATCTTTTAATTATTTATATAAAATTTAAGCCGTTTTATCTTGTTTATTAGTTATTTAATCTTTTGGTCCATTTCAAGTGAGTGATTTTGTTTACTACTTTTTTTTTTGCATATTATTTGAATATTGGTTTGCGATTTTACAAATTTACGTTTGCTTAATAGTGTGCTAAAATCTAAATTTATGAATAGGTATACTAATTTATAGCATAATGTTATTTAATGCATATATATATATATATATAGTATTACATCATTATAGGGAGTATAATTCTATTGGGAAAATGTTTAGATGCTTGCCATGCTAAATGAAGATAAGAGCTCAGTAAAATTCAATAAAACTGTTATTCCCATCCATTCACTTCATGTTCAAATATCACTTGCCTTAACGAAATGATCATATTATTTTATTGGAAAAAATGGATTCACAGATCAATCAAAAATTAAACTTCAATGATGATGACTTAGAGCACTGTTGTTCCCAATAGATATGCCAGTGATCGAAGTGTATTTAATATTTTATGTTATTTGAGTTTGATTATCTCCACATGAACAAAATATATAAAAAAATGTTGCATTGTTATTTTGAAAATACCAATTAACCTCATAAACTTATTATTAAAACTCTGAACTCCATTTTCAAACTACAGAAATCAACAAGTAGTTTACGAAATCTCTATGAATTAGTCAAAAGTTACCATATTTAATATATGATGTGTTAATATATCTATTCTAAGGTTATTAAGTAGACAAACAAAAGACTTGTACATTGTCATTGCTTGGGATCCTTTCAATATAATTTGTTGCAGCATAATCAATTTTGAAAACTCTTTTATGTTATTAATATAGGTAATGGTAAAATTTTAAAAGTAGTATTTATAAAGTTTTCATTTTATTAAAAACATTTATAAAAAAATTCTATTAATATGCTTGTTAGCTGGAATAGTAAGGACCTTTTTATTAAAAATTTTGTGATTTATTCATAGAACTTAAAGATATCATTACACTAACATTGATTTTTCTGCATCCAGAGACATTCTTTCCAACTAAAAACCTCTTCATTAAATCCTTTTTATAAAATTTTCAAATACATCTTTGACATGTATAATTCTAAATAAAATCATAATTTTATCTAATAATCTCTCTAATTCTTTTTCTATTGCTTTCTTATTTCCTGCTCTCAATTTAGATTCCATAAACTTTGCTATTGATTCAGTTGGCTTGTTTAATCTCTGATTAATAACATATTCAAAAGCCTCTTTGAGAGCATTTGTGAACTTTTTCTTTTTCAGAAAACAATTTATGATAATATTTATATAAAAGTGCCAAAGATAATTCCCAGCACAAATCTTTACTCCTGGACCATAAAAGCAAGTTTGGCCATATATTCGAATCCACAGTAGCCACAGTAATATGATTGGAGAGAAATGATGCAAAACATAAATTATCCTGGCATATCACAATAATACTAATGTCATTAACAAAAAAATACTGATTCTCCCTTTCCAAAATGTGGATCATGTAAAGTCATGTAAACTATCTCATTTACATGTAATTCACATGCCTTTTATATCTTGCCAGTTGCCTATACTGTATAGACACAGCTATGATTATGATATCACTATTGAAAGTATGCTTAGAAGATTATAAGAATCTCATCAAAGGGAGAGAGAGAGTTTGTATATCTCTCATATACCATACCTTACTTCCCATTAATTCATTTTCAAGCTTTTCTTAATTTACATACCTCCAAAATAAATAAATGAGTGCATTGTTCCAATTGTACTATATTATCAATAATATAAAGTTTTGTTTAAAATGCCCTATACAGGTAGTATGGTGAATTTTGATTAGCATTCACAGATCAAATCACAACATAAGTTGGAAAAGTTCTTAATTTATTCACCTGAATGAAACTGTGGCATTTAGTCAGTCACTTAACTTCTCAAGCATTGATTATATTATATTTATAAACAGTTTTTAATTTAACATCATTAAATTATATAATTTTTTTCAGTAGAGCATTTTAAAGATATCAGAAATTTTGTCCTCTCAAATTTGTGCTGTTATGTTATGTTGATTTTTTTTTTCTAATAAATATATATTTTTTTATTTTCTTTCTTAGGTTTTCTATGTTTCAGAAAAATATATGGCAAAAGTTATACTAGCAGAGTTCTAAATTAATACATTTTAATTCTAATATTTATATTTTTATCACATCTTGATTTTCTAAATAAAAAGTTTTATTTCTATGATGTATTTACATTTGTAAATAGCTTATTAATACAAATGTCTCTTTAGGAAACTTTTAATATTTAAACATTATACAAAATATGTATTTTTAAAGTTTGTAAGCCTTGACAAACTATTAATGATATTAATAAATTCTTGTTCTTGAGCAAAAGTGTAATGTCCCTTGAGTGGTTTGATTTCAAAAATTTAGCCCATTCGGTTTTTTAAATTATGATGAATCCTTTTAAGCATATATGTCTGATCACCAATATATTATTTATTTGATAAATAAATATTCTTGCTTTCAGTCTTATCAATACATTTAAGTTCATAAATGTCTAAAATTAAACATTGTTTTAAGTATTTTGGCTATAGTTGATCAATTAATTCCATGGGTTTTTTTTTTTGCTATCCGGTAAAAAGAAATAAACTTTTTTAACAAACAATTCCTAAGCAAATAGTCTTTGAATTAATTTTATGTAAATTACAATTTTCACAACTATATATTAAAACTATGATTCTACTTTTCACAATCATATATTAAAACTAAAAAGATAATACATATAAGTATATCATTTTTATTTTTCAGACGTCCGACTTGAAATAAAATTACCAAAAGCAATTCTAACTACCACAATATTTTATTAAAGTTTTTAAAATATATTCTGGACTATTGCAAATTTTAGACTTCAAAAAGACAAATCATTTATTATTTCTGTTTTTTTTTTTTATTTAAATGAATTTATGTGTAAAAGCAGTTTTTCAAATATTTTTTACTTTCAAGTTACCTTGTATGGCTTTATATATATGATAATTGGTTATTTTTCTCACATTTTTTCCTGATCTATATCTCATATAGCTATTCATAATTCATATTAAATAGATATGGTGAAAAATAAAACACTAATAAATACTTTTTAAATATGTAACAATTTTATACTTTCTTAAAAATTATAGAACTTTTAGTAAAAAAAAAAATAGTTGTCGGATATCCCAGTTTTCTGAGCTATGTTCATAGTTTGATGGAGATCACAGTCAAAAATATTTTCTGATATTTCATTACTATTTCCATTATTTATATGAAATTAATATTATGATCTTAAGAACCCATGACTATCAATTGCCATTACACAATTCTTGTAGTATTCATTGTGTTGTTGTTTTATCTTCAGGATAATCTTAAGCATGGAGAATTAGAGTATTTATTCTATATAATTAATTTATATATTCAATTTAATTATTTTTATTTTTAGGCATAGAATTTAATATTCTGACATGGGGTTACTTTTATCAGTTGGCTTCAATAAGAAAGTAAAGATGTTCTAAATGATTTGAGATTTGTCTGCTCTGTGTAGATGAAAGTCACATGACTAACTGAGAACAAATTATTTGATTATTTTAATAAATACATGTTATGAGTAATTATCTTTAACAGGTTACTGTATATACATAATAGAAAATAATTGATCTGATAATTTTTTTTTTACATTTCTGCATTTCAACTTTTTCTCCTTGATTTTAAAAAAAATTCTACATTAGAAAACCAAAAAGATCACTTTAAACAACTATCTATAAAAAGAATTAATTTTCATATATGTATATGTCCAATACTAATCAGTATCTGTTTAGTTTTATATTCTTTTGAAAATAGTAATGGTTTTGGGAACAAGAATGAATAGTTGCTATTAAAATTTGAATTGTCTGTGAAGAACATTTTGCTCGTGATTGAATTTTTCTTTTGAAAATTATTAATTAATATTTAAACTATTTACTATTATTCTAATTAATTAATTTAGTCTATAATGTTTATAAAAATTAATTTGAATAGATCATTCCTTTTTATGTATTAAAAGTCTTTTAAATTTTATTTTCTTTTTTATTTAACATATCGACTGAAATTGTTATTAATTCTTTAAAAAGAAACAAGAAAGAAAAGACTTTATAACAATCAGTAATAATTTCAGGAAATAAACGTCCTTGACCTACCTGAAAGTTGGTGAAACAGAAACATACAGATATTTAATGTAAATATTGTTTAGGGGATGTTCAAAAAGTAAATAATTTAATAATTCATAAATCTACCCAAATTAATCAAAACAAGATCCTATGTAATTTTTATTACATTAAATTATGGTATGTATATAAAGTATCAAATATGTTTGGATGAACATACATTAGTATAATTAAAAATTACTTGATTTGATTGAATAATAAATAACCTTGATGACGTTAGTTTGTAATGTATATATATATCAAAATCATTACACAAATGCATATTAAAGTAATTAATGAATGAAATAATATTTCATCATCATACGTCTCTAGTATTATAGTTGTATATTTTGATGCAGTAAGAATTGTCAACACTGGGGCTAGACCACTTCTGTTTTTCGCTTTGATCGAATATCTTAGAAACGTCTAAGCAATAAATCTCTCAATAATAATTATATTATTTGTGTAAACAATTATTGTTTATCATTTTTAACGTAACATGTTGTAGCATCTTTAATTTAAAACTAAATAGCAAAATGATAAAAGTCATACAACATTAAAATTATAAAGAAATATTTAATGTATTTTTTAAAAAAATAAAATCTTTATTAATTAGCAACTAAATTGTGAATATAAAATGATAATCAATAAAAATGTATTTAAAATATTTTTATTTTACTATAATGGTATATAAGTATTGGTGACAATACATCCTTGATTGCCAAGTGTTTTATAATAGATTATTAAACAAATGTATAATGGCATTTTTTCATTGTTGTAAAATGAATGAATTATTGCGTTCAGCAAATAACTAAAGGCTTAAATTCATTAAAAAAAAAATTTACAATAAGATTGTTTATTTATGTAATAACCCTAAAATATTTCAAGTTTTGAATTAACATCAGTTTGTAATTTATGTGCATAAAGTTCTGTTTTATTTTAAATTTCATTATTTTAACTGAACATTTGCTAAAAGTATATTCATTTCAAATTTTATACCTTTAATAATTAAAAACATCATTCGTTCTTGACTTTATACAATAAACATTTCCAAGAACTTCCTTAGTGATTTGATGAATTGTTGTTTGATTTCAACCTTAATAAGTTTCATATGTTTTCATAGTGAATAAACAATAAACAATTAATTAGTCTACAAGTAGTTCCCAACCTTTTTTGGCCATGCCCATCTTAGCATCTCTAAAATCCTGATTCTATTTCCCCCACCATGATATATAATTCTTATTACTCAAAAAATTAACTTCTATTCATATGGAGTAAACCTAAAAAGCCATAACTTGCTCCAAATAAAAATGGAGAAGTAAGGAGTAAAGGTTATCTAAACAGAAAAGATACTGAGAAAGTGATCAAAAAGAGGGAAAATTAAAAACATTCTTAGTTTAATTTATGAATAATAAGATATAAGAACAGTTAATGGACTTCCAAATTCACTGTTAATAACTTGGAGAAATTAAAAAAAAATCATTATTAATAACTAATTCTCAAATTAAACTCCTTAAAAATAAAATTGTCCATCTGTGGGGCATGTGTCCATGTTAGGATCCATAGATCTACACAAAGCAATACTGTTAAACAAAATATTATTATTTGCATTTAAAATTTTTATTATTGTGATATTTATATTAATTTTTATAATATTTTGGAGAGGCATAATTATAAGATAGGAGATTAATAAACAAAAAATTTAAAAAAATTTGTCAGAAGCTATAAAAGTTTAATTTGCATTGGATTTATGTTTTGAGATTATTTTATTAAATATAATCATTGACAAGCTTTAGCTTTTTACATATTTTATCTTTAAATTAATATAATTAATTTAGAACATTGACATTTTCACAAGAGTTTTGTATTATTAAAATTTTGCAATCTATCATAACATTCATGTTTTTTCCCCATTTTAAAATGCATTTTATTTTTTAGACTTAGTATTTTGGAATTTATTTTATTAATTTCATTACTTGATGTTTTGAAAATTTTTAACAATTTTTCTTACTTAATTTTTATTTAAGTATTAGCATATATAGTGCAAATTTACACTTTTTATTTTATATAAACAAATACTAGTATTATATTACAAGTATAATTTGTCAAATTTTATCCATAGTTGACTGTGGTGAAAAAATCTTTGTTTCTATACTATTTTTTTTTAGTATATTAGATTTCTAATTTCTGTCAAAGATATCCTATATACTGTTATTTAATAATTTTAAATTGGTTTCATTGGATTTTTTGGGGGTGAGAGGGTTGATGTATAATAATATTTATTTTATATATTATTTAAAATCTTTTCTTGCTGCATTTAGCACTGTTGGTAAAGTGTTAGACCCTGGAGGATAAGATTCTCAAACCAGTTCCAGCTCTGGCACTTCCAGGGGTCTCAAGCAAAAGTTAAGATTATTACATTATGCATTCTTTAAATATCTTATAGGTTATCTTGGAGTTGGAAAATATCAGCTCATGATATAAGTTTAAAAATTTCAAAAGTTTTAGACAAATAAAACTTTATTTCATTTTTTTTCCATACAAAATCCATAGATAATTAAGTTTGGCATATTTTAAAATGATTTGAGTAATTAAAAAAAGAAGTTTAACCTCAAAGAATTTTGTTAAATTTAGAAACTTTTTAAGTTTTTGAATGAGATATTAATTAGAAAAAAAGACATTGGATGGGTTTAAAGATTTCTATATGCCAATTCTTGATTTTTTAATATGGTGTCTTGATTAAAAATAATTTTTATTGTTTATGTTACAAAGATTGTCTGAATCTGAATTAAAGCATGGGCATTTAATTATTGAAAACATGTTCTCATATTTATGTAAATATTTCCATTTTTTACAAATAAGATTAAACTCTTGTAATTTAATGAAACGTGTGGTGTACATGGAACAACAACTGGGTTGAATGCTTAAAAAATTGTATTTTTTTAATATTGTTAGAATTAATATCCATTAGCAGTATCAACAGAGATACCTAAATTAAAAATTATTCAAGCTTAAAGTTATAAAAGATATAGTAAAGATGATATGGTTTGAATAGTAATGATAGCAAAATAATAAACTATTTAATATATATATATAATTTTTCTGGAATTTCAATTTTTGTTCATCTATGAATTATTTTGAAAAAGTTAATTTTAAAAAAAAACTTTTTAATATGGCACAGTTATACAAAATTTTCTGATGATAATCATATACTAATTTAAATAAAAGCAGATTGTATTTTTTAAAAAAACCAAATTCAAAACAATGAATTATAAAAGATAATTTCTTTATGTGTGTGTGTGTGTGTGTTTTAAGAAAAGTTAAATGAATCGTGGACAGGAAACTGGACAAATATTTAAATGAGGAAAAAAGAAGGAAAATAAATGTAAAAGGCAATAAATTTAAGAATAATTTTAGGATAAAATATTTAATGGAAAGTTAATGGAAATGTTCTACAGTTATTAGATGTCATTATTTTTTGAGCAAAATACGTTTATTGTTTTTAAGAAATTATTTTAAAAATCGAGAATGCATTAATTGCGTATTCAAAATTTATTTAAAATTTTTGCAATTAATAACTAATCCACATTTTTATTTAAATATAATGCGACTAAAAAAAATATATCTCCAAACAGGCAAATTTTCTAAAGACAGTTACTACATTTTTAAGAATTTTGAGTCATAAAGATTTATTATAAAAACAGCAAGACTTATAGCAAAATCAAATAAAAGGCATTAAATATTAAAATAAATAAATTAATGTCCATTTTTTAAAAAAGATAAACACTTTTTAGTAGATATATCATCATCATCATTTTCACCATTATCGATACACTGCAGAATGAAGATCTTTCCAAGTTCAATTCACTTCTCCATATCTCACCAGCACACTTCTTTATTTCATTGATCTATATCATATGTTTTCTTTCTAGATCTTTTACAATCTATCTTTTGGAATCCAGTTTAAGATTTTAATTGTCATCTATTATCCTCTTTTCCAGAAATATGTCAACTCCATTTTATTGTCTTCATTTTTTCAATGATGTTAACACTTGTTTGTTCTCTCACTCGTGTATTTTATTTTCAATCTTTTCTTGTGACTTCTACCATGTATCTCTCCATACTTTTTGAGTAGTCTGAAGTCTCTGTGATGTTCTTCTTCTAAGTATACAAGTATCAGATACATAAGTAAAAAAATACATTTATTAAAAACCTTCCTTTTCAAACATGTAAGCATATTTCCTTTAAGCATTAAGCTATTTAGACCAATATTACTCAAACTAAGTTTAATTTTATGATTAATTTTGTCTATTCTGTTTCTATCTCTAATAATAATCTGACCAAGGTATTTGTAATTGTCAACTTCTTCTAACTCAATATTATCATTCTTTCTTTGAGAAAATCCATTAAACATTACTTTAGTCTTCTTAATATTTACCTTTAATCCTACTTCCTTACTTTCATCTGATAACTCTTGCAATATTTCCTGAAGCTCTAAAACATTATTTGCAACAACAACTACATTATCTGCAAAATCTAGATGACATTAATAATCTCCATTTATATTTATTCATTTAGCTTCATCATTTTAATTCACAAAATACTTTTTAAAAGACTGCTGTAAAAAGTTTTGAAGATTTGAAGCCAGCCTGTCTTACAGCTTTTCAATGTTAATCTTCTTAGTATCATTATGCAATCTATTTGTTTCACTTGCATTCTTAGTATCATTATGCAATCTATTTGTTTCACTTGCATTTTTATAAATATTCTTCTGAAAATGACTAATCTGGATCTATATCTTGATGACCCAATGCTTTAATCACTGAAGAAATGCATCTACAAACTCAAAGCATAATGCCAACTCAAATTCATTCATCTTTCTATAACTTCTCTCATTGCACTAAAAACACTTTTAAATTCAGCTTGTTTTTTTTTTGCTTGGTTAAAATCCAAAGTTTCTATTTTGACAAGTTGCAATTATTTTGATAAAAAGTTTTGAATAGAACTAATAAAAGATTGATAGGTCTGTAATTTTTAATATCTTCTTTATCACTTTTTAAAAATATTAATATTAATATTGTATTCTTCCACTCACCTGGTAAATCTTTATAATTTAGACATTTGATATATAACTTTGCTAAAACAAATTTTATTTCTTCACCTAATAATTTTAAGATATTGATTATAATTCCATCATTAACTAGACTTTTTCCTTCTTCATAAATTTAATTGTATGTCTCCCTTCTTCATTTAAAATACTGGACAAGTCAGAAGATATAGTAGTAGTAGGAGGTCCTTTTTCTTGGTTTTTATTGCTATATAATTTCTGATCTACACATTTCATGATGTCATCTCTCTTTTTAATGATAGTTTTATTTTTTTCTTATTGCAGAAATGTTTCCTACCAATAACAATCTTGAATTATATTATTTTAGTCAAAATATAATCCACTCCTGTTGCATCTTCATTTGTATGCTTCCCTATCCATTTCCATTTAAAAAAGTTTTAAAAAAAAAAAATAATAATAGAAAGGTTTTTTTCTTCCGAAAACATGACAAGTCTATGTTCTCTCTCATTTATATTACCATAATCAAATTTACTTACAGCACTTTTCTCTCTCAATTGTTTACCAATTTTACAAGTAAAGCCTCCCATGACAATTTTAAAATGTTGTTTGGTCTTATCAAAAGCCATTTGTACATCCATAAAAAAATCCTCTCCTTCTTTGTAATGAGAATTTATTAGGGAAAAGCTTGATATCTGTATTTAATATCTAATATTAAGTTAAATAACATATTTTGAAAATTCTGTTCAATACACAATGTTCTTCTACTTTTTATTTATAATAAAACCTATTCCAATTGTACTTCCAATGTTTGTATTTTTGTAGCACAGTATATAAATCCACTTTTTAAATCAATTGTCTCTTTATTTTTTCTTCTAACTTCACAAAGTCAAACAATATCCCATTTAATATTGGAAAGTTAATCTTCCAGTTTTTATACTCTTAAATACCTAAATAAAAGAATATAATCAAATGGCAGCTTGAATTTGCAATCAGGTGATTCTTAGCATCCTCCACCCACCATCTACTATTTTGGCTGATGATTTTACAGAGTTCTGGAAATAAGAGTCATGCTTTATTTTGTCTACTAATTGTAAATATCTATTAGAAAAAAACATTCACATACACATTTATTGTACCTTCTAGAAAATTCAACTGATATTTCAGTTAACAGCTATCAGGCAACTAAGAAGAAAGATTATAGTGTTTCTTTATCTTAAAACTCAGAGATAAAATGTCAATAAAATCATCACACTGGCTAATGTTGTTGGTGGGCTGCACATCCATGTTGATATACTATATGAATAATAGCATAGTAGTAATAGCTGCAATGACAAGAACATTAGTGGACATTAAAAAATTGCCCTGCTCAGTTCCTTTAAGGCCTCCAAAAGGAATCAAAGAATCTCCTTTCAGTTAACAGAAAATATATAGGAATAAGTTTACAGATGGTTTTTAGCAACAATTACTAAAGGAACTATTGCATATGAGAATCACTTTAAACACTGGTGTTATTATATTAATAATAAGCAATCACATACAGATAATTCTGAAAATTGTATCCATTAAAAATCTTTGCTGACATCTGTATATATATATATGTATATATATATATATATACATTGTATTTAATGTTGACATCTGTATATATATATATGTATATATATATATATATACATTGTATTTAATGTTTTCACAGTTATATGATGTAGATAAATGATAACTTTTTGGGCTGTACTGTGTATTATTTTCCATTAAACACTGATATTTCGACGGACTAGCATCTACCATTATCAAGGTTAACTTTCGAAAGCATATATATATATATATATAGTAGTGGATGGATGGTTTTACATTAATTATAAGTCAATGACAAATATCAATCCCTGATGGAGTAAACACAATATTTACTTTTACTTTTTTAATAAAATTATCTTATGAAAGCAAATTATAAGACTAAATATAACACCGTACTTTGCAATTTATGTATTGCTCCACCATGGCACCTTAGGTAGAGAAGAACATACTTGGAGAGTATGCATGTCCAAACAAAAGCTATAAAATATATAACTAGTGTTACATTTTTATGTTCAAAGCATTTTTTTGTTTTGTAGAAACACGGGTGCCAGCTACTTATCCAGAGAATAAATAATGCACTTTGAATAATGGCCGCTAATTCAATGCCCAAGATACACCCCTGACTAGCTCACTCTATTTTTAATTCAATAACAAAATATTGTTTCATTTAAATAGTGGTAAAAGATTTGATTGACAAATAAAGTTTTAAGTTTAAAAACAATTTATTTTAATTATGGCATTTACTAAACTAATTTTAAATATTTTATAAATCTTATTTAACTAATATAATATGCACATTTATAATTTACACACTATAATATCTTAGGAGAAAGCATTAAGTAATATTTGAAATTTAAAATACATGACATCAATATACTAATACAGGAATACACACAACATTTTAAACACACATATTAATAGTTTGTATATGTATGAAATAGAGTTCTTAAACTTGACTCTTGGTTTTACGAAGGCAATGGCTAGTTTAGAAATAAGAAAAATGTTATTACCTAGGATTTTGAGCATGGGTACTTCTTGCTGTTTGCTGTTTCTGATGAAACATTTTTAACCAGTTAGATTTGAAGTTTTCTTGTGGAGATTTGATGTTGATTATTCCAAGGCATTTTCTTTAAAACAATTAGATACTGAACAGTTTCAGCTTGTTATGCAGGCATCACTTTTATCAGGTAGATTGGTGGTTTTCATCGGACTTCAGGCTGAAGAAAGTTGTCTGTTTTCCAAGGTTTTAACACTGCATTTTTGATTCTGGATATATCATAAGTTGACTGATATAACTCTCTCAAATGCAACTTAAACTCAACTTTAACACAATTAACTCAACTTATCTGATAAAAAAAATGTCTATTTATGCATGAGGTGTGTTTTCATTTTGATATCCTCCGGCAATATCTGTTGTCAAAATTCCTTTGATAATCTCTTAATTACATGTTTTTGAAGATTGTTTAATTAGTAGCCATGCAAACATGTTTTTATATTTTTATTAGTAGCCACCACTGAGTGTTTTTTTTTTAATTTTTTAACTTTCATTTATTTTTCAATATAATTTTAACATGCTAATATACATGCATGTATCATTTCTTTGTTTACTCCTGCACATATATATTTTATTAACAAGCTTACATTTATGCACATGTATAATTTATTCTAATACACTCAAAATGAAAAGAGATTTATATTTTTAAACTTTTAACTTATATTTTAACTAATAAAAAAAACTCTTTAACTTCTTTTATGAAACTTTAAGTTTGATGCTTCTGAAGCGAACCCCCCTTCTGACTCATTAAGTGATTGTAACTTTTATTTCAAAAACTCTTATACTTTTCATTTTACATTTTTCTTTTACGAAAAATTTTATTTTAATAATTTTTTTAACAAAATTATTATGTGCCAACACAATGTTGGTACAATATATATATATATATATATATATATGTATATCCATTTGTCTATATATATATATATATAGACAAATGGATAGACAGATAGATAGCAAAGAGTGAATGACAAGAGTGATTCAGAAAAAGAATAATTCACAGATGTAAAAATAAGGGATAAAAATATTTTATTTTGAGCATTGTTTTCTGTACTTAAAAAAGTGAAAAATACTGCATAATATTTTTTATACTAATGGCACTGAAAGATAATGAAGAAAAAATGATAATGAAATACAATCTTTTTTAATTTTTTTTAACTTATCAAATATAAATGTATAATATCAAAAAGGATCTTTAATAAAACAAATTGGATTATTTTGATAGATATTGTACTTAAAAAAAGATATATATTGGATAGAAAAAAAAATTGTAACAAAACTTTGTACATACATTTAAACTTATAGTAAACAGCTTCATTAAGAAATGTATATAAAAAGTTCTAAATCAAAGATATTGTGCTGTTTATTTGTTTTTATTTAGATAAGATGATAAATGATCCTTATATAAAAATGGGATTAATATTGGAAGAAAGAAGAATCATTATATTAGATTTGCTGACAATATGACAATTCCTTTATATAAAATTAGTATGTGCTTAAATAATGTAAATAATATGTGTAATAAGATTTTAATAAAAATAAAAAGCAAAACTAAAGTGATATAATAGTTTAAAAAAATAAAAATGCAAAATGGTAGTTATATAACATGTTGCAGGGCAATTTGATACTTTTAAATATTTAGACCATTGTTTAAAAATAATGAAAATAGTGATTAAAAAATAAATGTGAGAATTGGCTTTTAGGAATTTTGAAAATTATTCTATGAATCTTTAAAATTATATATACTAAATATAAAGTCATTTACAATGTTTCCTCAAATATCGTTTTAATTGCTAAAATTATTATGAGAACTAGAAAATAAAAAAAAAAGATTAATGCAATAGAGATGTGAATTTTGAGGAGAATATTAAAGATAAAGTGGAAGAGTAACGTTAAATGCGTAAAATAAAATAATAATAAAAAAGCTAACATAATAAATGAATAAAGATTATTTATGTTAAAAATGGAAAGCAGACGCTATGGCCGGCATATTAAGCATATAGAAAAAGAAAAAAAATAATGCAAAAGAAAGAATTTAATAAATAAACTTATAGGATGTAAAACTTTTGTAGCAATCAAACATTTTTTGACAATCTGATGTATAATCATAATAATTCAAGTTGCCATAATTTTCATGTTCAGAAAGTGATATATAAAATGTTTTTTACTTAGTTATAATGTTTCAGTTTTGAACCAAAATATAATCAAGAACTTAATGATATATTGTGACAGTCAGTCTTAAATGACTGCCACAAAGATGGCTGCAAGCATAGTTGTAGCCCAAACAAATGTACATGTTATAATAAAAGGAGTGGTCTGTGCAGGTATATTTTCTCTGTTGCTTACACACACACTATATTGTAAATAAATAGGATGAATGGTGATAATATGCTTATAAATAAACAAATGCGGACACCACATATAAATATGTATTTTGCTGTTAATAAATGCTATATATATTTTTTATTTATGATATGAATAAATATGGCAGGGGATTAAAGAAATTATTGTGAGAAACTGAAATGTATTTGCAAATAACCCAACAGTAAACATGTTTTATTTTGATTTTTGATTTTATTTTAGATTCTCAAATGTTGTATTTTTGTTTTCTGTTGCTTGTTGAATATTCTTTTTGGAAAACTTAAAAACAATTTTTATGTGACAACAAGTATACAGTTTAAGTTTTATAAATTTTTTTTAGAACTTAATGTTCATGACTGCAGGCAAGCCAATGACCTCTTTTTTTTATTGTATAATGTTTTTGGGGGAAAAAATGTAGAAATTGTATCAGTAATCATTCGGCTTGACACCTACTCAAAATTATTTAATTAAATAAATGTGATTTTATTTTATTGTTTAAAGAAATCAAGGGATTGAAATTTAAATGGTCTGTGAAATTCTGAAATTAATTAAAAGATAAAGTTATCATAAGACAATTTTTTTTTTCCAAGCAGATAGCTAAAATTAAATCCATTGTTTGGACTTAAGTAATTAAAAACAGGGATTAATAATATAATTAAAAACAGAAATGTAAAAGCAATAACTTGTGGAGGGGGTGAGAGAATACACCCTATAGTGGGGAGGATGTATAAAGGCTGGTCAGGTGAAATTTAATTAGTTAGCTGGGTTATATTCATTCACTCTCACGGGCACTCTTACCCGTTCTCTGGTAGTTAGCAATATAGTTTTCAGAGTGGATGGATGGAAAAGCAGAATTATGAATGTAAAAAAAATATTTTTTCGGAATGCTGAACAAGTGGAAGAGTTATTAATAGCTGAACGTATTTTAAAAGGTGCAGACCAAGAAATATGAGACTTATGGACTAAGAAAGAAAACTACAATTGAAATTATTATTATCAGATACATTTCCTAATAAGTATTAAGTGAAGGAAGAAAGAATACTGCCCAATTAAACAAAAGAAAGTGAAATTTAAGCTAATGTTTTATATCGCTAAGGGAATGGAATCAAGATTTATTCATGATACAGCAATGGACATGGAGTAGAAGACCAAGTTCGGTACATTCGCACCGCTCGAAGACCTACATAGCCATCCAGTGATGTGACTTTCTATTTCTTAAAGTGTAGCTGCTATGGACAATTTGCCAGCATCCATTGAAGCCCTGTTAAGTAATCACCTGCACAGCAGATATATATTGCCCTCAAAATCCTAGCCCGGAGAAGAACAAAGCCTTCGGGAAGTATTATTTATGTTTTTATATCTATTTTTTGTGTCTTATTACTAGTAATTTGTTATTTTACTAATATTGCTATTATTAAATGAACCAATGAATTACGTAATTCAGTTATAAATATTTCGTTTGTAATTTTAACAAAAAGGTACACGTAATTCATTGGAGTATCTAAATAAATTATAAAAGAAAAGAGAAAGTAGATATGAAATATTTCAATATTTCAAAATAGTTAAATAGAAATAGTTGGGTGGTTTGGTCATTGGATGTATGTGTTTCGCCTTGAAATAATAGTAAATTTATTCCATCCGCTACATGCAGGATTGTTTTCATAAGGAATAAAGGTGTGTAAGAAAGTGTTCCAAATAATTATTATTCTCCGCTATGGGCAGGACTCATATTATGGAACTTTTAAGATTCAAATATCATTAACTCGTGGCTAAATTTTTTATTATTATTAAGAAACACATGCATACCATAGCCAATACACATTGTTTTTGTATAAGTAATTTATTCCAAGTTTTGAGTTTAAAGTGTAAGCAGGGGAGAATTTCAGACCATTCCTTTCCCATTTATGAAACTATTTAAAATTTATTTATACGCTTGAATTTTAATTAATATCATTTATGTGTGTGTTTATTCTCTTCTTTATTCTGTAAATATTTATATAATCATAGAGGGCTTAATAAATTTAACATCTAATTTTAAAGTATGGCATTGTGCTGTGTATTTGATAATGATATTATTGTTTGACCTTTTCTGTTAACGAAGCAACAAACCACCATCCCGAAATCATGAGTTGATTGAGCTAGTCAGGGATTAAACTTACCGAGATCGGGAATCATTCATTAGGCATTCACTTTTCTATTGATTTTATATATATAAAAAAAATATAAGAGATTATAACTCTTTATTAATTACATGATCATATCCCTTAAGCAGGGGAGCAATTTCTTTCTTAAGGTGGCGCGCAAAGGTTGCAGTAAACGAACCTTTCAAAGGTATGATTATAGTAATGTATATTTTGGATGCCTTTGAATATTTCTTAATTGCTGCTTGATGTTAGAAAACGCATGTCATGCTCAATGTGTATAGAGACGAAGGCAGCGACCGTTACAATATATATATATATATATTATTGCTTTTTTCTAATATTGTATGATTATAATTTGTTTAGAGTGATTTTCCAGCTTTAGATTGAAGACACAAAAAATATTTATTTATTATTGTTAATGTTTAAATATGTTGAAATTTATTTAGTTCAAAATTTTATGTTACAACAACTATCTTTATTATTTCACAATCATTTCTGAAATATCAAAACCTTAAAAGCTATTTCTAATATTATTGCAAAAGAACTGATAAAAACACTTTGAGATGAACTGTAGACGTTGCATTTTTTTAAGTAGTTAAATCTTTGTTGCAATGCTGTTTATTTTTTATTTTTATCTTTAATGGAAAAAAAGCTACTCATAGATAGTACCATTATTTAGCATTTATTTGAAGGAATTAGTTATTCAAATGAAGACAGAATTATATTCTATTGATAGTTGGGAATTAGTGGGGAGAAAAGAGAAGAACTGAAAATCGAATTGATTTAAAATATGGCATAATTCTTATATAATAAGCATAAGATATCTAGAATAATTTGAAAAGGGAAATGGTATATTTTGATATTTAAAAATGAGGCACTTTGTATTGATCAGGAAATTCAGAAAATTTTGGATAGAATTAGAAAAGAATTAGATAAATTAAAAATTAATGGAGAGTTGTAATATATGAATAAAAATAAATAAGTAAAAATAGTGTTTGATTGAATTATGGGACGAGTACAACAAAAACTTTAGACAAAAAGATTTTACAAAATAAAAAGTTAGAAAAACAATTTATTTATGGATCATGGTAGGGAATATATCATATATATCATGATAAACTTTAAAGACGATAGATAAACTAATAAGAGAATTATAGAATATGAATAGAGATAAAAAATATTTTGGAATTATATAATAATAAAAAATATAAAATATGAAATGATATTTGATAACACTAGATGAAACCTATTGTCATTTTGTGCAAAAATAGGAGGTTTAGATTTTACAAAATAAAGTAAAAATGAAGTAAGAATTTGGAATATAGATATAGTTTATATAAAAATGAAAGAAAGAATATTAGATATTTATTTTGAAGGGTAGGATGTTGAAAATCTTGTATGGAGAGTTGTAGACAATTAGAGGTAAAGAACAAAAGAATTAGAGATCTTATAATGTTTTGTTTACATCTTTATAATGATCACACAAAAAAAAATCAAGTCAGATATCACATGATACAATTTAATAGGCTTGCATTACAAATGTTATATATAGAGCTCATAAATAATCTCTTAACAATCTTTTTAGAATATTCCTAACCCAGACTGGTTTCCACTTCTGGCATCCTCAGTGAAGTGCTAAGATATTCAAGCATTAGATTAAAAATACCAGGAGAAGCCCAGCACTTTTTCTAATGTACAACTATTAAGTAGATAACTATTAATGAGTAACTATTGTTAGATAGCTGGATTGGAAAACATATGGATGTCTTAAAATTTCAGTTTTTCTACTTAATAGTTATACATTAAATAAAGTGCTGGGCTTGTTCTGGTATTTTTAATCTAATGCTTGAATATCCTAGCACCTCACTGAGGATACATAAGCAGAAACCAGTCTGGGATTGGGGATATTCTGGAAAGCTTGTTAAGAACTTATTTGCAAACTCTATATTAATAATCTTTATAATGAAAATGGAAAATATGAGGATTGAGTAATGAAATTAAATGAGAAAAAGAAATGGCTCAGGGCTAGAAAAATTGAGTAACAAAATGCAAAAAGTGAATGAGGTTTTGTGGTATATAACAATTTTATGATAAAGAAATATTTAACTTGACTATCAGAGTTTCTGGATAATGTATGCAGAGAAAGTCATTGTACATCACTAAATCAATGTTTATGTATTGATTTGATTTGAAAGAAGACACATGCCATTTTTGATTTTATCCATCAAAATATACTAATGCAATCATGTGATGTTTAATTTAATTTTAAAATTTGAATAAATGGACCTGTATATATAAAATAAAATAGTTTTTCTTTCCACAGCAATAATAACCTTTAAAGTATATCTTTGCAAAAAAAAAAAAAAAAAAACAAATAGTGAAAATATTTTAAAGTCTAATCAAATATATCAAATGGAGACGATATATATTATTCTTTCTCTGCTTATTCTTTAAGTAAAAATGGCTAGATATTGAAGTTAACTATGTATTAGTACACAAACGAAAAGTTTTAATCCTGCTCTGAAACTAAAAGTTTATAAGATTTGCTTACACTTCCAATCTAATGTCATGGGCATTAGAGATGCATATATTTTCCATTGCACTATATATGTTTATATAAAATTCAATAATTTTTATCCAAATTATTTTAATATAAATTTATTTTGTAGATGAAATTTTTGAATAATAACACTTCTGTTTATGAATAACATTTTATACCTAATTAAAATCATACCAGCAAATTACATTAAATTCTTTTCATATTTTTCAATTATAAAGAAGGAAGTAAAATTGCTAAAATAATCAATATATATACATACTTTATAAAACAAATATTCAATTTATAATAACCAGTTAATAAATACTAAAGAATATTTTAAAAGTTTGCTCTTAAACATATTTTTAAATTTAAAAAAAAAAGCTTTTCTGTTATTTATTCTAATCCAATAAAATAGTTAATAAATATGATAATACAAAACCCAGCAAAAAAAGTGACTGGTTCTTTTTCCATGAATTATGTGCTGAAATAATTTAATTATTAATCACAAAAGTCTTAAGGTGCTAACATATCAAGATAATCAGTAACTATGTGAAAGCAACAGCTGTTTTTACCTTCTTAAATCGTTTTTGTCTCTCTGAGATCTCAAAATGTTGCAGACCACTTGAAAACATTTTTATAAGTCATTGCTTAGATGCCACACACACTGTGAATCATTTCAAATATTTCAGTAGCAGGTTTGCCAAGTTTAAGACAAAATTTCATCTTAACATGTAGTTCCACACTATCACAATGTAAACTGTGATTCAGATAACCCAGCACATTAAAATTTTTGTGATAAATAGTCAAAGCATATTTCTAGATAACAAGTGCAATGATCATTGGTGCAGATATGACACTGCAAAGATCTTGGGAAAAACCAGATACCAATCACCTTTCCTCTAAGAGATATAAATACAGGTAGTTCTCTATCTTTTTTAAATCTTCAATATATATACACCTAAAATGGTGAGAATTAAAGATACATTGTAGGATCACCATTAGGAATATTATAATGCCCACATAAATACAATTGCAGTCAACAGAAATGAAACCCATTTGTTCAAATCAGATTAACCTGTGAGCTTTACACTAGTTTAATTTTACTTAATAATATTGAATTGCCTGTTATTCGACTTTGTAGTATTCATAAAAAACTAATATTTTATAAAAATGGATGTAGGACACAAATTAGGCAAAATAATCAACTACTTATATATTTATAGAAGCTATATAATTGCCATTTATTTCTAATAACTTCTAAAACTCTATAATGATAGTGCTTTCATTTCAGAATCAGAATACAGTATTCAATCAAAACTTTTTATTCACATAAAAGGCTGCAGTTTTTATAACTAAGATTATTTTTTCTTTCTTATTTTTTTTTTAGAATATGCACAATAGTAGATTACAAAAAATCTTAAAATAACATCACTACTGTCATATATATATATATGAAAAACAAAAACAAGTTTTATATACATAAAAACCTGCTATCGCTTGTATTAATGATCAATAGATGGAGCTTTACCAAGACCTCCAAACAAGCGTATTTGTTTACATAAACGTCAGAGTCAATATTCACTGTCTCTTTCATTTTGCTCCACCCTCAGATCAGCTGATTTCAAGCTGATTTGCTCTCATCAGTGAGGGATAGGAGTTAGAAACTAGACCTAAATATTAATTCCAAACGTTTATGCAAAACGTTTCTATCAGTTTGAAAGCATGAATTTTTTAGACACCTAAATGTCTTCAAACTCAGCCTATCAAACTAGATAGCTATATGGGTCTGATATCAGTTCAGTTTCTCCACATAGTCAAAGCTTCTGCAATCTATATCATTGCAAGAAAACTTTAAAGGTACATTTATGAAAAACAAAAACAAGTTTTATATACATAAAAACCTGCTATCGCTTGTATTAATGATCAATAGATGGAGCTTTATCAAGACCTCCAAACAAGCATATTTGTTTACATAAACGTCAGAGTCAATATTCACTGTCTCTTTCATTTTGCTCCACCCTCAGATCAGCTGATTTCAAGCTGATTTGCTCTCATCAGTGAGGGATAGGATTTAGAAACTAGACCTAAATATTAACTCCAAACGTTTATGCAAAACGTTTCTATCAGTTTGCAAGCATGAATTTTTTAGACACCTAAATGTCTTCAAACTCAGCCTATCAAACTAGATAGCTATATGGGTCTGATATCAGTTCAGTTTCTCCACATAGTCAAAGCTTCTGCAATCTATATCATTACAAGAAAACTTTAAAGGTACATTTATGAAAAACAAAACCAAGTTTTATATACATAAAAACCTGCTATCGCTTGTATTAATGATCAATAGGCTTTACCAAGACCTCCAAACAAGCGTATTTGTTTACATAAACGTCAGAGTCAATATTCATTGTCTCTTTCATTTTACTCCACCCTCAGATCAGCTGATTTCAAGCTGATTTGCTCTCATCAGTGAGGGATAGGAGTTAGAAACTAGACCTAAATATTAACTCCAAACGTTTATGCAAAACGTTTCTATCAGTTTGCAAGCATGAATTTTTTAGACACCTAAATGTCTTCAAACTCAGCCTATCAAACTAGATAGCTATATGGGTCTGATATCAGTTCAGTTTCTCCACATAGTCAAAGCTTCTGCAATCTATATCATTGCAAGAAAACTTTATAGATACATTTATGAAAAACAAAAACAAGTTTTATATACATAAAAACCTGCTATCGCTTGTATTAATGATCAATAGATGGAGCTTTACCAAGACCTCCAAACAAGCGTATTTGTTTACATAAACGTCAGAGTCAATATTCACTGTCTCTTTCATTTTGCTCCACCCTCAGATCAGCTGATTTCAAGCTGATTTGCTCTCATCAGTGAGGGATAGGAGTTAGAAACTAGACCTAAATATTAACTCCAAACGTTTATGCAAAATGTTTCTATCAGTTTGCAAGCATGAATTTTTTAGACACCTAAATCTCTTCAAACTCAGCCTATCAAACTAGATAGCTATATGGGTCTGATATCAGTTCAGTTTCTCCACATAGTCAAAGCTTCTGCAATCTATATCATTGCAAGAAAACTTTATAAATACATTTATGAAAAACAAAAACAAGTTTTATATAAATAAAAACCTGCTATCGCTTGTATTAATGATCAATAGATGGAGCTTTACCAAGACCTCCAAACAAGCGTATTTGTTTACATAAACGTCAGAGTCAATATTCACTGTCTCTTTCATTTTGCTCCATCCTCAGATCAGCTGATTTCAAGCTGATTTGCTCTCATCAGTGAGGGATAGGAGTTAGAAACTAGACCTAAATATTAACTCCAAACATTTATGCAAAACGTTTCTATCAGTTTGCAAGCATGAATTTTTTAGACACCTAAATGTCTTCAAACTCAGCCTATCAAACTAGATAGCTATATGGGTCTGATATCAGTTCAGTTTCTCCACATAGTCAAAGCTTCTGCAATTTATATCATTGCAAGAAAACTTTAAAGGTACATTTATGAAAAACAAAAACAAGTTTTATATACATAAAAACTTGCTATCGCTTGTATTAATGATCATTAGATGGAGCTTTACCAAGACCTCCAAACAAGCGTATTTGTTTACATAAACGTCAGAATCAATATTCACTGTCTCTTTCATTTTGCTCTACCCTGATATTGGAATGAAATAAAATATTTATTCTAAATGTAAAAAAAGTAGGTGTTACTAGAAGTGTTTAAGTTTTCTCATTTATATATATATATATATATATATATATATATATATATATATATATATATATATATATATATATATATATATATATATATATATATATATATATATATATAACCAAACTAAATTATTCCAGGAGCCCTACCTATAAGACAAATATAAAGTCTACTTTTAAAGTTTGTATAAAGCAGACTTTGTTTGTCTCATCAAGTAGTGTTGCTGGAATAATTTAGTCTTTGGTGTTATATTCAGCACCAGAGAAGCAAGACATTTTGTATAATGGTCTTTTTTTATAATAAAAAATAAAAAACACCTCGGACTTCAGTTTTGAATTAAATACTGTACTATCAAATAATGCTGCACTAATATAAAGCAAGATAACAATGTAACAAATTAAAGCGATTACAAATTTAAAGAGGTAATAAACAAAAAAAGATTATTAAAAAATAAAAAACTTAACTATGAATTATTTCTTAAAATATTTATTTCTGCATAAATACTATATCTTGGATTGAAGAAGAGAGTATTCATTTATTTAACACTCAAAAGGTGCGTGCTCAATTAGCTTGAAAGGCTGATATTGGAATGAAATAAAATATTTATTTTAAATGTAAAAAAAGTAGGTGTTACTAGAAGTGTTTAAGTTTTCTCATTTATTTTTGAAAATTAAATAATTATTCAAAAAATTTTAACAAAACAAAGTGTTAGTACAATATTTGGTAGAAAATAAATAACAAGAAAGGATTTATTTTTAATTCTAACCCTAATCCTAACAATGAAGGTCTACTATGGCGGAAAGATTATAAAATTATAACTTATTTACAGATTTACAGTATAACGCTACTTTCAAGTCTTCTATAAATATGACCAGCTGGTTGAAAGCTGTAAATCTGTAAAGAAGTTATAATTTTATAATATTTCCGATATAGTGGATCTTCACTATCTATTAAATTACAAATGAATAAGGAAAGAAATAAAAGATAGATTGAGTTAGTACTCCTAACAAATTTATAAAAATTTTAAAAAGATAGATTGAGTTACTACCCTTAACAAATTTATGAAGTTTTTAAATAGTTTTGCTAAATTGTTAAAATCTAACTTGTATTTCAGATTCACAATCTATATTTTAGATATATATGGTATTGATATCCACAACTTTTTATCAGAAAAATTAACATTATTATTAATATTTTTATATTTAGAAATAAAATTTTTAACTGTATAATATACACAATCATAATTGTATCCAACGTTTAACAACTCATTACAATAAATTTCAATATTTTTAGTTTTATCTGATGCATATTTACAAAGGTTATCATTTCTAAATAAAAAGGACTTCAAACCTGCCATTTTATGTGACATTGGTACTTTTGATTCATATGGAATATATCCTCTTTTTGCTATTGGTTTAAGAGTCATATAGTAATCCAGTTTATCCTTATTTCTAGTAATCTTGAGATCCAAAAAATTGAACACTCATTGAATTTTCATCTGTTTTAATCCACTTTAAACTCTTTATATTATTTAATTCATTAAACAAATCATTAATAGCATTTGGCTTTCCACAAACAAAAACATCATCAACATATCGACTGTATAATTCAAACAAATATATTTAACACAGAAAGAAAGAAAATATATCTTCGGTAAATATATCTTCCTTAAATATGAGTACTCCATCAATTATATTTGATCATAATAAAACATGTAATTATGGTTTTAAATTTAATAATAGAGATATAAAAATTATTCAATTGAAAGGTGTAGTGAAAACCGTAAAATTAAAAAGGCAATGATGATATCTAGGAATAGAGGTGGTTTAATGAATAGACAATCAGCTAATATAAAGACAACAGAATTGTGGGAAATTTGAATGGATTGAATGATGGGTAGTGCAAGTTTTTATTTTTTGTTTTTATGATTGTCAGTGAAACAATTGAAAGTACTTCTGGTAAAGAATATATTATTTAATATTGAATACTGTGTTAAATATATTTGCTTGAATTATTATTATATGATTTAAAAATACAGACATTTAATGGTTGTAGTTTTATATATATATATATATTAAAAATATTCACTAGAATAAAAACTACAAAATTTTAAAAAATGCCTATATAAAATTAAAGATTAAAATTCTTTGCTATAGCTAACTTCAGCGTATTCCGCCATCTTAAGTAGCAATATGTTAATATTTAATTATTATCAAACTCTCACACCAGTAACATTGCCATGTGAATTACCTATATATATATAATGCCAAATAACTCCCAGGTTTTTGGCATAATAAGAACTTCAAATTCAATCATTATTCTTTTTATTTTATGTATTATGTTCCCAATAATCACTGAAAGGATAAATGATGAGTGTTAATAGAAGTCATTTCAAAACAATAAATTACTTTTAAACCATAAGTATTTGTAATGAGAAATTTCAAATTGACTTTACAAAAAATATGACTTTAAATTCCATACTTACTGAGAATCTCGATAAAATAACTTTACACCTTGTATTTAATTTATACGCATAATTCAAACAAGACGTGGGTTTCTACTAAACTCAGAAAAATATAATTAAATGATCAGCTATCATTCATCTTAATGAAAAATTATAAATGAAGATAATTCATATTTACATCTCAACAATTCTTATTGCAATAAAGGAATAGAAGATGGGAGGTTTTATTTACAGAATTGGACAAAAATTGATAGTTAAAAAATCTGTGGGTAAAGTTGGTTATGGTGACAAAAATGGAAGAGGATACAAGCTTTTAGAACTTACAGAAAAAAATGTAAGCATAGCAAAATTGAATAATATTTTGAATCATAAAAATATTAAATTCAAATTTGTAATGTTTTTAATTGATTCAATATATGAAGTGATTATTTATTTGGAACGATTTGAGATACATTTTAATTCAAAATTAGAAAATTGTCAAGCGTTGGTGACCGAGTGGTTAGCACAGTTGCCTTACAAGCAGTTGTCCCGGGTTCGCTTCCTGGCTGATGTTTTGACACATAGAAAAAAAAAAACTAGAAAGTAAAATTATTAAAAATATAAAATGGATTAACAGTTGATATTCATAATTTTTAGAAACACTCCAATAAATTTAAATTAGAATTTGCTAATCGTTTTAAATATTTTAAATACAAGTATATTTTATATAGCTGGAGTCTAAATGTAATATATAAGATTTGAACACAGACTTTCAAACTTTCAAGCTCACTTCAGCCATCCACTCTTTCTCAGACAACCGATACACATGACAACACACATGTGAAAAGGATAAATGATCTCGAATATATGTATTTCATGCTGTCTTATATAATCAGTGTTCAGTTTATAATGAGTGAGCAAATCTTCATTCTTTAATAGACAGACTTCAATCTACTCCAACCTCCAATTCATCAGCCATCCATACCATTGGAAATCTGCCTATGGAACTCCCAAATTCTTTGTTAATGCCAATATTATTGTTATGCCAATGTTGACTTGAAAATAGTATCAGATTTTGAACATGATTCAGAGTTGAACAAAATCAATAGGAAAGATATTTAGTACACCATTAAAAAAATAGGTGATACAAAAAGTATGATTTCATAAGCAAATTATCATCTGGCTCATCACAATATTTAAAAAGAAGAATATGAAAATATTTGGATATCCAATTCTATTTAATGAAATATTTTCATATTTCTGTAAAATAATATGCAAACAGAAATAAACAGGCAAAACTCTCTATACGTATTGCCACTCAGTGCAAGCCAGAGTAATCAATGGATGCCAGAAGGCTTGTGCATAAAATCCCCATCTAGTGCCTAATCATCCAATATCCCCAGACTAGTTTCTGGCTTGTGGCCTTCGTCAATGAGGAGCCATGGATCTGAGAGCACTGCAGCTAGGTCTTATGATCTAATGCAACCCTCCAGCAGCTACCTTTTATCTCTACTTAACTACAAAACCATGAGTCTTAAATTGAAAACACTAATATTTTCAATCCAAGTTCATTAGCTTATATAGTCATATAGGTCTGAACTCAGTTCAGTACCTATACATTTTGGTGTCTTACTCTGGCTTGCACTGAGTAACAATACGTATAGAGAGTTTTGCTTGTTTTAACAATAGTTATAAGCCAGCATAAGAAATGGTGATCATGTGATGTTTATTGGCTTAAAAACAGAAATAATAATGAGATAAAAATATAAAAATGATTTGGCAAAAAAAAAGTTACAGACAAAAATAAAAGGTTCAAAAGTATAAAACAATTTCTTGGTGTTGAGAAAAAAAAATTGTGTCAGTCATCAATAAAAATAAAAACTGAAATATTACTAAAAAAGGGGATATTATAAAATATGTGGAAGAAATATTTATGCTTAAATTAATTTTTTTCACAGATACCAAGATGAAATAATAATACATAAATATAAAAATCCAACTTTCATCTCCTAGTTAAGTCACATAATAAGCATGCAACACAGGACCAGCTTGATAGTTGATAATTTTAATTATATGTTTACCAGAATAACAAGTAAATGACACTTTAATTATAAACATGGATTTTTTCATTTATATATATAAAGTTGTGCTGAATTTTTTTTGTGTGTGCATTTATTTTTGTTTTAATTTGTTTATAATACATTTTATAATTGAATTTTAATAGTCAGATTTTATACATGTGTTAGAAATTGATGACAATGCAATATGAAAATAAAATATTTCAGGGCTGTTCTCTTCTTTGTTTACAATAGCAATATTAATGAACTGAATTTCAAATACACTGATATCATTGCAGTAAGTTTTCATTGATATACACAAGAGGAAAGTATATTTTTCAAATGCTTTTATTTTTTTAAAAAATATTACACTAAAAAGTGTTAACAATTAATTAAAGTAGACATAAACACAAATATTAATATCATTTGTTTGTAAAAGTTGCTTTTTTTAAAAAATTTATTTTCTCTTGAGTGTAAAAGTTTCTTTTTTTAATTGTATTTTTTCATAAACAAAATAATATTGATATTTAATATGCTGTAAATTTCCTTTGAAATATTACAAAGATTGCAACATTATTTTCGTTTTTTATTTAAAATAGAGCAGTTACAAAGATATCCAAATACTAAAAAATTAAAAGTAATATATATAATATTTTCTAATAGGCACTTGTATTTACTGTGCACTAAAAAGAACAAAAATATTTATTCAATGACAATTAAGGATTTTTATATTTGACTTGAAATGAAAATGTGGGGTGCCCAGAAATAAATTAATCCAATTACTATTTTTTTACAATAATAGATTGAATTAATTAATTTTTGGATACCCCACATTTTTATTTCAAGTCAAATATAAAATCCTTAATTGTAGTTGGAAAAAAACCCTCATTATTTTTGACGTTTTAGGCACAGTAAATACAAATGTTTATTATAAAATATTATATATTGTAAGGGATGAAAAAATCGACCTTTTCTTTTGAATTGCCATTATAGTTAAAAAAATGTCTTTGGTTTGGTTTTCACATAAGGATTTGTATATAGGTTGTTATTGTTGTTAGTTGTTGCTATTGTTATTTGTTTCATTTTTGTTTATTTATTGTTGATATATGCTTTGTTTTGTGATGGTGTGATTTTGATGGCAATGGTGACATATATAAATTCACGTATGTATGTATATATAAATAATTGTAAGCAATAACATATAAATTGCTAGTTATAGTTAGATTATATTTTACTTGTGGTAATTATTTGGGATACAATGTTATTGTTTGTTATTTATTTATTTATTTATTTTGTCAACTGCAAAAATAAATTTTTATGCAATATTTTTTTTTGTGTGTGTGTTATTATTATTAGCATTTTATTTTTTTCATCTTAATATTTTAAAATCAACAATCAGTACATATTAAAGATTTTTAGTCAGTGGCTGAGTTGTAACAATAGGGAAAAGATTACTATAGAAATAGAGAAAATAATTGTCATTGAAAAAAAAAGCAAGCAAGACTTTTACTTTAATCTCTTCTACAAAATTCCTTTTTGGGATAAATACAACAAATATTGAATTGTGATATAGCATAAAATGGAAGGATAAAACAAAGAATTTCTATTCAGGGTTTTGAACCCTTTGCCTACCTTATTCACCATTAAGATCTGGTGAAAATACATCAATTCTTGCCAAGCCAGTATTTATAAGCAAATCTCATTAAAAAAATAGCTTTTTTTTTTAACTTTTAAGTTTCTTTTAATGATCCTAAGCTTAATATCCACATCAATTTATTTCTCCAACTGAATATAAGAGAATGCCAGGAATTAATTGCTTCAACAAAAGAAAAATCCATAAATTCACATGTCACTAATGTGTATACATATTTTAAAGTTATTTCAATTTCCTCCAGGATGGACAAAACAAAAGAAAAATGCCTGACATAATTAGCGAACTGTGAACAGACAGTAAATTAAATGGGGTAACTAAAATTTGATCATTTTTTGTTTTTATTAGTTTATATTTTTTTTTATGAAATTTTAAAATTTATCTTTACAAGAGTATATAAATATGTGGTGTCTAAGACTAGCTTATAATTTTCTTTTTGAATGTTTTGACTTAATAATAATAATAATGAAAGTCAATTTATAAATATAACATATTATTATTATTTTTTGTCAGAAATTTTATATGTTAAATTGCGCAATAGATTAGTAAATGCCAAGTTAAAATAACGATTGTAATAATATATATATATTAATATCATTAAATTGTTGGATTTGATTTGAATTTTACTTATATAAATATATTAAATGATAACTGTCATGTATAACTTAAACTGTAAAATAAATAAAGTACACTCATTTGCATAGGAGTTATATATAAATATGCAAAATATAATAGAACCATATTTACAAATTCTATCATTATGTAATAATTGTATTAACTCTTCAATTATTTTAATTGTATTGTCAGATGTATTTTGAAAAGTATGGATCAAATCATGGTATTAAATATTAGAGTTATAGATTAATATCCCCACATATCTGTTATTTAGAAGTTGTCTTTTATATACATTTTGCCTATATGTAAAGGCTCATATGATATATATAATAAATAAAATTTCCGTTAATTAAAAACAAAATTGTCCTTAAATCTGCAGAAGGACGTTCGGTTAATTTCTTAAACCTGCCTCAACTGCCATTAAATTCAAAATCAAAAGCTGAAGCAAACGTCATCAATTCAAATTCCACGACTCTTATTTTAATGTTAGCAGCTTGTCAATTTATTAAATGCATTTTATTTTTGTTTATAAAAATTGCCACTTTAATTTTTCTTTTACAATGGTTTCTCTCTTCATGAAGAATTTTAACATTTTCAAAATCAAATTAAAATTTATATTTACATGTTTTTTTTGTGATCAAAGAAAACCAAAGGATATATATATATATATTGTGCTAGGCATTTAATAAAGCCTTGAGTTGATAAAGTTATGAAATGAATGTTGAACTTTGCAGGCTAGGATAATATAAGCCTTATATTAGTAAGAAGCCCAAGTAGTTGATGTTCATAATAAAAGATGTGGTTCAAAATAAGTAAAGTAAATAAATCCTTGTAGCATAGTGGGAAGGAGCTTTTTACATTGTCTTTTGTATTTCTTGTATGTTGATTCAGCTTTAAAAAAATACATCTATAACCTAAATTATTAATTTAAAAACAAGCTACTACTAATTAATTAATTGATTGATTGATTTTATAATAGTTTTCTACAATTCCTATGCAAAATGTAAACTTCAATTTATGTTTATTATCAATAAATCTTTTATTTGATCTATATAAAAAAAAATTGAACATTTAAAAAACAAATCATTTTTTGTGTTTTCCATATATATATATATATGTAATATCAAATAATATAAGCATAATAAAACAATTCACTAGAATAAAACTACAAAATTTTAAAAAATGCCTATATAAAATTAAAGATTAAAATTCTCTGCTATAGCCAGCTTCTCGCCACCGAAGCTGGCTATAGCAAAGAATTTTAATCTTTAATTTTATATAGGCATTTTTTAAAATTTTGTAGTTTTATTCTAGTGAATTGTTTTATATATATATATCAAAATATCACATAACAGTCTTGGAATAAAGCTTATATCAATTTTTTTTTAATAAAACAATGACTTTGAGTTTTCATTTAGGATTTATTAATATCTTTAATTTCTCTTTTTAGTGCAGCAATTATTAGATAATATGGTAAATTCACCATCAACTAAATGGTAATATTGTGTTTTAGCTAATTATTTATTTAAGCAATTATTAATTGAAATATTAAATCATATATAATCTTGTTTGTAAATATATATTGGATTCAACAAATTCCCTTTGTTTCCAATGTATATTCTAGTAAATGATCAAGTTAACCCTGAGAATAAATTATTTGATAGGTCTTTGTTTGTGCTCTGTAGTATCCAGGTTTACTTCACATGTAGTTAGTTTGGGACATTCTATTACATTTCATTTCTTTTATATGAATATGGTGTTCTATTACATTTGATTTCATTTCTCATCATATGTAAATAGTGTATATTATATTTGTTGTCCAATGATTGGGATGATTTCATCTTTTTTTCATCTGGATACTGCATTCTATTACATTTGTCACTACCAATTAAGGCAATTGGAAGTTTTATTACATTTGGCCTTGCAACTCACGGCTTTCTTGACTATTCGATTGGTGGTTGTGAGGTATACTATTATCACATGTGAGTTTGATTAATTAATTGATTAGTGGTTATGGGAATTCCATTACATTTTGCCATTTAATGATTAGGACAATTTCATCTCTTCCAAACATAGATAATATGTTCCATTACATTTTGACACCCTAATCATGAGGCTCAGTTAGTTGATGATTGTTGGTGACAAGTTTTCCATTACAATATATATACATTATTTTTAAAATAAACTAATTCATTTGTAAGATAACTATAATTACATGTAGTCAAATAATAATAGTTTATCTATTTTTTTCTCAATTATTTCTTTGCATTTAAAACGCTATTTTAAAAATCAGGATTAATTATAAATACTAAGAATTACTAATCTGGATTAATTAACTTAGTTAACTAATTTGGTTATAAATTTTGATGGAGCATATTTTCTGTTATTGTTGTTACTCTTTAATAAACAACTCCTCAAGTATATAAAGAGTTGAGAATTAATTTGAGATAGTCAAATTAAAATGGAAGTATTAAGTTAGTTGAATTTTGTTTGGAAAAAGAGAAAAAGTAGCAGTCATCAAACAGTCGACTCTTTAAATGAGCTCTTCATTTTAATGCTATCTTTTATAGACAGAATGTCACAGCAATTAGTGTACGTGGATCTTAATATGGCTTTTGTCTTAAACGATTTATTGGATTAGTTTCTGTAGATTGCCTATTTTTTTTGTATTTTCTGTCTACCATTTTCATTAAATTAGATATCTCTGAATTTAAATTGAAAACTTCAACAATTTCATAATTATCACTAAATAAGAATGTACCATTTCAATTATTTACTATTAAATTCCATAATACCAAAAGCATATTTGCAGCTAGATATCCATGCTAAACTATATTTAAAAAATAGAAGCTAAGAAAATAAAAAAAAATTTATATAGAAAGTATAGTTAATGAATAATTAAATGTGGTTATTTTCTATTAAACAATTTATTTAATCTAAATTTCAAACCTGTCACTATTTTCAAACTCTGGTTGATATTTTCTTTTTTATGATTGTGTTAAATCGTTCATGTGATAAGAAAATAAATATTATATTTTAATATGACTGCAATTTGATCGAGAATTTTGTTATTATTAAAAAGATTAAATTGTAATTTAATTGTTAAGCTAATTATATCAATATTAGTATTTGGATTACATCAGATTTTTATATTTTTATTCTAATAAAAATTGTAAACCTTTGTTATAAAGTATGTACAATTTTTTTTTGTATTTACAAGGTAAATTATAAATAATAACTTATGTACCAGTTATTGCCATTCTATTAGTTAAGTAATTACAAGATATTCTATTTAATTCATGATATTTCTTTTGATCTTTGTGCTACAAAACTTAATTGCTTCTATGATTAATACACCTTTATATTTCTAATCTGACTTAGATTGAGATATTTTAAAATTTATTTAAGCAATGCACGAATAGCTAGCTAATTGCTTTTCAGTATCACCAATCAATATTACATCACTGGTACTCCTAGAAAATAGATATTATTTTTATATTACGAAATAAAATAAATTTGATGATAATAATTATAAAGAGTAACTAAGCATTCTACTATATTTAAAATCCGTCAGTAGCATCAACTTATCCAAATGAATATAGTCTTTTCAACTCTAAAAAAAAAAAAAAAATAACGAAAACTATATAACAGAGATGAGTTTTGGGTTGATGTTACAAACCAATTGTTTTTATATATAGACCATGTTGGTTCATTATACTTGCTTTGTCTAATTGTTGCCCTCTTTTATATTCAATCCTAAACTATATACTTTTAATGAAGGCAATTAATATTGCACTTCTTTAGAGTGTCTTCAAAATACTTTATATAACATATTTAAATAGGGACTATCTTTTCCATGCTCATGTTTACTGTAAAATATTTTTTAAGACATTTTATATCATTGTTTTATTTTATATATCCATTCTAAAAAATGTAAGTAATTAAACGGCTTGTTG
The DNA here is from genome assembly GCA_028023455.1 of Epiperipatus broadwayi. Classification (NCBI taxonomy): domain Eukaryota; kingdom Metazoa; phylum Onychophora; class Udeonychophora; order Euonychophora; family Peripatidae; genus Epiperipatus; species Epiperipatus broadwayi. The sequence continues at coordinate 80,136 of JAQFVV010000402.1, read as the reverse complement.
TTAAAGAAAGTCATCTGATGTTTGATTTTACAGTAACTCCTCCTGTTGTATCACTTCTAACATGCTGGAAAAAATATCAATTGGTCTTATGAGCTTTTCATTTTGCTTTAAAATTTTTAAATAGCATTCTTAAATAATATTTCTAATACCTTCTTGATAGAGTGTTCAATTTTACTTCTACATAATAAATTAGATAAAATAACAGTTCTATATAGGGTATACGAGCAAGACTTTAACATGACCCACCACTCCCCACATTATCTCATAACACCTGAACACATATATGTTGAAAAGATAAATAATCACCAATATACATATTTCATGCTAAACCAGCAATCATCAGTTGGTCCAGATTACCATCTCTACACATATATGCTTTAAGTGCTCAGATATATATTAAGATAGCCAATTCTCATACTTTAATGGACAGGACTCAATCCACTCCACACTCCAACTCTTCAACCATCCATCCAATTGAAAATCTGATGATGGAATTCTCAAAGGCCTGAGGTTGAGATTCTTGTCACACCCATGTTGACCTAAAGTCAATCTGACCCCTCATGTGCAGGACATAATCCATTTAATACATATACAAGGGATGGGCAGACATCTCTTTTATGTAATAACTGAAACACACAGGCTTATTATATACCTGTGTCTATATATATAATATATAGGGTATATGAGCACAGACTTTCACACAACCCACCACTCTCCACATTATCTCATAACACTGATACACCTGAACACATATATGTTGAAAAGATAAATAATCACCAATATACATATTTCATGCTAAACCAGCAATCATCATATATCTTTTCAACATATATGTGTTCAGATGTATCAGTGTTATGAGATAATGTGAAGAGTGGTGGGTCATGTGAAAGTCTGTGCTCATATACCCTATATATTACATATATAGACACAGGTATATAAAAAACCTGTGTGTTTTAGTTACAACAGTTCTAATTTAATGCAGTAATTATATCCTTGTCGTAAAATTTCTTTTAACATATTAAAAAGCAGCAGAACATTACAGTGTTTGAATATCAACATCTAATTCCACTTTTCTACTTAAAGAGTTATCATCCAAGATAAAAATTGTGACAGTTTTTTTTCATTATTAAAGAGATTGAGTTATTGAATATTAATTATTAAACCAATAATTAAAATATTAATTATAAAGCCAAAACCCAAAAATATGAAGCTCTTGTTTTTGCTTTTATTCAATTAAAAAAAATTTTTTTCCAATCTTCCTGATTCATGAAGCCATCTGTAATTTTGAAACAAAATTGAAATTAGTACAGATCCTTGTTTAATAACAGTTTTCTAACTATCATTATATCACTTCCTCTTAGTCCATCAGGTGGAAGCCATATTACTATTATTACACTTTGGTGGACAACTGATTTATTTCATGTATCACTACAAAACCTATTTTATTAATTGATAAAATCAAAATTTTAGGCTATAAACCACTCTTTTGTTTTTTACATATATCTTGCATGTGTCTGGAAACCAACCCAAAGCAATATTAAATCTGTGGTAATCATTTAACTACAAGACTGGAAACAAATAATTGAAAACATATGGAATGACATTCCACAATTTGTGGAAGTCCAATGTGAAGTTCAGTAGTGATAAAGTTATTTGCCATTGAAATATATTCTATAGGAATTTGTTGGTGATATGCTTTAAAAATTTGCCATTTTTGAGGAAGAATAATGTTTGGAAATTTGTCTAATGGTTTTTTGCTTTCCATAATTGACAGAATCAAATGTTTGCTGTTTTCAAATATCATATTTAGATTTATTAATTTTGATTTAAGAAAAGTTTGTTTAAATATATTTATATAAATACAAAAAATGTGCACACAAATAAAGGGAATTTTCAAAAATAGAAAAAAAGTCACAAAACAATTGTATGGACAGTTTATTAAAAGGCACATGAATTCAGTCCAATTGATAGATTGTGTTCCATCCTCATGAGCAAACTAAAAATATTTATTACTTTACATGGGTAAAAATTAGTTCAAAAATGTTTAGTTCTTGAGTCTTTCACATTATCATTGCACTAAATTGCAAAAGCACTGCAATCAATTATTATTATGACTGCCAAGATAGTAATTGACTAAGGCAGAGGATACCAATTATCCTTTGATTATGAACCTACAATGCCATTGAGTTATAATTTTATTTAACATCTTACAACTATAGATGATTTCGAAAAGATAGAATTTGTGAAATGAAAAAAGGAACTATATAAAATTAAATGAAAAAAGGAACTATATAAAATTAAATGAGGCTTGTTATACATCATGAAGTTAGAAAAAAGGTGAAGAGACCGTTCATTTGAAAAATGAGTGTGCACTTTATTATAAAACCACAAATATTGAAAGCTAAAAGTAGAGTAATAGTCATTATAAATAAAAGATAAAAAAAATATTGTGAAGATTGATGGCATACTAAATAGAAAATAAGTGTAAATTATCCAATTTAATGAAAGTTAACAAATTCAAAGAATTCAGCTGCAAATTTAACATATTCTTGATGTGATAAAGAAATATAGAATTTTACTAAATGTACAAAATACTTTTGATCAGACCAAACAACATTCTAAATTTGTCACATAAAATTTTAATAATAGAATTTTAAAAACGATTAAAAATTAATACAGTATGAATAAATTTGTTTATAAAGGCAGAGAGAATACAGGCATGTGGAATTTAAAGCAAAAAAAATCCAGAAAAAATTAACAATTATAACATAAAAATGAAGTTATTGAAACTGGAATTAATTGTAGAAGATTTGAACACAGAATTTCAAGCACCCTTCAACTATCCACTCTATCTTATACAACCAATACACATGATCACATACATATGAACAAGATAAATGATCTCCAATATACATATTTCATGCTAAACGAGCACTCAGTGGTCCAGAACATTATCTCCAACACACACACACATATATATATATATATAATCAGTTCTCGATTTGTATTAAGATAGCAAATCTTCAAACATTAATGGACAGACTTCAATCTACTCACTCTTCAACTCTTCAGCCATCCATATCATTTTGAAAATCTGATGATAGAATGCCCAACCAAATCCTTTATTGACACCAATATTATTGTTATTCCCATGTTTATCTTAAGTCATTCTGATACCTTATGTATAGGATTTTTTCCATTTAAATATACAGAAAACTTAAGATCAACAAGGGCATCACAATAATATTGGCATCAATAAAAGATTTGAGCATTCTATCATCAGATTTTTAAAGATATGGGTGGCTGAAGAGTTGAAGAGTGGAATAAATTTAAGTCTGTCCATTAACGTTTAAAGATTTGCTATCTTAATATAAACTGAGCACTGATTATATGTGTGTGAGAGCTAATGATCTGGACCAAATGATGAGTGCTGGTTCAGCATGAAATACATATATTGGAGATCTTTTATCTTTTTCACATGTGTGTGTTTATGTGTATCACTTGAATGAGATAGAGTCATAGCTGAAGGGTGCTTGAAAGTCTGTGTTCAAATCCTCTATAATTACATCTAATTTCCAAGTATATTAAATTGTACTTGTATTCTAATAATGGAACTTGAAATTATATTTTGACAAATAAAAATATATTTTATGACCTAATGGCTTTAATAGATTCAATACATAATGTGAGTATTGATTATTTAATTATAAGACTTAGTAAGATATAAGCTAGTGAATGTTAATGCAATGCCAAAAGTTATTAAAAATAACAGAATTAACAAATGATAATTCTAAATTTCAGAAACATTCCAATGACTTTAAAAGTTTCAAATGTTTTAAAAATAATAACCAACTTTTAAGATTGATTAGAAATCAATGACATATTAAGATTATTCTCTATTGAGAATTGCTATACACATAATTAGAGAAAAGAGTGCTATTGACCATTTAACTATATAAAAACAATGTATATAATAATAATAATAATAATAATAATAATAATAATAATAATAATAATAATAATAATAATAATAATAATAATAATAATAATAATGATGATGATGATGATGGTGATGATGATCAAATATTTAAAAACGATTTCCTTAGAAAAATTGAATGTCTGGAATTGTGTTAGATTTATATAGAAAATGGTAATAGCAACAAAGTTTAACTGTAGTAGCAAAATAGGAAAAAAATATAAACAACCATCTATTATTGAAGGATGTTATTTCAGCAGCAAAGACAAAATGTGGTATTATATCTAAAAGAGAACTGACCTCATGATATGTTTAAGAATTCTCTAAAAAAAAAATTTAATAGTAAAGAATAGGAAAACAAAGTATTTTTTTCAATTAGAATATCTTTGAAAATGGATCTAGATATTATTAAAAAAATCAGGTAAAGAAATAAAAAAATTGTATTTGTAGTTCTATGTATTATGAATCATGTGATTGGAAGAGCATTGTAATATCACTGATATTTAAAACAGAAAAAAAGAAAGATATTAGAAATTTCAGTTTTGTCAGTTCTTTACAATTTTTTCTATTAAAATCAACACAACTCTTCTACAGAAAACTTTGGATTCAAGTTAATAAATAAAACATCTGAATTTAAAAATTATTGTAGCACAGTAGATTGATTATATTCAAATATGAGTTATCATTTTGCTTGGGATTTCTATATTATAAAAAACCGTTTGTTATGCAAGGATTAGAACTATGAACCAACAAGATATATTTCCCAAACATTTTAATAAAATGCAACGTAATTAGACTACCTAGCGACATTAAGAAGATTAATATCAGTAAAGGTGTTCAGCAGAGAAAATGCACTTCTACAAAAACATCATATAACAGATTTCCGGAAAATAATTTTTGAGATTTAAATTGGAAGCTAAAGATATGTTGTTTTTTTTAGAAATAATGTTTCAGAGCTTGAAAAAATGTGATATAAGAATTATTAGATAAAATCAAAAAATAGAAATAATAATAAATGTAAAATGATTAATGTATTGACTTTTCAAAAACAAAAAATTAAAACCAATAAGAAAAAATATTATAAATACCTTGATCAAATTATTAAATTAATTTTATATTTAAACTTGGGTGAAATGCTTTTAGTAGAAAAAACTTAATATCAAAAAAAAAAATCCTTAAGTATTGAAAAACAATGTTTTTAATTACTATTTTTAACTAATACTTATTTATAGATTTAAGACTCAGCATTTAATAATAATAATAATAATAATAATAATGATGATGATGATGATGATGATGATGATGATGATGATAATAATAATAATAATAATAATAATAATAATAATAATAATAATAATAATAATAATAATAATAATAATAATAATAAAGAACAACAATTAAAAAATAAGATAAGAATAATAATGGAAGATCAGCATTGGAGAATAAATAGACAGGAAATCATCATTATGATATTTAAACTGAAATGTTATTCAATTGGATGTCACTAGAAGACATGACAATAGATGGACAATTAATTTCAAATCATCTGCGCTTTGAAAATAAATATTATTTACATATATTTCTGCAATTTATAACATCGATAATCTACTGCATAGTGAATCTAAAGATTTCATGCTGTATGTTTGTAATTTGAAGTCAGTGAGTAGTGTGTGAAGGTATTTAATATTCACACTTTCAGATATAAGTACTTTGGACTGGCTTGGATATATAGACAGACAAGTAAAGTTAAGAGTGGTTACCACTCTTTTCTTGTTAAACCGTTGTCCCAGTGTTTACGATCTGATTGGCTATTAATAATCACAAGCGCTGAGAGACTTGCACTCTCTCGTAAGTTAATTTTAAACTGAATGTCAAAAGTTTGTAAAATATCTAAACAAAAATCATCTGTGTAGTAGATGAAAGAGATAAGATGATAAGATGGATTCATTTGCAAAAGAGAATTTATGTATCACAGACTTTCAATTGATAATTAAGTTTGAGGATGGTGTTTTATTCACTTATAGATATTAATAAAATATAAAAACAAGATATCTTACTACTACTATTTTTTGTAAATAATTATTTTAAATGTAATTGCAAGTAATATATGCACAACAAAAATTTTCACAAGAATATTCAAATACTGTAATAAAAATATAAAATAAAAATTCATCGTTAAAAAATGTCCAAGTATTCATTAATTATATTCATACGAAATTTTGAGTTTCAATATTGTTTCACACATTTGAAATTAAAAAAAAAAAATTATAATTAATAAAACTTTCAAATATAAATTTTATTTTAAATATAATTGATAATGATAATAATTAATTGATATTGAGATTTGTTTGTTGTAGGAAGTAAGTTTAAGTATCAGAAGTGATCCCAAATGAACTGTAAATTATGGAATTTAAACTCTAGAATTGCGACTCCCCTTTCCCACTGCACCAATACCATATAAGTCAGAATAATATTGATGATATAACCCATTAAAAATAAGCTGAAATCACTATTATCAATATTTCTGATCATTAACATTCAACTGAGAGTAATTTTTCTGAATTTAATTAATTTTTTTAATCCATAGTTTTTGTTCATTCTTTATGTTATTTATCCATTTTACAATAGTCTCTTTCTAGATCTTTACTCTCTCTTGGAATCTAATTCAGGATTTTAATTGCCTATTTGTAGTAATCTTTTTTAATGATTTGTCTATTCTAATTTCATTTCAATGTCTTAATTCTTTTAGTAAAAATAAAAAAAATATCAAATGGTTTGTTCATTGAAAGATCATAAGACATTCAGAATAAAAATGGCAAAGTTCAGTCGTGATGCATAGATTATTATTTATCCATCTGTTACGTTATAACTGCTCTCAACCATGTAGAACATATTCTTTCAGTGATGCCATTGATAAATGTTTGATCTTTCATCATGTATTTTTGTTTATCTTACCGGTGAAATAAATATTTGGGTATTGAATCTATTTCTCTCTATATATATAGTAATAAAAGAATAGGGGTAGTTGATTACCAATAAAAATAAAATCCTCTCTTCTCGCTCTTACATTGCCAGAAAATGAATATCCTAAATCATTCTTGTATTTGTGTTGTATGAGCTTGTCTATTGCAAAACATTGGATTTTGTGAATTTTTCCCACGAAGATTCTGGCTTGTAAGCTACCATAAATTTTTCGCTAAGTTCTGTAATTACTTGATTGCAATCTTGCAAAATTAAGTTTCCATATGTCATAGCATCGGCCGGGAGGCAAAAATTAAGTTGAGGAAAAAAACTTACTGAGGAGTTATATAAACAAAATTTAACGCATTCCATTTATTATTGCTCATTGATAAAGCAAAAAAAAAAAACGTAGTGTAATATACATATGTGTCTCTATACGTGCACGTATATATTTTTCAGATACATAAAAAAATGCATATAAGTAAATAATCAATATTTAAAATCTAAAAGATTTAAAAATAAGTTTTTGTCTAAATCAGCCTGCTTGAGAAATTTTAACTTTGTTCAAACAATTTTTTCATTAAAATAATTAGAATGATTAAAATTTAAAATTACCTAACAATTAACGTCATCATAAACGCGATGTTAAATTTTAACCTAATTTTAAATAATTTTCAGGTGAGAATGAACGGAAGTAAACTTATAAAATGTATTTATTCATGGCATACTAAAACTTAAATCGATACGCTTCGTGTTTTATAGGCGTGGAGACATAATTCTAAATTATAATGCGTCTGATTGTAATAGAACAACAACAACAAAAAATCTCTTTTTTATTTAATGGTTGAATAACCTAACACATTTTGTAAAATATATATATATGATTGGTTGAAAAGTTACACGTCACAAACACACCTTCCACACACCTGTGTACTGAATCCATTGTATAATACAAGGAAAAAATAATAAATAACTTTTTAAATAATCTTTATTTAATATTTTTTAGATCTGTTCTTAAAAATTCGTTTTATTGTGTTTTTTTTAAAAAAAGATTAAACGGACAACATTACAAACTAACCATTTTTATATCATTATTATTATTATTCGTTCGCCAATTTAAAATTTAAAAGTATTTTAACTTTTTAAATATCTATGTGGGGTACAGCCGTCTTTAATAGTCTGGTAAATACTATGGCTTTAATAATATTTTTTGAAAAAAATATAGTTTCTTAAACATTTCATCAAATTTATAGTGGCTTATATGTGTTTTATTCATGCAAAATAAAATTAAAAGTTATAAAAGTAAACATTAAAATATAATTTTATAGTTACAACAATAACTGTAAAAAATAAATTTAATTTGATAAAGTCCCGCCGTTCACAGAAATACTTTCCGATACCTTATGCTACTTAATAAAAGAAACAAAACTTACCTCACTAATTAAAGATTACTTAGATATTTATTTGCAGTAAATTTCTTAGTAAATTTATTCTTAATTTGCTTTTTGTTTTTCAAAGTTAAAAGCAAACCAAGTGAAGCGTTTGATTCGATGACGAAATATCTAAAACTAATGATGTCAATCACAAACTCATATTTGGATTTATTTTTTTTTAACTTGCAATATTTTAAATGCGCTACAGTAATACTTAATATTTATTCGTATATATCAAAGTGTTATTGCTATTTTTTTTTTCTTTTTTGAATTGTTAGAAAACATATATATATATATATGTGTGTGTGTATATATTATCATCATCATGGGTATCTTTATATCAGCCCTGAAAAGCAAATATATCCATCTTAACTCTAGAAATCAAAGAGAAATAGAAAGTAGAATTATTTTAAAACTTGTATGATAGTGTAATCCAATGCTTAATTTACAAATACTTACTATGTAACATAATGTCCTTTTAATTTGTTCATTTAATATCTTATATGCACCCTTTTAATCTATTCTGCAGCAAAAAACCTTGGAAATATTTTTGCATATTTTTCCACTGTATTTATCTTCAGTTTTAACTTCTACTAAAACGAATTAATTTTAACTTTTTAAAATATTTTGACATAAACTTTCTAACATAAACAAGGTTATCTCTTCAATTTCACAATAATTGCATGCCGATTTCATGATTTCCAGTAAGTTGAAAACACACCTGATACTTTTAGACTATTTTAAAACATTCATTATTTTAATTATCAAATATATAAAGTGATAATTTTTCTTAAATTGATAATTGTTCAAGTTATAAATTTAGAAATGATTTCCTCCCCCACCCTTCTCTCTCGCATTGATTGCTAAAATACCTCTTTTTAACTTTAAATTTTTGAAACCGATAGCATTTATAAATTTCATTAGTAAGATTATCAGCCTTTATTGATTATTTGAATTGGCAACAAAATATAGTTATCAATATAAATTAAAAATTTTGTCATCTAATTGAGAATGACCTTTCATCGATAATGATCAATTGTTAGTCTCATGCTTAATTAAATACTTAATACATATAAAAGTACTTACTATTGAACTTTTATAATCGAGTATTACTAAAGCATAAAAGTTCAAATTCAAGACTTTTCTAATGTACTAAGAATGCTTTAGTCAAACCACTGCCAGAATCATAGTGCTGAATTAATAACAATACTAGCCAATCTTCACCTATAATAAACAAGACCATCATAGATGTCATGGATACATTAACATCACCATTACCAATAGTTCAAAGCTGTGACACAGTTTACACTTCCAAAAGAATACCTGGGTGTTTATGAAAAGATCATGATAATAAAAAAATAAAAACACTTGATACTGAAATTAAGCTAACATGCTTCATTAATAACAGTATTTATAACCTAGAATCCTGTAGCACCCACTTAACAGACACTCACCAAACACAGCAAGCTCTAACTGACAACAAAAATCTTCATCTTTTACTACCAAAACCCCCAACTCAAGCAATGAATCAAAACAAACCCTGAATATAAACATATATACACTAGTATACTAACAGATGTCAAACTTTCCCTGATTAAAAAAATGCAAGCAAGCCATCTCTTAAAAATTTTGATGCCCCAGATGCCAGCCTTGAAATTTTTAACTTTGAGCTATAGATGGCCATTTATGTTATACAATCCCTTTTTCTAAACCTTATAAACAAGACAAAAAATAGAAATCTCAATCCAATCAATATAAAACAGCTGATCCTCAAAACATATTAACAATTTTTTTCTATTCATTTACATTCAACATAAAAATAAAGATAGGAGTTTTCAATGTTTTAGGTCTAAACTCAATTAAAAAAAGCCTCCAGTTAAGTAAATGGATTCAATTTACACAGTCACATGTTCTGAATCTGCTGGAAACAAAAATTTATAGTGGTTCTCAGATTGACCCCACAACCTATTTAAGGACCCAATGTTTTTCTACCTGTTCATGAGATTCCTCATTACAGGAACTGTCCTGGTCATCACAAGAATCTGCCAATTTTCAGTATTTAAAATTATATATTTGACTCAAACCTACTTATAGTCACTTTTCACTACTGTACTGTTGCACTCAACATTATGTTTGTTTACATACCTCCTGGATCAGTTTCCATCTCAAGATTACTGCTTACCATCAACATCAACCTCTTACCAGTTGTTTTAATGGGTGATTTTAATATGAGTTATCACACTTTTGTTTCAAAGTGGCTACATCACCTTGCAATACCCCTAATTAGCACTGAATGTTTCTTACTATCCAACTCCATCTCTTTCTACAACAGTATTTACACCTCACTTATTGACAAGGGTTTTTACCCATGTTTCATCACTTAATTAAGTTAAGACTTAATCCCTTAACCTTTTCTGATCACTCTAGTCAAATGCTAAAACTCAATTTAAGTGCAATGCAAACATCAACAATTCAACTTCTTAAAACAATAACAATAATTCTTCCTGCATACACTTCTGAATTTTTATATTCTGAAACATACATTATGTTATTTAAACTCACCACTATGCAATGTGATCCTATTCAATGATACATTTCCTTTATCACTATTTCTGTCATTTAATATAAATCCTATTACCAGAAGTACACCACCATCTTCAAGACTACTAATTTTTGTGATGAGTTACATAAAAGAATCACCATGTGTAAATCAGCTCCAGATACCCATGCACATATAAAAAGGCTTACACAAACATATAATGATGCCAGTGACACTCTAAAAGAGTGCCTTGCCACAAAGAAATCTGTCTAACAAAACAAACCTAGACCTGAGGGTGCATTAGATGGGCCCTGAGATATCCTTCCGCTGTCAGAGTTCCACAAGCACTTGAAACTGGGGGTGTTACCAAAGCTGGACATAATGATAAAACCACAATACAAATACTGCAAACAAAAGCTGCAGTCACATTGTGCCTTTATACCACCTGAAGATCTATTTGGCCAACCAGAGTTAGAATAATCATTCCATGCTACTGATTTCTTGCTGAAGCTAACCACAATACCAAGATCATGTCATCCAGGGCCACATGGAAACCGTAAATTTGTATTTTCACATCTCAGTCAGATTGCCACTACATATCTATGTGATTTAGCAAATTAGCTATCATAAAGGCTGTTTAATGTAAAAGCTGTATATCCAATCTCCTTAATTCCATTCAACAAAAAGCAAGCTTTAATATCCAATCTATTTAATCTGCAATCAATCTCCATGGGTCCCTTTGTTACTAATATCCTGTAAAAAGTTCTAAAAGATAAAATTGAACCATATCTCTTGCCTCTATTATCACCAATGCTATATAGATAAAAGACTCTTCAACAAATCAAGCTGTCCTCATTTTCAAAACCATAGTAAATTCAGTTAGAGAGCAGAAAAATATGCACCAATGGCTGTTCAAATTGACATTGAGGCTGCTTTGACTCAGTTTCTATTGAAATTTTAATTCAGGTACTTGCAGACACCAAAATATTTTACTCTCTCTTATACTTACTAACAAATCTATTCCTTAGTCATGAAATCCATATTACAATTAATGGTAAAAAATCATCTTTTTATTCTCTCCCCACAAATTTATACCTAAAGGATCACCACTTAGTTCTTTATTATTCATGTTCCATATTAGCCCTCTCATAAACAAAATATAACAAAAATTACAAGGAATTCAAATTCCACACAGTGGACTATATATACTATGTATTGCATACATGGATGACTTTACTGTTTTCTTTACATCCAAATAACAACTCTCTACAGTGGAAAAAATACTTAATGAATACAGCTTCAAATATAAACTCAAGATCAACATTAATAAAACATCAGTTTGGTTTCTTTACACAGGCAAGATACATACACAAGTTTATCATGGTAAACCAATCAATTTTCTTGGATTTTCTTTCTACCTAGAGTCTTTTGGAATTAGATACAAGATCCAGAAAAAACTGAAAGATGATGGTGAATGTACAACCACTACTCTCTCCAAAACCAACCTCTCATTGTGTGCAAAAGTATGCCTTTTCAATCAGCTTGTAACTACAAAAATAACCTATTACTCATCAATCATAAACTTCACTAAATCATTTACTTCATCCACTTACTCACTCTGTAGCAAGCTATTATGAGACAGAAAAGTAGTCTCCATTTCTGTAAAATGACTTAAGTCTAAACAGAAATGGATTAGGTCTTCACTCCAATCAAATTTTTTATAAACAAAAAAGTATCAATCTATTGACTTTACTGATAAGAAGTTTTCCAGCTCTCGAATGCATCCTTCAAATAACACTCATGGACTGTCCACCACTTTCACAGGAACATTTCATTTTGCTTGTAAATCAAAGCATTTATGATCGGTGTCTTTTTTGAGTAGTTGTACATACATCTATTGGAGCACATATAATATGCTGTACCCAGACATAACTACTGATCTTCAGTTACCAATGCTAAATATGAATAACAGTTTGATGCAGTGATACAAAAAGTAGTCATTGGAATCCAAATTTTTTTACTTTCTCTTAAGGCTAAATCTTCATGCTCTACCTACCTCCTATTTCATTAAATACTACAGGTTTTACATTAAAATTGATGTTTTTTGTTCCTTGTGTTTCAGGAAAAAAGAAATGTCACAGCGCCTATTCCACACCTGCAAAGTTCTGACAAATATACAAGAAATTATGATTAACACATATAGACAAAATAACATCACACTTAATAACCTAACAGAGACACTCAGTAAATGCTCAATTCCAGCAGCCAATGCAGCAACATTTTGTTTATATATTTTGTGGTGCACTAGATTGCTTTCTGCCTTGGAAACAATACCATAAGGCACCCAGCCACATTATCTAATAAGCTCAAACAACTGAAGGCCAGAAATGGCAAAATTGCACACCCAGATATATTTGCTGCTACTTGGTCACTATTAAAATCTGAGACAGACCATAACCTTAAAAAACAAATGACTTTTGCTGTAACAAGAACAATTTTTTTTTGTGGTACATATCTCTTTTTCAACAATTTTTAAACACCACATCTATGTATTGAATAGTCCAAAGGATATATTTAATTCAATTAAAAGTATTTTAAAATGGTGAACTAAACCTTCAAACAATAAAAATAGAACCATAGAAAAATACACAGTTTCCAAATTTACATTTATCAGATGCCTGCCTAACAATTTATTTGAACTGTACCAATAATATTTATCTGTTTATTCCAAAGCTATATACTTTTCAACAATGTACTTTTAAAAATGTATTTTTTTATGATCAATAAAGTTTGATTTACAATATAATTTAACAGCTGAAAATTAGGCCTATATATGTTGGGCCAAGGAAGCTTAGACAATTGCAAAGGATCGAAATGCATTTAACAGAAAAGATTCATGCATTCCATTTTTCAAAAAAATGAAACATTCAAATGTTGCATTTACATATCAAGCCTCATTTACATAATAAATTACATTTATATATAGGTATAATTTTCAGTTGTTAAATTAATACAGCACTATGATTCTGTCAATGGTCTGCTTAGCATTATAAAAGTCTTGAATTCAATTTTTACTATTTCATATTGCAACGTGTTTGTAAGAATTACATTAATTAAAGAAAACAGAATTAAATATTTAGAATTAGTAAATATTTTATATATTCGTTTAATATCTACTTTATAAAATCAGTTAAACATTTTGTTGTTGCAGATTAAAAATAGAAAATAACGTTGGAACAAAAACACATTTCTATTCAATAGCTGTTTTTACTTCATTTGCTTCAGACTTTCTACAAGCAATATTTCTATTGTCATTTACTGTATGTATAATGAGAGACACTTGTAAACATAACCTTAAAATCAGCAATTTTGAGTAAATTTATCATGTTAATATAGAAATCATACATTTTTTATAACAAATCTATTGTCCTTTTTTATATTTAAATTGGTACTGAGTCACTAGTAACAGCTCATTTCTGGCAGAAAAAAACTTTTATGAAATTCTTGAAATACTTTTGCTATAGTTGATAGCAATAATTACTGCAATAATTTTATCTACAAATTTTTAAAATTACATCAATAAAAGCATTCTTAAGACAAGTAAACTCATCTTTATCAATATCATATATATATATGATTCATATTATTATTTTCAGGATATTCCGAGTAATAAAATAGCTAAATACCTCATTTGAGAAAGAGGATGCTCTGAGGAAGGTACTTGTTATTGTACTGAAACGTCAGCTATTTAGCTATTTTACTACATGGAATAACCAGAAAAATAATAATAATATGAAATCACTTATCCCTGAAAATATTAGAATTAACATATATATATATATATATAAGACTGACCATGAATATGATGTGAAAACATGTCATATACATTGTCTTCTTTGTATACTCAGTACAATAAATATTATTGAATTTTATACTTAAACTATGTATGAGTATTTTTTCACATTAATATAAAAATAAACTATAATATATATTAAATTACACCTATGTTTTAAAAATCCAGCATGGCCCTTATTTCAAATTTTTTTATCTATGTGGAATAATTTTAGATTTGGATTTTTATTTCAGATTAGTATTAGCACTGGGATTATTTTCAACTATAATATATGTATATACCACAGATATGTAAATAAAATATATTCTACAAGAGTATATAGACAATTATCAACTATTATGGTAAATGATGTGGGAAACTACTAGATCAATTTACACATGCTAATATGAAAATCTATGATAATCAATGACTAATTTAATGTATGTTTATATGCATGTGGATATGTTTGACAAAGATACACTATATGAAAAGCTTGGCTCAGAAAATTAAAAAATATTGTTTTATACCAAAACTTAAATTGCAGTAATAGTTGATAATTGTTTACATATACTTATATAATATATTTTGTTATATATATATTGTGCCGGTCGGATTTGTATGTTCACGTAACAAGATCTAGCATCTAGGCAAAAGTACGTCAAATCCACTCATGCGCAAGATACACAGGTCAGGAACACTCATGAACTCTGCCCTATTTGCCTATTTCCCAGATCTATAACATTATGAGCAACAATCCCGATGACATCGATTAATTTACTTCTCATCCACCGGCATCGATCATCGGAGACACAAAAAGACTCTAGGCTAAACTTATATGATAGAATAACTTAATAACTAGTTATATTTTATGAGCAATAAAGGCTCATGACCTAGCATATTAATTATGTATTGAGCGGAGATCATCTAGTCATATTTAGCATAAGTAATAACTTAATATATTATCTTAACTAAAAGAAAGCAATGGTTCGAGTTTGATATATATATTTAAGATTTATTAATAACAAAATTATGTCGGGTTATTTAGCTGACGTTAGCCTCATGAGTATTATATATATGTGTTTGATTCATATTTAACGATAACATTATAATTGCGGCTATGCCAATAATATATATATATGTGTGTGATTAAATGAATTAGCGCTATTAGAATACATTGTTGGAATACTATTACACCCCCAGAGACGAAAAGAGCATTTACTTAATTTAAACAACAATAATTTTACAAGCAGATATTATATTTGGTTACATTCAATATTATTATTAATTTGGAGTTATAGATAATTAATGCGCGGGATGGGTAATGAATAATTATATAAACGATACTAAATCTATCGCATTAATACTTATATTAAACTAATGGAAATATGTCTGTTTAAAGAAATCATTTCATTACGGCTTATGAATACTTCTGGGTGACTAATAAGACACTGAAAGGTGGTGCGTGCATGGCGGCTGATTGGGTTGGTCCAATTATGGATCCTGGAGTGTGCTTCATGAATTTTTAATAACGAAATGGACCGATTTCCTCTGCAAACGTAGGCAGGGTCGGTTTGACGAATGAAAGAGTCCAAGATTCCCTGGAGTGAAGTACAGGCGAATCATGGATGACGAAGAGTGGTCGGCAATGTCATTATTGGGCTGGATTTTCCAGAGCGATCCCCGTATAAAGCATGCACATAAGACCAAGGATGTCCCCAGGGTGGTTTTACAGCCTGGTTTAAGGACATAGAGAATGACGATGGGGCTCGACTGTGCGAATACCTCCATGTGAGAAAGAAGCATGAACATATATAAAAATGAAATGGCCTTTATGCACGTAATGCTTAATAATATAATATAAATATAATTCTAAAAATTAAAGATTATCGAAACATATTTATTGCCCACAAATTATGAAATATTCGGCGTAATGATATGGCTTCACTAAGCAAACATGGATAATAATTATACTTAAATATAAAACTAAGATCTTAAGATCCCCCTCCCCCTTACATTATGTTACTTAATATTATTCATTACTTTTTACACATTTAATAAATCTCAATTTTGGTTAATCAATGCCCTTGTGAAAATATATAAATGATTACAAAATAAGTGGGTGGTGGTAATAGCTAAGATGGGTTTTACATATATAATATAATTTAAGAATAAAAGATAGCGCATTATTTAGGAAGGAGAATGTGAAAAACAGACGTCAAATCTGTTTTTCTACAGTAAACATGAAAAATATAATTAGTTTATTTATCTAAAATCGCGAGCACCTGGGCAAGTCGAATAAGACTTGTTTTGATCAAATTATAAATTATTTACCCAGTAAATGATGGGTGGGGAAACGAAAATGAATTATATGCTGGCGATTTTAGAATACTATTGGCATTTATTTTAAAATATAAATACATAAATGTAAATGAAAATTGTTTGCCGCTTGGAAATAAAAGAAAAGAAAAACATTATATAGGAGGCTTAATATAGATTAGTTATATAGAGTTATAGAATACATATTTGAAGACATTTAATATAGATGATTTAAAATATAAATATTACAGAGAAGGCAGGATTTAGGAATTATAAGCGGTCAAAGTTCTTTTACCTTGATTATTTGGAAGAGCGTTTCACTAGGAATCAGTCCATCGGTATTATTTCACTAGATCTAGGGTAGCATTATTATTTGAGAGATAGCACTTCACTTTCACTGGAAAATATACATAAAGTTCAGTAGTACGGGATGCAGAGCTTCGTTCATGGGAACAGCATATTAGAACGGAGGGACAAGGTGAAATTTCCTACTCACGACACATTGAGTGAGAATTAAAACTGGCGTGGAATATGTATAGCAACATAGTTATTTAATGGTCTCCTCCCTTGTGGATTCAAATCCAGCAGTATATATACTTTTATTTTGAAGCTGTAACTTAGCAACTACTGCTGGACCTGAGGTGGTTTAAGCACTTAAGTTTCATCTGGAATAGTTTGACCGGATACTCTTATCTAGTAAGATGTTTGAAACAATGCAAGTTTGTTATCAGTTTCTCGAACGATTGTTTTAAAATATATCTTATGATTTTAAAACAAGCTAGCATGGACAATTTCCACTAATGGGTTTATTTTATTATTACCAATTCGTAATCTTTTACTTTAATCTAAGGGGTCTTCCGGGTAATTGTTTTTCGAGAGACTTCTTAACAAGATTGCATCATTTCTGGCTACAAAATTATATATGAAAAAATAATAAGTTTCATATATAATACCTTATATATATAATATAACTTTATTAATATATTCACAATCTCCTACACTGAAATATACATATATATTTATTATTTACGCCCGCATACACATGAGAATATTATTATTAAATAAAATATTTTTAAATTAAAATACATACGTGTTTACATTATTTATGTTATAACACTAACCAAAAGAAATATAGATATTATTAGCTATGTATATACATGCATAAAGGCAGGTTTGAATACAGTTAGATGGTAGGAGATTGGATGTGGGTTGTGAAACAGGATCTGAGCATCAGATCTGCTTCATTTTCTTGAACTTACCGAAAAAAAATGAAAAAAATGTTTAAAAAAAGACAAAAAAAGCTTTTACTTGATGTCCAGGTAACTAAAGAACAACTTTGGATTGGCGATGTATCTAAAAGGAATTTTGTGACTTTCATTTATGATAGAATACCCTCTCTGCTATATTAGGAATTTTATGACTTATTTATGATAAAATACTCTCTCTGCTATATTAGAAATTTATGACTTTCATTTAAGATCGAATATCCTCTCTGCTATGTTACTAGAAAAAGTTTTTTTTCACTGTCTTAAAAAAAACTGCTTGGTTAATTGAATACAATAAGATAATAATACAAAAAACTATGCTATATATATATATATATATATATATATATATACACACACACACAAATTATTCACTGTCTTCAAAAAAAACTGCTTGGTTAACTGGTTAACATAAAATAATAATAAAAAAACTATTATCATATATATACAAATTATTAGAGTCCTAAATCATTTGCCATTGCATATTCATGTCATCATGTTCTATCCATCCAGCTTCTCCTCTAGTTTCTTCCTTTATCTGGTGGTTCGTACTTTTTGATGTTAGTTGGTTCACCTCACCATGAGTTGTGTTGGTATCTGGATGGCTGCCCCATGGGTCTGGGGTGGTATTTGGGTGGTTCCGCTTGTATGGGCAAGTGATCAATGGATGTGAGGAATTGGACCATCTCCTCTATCTTCCTGACTGACATCCAACCATCATCTGCTATACATAGGGTGGCATATTCTGCTGTATGGCCCTAATGACTTGAGTTTCCATGAATGGGAATGCTGTTAATGATCAGAGATGTGCCACCTGTCTGATTAAAAATTGCATGTGGGTCTCCTGGTTATTGTGTGGTAAATACCATCTTGGCACTCCTCACTCCAAAAAGTTCTCAATAGGGTGAATGAATAAGTCTCAAAGTCTGGTGGATTATCTTAATAACAGTCCCACCATGACTTGGCGTATCCCTGTAAATAATGGACAGCGAAGGCCACCTGGTCCACTGCTGGCACTTGTTAAAATTTGAATAATTTTTGCAGTCTGTCTATGTGCACACTCGGGTTTTCTCCGACATCCCCTTTGAATGCCTTGACTTGGATGAACTTGGTCAGTGATATTGGTGAGTATAATATCTGTTCCTTGGACATAATGGGTGTTGACCTTCCCATGCAGGTTTCTAGTGGAAGCTGGGGTCTGTTTGTCATTTTCTCTGGTCCTGTTCTTTCTTCCTCAAAGCTCACTTTTTCCTTAGTTGTTGCCATATCCTCCTTTATACAGTTGATTTCTTCCTGAATTTTGTTAATACATATATGAAAGGTGGCTTCTTGTTGCTCTTGCCTGGCTATAAGCTCTTTTTTATTTCTTGGATGGTGTCCAGAGTCTCGTACTTGTGGTCCTCCAGAGACCCCTCAAATTTGTTATAAATGTCCTCGCATTCCTGTCGGCACTCTATTCACACCTCCTCTACCTTCGTTGCTATGGTGCTATTCATGCTATCTCATGTGGTGGCCATCCACTCCTTTGTCTTTCTGCTCTCATCCTTGATCTTTTCCTCCAAACTGTCAAATCTCTTTTCCATTCTCTGCAACATCCCTAGCACTGTTTCCATAGTTACAGGTGGATTGTCAACTTCCTTGTGTGGGTCACCACTCTCCAAAATAATTTTACCTGACCTCAATGTCTTTCCCTGCTCCATATCCTCACTAGTATCCTCCATCTATCTCTTATATTTAAGATAAAATTATATTTATTTATTTATTTTTTTAATTAGATAAGTTTTATGGTTATTTATTTTTTTATTTTAATATGGATGAACACCTCCTCCCCCCATTCTACACTCTTCCCTTACTCTACTCTCCCACTCCCATATTTAATCTACATTTATTTAAATGATTATTGCTATCCTACCTTTTATTTAATATTAATTATTTCTAGATCTAGTTTTTTTTGTGAAACATATATATCTATAATGATTATTTAGCTCTTTAATGCAAAGTATATCATAAAAATTATTGCAACTTCTACCTGGCCTTCGTTATGTCTTCTTTCATGGTCTGTTTTTGGAGTTGTTCTTCAGCACCTGTAACATCTTAACAAAATGATTAATGATTGCATTGCTACATTTGATACACATATTTTTTTGGGGGGAAAAAAACTCTATATAAGTTTTATTATGAATCATTGCTTTTAAATTTGATTACTCGATCACCTATTGACAAATTTATAGTGGTATTAAAACCGGGCGCCAGCCAAAGGGATAGGGCTATATGTTCTGACCAGATGATCCGCTATTATTGGGTTGTATACTTTTCTAAGATCTATACTTAAATAGTTATACATTTACAGCTTTGACAGAAAAAACATTATTATGGCTTTAGCACATATTTACATATATAAGAGACTGAAAGTGTAAAAAAAACTATCATTATTTTATTTCTGAGGCAGTTATATACGCATGAATATTATTAAAAAACATTTAAAAAAAAAAAACCCTGCATATTTGCGATTATTTAGAATCTTTATTTTATTATTTTTAATGGTGAAAGCATTTTAAAAGCTGTCACTTATTTAACTCTCAGACTTGGACATTTTATAAATCTAAAATACTTATTTAACAGATGTATTAACAAGGAAATTTTTTTTTTCTTATATTTAACATCATTATTTAAAACATTAATGGAAAAATTATATATTATTTAGCGCACACACTACTTATCTTTTTATCTTTAAATGCGAAAGCCCCTTAAAAGATGACACTAATTTAAATCCCTCAGACTTGGAACTATTATTATTTGAAACATTTATAAAAAAATTATATAGAACATCATTATTTAAAGCATTTATGAAAAAAATTATTATATTTAGCGCACACTTCAAAACTTGGGCATATTATATTTATTTATAACATTTATTAAAACGGAAAAAAAAAATTATATATCTCAATATTATTATTCTATATCGTACACACTTCTTTATCATCTTTTTATCTTTAAATGTAAAAATCCCTTAAAAGCTGTCACTATTTTATTACATTGTAAACTCGAAAATACTTGGTTATTTAAAATCATTTATGGAAACTTTTATATATATAAACGCTACTATTTAGAACACATACTTTATTTTTATTATCAATGTGGAGGCCCCTTAAAAGCTAACACTATTTTATCATACTGTAAACTTGAAAATACTTTATGTTATTTAAAATTATTTATGAAACTTCTATACATATAAAACACTATTTAAAACATACTTTTTACTTTATTATTATAACTGTGGAGGTCCCTTAAAACTACCACTATTTTATTTATGGGCATCCTGCATGTAATTTCACATTTATGACCAAGAAACAAAAAACATTATACAACATCTTATTCACTTCTTTGAAAAAAAAACACATTTTATTTTATAAAAATGAGAGCTCCTTAAAAGCTGTCACTCTTTTATATCACTGAAAACTTACATGTATATGAAAACTATAAACATTATTTGGGAAAGCACTTCTTTATCTTTAATTAATATGAAAGTAAAAGCCCCTTAAAAGCTGTTACTTCTCTTTACTTCTTTTTAAAAACTCACGAGAATTATACATGTAATAAATATTTATGGACAAGGAATAAAACATTACATAACACTATTATTATTCAAATCATACATGTGAAAGAAAACAAAACAAAACTGCCACTAATTTTATTTGATCGGTTCGTGAAAACTAAAAAAACAACTTTTTTTAAAACTTTTATGTGGAAAAAAAAATATTGAGTATATGACATACTATTTACTTGAAACATATTTTTATATATATACTGAGAGGAAATATTTATATTAACAATGACTGACAGGGAGTGTGTACTAATATTCAAAAAATGTTTTACGCTGGGTGTCCGAAAAAAAAATTTTCAAAAAAAATTTTTTTTTAAAAAAAAAAAAAAACATGTTATATCTATCACTATCTACTACTATCTCAGGTATATGGGTGTTTGTATTCGAAGCCCTACATTGATGCGCCAAACCCGGAGTAAAGAAAAAAAATCTGTGCCGGTCGGATTTGTATGTTCACGTAACAAGATTTAGCATCTAGGCAAAAGTACCTCAAATCCACTCATGTGCAAGATACACAGGTCAGGAACACTCATGAACTCTGCCCTATTTGCCTATTTTCCAGATATATAACATTATGAGCAACAATCCCGATGACATCGATTAATTTACTTCTCATCCGCCGGCATCGATCATCGGAGACACAAAAAGACTCTAGGCTAAACTTATATATGATAGAATAACTTAATAACTAGTTATATTTTATGAGCAATAAAGGCTCATGACCTAGCATATTAATTATGTATTGAGCGGAGATCATCTAGTCATATTTAGCATAAGTAATAATTTAATATATTATCTTAACTAAAAGAAAGCAATGGTTCGAGTTTGATATATATTTAAGATTTATTAATAACAAAATTATGTCAGGTTATTTAGCCAATGTTAGCCTCATGAGTATTATATATATGTGTGTTTGATTCATATTTAATGATAACATTATAATTGTTGCTATGCTAATAATATATATATATGTGATTAAATGAATTAGCGCTATTAGAATACATTGTTGGAATACTATTACACCCCCAGAGACGAAGAGCATTTATTTAATTTAAACAACAATTTTACAAGCAGATATTATATTTGGTTACATTCAATATTATGATTAATTTGAGTTATAGATAATTAATGCGCAGGATGGGTAATGAATAATTATATAAACGATACTAAATCTATCGCATTAATACTTATATTAAACTAATGGAAATATGTCTGTTTAAAGAAATCATTTCATTACGGCTTATGAATACTTCTAGGTGACTAATAAGACACTGAAAGGAGGTGTGTGCATGGTGGCTGATAGGGTTGGTCCAATTATGGGTCCTGGAGTGTGCTTCATGAATTTTTAATAACGAAATGGACCGATTTCCTCTGCAAACATAGGCAGGGTCGGTTTGACGAACGAAAGTGTCCAATATTCCCTGGAATGAGGTACAGGTGAATCATAGATGATGAAGAGTGGTCGGCAATGTCATTATTGGGCTGGATTTTCCAGAGCGATCCCCATATAAAGCATGCACATAAGACCAAGGAGGTCCCCAGGGTGGTTTTACAGCCTGGTTTAAGGACATAGAGAACAATGATGGAGCTCGACTGTGCGATTACCTCCATATGAGAAAGAAGCATGAACATATATAAAAAGCGAAGTGGCCTTTATGCACGAAACGCTTAATAATATAATATAAATATAAT
Organism: Epiperipatus broadwayi; assembly: GCA_028023455.1. Lineage (NCBI taxonomy): Eukaryota > Metazoa > Onychophora > Udeonychophora > Euonychophora > Peripatidae > Epiperipatus > Epiperipatus broadwayi. The sequence goes on along the minus strand of JAQFVV010000402.1, from coordinate 56,518 downwards.
TCTAAAATTTAAAGATTATCGAAACGTATTTATTGCCCACAAATTATGAAATATTCGGTGTAATGATATGGCTTCACTAAGCAAACATGGAGAATAATTATACTTAAATATAAAACTAAGATGTTAAGATCCCTCTCCCCCTTACATTATGTTACTTAATATTATTCATTACTTTTTTACACATTTAATAAATCTCAATTTTGGTTAATCAATGCCCTTGTGGAAAGATATAAATTATTACAAAATAAGTGGGTGGTGGTAATAGCTAAGATGGGTTTTACATATATAATATAATTTAAGAATAAAAGATAGCACATTATTTAGGAAGGAGAATGTGAAAAACAGACGTCAAATCTGTTTTTCTACAGTAAACAGGAAAAATATAATTAGTTTATTTATCTAAAATCGCGAGCAGCTGGGCAAGTCGAATAAGACTTGTTTTGATCAAATTATAAATTATTTACCCAGTAAATGATGGGTGGGGAAACTAAAATGAATTATATGCTGGTGATTTTAGAATACTATTGGCATTTATTTTAAAGTATAAATACATAAATCAAATTGAAAATTGTTTGCCGCTTGGAAATAAAAGAAAAGAAAACATTATATGGGAGGCTTAATATAGATTAGTTATATAGAGTTATAGAATACATATTTGAAGACATTTAATATAGATGATTTAAAATATAAATATTACAGAGAAGGCAGGATTTAGGAATTATAAGCGGTCAAAGTTCTTTTACCTTGATTATTTGGAAGAGCGTTTCACTAGGAATCAGTCCATCGGTATTATTTCACTAGATCTAGGGTAGCATTATTATTTGAGATAGCACTTCACTTTCACTGGAAAATATACATAAAGTTCAGTAGTACGGGATGCAGAGCTTCGTTCATGGGAACAGCATATTAGAATGGAGGGACAAGGTGAAATTTCCTACTCACGACACATTGAGTGAGAATTAAAACTGGTGTGGAAGATGTATAGCAACATAGATATTTAATGGTCTCCTCCCCCAGTGGATTCAAATCCAGCACTATTTATACTTTTATTTTGAAGCTGTAACTTAGCAACTACTGCTGGACCTGAGGCAGTTTAAGCACTTAAGTTTCATTTGGAATAGTTTGACAGGATACTCTTATCTAGTAAGATGTTTGAAACAATGCAAGTTTGTTATCAGTTTCTTGAACGATTGTTTTAAAATATATCTTATGATTTTAAAACAAGCTAGCGTGGACAATTTCCACTAATGGGTTTATTTTATTATTACCAATTTGTAATCTTTTACTTTAATCTAAGGGATCTTCCGGGTAATTGTTTTTCGAGAGACATCTTAACAAGATTGCATCACTTCTGGCTACAAAATTATATATGAAAAAATAATAAGTTTCATATATAATACCTTATATATAATATAATTTTATTAATATATTCACAATCTCCTACACTGAAATATACATATATATTTATTATTTACGCCCGCATACACATGAGAATATTATTATTAAATAAAATATTTTTAAATTAAAATACATACGTATTTACATTATTTATGTTATAATACTAACCAAAAGAAATATAGATATTATTAGCTATGTATATACATGCGTAAAGGCAGGTTTGAATACAGTTAGATGGTAGGAGATTGGATGTGGGCTGTGAAGCAGGATCTGAGCATCAGATCTGCTTCAATATATATATATATATATAATATATATATATATATATATATATAATGGAATAAACTCCTTAATATTTAATATACAAATATATGAAAAAAACTAGTAATAGCTATAGCCAGCTTATGGTAGTATACGTTATTTAATAACTAAAACTTATTTTTATGTCTGTAACAAAGCAATATACATAATTATATAATTGAATATTTTTAAATACAGTACTTAAATAATCCAAAATTTTATCCATGTTGAAGTGCTTTTGATTATTTTAGTAATCTTTGTCAATTAAAACTTTGAAAGGCTAACCTTCCCACAATTCCATGATTTTAACATTTTCTGCCTACCTGTTAATTAAGTCATTTTTATATCCGTATATTAGCAAAGCTTACTTTATTTTTCTTTTATTGTTATTTTTTTCAATTTGCAATATTTTTACATTATTAAAATTGAACTCAAAACCATAAATACATGACTTATTATGGTCGTAAAAAACAGATGCTGAAATATTATCATCTACTATACAATTTTGTTTCAATTTCTGAACCTGTTTTAATAATAGCAAGTGCTCTTTAGTTCTTTTTATTTAAATTTATAAAGATATGTGTGATATTGCATTTTACACACCTCCTACATTAAACAAATTAACAAATAACTCCAAAGATAAAACCTCATTTAGAAATAAAAATTGTGTCATTTGTAAATAGATATGAAGATGTGGCAGTGGTTATATAAGTGAATCGAGATGTACATTGGAAAAAATAACTAAACAGCACTTGCTATTACTAAAATGGATTCAGAAATTGAAACAAAATTGTATAGTAGATAATATTTCAGCATCTGTTTTTTTGTGACCATAATAAGTCATGTATTTATGGTTTTGACTTCAATTTTAATATTGCAAATTGAAAAAATAATAATAAAAAAAAATAAAGAAAGCTATGGTAATATACAAATATAAACATGACCTAATTAACAGGAAGGCAGCAAAAGTTAAGATCATGGAACTGTGGGAAGGTTAGCCTTTCATAGTTTTAGTTAAGAAAAAATTATTAGGATAATTGAAAGCACTCTTAACTGGATGAAATTTTTAATTATTTAATCACTGTATTTACAAATATTCATATTGCACCCTGAGATAAAACAAACATAAATATTTAATCACTGTATTTACAAATATTCATATTGCACCCTGAGATAAAACAAACATAAATAAAATAAATGCTCCAGCTAAAACTTTCAATCTTACAATAGTAAAACAAGTATTACGAATATCTTATGATAATTTATACCACTAGACTAGCTTAAATTGACAATAATAAAATATGGTTCATTTTAAATAAATAAATAATAAAGTAATAAATATAATAATAATCATGAGTCATATTATGAAAAATAGAGTAGTAAGGACTACATTGAGCATATATCACAAAAGATACAATCTCAATGGCATAAGAATAATATCCCCTTTTTTTTATTTCAAATAGAAATATAATTTATAGCATTCTTAAGACTTTTAAAATATTATAATATTTAAATATAATATGAATAAATAAATAATAGTTCTATTCTTAAAATATAATTATCTCAGGTTCTTTAAATAAAATCTTTAATTAATTTATAATCTCCTGTAGTCAAAGTATGATGAGGGATTTTTATTTCATTCCTAACTACCCCTAAACAATAATAATAATAATAATAAGAATAAATGGTAATAGTTTATTAGACAAAGATGTCACCTGATGGTGCTGTTGTTATGCCAAAACTATAATTTATGAACATTCCCAGGCCATCTATTTTAATCATTCTGTGATGTTTTTTGTTGTCCAAAAAAATCAAACACAGAAATCGTGTTTTTTAAGACTTTTTTATTAACATAAACAAATTAATTTAAATGAAATGAAATCAACAAATGTAAAATAAAATGAACAAATTTCAAATTTATTACATTTTTTGTTACACCTTTTTTGTTTACAAAATAATAGAAACAAAAATAAAAGTTATTACATTTTCATTTTACATAGAAACAGCAACAAATACTAAAATGGTTTTAAAGTTATTACACTTTTTTTAACATACTTTAAAAAACAATTTTCAATTTTATTAGACTTTTTTTTGTGTCACGCACTTTTTTTGTTTACAAAATAATCAGAACAAAAAGTAAAAGTTCTTAGCCTTTCTTTTACATTTTCATTTTTACATAGAAACAGCAATAAATACTAAAATGATTTTAAACTTATTATGCTTTTTTTTAACATGCTTTTTTTTAAACAAAAAATTTCAATTTTATTACTCGTTTTTTGTGTTACCCACTTTTTTTTTGGTTCAAAAATAATCGCAACGAAAAGTAAAAGTTGTTAGCCTTTCTTTTTTAAACTATAAACCAGTGGTCTTCAACCTTTTCACACTTGCGGACCAGCAGAAGTTTACAGATAAATTTTCTTAAAGATGTAACCTGCTTATCCTTAGATAAGCATAATTATTATAACTGACCAAAACAGCACACTAGTTATTGTGTATTGTAATGGTGCTGCTTACCTTCACATGCTGAACACTCTTGATTCTGAGGCTATCAATCTTATGAAGACTTCTTTTGATATTAAGGGAAGGTAGAGTTTGAAATGAATTATGGGAAGGTTTGATTGTGTGTATATATTTGTTATTTCTTATAGTTTGATTTTCACTTGAGAAGGTCTATTTGTAGTAGATGAAACCATGGTTGTGAAAGGATTTTGGTAAAAAGTTGGATTTAATCTAGTATTGTATTGTTTTATGGTTTTTGCATTTTTATTATATATATATATATATATATATATATGGAACTTATTCATCTTTATGGATTTGCTTAAATATATGAATTGGAATTGATGGATCAGAATGGGATGATAAACTGAGACCGTAAATAAATAATTAATTAATAAAAATAAATGAAAATAGGTGAGTTAGGCATGTAAACAAATAGATTAAAGGTTAGGCATTAAAAACAATATATACACTGGCATAAAAATGCAGTGAGAAGTTAAACATATGTGCTAAATGGTAAAAAGATTACAAGAGATCCTATGATATATTTCTATTTATATTTATAAAAAAAAGCAGATAATATTTTACTTAACTATTGAGAAAAATTTTAATAATACTAAGGAATGGTAAACTGTTAACAAGCAAAAATATGGAACCTATTGAGGAATTACAAGTATTAGTGAAGGGTCTTTATAAATCCAAATACCTGTGGGGTCTCTGACTGAAGTTGACCACCCCCCATGAGCACAAGTTGCAGGCCAGGTGTGGCCTCAAGCACAATGAATGCTTAACAGGGGAATGGCCCAGGCACATGTAGCAAACCTCACATTGCCTAAAGCATTGGAAGCTGGAAAAGTACAAGCTCCAGAAAGTGAGTTGAGCATGATACAAATATTCTAAATAATCATGGGAATGGAAGCAAGAATGAATCACAGTATGAAGGCAAAAATGATTATCATGGAAGCACAACAGGATTCATGGTTGAATGATGTGAACAGTAACATCAGTAGCATGAAGGGAGACATGAACAACATGGAAGCAAAAATGATTAATATGAGAGGAGAAATAAAAGAAAATATAAAGAATATGAAACTGAAGATGAAGGAAAAATTCAGTAGAAGGATGGTCAACATGGAAGAAAAGTTAAAAGTGGACATATATAGTGCTAGATCAGACATAAAAGTAGATATGAGAGACATAGAGACTAGGCTCTCCACTGATATAGAGCAATTGTCCATCAACTTAGACAATGTTTAGAGAAACAACTCTGAAATAATACAAGTACCTGACAACCTAAAGAATTAAATTGATGAAAAAGATTTAAAATGCCAGCAGCAGTTTGAAGAATTCAAGTAGAACATCATTGGGCAATTAGGTGTTAAATGTGATGGAATGTACAAGAGTCCAGAGATCTTCAAAGATGAGATCCAAAAGAAGTTACAAGACAAAGTCCAAAAGGAGTTACAAGATGTGCACTCAAGGATGGACCAACTCTCCACAGCACAGAGCCTCAAAGCAGAGTCAGTGACTAAAACCATCCTAGAAAAGACCACTCTCAAGAAATTAGTGGATAATGCAGCTGAAATATGAGACTGAATTGGCAGGTTAGATAAGGCTCTCAACCAAACTGGTAACAATCAAGTTTCAGCTGTGACAAAGACACCAATCATGGAAATTAAATGGCATGTGAAGCACTATTGAAGACCCAAATGGTAAGAGTAAACAGTGCAAAAACTAGAAATGTATCTCAAATACAAAATTTGTAAATGTGGGGACAGCTTTCAAAACAGATTGATACCAGCAAAAGGAATTTCCACTGAAGAGAACTGTCATAACCACCACATCTGTTTAGGAAAGTCATATGAAGACCATATGTCTGACCATCTTGCATGTCTGATACATTTGAAATCCCCCCATGACAATCCAAATAAAGAACATAATAGTGTATAACACACTACCAATCAAGAAGCAAAAAAGTCCACAGTTCCACAAATTGTGCAATATGTAAGAAGGCTCACTCACATTCATTAGACATAGAAATGTTAGTGCTTAAAAACAAATATAAGGATGGATCTTAAAGATTATGACTTGCTACACATGATCCAGACCAATCCCAAAAATACAGCCAATATTTAATAAAAATGATTCATATGTTTGTGTATCTGTAACTATCAACATCACAACACAGGAAAAAATAGTCAAAGCAAGTATGATAAGGATATGTGCATATAAGCTCACATATGACATAGACCATAACTTAGGGTCATCTAACCAAACATAGTATAGACCAGCTAAGCAATATAAAAAACAATATTTGACAAATATCAACCCCTAGTTAAATGTACTGAATTTGATACTAAAAGAGACATATTAAAAACATATAAGCAACTAACAAAGCTGAAAGAAGAAACAAATCAAATAAAGGAGTGTCCACAACATCAAAATAGGTGACAAAGTATTCATCAAAATGCCCCATATAAGTAAACCAAAGGAAGGAAAATGCCAAAAAATTTATAACCAATATGAGGGACAATTCACTATCACAAAACTGTCTGGCTCAAATAAGTTTTGGATATAATTAATGGAGACATAATGCACATAGTTTAAACCATTATTTCAGTTAAACAGAGTGACCACTAAGTAGGTATGCTTAACCAATAATCCAGAAAAAGTAAACATAAGTCTCTATTAGAGTTAGAAAAGAAAATGAGATAACATTAAAAAATAGGGGCATTAATCTATGATGAGAATAGACTCAGGTAGTTGTAAAAGCAAGTATTAGGATTCTTTAAAGTTAACCAAGACTTAGGAGCTTATCCACATACAATGATAGACACTTGAATATTTAGTTCTTAAAGAAACCTAATAAGCCTAAAAAAAAAGCATGGTAAAAGCCTAACAAGTTTGACTATGTGCCATCTGCATGAGAGACACATTGCTGGTTAATCTCATACCATACAACCATAATAAAAAGGGACCCATATATAAATCTCATTTCACTGTGATGATTATTATAAAACAAGAACTGGGAAAAAAGTAGGGATATAGTAAAAAAAACCAGCACAAATTGGAATGAATAGGTTTTATAAGCCTTCTTTTTGAATAGACAATCCAACACTAAACCAAAGGGATACACTTTGAGTAAGTGTTAAATATTTAATAACTTAAAATTTTAACCCTGTAAGTATAGGGGAATTGTAAGGGTAGCTTATAATTGAACCTTTGTTCATTCTCAAACCAAACTCATTTTTAATGTAAATTTAGTCAATGGGTTGTTAACCATATATATATATTGTAATAGAATGTGAATATGACATATCATGGTTATATATTTGTAATCATATGATTGGATGACAATTGTAATGGAAAATATATTAAATCAATATAAATGAAGAAAGATAAATTTAAACATCGGTAATCAATGTAGCATGTCACATATGCCATAGTAAAAGATGATATGGCCTAAATTATTGAGCAGCATTTATAATGGAAAATACAAGTTGTAACTATATATAATCAACAATCATTAATTGACTAAAACTCATGATGATACAATATTTATAATGGAATACATTATCTTTTAAATGATTTAATTTATAAATTCAATTTATAAGTTGCACCATTTATAATGGATAGACTATATTAAAAATAAAGGAAAGATTTGGATAAGATATACCTATGAGGCACCCATAAATTAATCAGGTTTTATAGTAATTTGTCAACTATAATAAAATGCATGTGCCATGTAAGAAGAAAGAACATATCTTCCATCACTCAACTCAGTATAAATATGACACATATAAGATGTATAATACTTATTTAATAGCATGTTATTCATATATTAAGATAAAATAAATTGCCTCAAAATGAATACATTAAACTATAACATTACCATGGCTAACTATATCACAAACTTAATAATATTGAGCATTGACTGAAATATATTGCTAATTAGTTCTCAGGGCTAATTTAACTTATGATTAATTATGGACTAAATATAATTTGGAACAAAAGGAATTTTATTGGATTCAAAATATATTTATTCAATTGACATTACCAATTGTTTAATACTTTCATATCGGCTAGCTTGTAGAATTGACGTACTAAAAATAGAGAAAAAGAAAATTAATAAATCTCAAATAACACTCAAAATCATTCTTTTATATAAAATAACTGATACATCTTTATTTCAACATTGTAACTTTAAATTTATAATAGCATACATATACATATATACATATTTGCAAAACATAAGAATAGTTTTACTTTGCAAATACTTAATTTTTTTATATGTAAATTAAGTAAGTATAGAGTTTAACAATAACACCTATAATTTGCAATTTATATTTACATAAGAACTGTATAAGCTGTTATGAAGTTAAAGAAATATACAAATTAATAAACAAATTGGAGATATCTTGTTGTATTAATAATCTAAGTTATATATGTATTTCTTTAATAAATTTCTTTAAATACTACTTTAAATAAATACCAATTACAAATAGCAAATGACTAAATGACTATTTAAGTAAATATTAAATGAATTCAATGAATGAGGCATTTATCAAAAGTCCCTTATACACATATAAGTTATAAATTCATTGTCCATATAATGTAAATCATCTAAGTAAACATTTAGAAATAACTAAGTGATTTACATTTACATTGGAAAAGTTTTAGATGATTACAGCATATATATATATATATATATATATATATATCACATATATTATATATATATATATATATATATATATATATAACATGTGTGGATTATACTAACTGGCCATATGCTTATGAATTCAAACATTTATAATTACTAAATATTGTTGGTTGGTTTGTAAAATGATTACAAATCATGATAACACAAAACACAGACATTCTTATACTTTAAAGCACCAACATAATTGAGTGCATCCTAAATTAATCACATCCTTTAAACAAACTTATCTTGACATTGCATACTAAAATACAAGCATCTTCACCAACAATGGTGGAAAATTTAAATTAAATCTCATGAGTGATAAATCAAAAAGAGGACTCTATAATGCAACTAGCATAAATATATCAAAAGCATTTGTGGCTTCCAAAATACCACCTACATTTGAGATAAAAAAGATGCCTGGATCTTTATGTCTCAGTGCACCAGGAATATATATATAAAGAGGCTCACCGAAAACAACAACACTTGGTATCATAGAAATATGTGATTAGCATCACTGGAAATATAAGCACTATCACTCATGGATAAATAATAGAAATGGGGAATTTATCCACTCTATCCAGTAACAATACTAGCTATAATAAATAAGGCCTGATATACCAAGTATAACAATCGGGAGAGGATCGAAGCTATCAGTCTTACAGTATATGCACTACAAGGGCACCATCTAGGCATTTGAACCTAGAAAATTTATATACTAGGCAGATACGCACGGTTAAGATCTTATTTTACATATATTTTTATTCTGACCATTAGCCCAATGTCACTAGCTCCCACAGCAGAGATTTATATTTTATAAATTCTTATCTAAGAATATTTCAATATTAAAAAAGAATAAAATAATCCACTGCCAGTAATTATACACACAAACATTTATTAATGCACATATAAATTTTGAATCATTTTTAGCATTACTTTTACTTTATAATTTAACTTGATTTTAAAATTTAATTTATGTTTTACCTTTTATAAGTTCGCACATATGAGTTGAATATTATATTAAAGTGTCGAGTAAGAATAGACTACATAGATTGCATTTGAAAAGAAAATATTTTATCCCTGATTTAACCTTAGCCCAAAAGTTTGTAGTCAAAACCAACACCAATCTATCTGATATATCGATGTATGCAATGTAGCATGAATATGACAGCACCAAAATGACATACTGTCAGGAATGCACATCTCAACACCATGGTGAATAGATGACATTGACTCTCAACCAAATAGGAATGCTACATCTATTGGCAAGAAGAACAATAAACAAAAAACTCCATAGGAAGGGACTGCATTTTCCATCTTACTATCCTTTCCATAGGCAAAAAAAGGGGGTGGCATATAAATCGATCCTGCAAGTAGCGAATCTCATACTACATCTACTAATTACACCAATATATCCAATCCATTGACCCAATTTAACTACGAAACAAATAACCTAAGATTATCCTCCCTTAAACTAACATATATAATTTTACAAATGTATGCAGACATTCACACCTGACTTAAATTTAACATTTATTAAAAGTTGTTAAACAAAAAAAAATCATAATAAACACTTAAAAGAACAAAAAAAAAATTAAATGGAAATGATTTTTAAAAATACATCAAATGACATTATTAATATTAATTTACATTGGTCAGATAGGATTCTATTGCTATCATTTAAATACTGGGAAAGTTTATATTTTAGAGTTCCTATTGTTTTCAAATTAATTAATGTTCATTAGATTTCATAAAGTTCTTATGATTTTAACAAGTTTGTAGTTTCTAATTTCTTGCAGTTGCTTGGCATTTGGAGCCAGCATTAATTCTCCGATGTCCTGTGGTCCTCAATACAGGAAAAACGATGTTATTTCTCTTTCCTTTTAGCAAAACTAAAGGGATTGAAGAGTGCATCCCCTCAACCCCTTCTCCTTCAACTCCGCACTAACACATATCACCATTGCTATCACACATCTCATCTGTGCGAACTTATAAAAGTTAAAACATAAATTAAATTCTAAAATCAAGTTAAATTATAAAGTAAAAGTAATGCTAAAAATGATTCAAAATTTATATGTGCATTAATAAATGTGTGTGTGCATAATTACTGGCAGTGGCTTATTTTATTCTTTTTTAATATTGAAATATTCTTAGATAAGAATTTATAAAATATAAATCTCTGCTGTTCCATCGAGCTAGTGACAAATGGCTAACAGTCAGAATAAAAATATGTAAAATAAGATCTTAACTGTGCGTATCTGCCTACTATATAAATTTTTAGGTTCAAATGCCTAGATGGCACTCTTGTAGTGCATATATGGTAAGACTGATAGCTTCAATCCTCTCCCAATCGTTTTAATTGACACTAAATGTGGGGCCCGATATTCATTAACCACGAATACCCTGATACAAAAAAATAGTTTAGGAAAGTGCGAATAGCACCATGAACATCAGAATAGTTATAGTAGGAATAAGTTAGGATAAGATGGCACTGTCAGGTATAAAAATGATCATTATGTAACTTTAATATTTAAAAAAAAAAGAAAATGAATGATTTAGTAATTTAAAAATACGCCCACAAAAAAAAGAACTTTAAAGCATTATTATTGCCAATTAGTATTTACTCTAACTAAAGTCTTTTTTTTATCATTTTTTTAAAATAAGTTCAGGGATATGTAATGGGATATATATATGCCTTGCATTTAAATTTTAATACTAACCTTCTAATACTGAATTTAAAGCACAAATGTTTAAAATGCACAAATAACAAATTATTAATTTATTAATATGTTTAATTTAAATAATTAAAATAAAATAAGCTTTAAAATAATGATAGAATTGAAGCAAAGATTCTAATCTTTAAATAAAATATAATAAAAAACCTTTTAATTTTAAAAATAATGAAGAAAGTTTTAATCTTAAAAATAAAAATTACAAACAGATCCTTAGTGCAGAATGACCATTGAAAAGAAAATGATTATGAAATAAAGTACAGATGTAAAAGTTAGAAACAAAAGACTTGCTTTTCCCACCCAAAGATAAAGACACAGACCTCAGTGGAAAACCCAATCTACTTAGCCACCAACCCAAAATCTACTTGGATAAACCTAATGAACCAATGAAAAATAGATATAAAATATGAGAGATCGATCTGTGCATTCAAGAGATAAGGTGCCTCAGGACTATAAAAGGAAAATCCAAAAGAAATAATAAATTAGAGAAAATTAGAATTTTGAATTTGTTTCATTGTTGCTGAAAAGTTAAAATAAATATTGTCACTGTTACCAAAAATGTAATCTGTTTAATCATGCTTTCTTCAGTGCGGCTGGCCAAAGGTAGCTTTCCTATTCACGGTTCTCAAGATCGAATCACGGGTGCCGTATGCAGAAATCTTTGTCAAGCTTCATAAATCATCATCATCTGCAAGAAAAGGGCCCTTGCATAAATTAGATGTTCATCATGAAGGAATAAGTACAGGACAAAGGAAGGTATAAATTTCTAAATGATAAAATTAAATATAAACTCTTTTAAACTTAAAACTTCGAACTCTATTTGTCTTTAAAATGAACTATAGACTTTCTCTCTGGAGCAAACCTGAACTTTTATCTTTCTATAAACTTAGCAATTTTAAACTCTTATTTAAAGTCTTAAACATAATCTCTTAAAAAAATGTATTGTATTTTATTTTTATTTATTCATGCTAAAAAGATCTGTGCTATTGCAAATGAATTTAAAGATAGAAAGCACATCATTATTTGTGCATTATTAAATTTAAAAGAAAAGTAGGTTAAATAATATTTGTAGTAAAAAAAGAAATTAAATATAATGTGCCATTTTAAAATGATTTTAAAACCTTAAACTCCCAAGATTTTTTTTTTAGAATTAAATTAATAAAATTATTTAAATGTTAGTTGAGTGTAGATGGCTGCTGGACTCGTTTAAATATGTTAATTTTAAAGAGGGTTTGATTTTGGACTATTTGTTTTGTAGTTGTGTCAATGCTGGTGGAGAGATATATGGATGTTTATATCAATGTAATGTGAAGTGTGTTAGCACCTAGGGTGACAAGTCCAACTGAATGCATGACCCCAAAGAGGTAGTCATATCATTGAAATGGACACAGACATATCTCCTGCACCATTGACCCATTCCAGCTCTATGGATTGAGAAGATAAGTTGGCAAGATAGGACTGCTCTCCCATCTATACATAGTGTTTTCTTTTTATATTACATGCATGATTCCTTCACCAGATAGAAGTACATTCCTATGCTGGTTGAAGCTCATGTTTTCTCCAATAATATCACTCTGTTCAGATGTACATTCCTCTCAGCGTGATTTTATGCTAACATATTCACATATCCAGTCTTACCATAATCTGTCATACAGAGTGCCACTAGGCAATTGAACCTAGAAAATTTATAAAGAAGACAGGTATGTACTGTTAAAGATCATGACCACCAGCCCTAGTCACTAGCTCAAGTAGGCACAGAAACTTAATATACTTATTAAAATATATTTTAATAAAGAATAATAAAAAAACAATCACTAGATCACTGTCAGTATTAATAACACAAAAAGATTTTATTCATGTATATAAGTAAATGACAACACAAACTTTAAAAAAGTAATTTTTATAACACAAGAAGAAATTTATGTTTTCTTCTGTTTCATTATTATTTTATTTGTTTTTAACTTTTAATATTAAATTTTAGAATGTTGAGTATAGATAAAGCTACCCAGATGACGCACTTAAAAGATTTTCAAACATTTGATTCCAGGCTAAAAGTACAAAGCCACACCAACATTCGCTTCCAGATATATATCAGCAACCAATGCAATGTGAACATGTTAGCATAGAATCACGCCAACAGGCATGTGCATCTGAACAGCATGATATAATTGGAGAAAACATGAGCTTCAACCAGCATAGGAATGTACTTCTATCTGGTGAAGGAATCATGCATGTAATATAAAGAGAAAACGCTATGTATGGATGGGAGAGCGGTCCTATCTTGCTGACTTATCTTCTCAATCCATAGAGCTGGAATGGGGCAATGGCACAGGAGATACGTCTGTGTCCATTTCAATGATATGACTACCTCTTTGGGGTCATGCATTCAGTGGGACTTGTCACCCTAAAGTGCTAACACACTTCACATTACATTGATATAAACATCCATATATCTCTCCACCAGCATTGACACAACTACGAAACAAATAGTCCGAAATCAAAACCCTCTTTAAAATTAACATATTTAAACATGTCCAGCAGCCATCTACTCTCAACTAACATTTAAATAATTTTATTAATTTAATTCTAAAAAAAAATCTTTAGTTTAAGGTTTTAAAATCATTTTAAAATGGCACATTATATTTAATTTATTTTTTCACTACAAATATTATTTAACCTACTTTTCTTTTAAATTCAATAATGCACAAATAATGATGTGCTTTCTATCTTTAAATTTGTTTGCAATAGCAAACCCCTGCCCTATTACAAACAGATCTTTTTAGCATGAATAAATATAAATAAAAATAAAATACAATACATTTTTTTAAGAGATTACATTTAAGACTTTAAATAAGAGTTTAAAATTGCTAAGTTTATAGAAAGATAAAAGTTCAGGTTTGCTCCAGAGAGAAAGTCTATAGTTCATTTTAAAGACAAATAGAGTTCGAAGTTTTAAGTTTAAAAGAGTTTATATTTAATTTTATCATTTAGAAATTTATACCTTCCTTTGTCCTGTGCTTATTCCTTCGTGATGAAGATCTAATTTATGCAAGGGCTTTTTTTCTTGCAGACGATGATGATTTATGAAGCTTGATGAAGATTTCTGCATACGGCACCAGTGGTTCGATCCTGAGATCCGTGAATAGGAAAGCTACCTTCGGCCGGCCACACCGAAGGAAGCACGATTAAACAGATTACATTTTTGGTAACAGTGACAATATTTATTTTAACTTTTCAGCAACAACAAAATGAATTCAAAATTCTAATTTTCTCTAATTCATTATTTCTTTTGGATTTTCCTTTTATAGTCCTGAGGCACCTTATCTCTCGAATGCATGATCGATCTCTCATATTTTATATCTATTTTTCATTGGTTCATTAGGTTTATCCAAGTAGATTTTGGGTTTGTGGCTAAGTAGATTGGGTTTTCCACTGAGGTCTGTGTCTTTATCTTTGGGTGGGGAAAGTAAGTCTTTTGTTTCTAACTTTTACATATGTATTTTATTTCGTAATCATTTTCTTTTCAATGGTCATTTTATCCAAAGGATCTGTTTGTAATTTTTATTTTTAAGATTAACACTCTCTTTGTTATTTTTAAAATTAAAAGGTTTTTTATTATATTTTATTTAAAGATTAGAATCTTTGCTTCGATTCTATCATTATTTTAAAGCTTATTTTATTTTAATTATTTAAATTAAACATATTAATAAATTAATAATTCGTTATTTGTGCATTTTGAATGTTTGTGCTTTAAATTCAGTATTAGAAGGTTAGTATTAAAATTTAAATGTAACGCATATATATATATCCCATTACACAAGGCTATTTTACAATGAACAATACCAAGATAAAAACTTCACAATAATGGACTAAAGTTATAACTATAATTTTAACCTCAATAAATAATAAGTAATGTCTGCACCACAAATAGCTTTAAAAATCAACTGACTTACATATAAATATAAATAATGACTAGCATATGAAATATTGGCATGGATATATATATATATAATGCACACAAGTATGAAATATTAAATGTTTTAATATTATAAGATTTAATGGATATGAATAAATGTAATCAGGTTGTTAGAATATTAATTGAAGAACTAAGATAATTATTAAACAATGATATTACTTATATATACAGTTTTATAAATCTGTACACCTATACAATTCCTATATATTGAAATATAATTTATTGCTTTCTAATTTAAATTGACAAATGAATTTTATCATTTATTATACTTGAATGCCAAAAGCAAAAAATAAAATAAAATAATATTATATATATGTATAATAACACATATTAGCATAGTTTGAGTTACAAAATATCTTTAAAATAAATAAACAAACATATATACTAAAATCGATTTTCATTATTCTTAAAATTTTAAAATTCAAGAGAAATTTGTAAGTTAGTTTTAACATTTTAATTATATATTCCTTTACAAAGATATATTACATATTGCATAAAAATAAAAACAATATAAAGAATAATAAGATATAGTTTTTTTTTTCTTTACCTTATTTGCACTAGTGTTTAATCATTGAAAAAAATCAGCTAGTTATCTCCAGAATTTTTTTATTCGTCCTACGATAGCTTGACACCAATATGTACATATTGTAAGTAGATTAAGAGATTTTCTTCTTGTTGTTTAAATCATTAATGTTAATTATTTCCTGGATATTCTGTTATATATGCGATGAAATTGAATATGATTTTCGAATCATTAAATAATGTGAAAGTTATAATGGAATGCATTAATCAATTATAATAGCTTTTTTTTTTAAACTTTTTGAAAAACGCTGGTTTACTTTTGAAGTTCTATGTTTTACTAAAGTTTCTAATGTTGATTAATGAACAAGTAGGAAGGGCAAATGCCCAAATTATAAAGTTGTACTTAGCACATTGTTTTTTAGTAGAAATCCATAATCCAATAATTCTTTTTAAAGAAATTTATAAGAGCAATTTGAAGAAAAATGACGAATGAAAATAATGTCTTCTTTTTTTTAATTTTTCATCACCTGCCAGCCTGATTCCTGCCTTTCATAAATCACATGCTGATTTAAAAATAATCTTTATCACTTTCGTTTAGCAATTTAAATTTTTTTTAAAAGAAATAATTTCAATAAAAAAAAAATACATATATATATATATTATATTGAAAGATTTATGTTATAATTCACAAACCAAATAAGTATTCAAACAATCAGAATAATACTACTATATCTTTTTATAATTTTTTTAAAATAAATAAATAAATAAGGGTAAAATATATTTATATTTAGCAATTTAAATACCATTGCTAATGATTATTTTGTTATGCATACATTCATAATTATATACATATATTTTGCCATTATAATGATTTATTTCAAAACAAAGCAGATATCATAATAAATAAGTAAACCTGAACTAAATAACAATAAAACAATTACTAACAATACACTAATAACTTATTTACAAATCCTTAAATAAAACTATAGCAAAGACATTTTTTTAAAACCATACTATAGCTTCAAAAAGTAAGGATGGACTTTCTATCCTGCACAATATATATATATATATATATATATATAAATAAATGTTTGCTGTGCATATATATATATATATATATATATATATATATGCACAGCAAACATTTATTTTTAACTATATTAAGGATAAATCATGATAAATTAGTTTTACTTATCTATTAGAAGGAAGAAAACCCCAATTAAAAATAAATTGTATTAATATATGTATGTAAACAATGAATTCAATGTCAGTGTATTGTACATCATTATAAAACACTTGGACTAAGTAAGCATGGTAACAATCTAATGTTAAACCAGTCACTAGGTAACAAAATGAAGAAGATGAAAGCATAATTCTAGGTAATTTTATTTCACTTATAATCACTATAATACATGCAACAATAAAGTTCACACATTGATGAAAAAGGAAATAAAATGCAAATATACTACACAAAAAAAACTGAGGTCAAGTATAAAAACAAATCCAGTTCATTTCCATCATCTTTTTACTATGTTAAAAAAATGCAAAAGCTGTATAACAGCAATATCAGAAAATTGAATGTTTGAATCTTAAAGATTTGATTATTGTAATATGCAAGTTATGAGAAACTGCAGCCAATATTTAAAGAGAAAGAATTTTAATAAATTTGTGCAGTTAGATAAAATAATTGAATTGATTTAAATAGACATTTAAAATACAAAAGGACTGTGCTCTTCTTCAAATACAAATAAAATAACAAAATAGAATGTCATCAGCATAGTATATCTAAATGATGGAATAATTCTGTTCTTACCAAAATTATTAAATAACAATCACTGAATTTAGAAAATTTTAATTGTTTCTGAACTGCAAAACAATGTTTTCTGGCTAATTCAATAGTGTAATAGGGCTAAGTGTTATCAGGACTGACTGTAGGAAAAATGATGGTTTAATATTCAATTGTGTAACATTTGCTGAAACATCAGATACCATCTTAAATGTCCAGATGGATACAAAATGAAAAGCAACAATAGGAGATGGAAATAATGTTATTCCAAATATGTCACCAAAGAGTCTCCATGAGGAGTACATGATTTTTTGTAGAAGAGTGACTGGAAAAGTGATGAACAGTATCTACCAGAGACATTAATTGCCTAATTCATGAATATTGTGCCAGATAACTTGAAGAGAGTCTTAATTTGTTGTGTAATATTTTTTTAATTTAGGTATCTATCTATAGAATTGTGTATCTTATTTTTTTTTTAAATTTATTTCACTTCTACACTTAGGAACCAAAATTTCTATAACTCAGAAAAGTCCATTGTAGCTAAAATCAAGAAAAATGTGGGGAAGAAGGTTATTAAGTTAGACAATTTTTTTTAATTTTCTTAAATAAATTTTAGGTAACCCTCCCTCCATAATGACAATATATTAAGTATTACTATCATAATCCTTACTGCAATATGAAATAAAGGTAAGACTTTATTTATTATTATTCCATATTAAAAATCATGCACTTGCTTTAAAACAGAGTTTATGTTATTTATTTGTTTATTGTTTTTTGTTAACTAATGATTGTTTATATTTCTTTATTCAGTATGAATGATTAATATTCTCATATGAATATTATTTTTTATTAAACTTGTACATAGTTAAGAAGGGTCTTCCAAGAAGATGAAACCATTGCAGTTGGAATTAAACTATGAAGCTGAACACATCTTCATATATTTGTGTTAAATATTTAGTTAGCTTTGTGATCATTGTAACCTTGAAATAATAATTTTTCTTTTCATCAATCTGATCTACTTTGTAAATATGTAGTGGCTTTATATACACCTATCATAGAAAGGGTTGGAGTAATAAACATATTTAATCATTAATATGATAGGGATACATACTTGACACACACATATATAGAAATATTTTTGTTGTTTTTAAAAGTTTTTCAATTTTTTTTTAATTTTGTTTTAAATAAACATTGTTAATTTGATTCTCATTAAATGGTCTCTAGTTTATCATAGTTATTTATCCACCCACTCATCAATTCACCACCATACATATGTACATACACAAACATATCTTCTTTTACATTATAATATAGTAATATAGTTAAATGAGTCTTCTACTTGATTGGAACCCATATAAATGTATTATAATTGCAATCTAAAGAACATTCATGGCTGAAGACAGCTGAGTGCAACATTCTTCCTAGGTTTGAATTTTGAAGTATGTATGGAATCTGAAAGATGGGTGAACTAGCCTAAATTGTGTCTAAATTTAATGTGTGAACTTGGAGCTAGCCCATTGGGGATAGGTGTGTGATCATTGATTAATTTTTTCATTGCATCATTCATAGCACCTTATTTGAAGACCCTAGGATCAACAATAGTTAGATGCATTTCCCCTCTTCTAGTGGAAAACCCAGATGGTCACAGTTTGAATTAAAATGTTTTATTAAAATTTCTGTTATTATTATTAATATCTAGTAGGTAGACATTAGCTTGTACACTAAGTGTATGTCTTCTCAGGTTTATTATTAGGATATCATTTTTTTGATTAACAGCATGCCCATAAAGTAAAATATTGAAAAAATGTTAACATTAAAATATAATAGAAGAACCCTGAGATCATAATACCATAGTTCTATAAAATAAGAATTTATATTTCTTGTCAATGAAAAGCAAAGTGGCATAAACAGATCAATAAGATTTATAAAAAATGATTATTTTATTAAAATGTGAATCTAATCAAGGCAATAAGAAGATGAAATGGATAAAACTATATTTGAGGGGAAATGTTAAAGAAATTTTTTTATAAATAAAAAAATTATTGTATACTTGCTACTTTGTGATGTGTGTTATAAATATTGAGAGCTTTGAAAGTTTTGCAAGAGTGAGTGGAGATTTCTTCTCTTAAAATTTTTAATTAGTTATACTTTATAATGTTTAATTATTATCATTATTATTATTGTAGTTCTCTTTATTTCTGGTATAAATTGTATTAGTGAAGAACCCTGAGCTTGATCTGATTCCTTAATTAACCAAAACTCATAATTTACATGTTGATCTTTGTTTACATCCATAGTTGCCCTGGATACAATATAGATAGATAGATAGATAGATAGATAGATAGATAGATAGATAGATAGATAGATAGATAGATAGATAGATAGATAGATAGATAGATAGATAGATAGATAGATAGATAGATAGATAGATAGATAGATAGATAGATAGATAGATAGATAGATAGATAGATAGATAGATAGATAGATAGATAGATAGATAGATAGATAGATAGATAGATAGATAGATAGATAGATAGATAGATAGATAGATAGATAGATAGATAGATAGAGAGAGAGAGAGAGATAGATAGATAGATAGATAGATAGATAGATAGATAGATAGATAGATAGATAGATAGATAGATAGATAGATAGATAGATAGATAGATAGATAGATAGATAGATAGATAGATAGATAGATAGGTAGATAGGTAGATAGATAGATAGATAGATAGATAGATAGATAGATAGATAGATAGATAGATAGATAGATAGATAGATAGATAGATAGATAGATAGATAGATAGATAGATAGATAGATAGATAGATAGATAGATAGATAGATAGATAGATCATGCCATTTACCACATTCCTTTTTAATAAAAAGTTAATATAGTTAGTTTTGTAAAAAAAAATTATTTGTCAATAGTATTTTATAATAATTTTATGTATAAAATAAGCTTAACCTGCTATGTAAAAGGTTAATAAACCTACATAAAGTAATTTAAACTTATATTAGTATAATTTTAAAGATAAAAGTAGTATACAATATATTATTTGAAAAATAAAATTAATTAATGTTTCTTATATTTAAAGAATATAATGTTAAAACAATAGTTTAATTGTAAAGTTTAATATTATATAAGACTTGTAAGATGTCATAAATTATTTTATTTATTCAGTTTATTATTTTAAATAAACATTATTTAAATTATTTTCAAAGGTTCTAGAATGATGTTATAGTCAGCAATGTGTGTGTAGGTATCTGGGTACATACATATTCTAAACAAATAAAATTAATTTTAGTTCCTGATTAATAAAATTAGATATATTTTATATGTTGCAAAAAATATTTTTTATAATTTTTATTTTAATAATGTAGCAATTTTTATTATAAAGTTTAAATAATATTTGTGTTTTAAAATTATTATGAAAGTTATTAATAATATTTTTAGTGTTTAAATAAATGTATTTTATATTGTAGTTAAATAAAACATTAAATAAAATTTTAACATGACATATAAAATTAATTAAGTAACATTATTTCAGAAAATAATTTGTAGACAAGAATTTAATCTATATGTAAATTAGTGTCTGGAGATAAATCTTAGCAGTCAATCAGATAACAATAGATAAATAATTTAAATACAGGTGTTTTGGCTTATTATTCTTATTTTCTCTTTAATGATTTTGAATTATTTTTATTTGCTTAATCATTTAATTAATCATTGTAATTAGACTAAATCATTCAAGTAAAGTAATATTTTTAAAAAAATATTTATATTTTCTTAGTAAAATAGTAAAGTATATTTTAAATGATTTATAACATAAAATTTAGTATAATATATTTCATTATGGGGTAAGAGAGTTAATTCCCTGTCCGGTGAATTCATATTAAAACTTAATGAAGCTGTGATAATTTATGGAGACTGATGATAGTTATCTAACCACTACACTAATACAAAGGAGATACTGTAGAAACTGGAGCTATATAGCCAAGAAAAGCTTACATAGGAGCCATAAGAAATTGCTATTTAATTTTATCTGTATGAATGAAATGAAAGTTTTATTTAGTATTAATAATAAATCCTCATAAATATAAACTTTTGTGGAACTTATGTGCCACTGTTTTTTGAGAATTATTAAAAGTTATCTGTAAAGTTATTATTTATGTAAAAGGAAGAAGAAAAGAAATAAATATATATTTTGTAATTAAATTGATGTGTGAGAGTGAAGTCTATAACTGTGCTTTTTTTTCTAATTATCTGCAAATGCATCAGTGAGAATGTTTTGCTACTAATCTTTTTGACAAGAGAAAAAAATCTGAATGAATAAAAATTTTGCATTGAAAGATTTACCTATTTAAAGAGAGAATGAACTTTTAATATTATTTTAAAATTATCTTTAAGACTTTGATAAAATATTATATGAATGGAAGTAAACTATTAAAATTTCAAAAGAAACTATTTATTAAATATATGCACTGGTCTGAAAAAGAAAAAAAAATTGAAATTTATAAAACAATCATATTATAAGTTATTGACATCCAAAAATGTGAATATATGTTAAAAAGAATGAGAATGAAAAATTGTTTGATGAAAATTAATTAAAATGATGAATAATATTATTTTCTAAAATATTTACAAGCATTTCCAGAAAAAATATTATTTTTATTGCGATGTTAGCAAAAATCTGGATCAGCAAGAAAAATGTTTGAATGTGAAAAAGTATTAACTGATAATAATTATTTATGATGGTTGTTTTTCTGAAATTTGTGTTCTCCTTGATTTACTAAGTAAATATTCTTATACAGACTTTCATGGATAAAATTTCAATGACATTTTAAAAGATTAAGTTTTCATTTCAAAACATAATTTATTCAAGACGTATGTTATATAGTTAAAAAAACAAGAAAATCTGATGATACAAGAAGAGGTTAATGTTGTTATACATGCTTTGCTAATAATGAGTGTTCTTATATTAAAAAGTCTTTACAACTGTTGCAAGAAGTACAAGGATTCAGAGTGGTCAAGATTGCTTTGATAGTATGAGTTAGATGTATCAAATTTTTAATGTGTGGGAGCATTATTGAATTCAGTGATTTAAACATAACTTGATTAGTTTAGGGGATGAGATAGCATGTGTGTTAACTGCTATTGCAGTCAATTATGATGTTGAAAAGAGAGACCATGTGTCATTGAAAGTTTTGATTGTGGAGAAGAGCTTATCTTGCTTTTTAATTTTTTTGATTAGATGCACAAATAGGGAGCTTGGCTTTGGTTGTGGCAATTGAATTAGCATTTTACATCTGACTACAAAAGTGTATGCAGGGTGAATAAATAAATTCTGATTATTAAATAAGTGCTAGATTGCATTGCTTTGTCTACTGATAATATGAGCTCACTATTAATTGAGACTTTGTAGTGACAGGTTCTCTTGCATATTTCATCTGTGGACATTTAAGAATATGATCAATTGATTCATATTCCATTGAGCACAGGCTTCAGATTGGATTGATTTTGTTATATCCTCTTTTAAAATGCAGAAAAGAATTAGTGGGTATGGCAGACAGGTTACTTTTGACAGCAAAATTGAAGAATTTTGTCTCAAGGCTGCATCTTTTAAGATGCAATAGTTTATAATTATTAATCTTAAGGCTGTTGATTTGGATAGATGAGGTTATAAGCTTCCCATAGGTTGATTTTCTGATCAAAAGTGGATTGTGTAATGTGTTGATGCTGCTCGAGATGAGATTAAGTTTTGCATTTTTTGATGAATTCATTGTTCAGCAAGTGGAGGAGAAAAAACCTCTTTGCTGTAAAAACTTTTGTGCTCTCCCTTTTTTTCAATGGAGCCATAAGCAAGAAAGACTAAGACTATAATATGGTTTTAAATTTTTATCATTTTTTTTATTTTTATTGTTAATATGTTTCAGAAATAATAAATGTGAACTAATATGTTGTTTTTTTAAAAATAAGTTTTAATTTTAAGGTTTGAATAGTTTATTTGAAATAAAGAAAAATAATGGGTATCAGAAAATTTAGCATTTTCTGAAAGGTAAAAATGAAAAATAAATGCCTATAACTTTTATACGTGTGGATGACCATGAAGAAGATGAGTTCACCATATTTATTCCCAATAATTTTTGCATTAAAGTAAACTGTTATTTACTTTAATAATATTTTTATGTATGTTTATTTGTCTATCATGTTGCTTGGTTATTTAATCAGATGGTATAATATTTATGTGATTGATATGTTGTTTCAGAATGTAATATGAATATATAAAATATACTATGTGAGTTATCTAAAGTTATTTAGATAATTTATAAATGCTTAAGTATGTATAACTTTAATATTATGATGAATTATCAATATATTATTTTAGACTGTGTCCATTTAGATGCAAAAAAATGAACATCTCTCAATTATTGAATATCATAAAATAATGAAAGGAAATGTGATATAGATGAATTTTATAAAATCATTTGCATATACAATATTTTAAAGCTTCTTGATTTTATATTAGATATTGTTTTTGAAATGAAGTTTAAAAATTATTTTATGTAAAGTGAATAGAATTTGTTTTATGATATTTAAAAAAAGTATTCTTAATATGAAAGATGAAGTATAGTGATCTGGAAAATTAGTTGTGAAATGAAATCCTGCATAACAGGGATATTGAGGAGGAATATTATCTATGAAGTATATTGTTGTGAATTAATGAATAAAATGCAGGCAACATAGTTCTGTTAATTTAATACATGGCCAGTTGCATTTCTTTCTATAGTTCAGTAAGTGCTCGGGTAGAAGCCATGACCAGAATGTAAGACGTAACCAAGAATGTGTGACCTTAAGCACTGTAACTATGATATTTTGTAGTAGTTTGAATTAGTCATATTTGAATCTCTCACTTTAATCTCTATTTATTGCCACTGGATTTTACATCATGAATATTATAATTTTAAATGTTGGTAAAAATAATAGTTGGACTATAGAAGGTTGTTAATATCTGCCAAATGCAAGAAGAGAGAAAAATTTATCACAAATGATATTTATTTTAAGATAAATAAAAATAAGGGAATGATTTTATATTCCTAGTTATATTAATAATGGAGATCTCAAAATGTTAAATATATATTTTTATTTGTAAAAGAATGATTGAATGTAACATCTGAATGCTAGTATTATATTGGAAATTGAAATAGATAAATACAGCACATACAAGTAATATATAATTATGTAAGATAATCTGATTATTTAAAAAAAATGTAAATTTAATAAAAGTTAAAGTTATAGTATCATTATAAAGATTTTGTAGTAAATAACTTACTATGATGCTGACATATACCTGAAAGGTGGTAAAGCTAAAATTTTGTTGGTATATGCACAAAATACATATTATTTTAAGGAATATTTTATGGGTTAAATTTTTTTAATAATTATTAATAGTAGTTTAGATTTATAATGGTGGTGAATATCACTATAACCATAAGTTTGTTTTGCAAATATAAAACATATGCTATTAGTTACGGATGCTATAATACCTTAAATCTTATAAATTATTATTTTTTCATTACGGTAGTGATGATGAATAGTATTATCACTAGTATTAATAATAGTGATTAGATTACTATCATGATGTATAATATCATATATTATTTCTTATAGTGAATATTCAGAGTGAAGACTATTTAATATTTTGGTTTTGTAATACTTTTTATGTAAATATTTTAATGCATTTTATTTTTTAAAATTGTAAATATTTAAACTTTATAAATTTATATCTTGTAAATGTAAGAATATTTTGTTAAAGAATAAGTATGTTAATGTTTTGAATTTATATTGTTTTAAGAGTTTCTTTACTTGTTATATCTGAATATTTTTGAATCTTTGCATCCTCCCTCATGCATTATAATATTAATTATATGATTACATTACTGTACAAGGTTAATCAGAATGTATTATTATGATTGTTATAATTATTATTACAGAATATATTATTCTTGCTAAACATGAAAGGTATAGAGTGCCAATTTTGACATTACATGATATCACAACTATATTGAGAGTGTCATATTGCTGTAAATGTCACATAGGAGTATAATAAAATTTTATAGCGTAATATAAGAAAATATTGTTGAACTTGTTAGAGATATTTAATATTGTGTTTATAAGAGTTTTATAATTTTATTTATATTATCAATGGGCAGAAATTGAGTGAAATGTGTTATCTTAAGAGTCATAAAATATTTATTGTGTTGAGTATTGTTTTGAAGTATAGCTGAGTATACGTAAAATCACTCACTATACTTAGCCATATTATTTTATATATAATTATTAAAAGATGAACCTGAGAGAGTGATAAATATAAATTTTAAGACTAGATTAAGTGATACTGTGTACGAAATTTTTTTGTTGTTAGAGTTAATACTATATATTTATAAAAAATAGTAATTATTTTTGGGCTATATGATAAATTTTATAATTGTTTAATTGGAATTTATTTTATGTAAGTTATGGGAATATTACAGGTAGTTTTTTTACAAATTAGATAGGGGTAATATTCTTATGCCATCGAGGATGTACCTTTTGGAGTATATTCTTAATGTTAAACCAACTGTGTATCTTGCTACATGTGTTGTGTAAAGTCTTATAATTTTTTGTTAGTATTTTAATCAAACCATTTTAGTAGTAAATAATGAACTAGTTGTATTTTATATGAATATAATGATAAATGCCAAGTATTTAGTTTAAACCTTAATTATGTAGTGTTTAATTTATGTTTTGACTTGATTAATTTATTAAATTAGTTATTTTAAAAGTTAATTTCTTTAGGTATAGTATTTTAGAGATGTAATATGAGCTAGTTAAAGTGTTGTTTAGGGTTACTCAGTTGTTGTTTAAATAAATTGATTAACTAATAAATTAGGACAGTGAGAGTTAGAAGTAATATAGTAGTAGTAATACTGGGTAGTCTTGTTACAGCAAGGAAGGGTACAATATATATATATATATATATATATATATATATATATATGATTAATAGATGGTGTTTTACCAAAAACACCATCAAGCGTAGGTTTGTTTACATAAACATCAGAGTAAGCATTCACTATCTCTATCGTTAATTCCACCTTCTGATCATGATTTCAAGCTGATTTGCTATCATCAGTAAAGGGTAGGAAAAAGAAACTAGATCTAAACACTAACTCTGAGCATTTATGAAACAATTTCTATTCAGTTTGCAAGCATGAATTTTTTAGACACGTAATGTCTTCAAACTCAGCATAGCAAGCTAGATAGCTATATGGGTCTGATATCAGTTCAGTATCACCACATAGTAGAATCCTCTGCAATATATATCATTGCAAGAAAACGTCAAAAGGTACATTTACAAAAAACAAAAAACAAGTTAAACTTGCTAATGCTTGTATTTATGATCAATAGATGGCGTTTTACCAAAAACACTGTCAAGTGTAGGTTTGTTTACATAAACATCAGAGTAAGCATTCACTATCTCTATCGTTAATTCCACCTTCAGATCATGATTTCAAGCTGATTTGCTATCATCAGTGAAGGGTAGGAAAAAGAAACTAGATCTAAACACTAACTCTGAGCATTTATGAAACAATTTCTATTCAGTTTGCAAGCATGAATTTTTTAGACACATAATGTCTTCAAACTCAGCGTAGCAAGCCAGATAGCTATATGGGTCTGATATCAGTTCAGTATTACCACATAGTAGAAGCCTCTGCAATATATATCATTGCAAGAAAACCTCAAAAGGTACATTTATGAAAAACAAAAAAACAAGTTAAACTTGCTAATGCTTGTATTTATGATCAATACACCTATGCTTGAGGGTGTTTATGATAAAATGCCATCATTGATCATAAATACAAGCATTAGCAAGTTTAACTTGTTTTTTTTTTTTATAAATGTACCTTTTGAGGTTTTCTTGCAATGATATATATTGCAGAGGCTTCTACTATGTGGTGATACTGAACTAATATCAGACTCATATAGCTATCTGGCTTGTTATGCTGAGTTTGAAGACATTATGTGTCTAAAAATTCATGCTTGCAAGCTGAATAGAAATTGTTTCATAAATGCTCAGAGTTAGTGTTTAGATCTAGTTTCTTTTTCCTACCCTTCACTGATGATAGCAAATCAGCTTGAAATCATGATCTGAAGGTGGAATTAACATTAAATATAGTGAATGCTTACTCTGATGTTTATGTCAACAAACCTACACTTGATGGTGTTTTTGGTAAAACGCCATCTATTGATCATAAATACAAGCGTTAGCAAGTTTAACTTGTTTATTTGTTTTTCATATATATATACAATAATTAATACAGTAAAAAAAATATTTTAAAAACAAATATATACCATAATTTAATAGAAGTACTTTCAACTATCTATGTAGTCATTATCAACTAGATTCAAATTGTATTACAAAAACGTTACAAATGTATTCAAAAAGAATTACGTCATACATCAATTTTCCCACAATTCATTAATTTTTATATTGGCAGCCTGTTTATTTATCAAATGTTGCTTTTCATTTTTTATTAACATAGCTTCTTTAATTTTGCATTTATTATTATTTCTTTCAATACACAAAATCTTAACTTTATTAAAATAAAAACCATAATTACACATTACATTCTCCTGTCTTGATTTTTGTACTCGTTTATATAACAACCAATTCTCCTTTGATCTTTTCTCCAATGTACACTGAGATTCACCTATATATGCCTTTCCACAAACACAGCCATTTATATATTGAATAACTTTGATTTAAAATACTACTATCTATTTTTTGAATTATTTATCAATCTATTTAAATTAGGAGTAGTATAAAATGTGACTCAACATATATTTTTATATATCTGTTTTATAAATTTCACTTGTTCACTACAAATAAATGGTATTGATATCGAAGTATATTTCATTTTATCAATATCTATAGCACTTAAAATATTACTAGTATTATTAAACTTAGTAACAATATTATAAATTAATTTATGATCATATCCAATATTTAAAAAGTCCATAGTAAATATATTTATGTTACTTATTTTATCAGAATTATATTTACATAACTTATTATTCCTATATAAAAATGATTTTAAACCAGATAATTTATGTACTATTGGCACATTTGAATACCAAGGAATATATCCTCTTTTTTCAATATCTTTTATTACCATACAATAATCTAATTTATTTTTATTATGAATAATTTTAATATTCAAATATTGAATTAACATTTTTTTTCTTATTG
This sequence comes from Epiperipatus broadwayi, assembly GCA_028023455.1. NCBI lineage: Eukaryota > Metazoa > Onychophora > Udeonychophora > Euonychophora > Peripatidae > Epiperipatus > Epiperipatus broadwayi. Next base: position 27,311 of record JAQFVV010000402.1, on the reverse strand, counting down.
CATTGTTTTGAATAATTTTATATATTTTATTATAATTGGAATACAGACACTGATTAATAGTTTATATATATATATATATATGATATCAAAACAAGTTATAAATTTTGTAACTTGCTAATAGCTTGCATTTTATGATCACTAGATGGAGAATGTAAAAGAAAGTGGCTAACAGCTTTATCTGGGCATAATTGCTGAGATATTCTTGACTTCGTTTAAGGAGAAGCTATAATACATCACATCACATCACATCAAGCTTTGTTTACATAAACACTGAGAGGGATTGAATTCTATCTCTCTCAGCATTTATGTAAACAAAGCTTGATAGTGGGCTATTGGTAAAGCTCCATCTAGTGATCATATATATATATATCTTAGGAGCTGTATGTGATACTGGTTGTAGTATAAGTATTACTATACCACATTATAGCCATTGCACATTTTAAAAAATATTTTATTTAATTTATTAGTTTTACAAATAATAGACTGTTTTGTCATTTGCTATGGTTTAAATAATAATTTTTGACCAGATTAATATATACATTTGCCTATAACTATTTGGCATTAAAACATTTGAAAATTGATGAAGCATGTGTGTATATATATAGCATAGTTTAATATACATATATAATTAATAGAAATAATTTATTTTTCCTCAAGCTATAAATAAATAATATTCTGTCTGTTAGAAATTATAAAGAAGACAGTGAAAATTTTATTTCTTAAGTTTTCTGCTATTTATAAGCTTTTGTTTATGCAACACTACTAAAAATTTAAACTATATTAAAGAACCGAACACAAAAAAGATATATTTAACCAATTTCAATTAATTACAACAAACATAATTATATGAATATATACATATATATTGTATCACTAGTGAAAGCGTTACATGTTTCATAATTTTTTAAAAAATATGATTAGTTTTAAGATTTTCAAAATGAAATTTTGCAAAAACAAAAGATTGATTGCGTAACATTTTTCTTTTAGAATGAAACTTCTTAGCAAGAGGAGGGAGAAATCTGTAATAGAATTAGAGAAAATTTAAAACTTTTTTTTCTCTCTTCATAAAGAAAATTTTTTTTATAATACATAAAATAAGCAAAGGTGAAATGAGACTAAAAACTAATCTGTAAAAATAAAATGTTTGTAAAACTTTCAAAAATGTAATTAATTAGTTTATAAGATTTCAGATTGGTAATAAAATCAAAATCAACAGTTGAATTAATTAAAAAAACTGTTAACTATCTTATTGAGGTAGTAGATGAATCTGAATGGATTAAGATTAAGGCAAATGTAAAAAATCAATTAATTAAAAAAATGTAAAATTAATTAAAATACCGATTCAAGTCAAGATAAACTAAACAATAAGAGTGTTAAAATATAAAAGTTATATTTTGGCTATTGTTCTTCACTCAAGCCTGCAATTTTCTGGATCATTCACCAGTTTGGATTATTATTATTTAGTTCAGATAAAATGCAGAATCCAAACAACCAGAGATCCAGATATTTGTAAACTGTAAATGCAGTAATAAGCCAGTCAATTACTGCTGCAGACAACATCCATGCAGAAGCCTCAGATCTAGCAACATACATTGCTAGATAACTTTAGGATATTCAATAGGGCTTCAGGCCCCAAAAACCTTCAACAAAAAAATTAACTAAACCTCATCTGAACCAATGCCCAGAACAATGCCTCGATTGTAAGTACATGCTGCCACAAACTCTCTTTCCCATTGTCAACACAAAGAATGGTAAACAAGTCCTGGAACCATTGATGGAGACCAAAAAGCCAACCTGTTGGAAACTGACAATCATTAAAACTTATGTAGATACTTTTAAATATATTCTGATCACAGTCTAGACTCTTTATTTTCAATGAATGAACTTTAATTAACAGACTATTATAATTATTTCATATAGTCATTTATATTTTTCATATGTCAAATCTGTAATTGTTATATTATATTGAATATATGTGTCTGTAAATAATTAAATGTTAATGTTTGCCTTAATTGTTATTTTGTCTATTTTCTCTTTCTCTCTTATCACTGCATCACCAGAAAATTAGTGTAGAGTTATTTTATATGTTAAGTAAATATGCTAGACCCTGAGATAGAGTGTGAGATAGTCATGGGATAATTCAAGCACTGGATTGTGTACCTGTTGTCCAAACATGCTGATTATATAACTTACAATTAGCTGGCACCTGAAGTTGATCCTCAAAACAAATAAAATGCTTTGAATGGCAGGGTTTGAATCTAGCAGTTGACATGGGCCACAACCTGAAAATGTGATTGTGATATGCTTTATATAGCCCAATCTGATTGTGGGTATCATTGTTGGCTCTGCTATCAATGGTATTCTTATTTTTGTTTCTGCTTCAAAGGCCAGTTTATTCATGTAATATTAAAAATATAAATTAAAAATTACACCTGGGTCTCGTTTTACATGATAGATAGGTTCCTCAGAAAACATGCACAAATGAAATCGTGCAAAAATAGATGTAACTTACCTTGAAAAGGGGGGGGATACGGACTGTGATTTTTCAAAAATCGTGTAAACGCAAAGCACCAACGTAAAATTACTTTAAAATTCATGCAAAAAAAGGAAATAAAATATGACTAATAAAAAATTTTTAATTTGAAAAAAATTGATACAAGACAAACTTTTTTTAACTATAATATTTAATTTTATTCAAAGCAATATATTTTTATGCATAATTTACAGTAATTTATATTTTTTTATACACGTTTTAATTATTATAGTTATTTGCCGATAAACAGGTTCATTTGCAAACTGGTAAAAAATCAGATTCTTCACAAGAGAAAATACAACTAGCACCAACGTCACTCTCATGTTGTGTTAATGATTTTCTGGTGACAACATAATTAGTAATTAATCTAACAACTAAAAATTAAATTCTTATTTTTGTCTTTAATTTTTTAATTTTCAATTTTAATTGTGCCACTGCTATTACTCACCTTTTAAAAATAAACTTGCTGACACTAAACGATTAATAATTGATTACATTTTTTTTAAAAAAGCAAAAACAGAATGTGATTTAAAATGCAAAATTAACACGCACAATGTTTGAACAAATTTACATTATAATCTTGTAAAATTTAATGTGTGTATACATAAAATGTGGAAATCATGATTTTAATTTCATTATTGCATAAAATCTTACAATTATAAAGCATTGAAAATATTGAAATTACTAAGATGAAAATCGAATTTCAATGATGTGCTATTACTTTCAATAAGACGTAAGTGAGCAAAATTTATTATTTAAAGTAAAAGCGCTTTATCGAAGTTCGACTTCCGGAGAAACGTGGATCGCGTAACTTCAAAATCACGTTAAATAAATCCACGTAAAAAGAGACCCAGGTGTATGTTGAAAGTTGTTTAAACCCAATTAAATAATAGCTTTTAAATGGACCCAGTTCAATATAATATCAATTAATTAACTAACACTTTGCTAATAACAAATGAGTGGAAACTTATATAGTATACATTCATACAGGGATTTTTTCACTTGCTTGTACATATCATATTATTGTTTTAACAGGTTCTAGTTAATTTTATATAAATGAGATAAATGTCATTATCTAAGCAATGTAGATTTAAATTGTAAAATAGTTCCATCACAATGAACAGTCAAAAATCAATGTTTGAGGAAAGGAGCTTTTATCTATTATTTTTGTTTTATATATATATATTGTAACCGGTCGCTTATTCAACCGATCGTATAGGGATTGAGAGCTCCGAAATAAACATGATATAGCGTAAAGCTTTATTTAATTTCCTATATCGATAGTTGTTCATCATCAACACAAGGGGGCGCCAGATACGATGATTTAATTTACAATTTAATTTCTCGCATCACCTTACGTCATATCAAAAACGATTTCGAAGTCTTATCCCCGCCCATAAGCTCAAACTCCCAGCATGGACCAATAAGGGTCACTCAGGGTCGCGATGAAATTGTTTCAAGAATATCATTCTGGTAAAAGACACAATAATAACCAATAGAGAAGAAGCTTGGTTGATTTACAGATCGGTCCAAATATTGGGCCGAGATATTGGTTATTTGCAACTAGTACGAATGTTTGATTTATGCGTCCTTATATAAAAAAAATTAGAAGCTTGTAATATCATCCCCCCATTATCATACAGTCCAATAGAATTATTCATATTATCTTTATTGACATTTACTTACACAGATTAATAATAGGCCCTCCCAACTCTTAAACCTATCTTAACTACATAGTAAATAAACATCGTGACTTACGGCACGATGAAGTTTAAAGTAATAAACAAAACAAAGATAAGAAAGACAAATTTAAAAGTAAACATAATTAATTGCGTGAATAAATTTTACTTATAATACTTAAATATATTTTTTAATTATAGAGAATGATTTGAGGAATGCTCGACTTGTTTAAATAAAATGGAATTTATTGAATATAAAAAAATGAAACATTAGTTAATAGATTTATTTGCACACACATACACGCATTCTTGCACTCGCACAGAAAAGAACATATTATGCATAATAAACATGGATGATATAATATATTTCCTTCTTTTACATTTTGAAGTTAGGTGTGTGTTATAATTTCGTTGCGAAAAGAAAACAATAATTCTGATCAAAGTTCATAACAGGAAAAGTCCTAAGATTTAAATATGAGGAATTATATAACGTCTGATATTTTATTCTACGAAAGTTGAGGTTAAAATATTAATTCAAATATGAGGGATTATGGATCATTTTATATTTTGATTTTACGAAATGCGAATTTAATTAGTTATGAGATTGCCTTTTAAAGTATACTTAAAGAATGAATGGGAGCATAAAAGAAATAAAATGTTTACCTAGGATTTTGCGTAGTCTTCTGCTGCTTCTAATTTGGTGAGGGTTCGAACCGGTTGGATACTGTTTCCATAATAAGTGATTATTTATTTTATATAAGTTCAGCATAGTATGTTTGGACGATTCTTGTAAGTTAGACGGGACAACGTCATTGGATTGATTGGAGTACGATGTTTGGACGACACTGTTGTTGATCACTCGTAGCGGTGGAGATGTTCTGGCGGCGGAGCGTCGATCAATCACTGAGGGGTTTCTTAGCCCATCATGACGATCGACGCTCTAAAGGTTAATTTCACAGTGGTCATATTGGGTAGACCGGGTAGCAAAAAAAGAAAGTTCTAGTTGTAGCTTCTGGAAGAATTTAAAAAGAACTATAAGCATAAGCAAAACAAAAACAAAGAATGTGAAAAACTGTAACCAAGGTGTGTAGACAAAGACTAAGACTCATATTTATATGGGTTGGCTATTATCTGAGGATCCAATCTCCACCCAGAGTTCAATATTCTCTGAGTTGTCGTTGGGGTCCGTGTCCTACGTAGTGTTCATTCAATCCATATGCTTGAGGCAATCTTAGGTTTAGGCAATCTCATATTGCAATCTCAGTTAAAAAATTTATACTTATTCACACCTTTGATGCATACGTGCGTGTGTGTTTTAAGAGAACAATATAATCTTACATTAGTTTAAAAGTCGAGCATTTAATCTCAAAATCACCTCTATAAGCTTTTAACTTTCGCTATAGTTATAATTTAAAATAAACCCCTTTTTAATTACCCCCGCGGCATATACAAGTAGAAATTACTTATTGAGATTTAAATGGCATATTAGTAATATTTTAATATTTTTATTTTTTAGAGGATATTATTATAATAGATTATATGAAAGCCTTAAATTATTTAATTAGAATTATTAACATTTTATTAACTATTTAATCAGAAATATTAACATTTATTTTATTAGTGTATTTTTATAAAGTATTGAAAGGAAATACGTTTATTTTTTATCATAAATTGAAAGTAAATATAATATAGAGTATTTACACTGCTTGTGTGTGTGGGTATATACATGTACTGACTTTGTCTCGGTACAATATATATATATATATATATATATATATATATATATATATTATTTTTGTTTTATATATATATATACATATACAATTATTGCTGTTATGTAAGAATATTGCATGATTTATTTAAATAGTAATTTTCATTTCAAAAGTAAACTTGATTTACAGAAGAAGCATAATACAAGGAAAATAGTAAATTGCAAAATTCAATTGGGAGTGTACATGTAGCATTCCATGATTTACAAGGATCACATTTGAGAAATTCAAGATTACACAGGATGCTAAAATCATACTGTCACGAGAACATAGAATATAAGTCAAATTAAGTACATAGTTTCTGTCATTGAATAATTAACATAAATGAGATTAGTATAGATATTACATGATAAATCAAATGGACAGGTAAGCTTCAACATAAAAGGGGTTGCAGAGTTCATCTAAGGCAAAAATAATCAAATAACAATTCATATTAGGATTCTAGAAAGGATGAGAAATACAAAAAGGATTATTGTCACAATAAAAAAAAAATGAATTAGGTAGTCTTGACAAACAAAGCCATCAAATAACAACATGTTCAGGTGACTAACAAAAGTAATACTAGAAAATTCATAAAAGAACAATTACAACACAATATTGCAATTGCAAAAATATACTTATGTAATATGGGTACAAAAATCAATGAGTCACAGACCAGAATACAATAAAATATAATACATGGTAAAGAAGCAAAAAAATCACTCACTACAGTTTAAAAAAGCTATACAATGTCCCAGGTATCAAAGATTGACCTATATCTTTAATTGGCCTCATGCTTGATAAGCCAATGACAAAATGCATGTTCTCTTGTCCATTTCCCTTCCAACAAGGTCTTCAACTGAGCAGTTGACCCATTTCTCAAACAGCACTTTACATCTTACTATCCATATGGCAAAGTTTATGCAAGTTGCCAATCTTATAGTCCTGAATATGCCCATCTTGAAGACCATCTTGATTGTTACACAAGATTGATCCGGATTGGTGGTTTTCCTCAGCAGGAAGTTCCGAAGATAGGTCCACAAATCACATCGAGAAAGTATGTGATCCATGGACTCTTCTTGTTTGTTATACAGGGGGAACAAGGTGTTAATATTATAGCCCCTGTGTAACACAGAAAGGCCCCAGTGGGGAGGATCCCAAGGTTGACCTTCAGCAAGAAATCCATATATTTTGGTTCCAGTTTGAGGAATTTAGTCTATTTTATGAGCCAGGGGATTCCCACAGGAAATAAATTGACTGTTTTAGTTCTCCCATCAGACAACAAATGGTAAGTCTCCCAGTAGTTTAATTTAGAACCAAGCAGGGAGCCAGAGATATTGATGCTCTTGTACACTAAGGTAACCGTTTGCTGAAGCCTGTGGCTCCTATGCTTGGGTGGTGGCCTGTCAATTGGCTCAACTTCCTCTAATGGGAGTGGGCATTCCATGCCTAAGTTGACATTCATAAGTTTAACTAGAATATTGTGGGTTTGTTCAATTTGGAATGTTTTGATGGAGTGCAAAGTCAGGCCATTCAGGGGTTTTGGCTTTTGTAATAAGTTGAGGCTGATGACAGGAGCCCCTCTCCCCCAGAATAGCCTCCTGCAGAGAGTCTCTATTTTTTATAAAGGAATTTCAATATATTAGCTAGAAGAAACCACAACATTAATACTATAACTGATTATAAGTTTAAAAATTAATAATTAAAAATCACTTTAAATTTCCAATAATGTTGGAAAGCAAAAGTTTTAAATATCAAAAAGCTCAAAAATGTGTACTTTTTACATTATGTTAGAATTTGTTAAATTTTGTGTAACTTCAGAAATGAAATTCAAATATAATAAATTCTGAATATAATAGTATTTTTAATTTTTCTATTCTTTTTAGTATAAACTTATATTTTAGAATTTCACAATTAACTATATTCATACAATACACTGACTATTCCAAACAAAGGTTTATGTTTAGAAAAAGTGCTGTTATATGTTTTCTTAACATTATGCTGCTATGATTATCTATAGTGATATTTCATTATTATTTTTAAATAGCAAAACCATAAACTAATGAACACTAATTAATTCATTTTTAAAATGTGAAGAGATCAGTACTTTCCAATATTTGTTAAAATGAAAATATTTCAACCCAACCTCTATGTGTTTGATGGCTCAGGTTCTCTGATTTCAATCTTTTGCAAGATTACTTTGAGAAGATATCTGGAATAACAAAAAATGTGATTTTTGTGCAGTTTGTTACTGATTCATGATTATGTTTATGCAATAATTATATAACAGTTATCAATATATATATATATATATATATATATATTGATAACTATTATATATATATATATATATATATATATATATATAATTAATATAAAATAATACTAAAACAGAGTATAAGTATAAAATTTAGAAAGATTTAATGTACCAAGTATACTTTCAATGCTTTCATGTCAAATTTATGGTTGTTCTGCTGAAAACATTTTTTTTATTTGATTGCTATTTGATTTTTGGTTCATTATATATATTTATTTTGTGTAATGAAACATGCCTCCTTTATTTTATGTTTGCAATCATTTCTTCCTTTGCACATAATTTTGACAGCACTTGGATCACAACTATGCCCATGCTCTCCTTCATAATTATGAAAGGCAGATGAATTAATAACTTCAGGATTTTATTTTGTGTTTATATGTTTAATTTTTGAAAATAAAAGTCAACAAATTCTAATATAATGCTGATTAAAAAAGTCACAGCCAGTATACTGACCATGCATTGTGAAACTGATCTCTAGTGCTTTTACCTACACTGGGATAAAATGTTTTGAGATATTCTAAAAATTATAAATGCAATTTTAAATTTTAAAGCATTTTTACAGTCTGACATTTTTTATTCCCATTTTTTAAAAAAAATTTAGTCAATAAAGATTTTATTAATTTTTTACAGTCCCTTAGTTACTTAGTTGCTTTCCTTCACACCATTCAAATAAGAAAAACTCCATTATTATCACTGCATTTATTAATTTTACTATTATTTTTTTACATTCGAATATCGGCCTTTCAAGCCAATTCTGCAAACGCTTTGGGAGTGTTAAATAATAAATGAATACCCTCTGACCAATACAAGATATAGAATTTATGCAGGAATAAAAAGAATCCCTCTTATTCCTTTCGACTCAAATATTTATATATGAGCAAATCTGAAGTACTGGCACAAATTCTATATCTTGTATTGGTCAGAGGGTATTCATTTATTATTTAACACTCGCAAAGCATTTGCACAATTGGCTTGAAAGGCCGATATTCAAATGTAATTACAATTGTATACAGATGCTATAAAAATAAATGCTTATTTATTATTTTTTTAATATTTGCAAAGTGCAAATATAATTATTTAGAATGTTTTTGAATTGTAAACTTCCTAACAAATCAAGTCCAGTTTAATGAATTCTAATACAGACTAACATTTTAATACTCAAATCAAATGTTGAATGATTATAAAATGTGTCACAAGTAAGAACAATGGAAATGTCCCCTTCAAAAGGGTTAAAACACATACCTTCAGATACTAAAAAAACTGTGCTAATAATTTCTATAATGCTACTGCAAATACATTTATCATTTAGATTAAGTCCTAGAAGCAGTTCAAATGCCATAAATTTTGATAAATATTTATTGAGATACATTATTTTACCATGAATCTATTCAAAATATTATTCTTTCATTCAATACTTTAACAATTGCTAATTATTTTGATTGTGTTAAATACTATTACAATTTTTATAACTTCTGACAAGAAAATCTAATTTCACTGAATATATTTACTTCTTCCAAATCTGGAAAAAGTAATGATTAAGATAAAATAAAAATACAAAAAAAAAAAATCATGTGAATGAATTAAGACTAAATGATTAAATATGCAGATGATTTAATAATCATTAATAATGATGAAAAGCTAAAAAATAAATTACATACAAACATAGCAAAAAAAAAACAAACAAACAGACAATATAAAAATACAAAACAAATATTTTACTATTAATAAAGAGAATTTGGAAAAATAAAGATATGAGATTACAAACCAAAATAATTTTTTTGAATATATACATATTTTTACTACTATATTAGTTAGGAAAGTTAAGTTACAATAAAGCATTTAGTTATACGAATTTTGATTTTTGATATAACATAGCATAAACGTTACTGAGAACTGGTTTTAAGCAAAAAAAATTCTCATGAAGATTAGTATAAAAAATGAATGAAGAAAAAAAATACAGAGTTACAAAAGAAACAAAAACTCTAACATTTTAGTGTTAGACATGACACAAACAAAAAGAAAAAATCTTAAAGTTAAAGAATAATATAGAATTACTCTGTTCAGGACTTTCTCTGCCTTTTTGCTAGAGATGTACAAAAGCATCATAGTTCTACTGGCTCTCAGAGGCAGATTAAGCAGTAAGTGACTGTGTAGGGTTCCCAAATACTAAGAAGCTCCGAGGTTTTAAAATATCTTTTCCATTACGATTCGAGGAATACTATGTTTTTTTTGTATACAATCAATCCTCCTATAATGTGGTATTATTTAAGCTTTTGAAGGGAATTTATTTGAGTTTTGGCAGGATTCTAACTTTCAACTAGACATCAGGGGATGAAACTAGCCTAACATAAATAAGTCCAAATTAAGTAAATATATATATATATATATTAATTACACAAAAAATTCTACCCCTCCCAAAACAATAATTTGATTTTAATTTAAATATTCTGCTTTTGAAAAAAATTATTGTAAATAAATTTTGCTGTTTTTCCGAAGCTGATTTATCTCCAATGAAATAGTACATTCCTGATCTCACATACGTTTCACCTACTTTTCCCCATAGCTCCATCTGTGCCAGATTGAAACTCTCTATGAGTAAATATATGTAAGTGTCAACGCAGTTATATATGTGTATTCACACCGATATATGTAAATAAACAGCTGTACTATCATAGATTTATATGTATTACAGAATGTATATTTTATTTAAAATCAAATCTTTTAAATTATACATTTTATTTTGTGAAATGTACTATTTTTTTATTTTATATTAAAAATTACATGTATATGCGAAAAGTTCACTTATTACCAAGATACATATATAATGAAATATTACTTAAAAGTTTCTTATAATTCTTAATTTTAAATTAAAATAGTTATAAACAAAAATGATGCCATCGCACACCTGTATCAATATAGCGTGTGAGCAAAGTTTTAAATCTTATTTTTGCAACAATATTTTTTTTAAATGTATTTTATAGTAAATAAAAACTACTGAGGTGAAACAATTACCAAGTCTTTGGGGAATTGATACGGCCCAAGTTAAATTAAGAATATCAGATTTAAAATTTAAACAAAAGTTTAAATCAATTTTGTACCTTAAAACATCTCACCATTATCATTAAAAAATATTTTAGTAGGCATTGTTTGCAAAGCTAAAAGCTTTTAAACTATTTTACAAAAACAAAAAACTTTTTTCTTCATAGCAAAAAAATGAAAAGGCATCAAAGTAGAGCAGAAAAGTAAAAAAAGTTTTAAGAAACCTGGAAATTGCTGAAAGGCAAAGAATTTCATTGCATAAATTTTTAAAAGTTAATACAGAGACAGAGTTGCCATTGACATTTATGTCAGATAATTCAGAATTGCCTTTGTTTGAAACTTATAAAGAAGAGAAAGAAAAAGAGCAAGTTGAAAATCAAGTGGTTGTAATTGCTACTGAAAAAAGGGCTTGCAAAAATATAGAAGGTAGAGATAGTCCAGAAAGATGCTTCGATATAGACATCGAAGTAATAAGTAGCTTTATGGCCAACAATATTAACAGATGCTATTATTGATCATATTCTTAATAACAAACCAAAAAATATTGGGAATATAGATAATTTAAAATCAGTGTATAAAGACAGAGATGAAGAGTATTACAGAGGACTTTCTACAGAAAGAAATCAAATGGAATTATGGAAAAGAGAAATTGACTGATATTTTCAGAAATAAGCAAAAGTGTTTACTGCTACCTTTGCAAACTCTTTACAACAATAAAGTCTAAATTAATAACTGGTTTACAAAATTGGAGATCAATAGCTATTATTTTATCAGACCACAAGTTTTAAAAGAACACCTGTCAACCATGTGTACTATTTTTAAAAGATTAACAAAATTCAATAGAATTGATGCTTCACTATTACAGGAAAAGGAAAAAGAAAAATATTACTGAAGAGAAATCTTGAAAAGAATTGTATCAATGTAAAATTGTTGAATCAGTTAGGATTAGGATTTGATGAAAGCAAAGATTCCAATAGAAAAAAAAATTATTTAACCTGCTTGGAATATCTAAACGAATATGATGAGTTTTTAAAGTTACATTTACAAAAATATGCAAATCAAGGATGAGGAAATGCTAACTATTTATCTTATATTATTTGTGATGAATTTGTAGGTCTTATTGGAAATCAAGTAAGATTGGAAATAATTGAAGAAATCAAATCTGTAACTTACTATAGTATAATTGTTGATTCCACTCCCAATGTTTTGCATATTGATCAAGTAACTTTTGTGATAAGATATGTTTCATTCTGTGGTAATATAATGGAAAGATTTGTGGAATTCATTCCCATAGATAAACACACATCTTCATATTTGGAACAAGAAGCTTTGCAAACTTTAATAAAATTAGGAGAAAATATTAAAAACAGTCTATGAAATTATTTGATAATGCTTCTAATATGTCAGGAAAGTACTCATGTTTGCAAGCACATATTAAAGAACATAATCCAAATGCATTTTTTATTCTGTGTGCTAATCATTCTTTAAATTTTATTGGAAATTTTGCTGCAGAAAATTGTAGCACTGCAATTGAGTATTTTATGTTTGTGCAGAATTTCTTCACATTTTTTTCTGTGTCAACCCATCATTGGAAAATTTTAACCAGATAAATGTATAAATACTGCATCACAGTCAAAAGAGTTTCTAATACAAGATGGTCAGGAGGAGCAGATGCTGTATTAGCTATAAAACTTGGTTTTACCCATATAGAAGGGGCTTTAACTGAAATTTGTAATTCAGAAGAAAAAAGGTACCATAGTGGAGGCAACTTCACTTCTGAAGAAAATGAACTAATATGAAACCACCCTAATGACAGTGATTTGGAATACTATTTTACAAAGAATAAATGCTACTAGTAAATCACTGCCATCCTTGGAGTGTGAACTGTTGAAAGGAACTATCCTACTGAAGTCATTAAAAATTTTTATCAATAATTTCACTGAAGAATTTGAAAAAGTTGAAAAAGAGGCAACTGATTTATCAGGGCTATCATTTAATGTGGAAGATGGACAAACTCACAGACAACAAAAGAGAAAAATGTTTTTTGATGAAAACAAAAAAGTTGGATATGAATTTACAATAAGAAAATTTTTCATAGTCAATTCATTTTATGTCATTTGTGTTAACACCAATGCAGAACTATCTCCAAGAACTCAGACATATGAAGTTTTTTGTAGAGCCTTTTCGAAAAATTTTGATTGGAATTTATCAATAGAAGAAAAAAAAATGTTATAAAAAAGTTTAAGGATATTTACAAAAATGACATTAATGTTTCTAATTTTGAAGATGAATTTGACCATTTTTTAATATTTTTAAAAGGAAATGAGGACATCATAACCACACCAGACATCTATTGAGCCACCAGTGAAATGTCTTGCACATTTCCAAATGTTGAAATGTTATTGAAATTTTTTTTTAACAATTCTCTTATCTAATGCGTCAAGAGAAAGATGGTTTTTTGTTTTAAAATATGTAAAAAATTATTTAAGGAGTATTATGGGAGAAGAAAGGTTAAATAATGTGGTTGTTCTGTATATAGAGTAGGACATTTTAAGTCGAATTGACACTGCAAAAATAATTGATGAATTTGCAAGAAATAAAGCAAGATGGAAATTGATATAAAATATGTTTTTAATAAATTTATTTAATATTTTATGGTATGAAATTTTTGATTATTTTTCTTTTTTGTTAATAACTTGATGAGAATTTTCTTGAAATGTTTTTTTTCTAACTTGAGTTTGAGAGCCCCTAAATTTTTACTGCTTAGGGCCCTCACTTGATCCTCCTCTGCTGACACTAATCCTATGATGCTGATAATTATAGAATTTCTAGTATAGATTTGAAATTTAGTTTAGTACAAATATATCAATTACATTCTATTTACAGTTTTATGCTTGAAATATTAAAAAAGTATACTATTAGTAAATTTCTAAAAAATATTGAATCATGGAAGTGGCTAAAACAAAGAAAATAGTAAAAAAGACAAAAAAATTAATTAGTAGCTATCTAAAATTAAAAATATCTCTGATATATTAGTACTTTATTAAATTTAAAATCTAAGATAATTTTTATTTATAAATACTAATAATCGCTCGGATGAATTGTGAATAAATGCATAGTAAGAACCTTGCATCCATAAAATAAATACATTTAACATATTCTAATAAATATAAAACATTAGTGTATCAATATAAAAATCTATTTTAATTTAGGCAAAGCCCAGATGATAACATCAGGCTGGTATAAACCCCATATACTTGAAGTACTGAAAAAGTATTCATTATTTTTTTTAACTTAATGATAGGCAATCATAGTTACCATTCATATATATATATATATATATATATTGTACCCTCACTTCCCGATATATATAATATAACTTAAAATATGACTAGCTCAATTAAATCGTTATGCTCGGCTAAAATATGTATAACTATCATTAATATATTTTTATAATACTATATCTTATCAGATTCATTATAACTTACCAAAATTAATATAGTTCAATATCATGTACTAATTAAATAAGTATTTATTAAAATCATGAGACTATGAAGTGAAGTTACAAGTGGTAATTGAATTTACATTGAGCTAATGTCTTCCCAAGACACTATCTCAATGGCATAAGAATACTATTACCTCTTTATTATCTCATTACTACATCTACAGCACTCTTATGTCTTTTATAAAAATTAACTAACTTCAATAATAATAATAAATAAATCTCAATCTTTTATTAAGGAAATATAATTAAATAATCTCAGGTTCTTTTAATTATTTTAAAGTAATAATATTTCTTGCAGATAGGCATGATAAGGGATTTAATATCAAACCTAACTACACCTAACTTATCATAATAATAATAACTAACAATAATAATTTCTAGTGTATAAATTAATCTTATCTATTTTATTATACTATTAATCATTAAGGAAATAAGTGAATCATCTACATGTCTTTCATTTTCATATAGTATCTTAATTTAAAAATTATACTAAAATCTTATAATTTAATAATATGTGGCAATAAATAATATTATACTCTTATATTGTGCATTATAATTACCTTGTGACCATTATAATATTATATGTTAATGTCAATCAATTTCTATAAATTATATTAAGAAAATACTGTGTTTCTTTTTAAAATAATAATAATAAATTCATATTGTGCAAATATTATGTTTATTCAAATTATCTGTTGTCAAATGCTGTGGTGCAAAATAATGAATTCGACACACTTTTAAACAACTTAAACAAATTTATTTACATCAACTTTAATAAACAACTTATGTACATTATTTACATTACAAGTGGAAACCAAAGAAAATAAAAAATAAGAAAAATAATAATACAAGATTTTTACACTGTTACTATTTCCATAAACATAAATAGATAATCCATACATTTCTTAAATGTTTTATCAGTAACATTTAATTAAGTTTATGAACTTAAATCTTAATAGATATCATTTGTCATTAGTTAGTACAAAAGAAGACTTTTATGTAAAATATCACTTATGTAGCATATGTAAAATAAACAAACTTTAACAATTAAAAAATGCTACTTCACTTAAGTATTATTGCTATTTCTATTATAATGTACTAGTATGTATTACATTTACTATTAGCATTAATCAAATATCAACTAATGTATAGACTGATATAACTTTATAATATAATGACATTTATTGATTATATAATTATTTACTTCATTCTGATGTAATTCCATACTGTATGTCTTACCAAAATATGCAATACATATATGTTCTTTTCTTAAAATAATATTTAAAATTATTCAACAATTTCAAATTTTATAAAGTATTATATTAAAATAAATTCTATGATTCTTTTCTATTTAAACTACTACTCTTCTCTACTCGTAATTCCTATTCCTTCCTAATAAAATTCTATCTACAAATATCATTTTGACCTTATTTAACTTCAGTAACAGCTTACCAATTTTTAAAAAAAAATAATGACTATCCAAACTATCTTATACCTCATCATCGATATACGATAAACCCTTCAAACAAAATATAAATTTCTATATAAAATTAATTTAACTTATCTAATAAAAAAAAAAAAATATAGATATTTTTACCTCTTACTAACTTGAAAGGTAATATAAATAACTCATACTAATATAATAAATCAAATTCCTAATATTGTAACAGAAACATTAAAACTTATTCACGAAAGAATCATATAATTATTTATGGATTTCTCTTATTACGTTATAATAAATTTATATCATAAATTTAAAGTATGCATATTAAAATAAAACTGTTATTACTAATATTATGCGTGTATATTCTTTAAATATTTATACATTTATTCAACAATCAAATAATATTTAGTTGATCTAAAGAAAACAAAGCAAAATACATCAAATTATTACTATTATATAATTTTTACCATAAATGATACTCCAATTTATTATCCGCCACACGATGTCCTCCAGGATTACAGTTTTACAAAATAATTTCACATTTATACTCAACAATTATTCTTTAAAATATTACGTGTTGTATAATTATATAAAAATAAACTTTATGAAATTAAGTGTTATATTAATATTTAGTTACTTTTTTAAAAAAAAATGTACCTCTCTTATCTTTAATAGATCAATAAATAATTAAATATCTATGTTAGTTAAGAAAAACAAAATATGTTACATAAAATCCAACGGTGTCTTCTTTCCACCCATAATTGTTCTTTTTTTCCTAGGCACAAACTTTTACCAACATTACTTCCTTTTCCGGTACATCACGTGTTTAAACAGTTTTTACGAAATAAATGAAAACGTTTTTTTTTTTTAAAAAATAAAATAAAATAAGTTCCACCATAAGAAACAAAATAATAATTAAAATAGTTTATAGGATCCGGATTCATTTCTTTAAAGAAAAATTATTTAAAAGTTATTATTTCTAGGATTAGTCAATAGTTTATAATGTTCTTATTTAATTATTATAAATTGACTTGGATATCCACGTATACTTATTTGCGCATTCTTTAACAAATATTTAGGTAAGATTAATTTCTAAAATTCTTCTGTACGACCAGCGTCCAGACTTTACTATATAATATTTTATTTACAGGTATTTCTTTGCCAATTAAACTTCCGATTTATTTGCCTTTTAAAACTATCGAAATCTAGTCTTTTAAACTACAAAGACTTAACAAGGCAAGTAATTCTACAATTATTATTAATTACCATATCTTTACCAAGATATATACTTAAATTTGTAATTTAAAAATACTTTCTTCATAAAGAAGTATTTATCTTTCTTTAAAATATTTTTTTATAAAAATTAATTATAATCAACTTTTAAATTCATATAATGTCCAATATATTACTTTTATCCAACTAGTAATTCTCCTAGTTAATCCAGCGTTTGTTATATTTTTAGTATAAAGTCTCCAATACATTTTATCCTTATACGATGCTTTCATGATTATTTGATAGTAAATTGAGCTTCGATAGAGACGATCAATAGGGAATTATAAATAAATTAGCACTGCATATTTAACGGTAAAACTTTTATAAATTATTTAAAACTACTCTCTTATAATTTTAAAACGATTACGAGAGCGTCTATAATTTTACTTAGCTATATCTAATAGCACACTTCACTTAAAAGAAATCATAATCATAATCCCCCCTGAACAATTGAACCTTGGTTTTATACCGGAATACATTCCCCACTTGATTGGTAAATTAAACAATCACCTTGCTAGCCTATTTACATATTTTACCAACAATACAGAATTAAAAATAAATAATGACTTATTTAATATTTATTATTTATTACATTATTAAATTCTTAAATGGATCTTTATCATTTATTTAAATCCATTAAACATTTTTTTAAAATATATTTTTTACTTTATTTCACTTTTAACTTTTATAAGACTATTTTTCTAAACAAACTAAGTCTATTTTTATACGTTACGTTTTTTTTAAACAGTATTTTAAAAATCAGATTTAATATTTCACATTAATTATCTTTATTTTTATCTCGTGATAGCCAATATAATATTTATAAATTTTATAATAGAATTTTAGAACAGTTTTGCAACTTTACTAAAAAAAAACTTACAAGCATGTGTGTACATATGTCTATCTATCATCTGTTTTACAACACAGATATACAAACGCTTGTAATTATCTAAAAATAAACTAACAATTTAATTTTTAAAATAAATATTTTTAAAATAAATAATATATTATAACAACTTTAAAATAATAATTCGATATTATTAAAATCAAATATTAATCTTCTATTATATACTATTAATAATTAAAATATTTATATTCACTTATTAAATATTAATCTTTATCAACAATAAATATATGCATTTAATTTTAACTTATCTTTTTTAAACTTTTAGCTTTAAACATTTATTTACAAAACTTATTAATGCAGTATTGATCATGGCCAGTTTTCCCAACCATATAATATTATCATTTTTTATTGAAACGTCTCTCTCAAACATTAGCACAATTTCACATATCAAATATTCATAGATTACTTTAATTAAACTTTTTGAAAGATTATCATAATAAAATCAACATCATATAGCTAAATATATCTTAAATTTAAAATTTTTAATAAATTGATACAACAATTCATGGCGACCCATACAAAAGGGCACATATCCTCCTCCTTCGGATAAAATTTTAAATTAACCATCTACCTTCATCTTCTTTAATCTACAATTATCATCTCCATTTTCTTATCATTGAATATCATAATAAATCACTTTAACATGAAATTTTATAAAGCATTGGAACATCACATTAAAATCTCAACCAGAAAACACTTTTAAATGAAATTATCATAATTTTTGTTACTTTATAAAATTAAGTCTCACTTTTCCTTTATTTATATTTTTAATTAGGTTAATTTTATTTCCCTAATCTTATTATGAAATATCAAGTTTTAAATCCCTTTAAATAACACCTTTTATACAAACTAAACTGTGAACACATATTTCTGTAATTAACACTACCTTTTGACTCACATCTTGCATTTCACTTTTAAACTTGTTGCTAGTTTCATTAGCAGTTTTTAATAAATCATCATCCAATAAATCTAGACACTTTTCATCTAAAGAGATTAACTTTATCCCTGAAGATTTATTAATTTTATGATCATTACTACCATATTCATGAAAATTCTTAAATTCATCCATAACTCTTTTCATAAATTGACCTTTCATAAGATCTATTCACTCTTATCATATTATTCATCAATATAAAATATTCTTTAGGTTCTCTCAATATTCTTCTATATAATTCATTCCTTTTATCACTTATTTTAACATACTATCTATTTTCATTTATTTCTCCCTTAGTCATTATAATGAGTTTTTTATACTCTTCTCTCTTTTATTAACTAACTTATTATTTAAAATATTTACTTCAACAGCTAACTCAATTTCTTTTCTAGTTATTCTGACAAAAAAATTCATTTCTTCCTAAATTATCATTTACTGACTTAATAAATGATACCTCACCATATATTTTTTTATAATCTACTTCAATAAAATCTTTATTTTCTTCTGCTAACTTACTACATATAACAATAAATTATTTCATGATATAAAAAATAAAGTATCTGAACATCACATTGAAAATCTCCACCCACAATACATCTTTTTGAAAATTATAATTCACACTTCAGAAGGATATGGAATCAAACTTCTTGCATTATAAGTTCCTTTCTCACCATCTGGTGTGGCTAACATAAATGCATTTTCACCTACTTTTTAGTTTAATTTCTTATTACTAGCTTTATTAGCTGGTCTTTTTAAAATTGTGGTCACACCACTAGTAGAAGGCTAATTACTTTGATTATCATTTCTATCCCTAAATGTATCGAATCTAACAAATTTTCTTAAATGTGGAGACATCCTATCTCTACCTCTGTATTCATATCTCCTTTTAAACCCTGCAGAAGATCTCACACCAGTATTGACATTAATATTTGATAAAGGATAATTATTTCTCTCTTTGTTTATCTTAAATCTATTGTCCATAGATATCTCAGCTACCTCAAGAGCATCTAACACCTCTGAAACCTCTTCTATCGAACCACGATCAGCAGCTATCAGTAACTGTTCGACATTTTTAGGCAAATTATGTCTTACGATTCTTACAATCTGTCCTTCTGATAATGGACAAGCAGTCAATGTTTTCAACCGAACAGCCTGATTTCTAAAAAAACTTGTATAACTGCCTTTGCTGATATGGTATTTTTCCTGGGTAATTTGGTATCTAATGCTATCTTGTTTATCAGAGTTCCAAAAACTTCCCACAATAAAACATTTAAAATCGCCGTAAGTTACTGGTTTTTCAAAAAGTGATTGCCACCAATCTTTGGCAATTCCATACAAATGGTTGCTACAAACTGCTACTTTTTCTTTCTCTGATAATGAACATATGGAAAATAATTCATCTAAATTATTTAAGAACTCTGAGGGATTTTCCATATACTCTCCTTTAAATGGCTTAACTTTCATGAAACGTAAGGCCATCGAATTATTTGCATTTCCCTCATAATTAACAATTTCTCTGACCGGTCTGCTATCAATTTCTTTCACAACAGTATGTTCTGACTGATTACTATCACCTTTCCTTACAGATTCTACTTTATTTATTCGTGATAAACTAATATAATCTTCATATGCCTTATCACTTACTTTCCCTTTTACTAATTCTGTCCTTGTATTATTTACATTTTTCATCTCTATCTGGTTATACATCTGTTGAAATTTTCCCTCGAAATCCATTTGTTCAAGTACTTGTTTAACATACCCTTTCTGCTCCTTTCTAAATTCGTCCAAATTTTTATCTAAGATTTCCTTGTACTTATCACTATTTTGTTCTAACATACCCGCTTGCTCTTTTATGTCATTTTGCATACGTTTTAAATTCTCACCTACCTTTGATCGATATTTATGTTCATCGATTCTTTTAATATCTAGACCCTTAAATTTTTCTATTAGTTCCTTTTCTATCTCATCCTTTATATCTACTTTAGTCTGAACTATTGTACTCCTAACACTTTTAATGTCCTCACTAACATTATTGATATGGCTTTTAACTCCACAAATTTCATCGTCAACCTTCAATTTATAACTATCAATTTTTAAAGCTAAATCACTATTATTTATTCTACACTGATCAATAGATTCTGCTATTTGATCTTTCAAACTCTTAACTGTGTTTTCTGAAAATTCACAAAATCTTCTTTCCAATAATTCCTGATTTTTATCATCAATTTTTATCACTTCTATCTTTAAAGATTCAATTACTTCCTCATTCTTACTAAACCTTAAATCCAGATTATTAATTTTATCTTCCACTTCTTTTTTAAAATTCTTTACAATTTCAGAATTATCATCAATCTTTTTATTTATATTGTCTATACAAAATCTGATTTCTTCTCTATCTTTACTTAAGTCTTCTTTAACTTCTTTAATATTTTCCTCAAGAGATTCTACTTTTATATTATTTTTATTTATATACTCTCTAAGAGAATCGAACTTCATATTCATATCTTCTTTAAAAGAATCAAATCTAATATTTAAAGAATCAAATCTAATACTATTTTCGTTCCTCTCCTTTTTCATTTCTTCTTTAAAAGAATCAAATCTAATATTATTTTCATTCCTCTCCTCTTTCATTTCTTCTTTAAAAGAATCAAATCTAATACTATTTTTATTCACTGAATCAATAATACCTTGACTCATTAATTCAAAATGCTTCATGAAATCAAACATCGAGAAATTATCTATATTTTTCTCAGTTTTTATTACTTCTTTCTCTATTGTTTTAAAAATTATCTCTTCCTCCTCCTCTATTTCACTATCCATATTTTGAGTATTTTCTAATATTGTCTCAAAATCTACTAATTTCTTCACTTCTTTTCTCTCCTCACAATTATTATCCTCAACAATAAAATTAGACATCTCAACTTCTAAATCTTTATCCCAGTTATTCATTTCTATATTTTTAAAATTCAGTTCTAGTAGTATGCAGTACTTATTATCAATATTTTCAAAAAAAATAATTCCCTACCAACCTTTCCATCTCCACTCAATTCACTTCTACAATTAATCACAAAACATCATCTCTGAAAACTC
The DNA here is from genome assembly GCA_028023455.1 of Epiperipatus broadwayi. Taxonomy (NCBI): domain Eukaryota; kingdom Metazoa; phylum Onychophora; class Udeonychophora; order Euonychophora; family Peripatidae; genus Epiperipatus; species Epiperipatus broadwayi. The sequence goes on along the minus strand of JAQFVV010000402.1, from coordinate 4,843 downwards.
TACACTGTTTATTATTAACTAATTATATAACTACAAATAACAAAATTGTGTCATGTCATTAATTTTCACACCTATGATCCACAGACAATTTGCACATAATATATTATATTCAATATACATTTAAAATATCTTAAGAATTGACATGGTCATATTACAAAATAATTATTTGCCACATTTTCATAATTTACATATTTATTTGCTTATTAATTTAAAAATAACCTAGTATTTGATTTTTAATAATCATATTATAGATACCACATGAAAATATAATAACTTTAATAATAAGATTTTCATTTTAATTTTATAATTAACATCTAATCAATTATAACTACTATTATAGAAATACTAAACTATTTATATTTAATAAAATATACTAATCATTAATTCCTAAATTATACATTTTAACCCATACACTATTTTATTAACAAATCTATACCTATCACTCTATTCCCCTAACATATACCAAACCCTAAAATTGTGTATCCAAATCCTTAACTAAATATCTAAGCCTACAACGTTTGGGCGCCAAAATCCTAACTACCGTTTGTACCCTCACTTCCTGATATATAATATAAGTTAAAATATGACTAGCTCAATTAAATCGTTATGCTCGGCTAAAATATGTATAACTATCATTAATATATTTTTATAATACTATATCTTATCAGATTCATTATAACTTACCAAAATTAATATAGTTCAATATCATGTACTAATTAAATAAGTATTTATTAAAATCATGAGACTATGAAGTGAAGTTACAAGTGGTAATTGAATTTACATTGAGCTAATGTCTTCCCAAGACACTATCTCAATGGCATAAGAATACTATTACCTCTTTATTATCTCATTACTACATCTACAGCACTCTTATGTCTTTTATAAAAATTAACTAACTTCAATAATAATAATAAATAAATCTCAATCTTTTATTAAGGAAATATAATTAAATAATCTCAGGTTCTTTTAATTATTTTAAAGTAATAATATTTCTTGCAGATAGGCATGATAAGGGATTTAATATCAAACCTAACTACACCTAACTTATCATAATAATAATAACTAACAATAATAATTTCTAGTGTATAAATTAATCTTATCTATTTTATTATACTATTAATCATTAAGGAAATAAGTGAATCATCTACATGTCTTTCATTTTCATATAGTATCTTAATTTAAAAATTATACTAAAATCTTATAATTTAATAATATGTGGCAATAAATAATATTATACTCTTATATTGTGCATTATAATTACCTTGTGACCATTATAATATTATATGTTAATGTCAATCAATTTCTATAAATTATATTAAGAAAATACTGTGTTTCTTTTTAAAATAATAATAATAAATTCATATTGTGCAAATATTATGTTTATTCAAATTATCTGTTGTCAAATGCTGTGGTGCAAAATAATGAATTCGACACACTTTTAAACAACTTAAACAAATTTATTTACATCAACTTTAATAAACAACTTATGTACATTATTTACATTACAAGTGGAAACCAAAGAAAATAAAAAAAATAAGAAAAATAATAATACAAGATTTTTACACTGTTACTATTTCCATAAACATAAATAGATAATCCATACATTTCTTAAATGTTTTATCAGTAACATTTAATTAAGTTTATGAACTTAAATCTTAATAGATATCATTTGTCATTAGTTAGTACAAAAGAAGACTTTTATGTAAAATATCACTTATGTAGCATATGTAAAATAAACAAACTTTAACAATTAAAAATGCTACTTCACTTAAGTATTATTGCTATTTCTATTATAATGTACTAGTATGTATTACATTTACTATTAGCATTAATCAAATATCAACTAATGTATAGACTGATATAACTTTATAATATAATGACATTTATTGATTATATAATTATTTACTTCATTCTGATGTAATTCCATACTGTATGTCTTACCAAAATATGCAATACATATATGTTCTTTTCTTAAAATAATATTTAAAATTATTCAACAATTTCAAATTTTATAAAGTATTATATTAAAATAAATTCTATGATTCTTTTCTATTTAAACTACTACTCTTCTCTACTCGTAATTCCTATTCCTTCCTAATAAAATTCTATCTACAAATATCATTTTGACCTTATTTAACTTCAGTAACAGCTTACCAATTTTTTAAAAAAATAATGACTATCCAAACTATCTTATACCTCATCATCGATATACGATAAACCCTTCAAACAAAATATAAATTTCTATATAAAATTAATTTAACTTATCTAATAAAAAAAAAAAAAATATAGATATTTTTACCTCTTACTAACTTGAAAGGTAATATAAATAACTCATACTAATATAATAAATCAAATTCCTAATATTGTAACAGAAACATTAAAACTTATTCACGAAAGAATCATATAATTATTTATGGATTTCTCTTATTACGTTATAATAAATTTATATCATAAATTTAAAGTATGCATATTAAAATAAAACTGTTATTACTAATATTATGCGTGTATATTCTTTAAATATTTATACATTCATTCAACAATCAAATAATATTTGGTTGATCTAAAGAAAACAAAGCAAAATACATCAAATTATTACTATTATATAATTTTTACCATAAATGATACTCCAATTTATAATCCGCCACACGATGTCCTCCAGGATTACAGTTTTACAAAATAATTTCACATTTATACTCAACAATTATTCTTTAAAATATTACGTGTTGTATAATTATATAAAAATAAACTTTATGAAATTAAGTGTTATATTAATATTTAGTTACTTTTTTAAAAAAAATGTACCTCTCTTATCTTTAATAGATCAATAAATAATTAAATATCTATGTTAGTTAAGAAAAACAAAATATGTTACATAAAATCCAACGGTGTCTTCTTTCCACCCATAATTGTTCTTTTTTTCCTAGGCACAAACTTTTACCAACATTACTTCCTTTTCCGGTACATCACGTGTTTAAACAGTTTTTACGAAATAAATGAAAACGTTTTTTTTTTTAAAAAAAAATAAAATAAGTTCCACCATAAGAAACAAAATAATAATTAAAATAGTTTATAGGATCCGGATTCATTTCTTTAAAGAAAAATTATTTAAAAGTTATTATTTCTAGGATTAGTCAATAGTTTATAATGTTCTTATTTAATTATTATAAATTGACTTGGATATCCACGTATACTTATTTGCGCATTCTTTAACAAATATTTAGGTAAGATTAATTTCTAAATTCTTCTGTACGACCAGCGTCCAGACTTTACTATATAATATTTTATTTACAGGTATTTCTTTACCAATTAAACTTCCGATTTATTTGCCTTTTAAAACTATCGAAATCTAGTCTTTTAAACCACAAAGACTTAACAAGGCAAGTAATTCTACAATTATTATTAATTACCATATCTTTACCAAGATATATACTTAAATTTGTAATTTAAAAATACTTTCTTCATAAAGAAGTATTTATCTTTCTTTAAAATTTTTTTTATAAAAATTAATTATAATCAACTTTTAAATTCATATAATGTCCAATATATTACTTTTATCCAACTAGTAATTCTCCTAGTTAATCCAGCGTTTGTTATATTTTTAGTATAAAGTCTCCAATACATTTTATCCTTATACGATGCTTTCATGATTATTTGATAGTAAATTGAGCTTCGATAGAGACGATCAATAGGGAATTATAAATAAATTAGCACTGCATATTTAACGGTAAAACTTTTATAAATTATTTAAAACTACTCTCTTATAATTTTAAAACGATTACGAGAGCGTCTATAATTTTACTTAGCTATATCTAATAGCACACTTCACTTAAAAGAAATCATAATCATAATCCCCCCTGAACAATTGAACCTTGGTTTTATACCGGAATACATTCCCCACTTGATTGGTAAATTAAACAATCACCTTGCTAGCCTATTTACATATTTTACCAACAATACAGAATTAAAAATAAATAATGACTTATTTAATATTTATTATTTATTACATTATTAAATTCTTAAATGGATCTTTATCATTTATTTAAATCCATTAAACATTTTTTTAAAATATATTTTTTACTTTATTTCACTTTTAACTTTTATAAGACTATTTTTCTAAACAAACTAAGTCTATCTTTATACGTTACGTTTTTTTTTAAACAGTATTTTAAAAATCAGATTTAATATTTCACATTAATTATCTTTATTTTTATCTCGTGATAGCCAATATAATATTTATAAATTTTATAATAGAATTTTAGAACAGTTTTGCAACTTTACTATAAAAAAACTTACAAGCATGTGTGTACATATGTCTATCTATCATCTGTTTTACAACACAGATACAAACGCTTGTAATTATCTAAAAATAAACTAACAATTTAATTTTAAAAATAAATATTTTTAAAATAAATAATATATTATAACAACTTTAAAATAATAATTCGATATTATTAAAATCAAATATTAATCTTCTATTATATACTATTAATAATTAAAATATTTATATTCACTTATTAAATATTAATCTTTATCAACAATAAATATATGCATTTAATTTTAACTTATCTTTTTAACTTTTAGCTTTAAACATTTATTTACAAAACTTATTAATGCAGTATTGATCATGGCCAGTTTTCCCAACCATATAATATTATCATTTTTTATTGAAACGTCTCTCTCAAACATTAGCACAATTTCACATATCAAATATTCATAGATTACTTTAATTAAACTTTTTGAAAGATTATCATAATAAAATCAACATCATATAGCTAAATATATCTTAAATTTAAAATTTTTAATAAATTGATACAACAATTCATGGCGACCCATACAAAAGGGC